>JAPDOI010000058.1:1687500-2287500 GCA_029168955.1 Aplectana chamaeleonis | reverse complement strand
CCTTCTGATGAATACCACGCAATTGGTAGCATTGATAGCAAGGCCGCGACGTTAAAGCAGGCCAACTTGTATGTTGCTCTCCCTTTTTTTGTACTGGATTCACAAGTCACATGCGATGGGGGACTGGTGAACGATCTGCAGCGAGATCAGCTGCGGTGTGAATTACTGCATGCGATGAATTTTTTGAAGGAAAAGAGAACTGCGATATTCATCGCAGCGATTCTGCACCCGCTGCTGAAGCGATTCAGCAGCGGCAGCGATTTTGTTCATAGTGCATAGCCTCACGAATGATCGAAGAATTTTAATCAATTACTGAAACTAATGGTTGGTAGTCATAAATAACACGTTTCGACTCGTAAACACTGATCTTGACATGTGAAAGGGTATCCGTTCACTAGACGAAACGTGTCATTCGCTGGCAATCGCTCCATCGCTGCCATAATGGCAGCGATGGAGCGATGATCAGCGACCATCGAGAATCGCTTCTCCAGCAGCTAAGCAGTAAAACATAAGATTTCGTCGCCGCGACCTAGCGATGTAGGACGTTTGCCACGAAGCGATCACAATTGGAGCGCCTTTCCATTACGCGCGACGAGAAAGGAACAGTTGTCCCTCGCATGGCCGCAGCGACCACCTGCTGTCAAAACATGGCTAAAACGTAAACGCAGGAGCATGTGCTGCAAATTGTAATAGCAAGAGCACGTCCTGTAAGGAAGTCCTACGCTATGTATTGTAGCAGTCCATCGACACGCGACTCGGCCAGCTCGCCGAACACCATCTGGGACCGCCAGGGGTTGGACGAGGTTTCCAGCCAATGAGCGGACCAAGTACCGCGACCTTGGGTAATTGAGCCAGCGACGCAGCCGTCATCTGAGTTCCTCTTCAAGAGTGCGTCGTATTCTTTCCTTTTTTGGAAAATCGTCCTGTCATTGAGTTGATTGTGGATCATGCCTACATTGCACGTCTTATCTGTGGGGGCGCGGGCTGTAATTTGAAACACATCAGGAGCACGTGTCCCCTCAGCAAAAAGCTCCCTGACTGTGCTCGAAACCGCCTTGTCTTAGAGTTGACTGCATATTCGTCACGCATTGAATGAGACAATTGTCTAAGGGGGCGATATTTGTATTGGGGGGGGGGGACTGGCAAAGAAAATGAGCGGAGCCCCGACGGTTGGTGGTTCGAGATGTCTCGAAACTGTAATTTTGATCGTGTTCAACGCTTCCAGTGACGGAATCGTTCTGATACGATCCTGGATGTCTTCATTACCGTCGCCATCTCAGTCTTTTTTTGTTGAAGTATCGAGTTTCAGCACACTTTACCGAAGGAAGGTTTTGGTGATGACGCATGCATACCGCGTGTTCGCTCAACATTGAATCGACTGACGGAGAAGTATGACGGTATGCTCACCGTGGTTGCAATAAATCTGAACTATATAGATGTGAGTTATGTATTTTGAGCATTCCAGGCGATTTACTGCTGGTCAGTCACGGTGCTCCTATCGGAGCCATCCATGAGATCTGGAGTAACGACTTCACGTATGTCGGCCAAGCCACTGTTAGCAAATTCGTCGAAATAGAAAAGGGTAAAATCCGGCTGGAATTCAGTAGTGACGCGAGTCATCTGTCTGACAAACGTAATTTACGTCCGTGGTAGTACTTTACAACTCTCTTTTCTGTTAGTGTGATGTCATTCCACCCACACATGTCGAGCTTAACAAAATCAGAATCACTGGCTAGATTGGAATTTACTGTGCTTATATGGGCCAAATTCCGGTCCGCGATTGCGTCTCGACACGCTTTGCAGCTGCACGCGCTCGAGTCAGACGGGCTTCCAGCGCCAGAGCCGACTCGATGTGGCTTTTTTATACAATTTTCTCCAATTTTTCCTAGTTTCCTGTTTCCAAAACCCACCTAGAGTCAGCATATCGGCAGCTGCGGCGCTGGAAACTCTTCCGAATCGAAAGCGCGCGGCCGCAAAGCGTGTCGAGACGCAATTGCGGATCGGAATTTGTCTCAGATAAGCATAGTAGCTGCGATTCATTTAAAAACGAATTTCTAGATTCCCTTCACAAATGCTGAACTGTGGGTAACGTCCATAAAATGAAAGCCTTGTCTCACTTTCAGCATCGAATGTTAATGTTCTGTTCACAGTCCTTGCTTTGTATGTGGTAAGACAATAAATTTGTTCATTTGAATGGTCATTATAGCGGGAAGAGTTATAGTGATAAAATAGTTTGCCGTACTTATCCGTACGCGGCTGACTAGAGTATTCACTTGAAACCTTTCACGTGGTCCTCAAACCCCCTGCATATACTCATAATAAATGGGCGAAGATATAGGATAAACGAGGGTGTGTATACAATTCTGTTGGTACCTGCTTGTTGGTGCCCCTGCTTCTACTGAACCCAGCAGACGTTTGAGTGTACACAGGGAACGTTCGAGCGATATAGCGTGCACAACTATATCGCGAAAGTATCCCGCACATTGCATAAAGGTGTCGCCGTCCGGCACACTAAGGCCTGTGGTCCATAACACCTTAGGATCCGTACCTAGGGAGTCCATTGAGTCTTTGGCCACAAGCCACAATTTCGCCACCCTGAATTGCCGGTCATTGAGTGATATCCAACAATCTGCTATGTCCAATCTTCTGAGCTACTTCCATGCACAGTTTGCTGCTTTACAGGAAACTCGCCTCAAGGATAGACCCGTCATCAACGTCGGTAAGTACGTCATCTACTGTGGTGACACTGATGATAGGAGAGTGGGAGGCTGTGCATTAGCTGTAAGGAAGGACTACAATGGTATGATCGAGGTATTCGGCTCAACGTCGTGTAGGAATGCATTTGTGCTACTGCGAGATCACAGAGGATTCAATCTGTGGATAGTGAGTGCTCATGCGCCCACTGAAACCGCCGAAGACAATTCGAAGGATTCGTTTTATGAGGAACTCAATACGTTGCTGGCTAGGATACCTTGTCAACATGCTGTTGTCGTGGGGATTGACGCAAATGCGAAGACGGGATGGAAAGGTTGGATTGCACGGAGAGGAAGCTGTTTAGACGTTTGCTCGGATATTTCTGGCCGCGGAAGTGCCACAACGAAGATCTCTACAACGAGATTGACGCCTTACATCAACGTTTGACACGAGGGAGGTGCCAATATCTCCCAATGCCATCTCAAGCGGCAACGGAAGGTTGTCTTCGTTTGTTGGGGCATATTTTAAGAAGACCGTTAGACCGTCTTGTTCAACACGCTCTAAGGATGCTTCCAAGTCCTGTCTGGAAACGGCCGCCTGGACGTAGGCGAAAGTTTTGGACGGATGTGGTGAAGGAGGATTTGAAATCACTCGGCATTGAAAGGCAATTCAGGCGCGACGGTTTACTTCGCAGGAAGTGGAATAGCGATCAATGGATGGATTGTGTTTGAATTGTGGCTGAGGACCGTGACAAATGGACACGGCTGACTACTAGGACGGTACTCGTCGGTGAAGACGCTGAATGACCGCGTCAGGCGAAAGCCAACCGTTTAATCAGTAATAATAATCATAGGATAAACAGGTAAAGATATCCCAAGTTGTCTCCAGAAACTGAAAACTCCCGGGATCATTGCAACAATAGCGTCAAAAAGTATTAGAAACGAGCCGGAAATAGCCACATACGGCATCGAAACATGCATGCGCTATGCCGTCCCGCCTACGTCCTCGACGGGCAACGAGTAGGTGGGCGGGGCGGGCATTGCACATCCAAGTTTCGAGGCAGAGGTCTATTTCTGGCTGTTATCAGTCTTTTTTCTACATTATTGGTGCAGTAGACTCCGAATCTTTCGATTTCCGGCGAAAACCCTTAGACCGTTTTTTTTTGTGAGCACTGCCTGCACAGGCAGCATACATGTTACAAAATGATACCGATTTTACGACGTCAATCGAAGGTTATTAGCTGGTTGTAATAGAAACCTGCGATAAAACCGTCTCAATCTCTAAGTTCGACTCTCGATAAACCTCGGCATCGGAACAATGTGTTGAATGTTTGTCTGTAGCACGCACTAGGTGGTATGATGATCTTGTTGACTAAAATTTCGGCGATTTCGCCCCCGTCGGAGCCTGAAAAGGTCAAACTTATTTGCAAAATTAGTCGGTCAAGTGTAGATACTATCCTACTGAAATTCAGACAAAATTTCCAAACAAATGGCATGGGAACACAGGACTGAGTGGCATTCCGTTCAAAAGACCTCAGAAAATTACACGATCAGTAGAACAGCGAAACGTGTACCAGAGTGACTATTTCCGGTTGACCTTTCGATGTCTCGCACTGATCCAGAACGCTTCCAGCGCTTTTCGTGCACTAGTCTGGGTCTCCCGCGCTAGGATCTTCACTCTCATCTCAAAATCATCTCCCTCATGGTCATTAACCCTGTGGCAGCCCAGTGCTGTGCTGGCCCGCCACCTTTCCCATCTAGATGTTCCTTTATTCGCGCATGTAAGGGACGAGCTGTTTTGCCGACATACTCTTCACCGCAGCTCTGATATGTGATAATGTAGATGACGCCCGAAGCAGCGCAGTCGCCCTCCTTGCCAGCTGGGCAGATGACGCAATGGGGGTAACGCATGCACGGTCATATTGGTCATTGCAAACCAACTGCTGCTTTAAATAACTTGTAGGAATGGTCACTAAGGACTGTCTCAAACACAACGGAAACGAATAAATGACTGTATTTTTAATCCGTTATGGAGGTCGACGAGGTAAACCGCAACACACACTTCGGTTAAAATAGCAAGCCTAACTATTTGCAAAATGACTGACAAGGGAAGTATAAGAAGTATAGTTGTACAATTTCGAAAAAAATGTCGAACGAACGAAAGTCGAATTTTTTTCGTTCGAAATCTCTTCGAACGAACGAAAATGAAAAAAATTCGTTTGAAAAAATTTCGAACGAACGAAAAATGAAAAAATTTCGTTTGAAAAATTTTGAACGAACGAAAAAAATTTCGAAAAATCTTTCGAAAATTTTTCGAAAACTTCGTTCGTGTACAACTATAATAAGAAGTATAATCTGAGTTGTGGAACTCTGATATCATTCCATAGTAATAAAGGAGAGTGGTGTCCGTCCATCCGTCCGTCCGTCCGTCCGTCCGTCCCTCCGTCCGTCCATCCGTCCGTCCGTCCGTCCGTCCTTCCGTCCGTCCGTCCGTCCTTCCGTCCGTCCGTCCGTCCGTCCGTCCGTCCGTCCGTCCGTCCGTCCGTAAGCCTCCCTTTTCACCCGCTTTCGCTTCTACAGTATTGCAGCACGGCGGCGCGGTCTGTCGTGGCCCTCTCTAATCCAATCTCTCCCACCCTATGTGACAGGCATCGAACTTCGTTTAACCCCCTTCCGATCGTCCGCATGACCGGCGATCGTGTTCAGAAAAGGTGAGTTTGTAAAAAAATTCTCAACGTCTTCACTTGTTTTGGTATTAATTTAAATGTCATTGTAATTGGTAATGTATAGATGAGCCATAGATTCGAAACAGACAATTAGGGATTAGAAAGAATGACTTCCTTATAGAAAGTTAAGAGAACAAACGTTTTCTCAATTTCTTGGTAGCGCGAAGGATTGTGTGAAGCTTCCACTAAACCCTAATCTTTAGCCAATAAGATGACATTCATATTGACACCTAAACAACTGAAAACGGTGACAATTTTGGAAAAAACTCACCGGCTCTGACCATGATGGCCGGTCATGCGGACGATCGGAAGGGGGTTAAACGAAGTTCGATGCCTGTCACATAGGGTGGGAGAAATTGGATGAGGGAGGGCCACGACAGACCGCGCCGCCGTGGTGCAATACTGTAGAAGCGAGTGCGGGTGAAAAGGGGGCTTGTGCACTCCCGAATAAATGCAGTATAGAAGGGTTACGCCCGAAGCAACCGAACGGGACGTCGTAGAAAGTCAGCGGGACATCAGCGGGAGTGCGCCGGACGCCAAAGAAAATGTGCGGGACTCACAAAGGGTGCCGGACGCCGAAAAATGTGCGGGACCCCAATGGCAGTGCGCCGAGCGCCGTAGAAAGTTTATGGGGCCCATTCAAGAGCGCGGCACACCGAAAAAAGTGTGTGGGGCCTCAGTGGCAGTCCGCCTGACGTATGTGGGACCCAATTAGGAGTGCTCCGGACGCCATAGAAAATGTACGGAACCCATGTAAGAGTGCCCCGGACGCCATATAAAATGTGCGGGACCCATGTAAGAGTGCTTCGGACGCTATATAAAGTGTGCGGGACCCATTGAAGAGTGCGTCGAACGCCATAGAAAGTGTATGGGACCCATGTGGGAGTGCGCCGGACGCCATGGAAAGTGTATGGGACCCATGTGGGAGTGCGCCGGACGCCATGGAAAGTGCACGGGACCCATGTGAGAGTGCGCTGGACGCCATATAAAGTGTGCGGGATCCATGTAAGAGTGCGCCGGACGCCATATGAAGTGTACGGGACCCATGTAAGAGTGCGCCGGACGCCATATGAAGTGTGCGGGACCCATGTAAGAGTGCGCCGGACGCCATATTAAATGTGCGGGATCAATGTAAGAGTAAGTCCGACGCCGGATAAAGTGTACGGGACCCATGTAAGAGTGCGCCGGACGCCATATAAAGTGTGCGGGACCCATGTAAGAGTGCTCCGGACGCCATATTAAATGTGCGGGATCGATGTAAGAGTAAGTCCGACGCCAGATAAAGTGTACGGGACCCATGTAAGAGTGCGCCGGACGCCATATAAAGTGTGCTGGACCCATGTAAGAGTGCCCCGGACGTCATATAAAGTGCGCGGGACCCATGTAAGAGTGCGGCGGACGCCATATAAAGTGTGGCGTCCGGCGCACTCTTACAAAAAAATGTGCGGGACCCCAATGGCAGTGCGCCGAGCGCCGTAGAAAGTGTATGGCACCCATTCAAGAGCGCGGCACGCCGAAAAAAGTGTGGGGCCTCAGTGGCAGTCCGCCTGACGTATGTGGGACACAATTAGGCGTGCGCCGTACGCCATAGAAAGTGTACGGAACCCATTTAAGTGTTCCGGACGCCATATAAAATGTGCGGGACTCATGTAAGACTAAGTCCGACGCCAAATATAGTGTACGGGACCCATGTAAGAGTGCGCCGAACGCCATATAAAGCGTGCGGGACTCATTTGAGAGTGCGTCGAACGCCATGGAAAGTGTATGGGACCCATGTGGGAGTGCGCCGGACGCCATGGAAAGTGCACGGGACCCATGTGAGAGTGCGCTGGACGCCATATAAAGTGTGCGGGATCCATGTAAGAGTGCGCCGGACGCCATATGAAGTGTACGGGACCCATGTAAGAGTGCGCCGGACGCCATATGAAGTGTGCGGGACCCATGTAAGAGTGCGCCGGACGCCATATTAAATGTGCGGGATCAATGTAAGAGTAAGTCCGACGCCAGATAAAGTGTACGGGACCCATGTAAGAGTGCGCCGGACGCCATATAAAGTGTGCGGGACCCATGTAAGAGTGCCCCGGACGTCATATAAAGTGCGCCGGACGCCATAGAAAATGTGCGGGATCCATGTAAGAGTGCGCCGGACGCCATATAAAGTGTGGCGTCCGTCGCACTCTTACATAAAAATGTGCGGGACCCCAATGGCAGTGCGCCGAGCGCCGTAGAAAGTGTATGGGACCCATTCAAGAGCGCGGCACGCCGAAAAAAGTGTGTGGGGCCTCAGTGGCAGTCCGCCTGACGTATGTGGGACCCATTTGAAAGTGCGCTGGACGCCATATAAAGTGTGCGGGATCCATGTAAGAGTGCGCCGGACGCCATATGAAGTGTACGGGACACATGTAAGAGTGCGCCGGACGCCATATGAAGTGTGCGGGACCCATGAAAGAGTGCGCCGGACGCCATATAAAGTGTGCGGGACCCATGTAAGAGTGCCCCGGACGTCATATAAAGTGCGCCGGACGCCATAGAAAATGTGCGGGATCCATGTAAGAGTGCGCCGGACGCCATATAAAGTGTGGCGTCCGGCGCACTCTTACATAAAAATGTGCGGGACCCCAATGGCAGTGCGCCGAGCGCCGTAGAAAGTGTATGGGACCCATTCAAGAGCGCGGCACGCCGAAAAAAGTGTGTGGGGCCTCAGTGGCAGTCCGCCTGACGTATGTGGGACCCATTTGAAAGTGCGCTGGACGCCATATAAAGTGCGGGATCCATGTAAGAGTGCGCCGGACGCCATATGAAGTGTACGGGACACATGTAAGAGTGCGCCGGACGCCATATGAAGTGTGCGGGACCCATGAAAGAGTGCGCCGGACGCCATATAAAGTGTGCGGGACCCATGTACGACCGCCGAACGCCAGATAAAGTGTACGGGACCCATGTAAGAGTGCGCCGGACGCCATATAAAGTGTGAGGGACCCATGTAAGAGTGCCCCGGACGTCATATAAAGTGCGCCGGACGCCATAGAAAATGTGCGGGATCCATGTAAGAGTGCGCCGGACGCCATATAAAGTGTGGCGTCCGGCGCACTCTTACATAAAAATGTGCGGGACCCCAATGGCAGTGCGCCGAGCGCCGTAGAAAGTGTATGGGACCCATTCAAGAGCGCGGCACGCCGAAAAAAGTGTGTGGGGCCTCAGTGGCAGTCCGCCTGACGTATGTCGGACCCATTTGAGAGTGCGCTGGACGCCATATAAAGTGTGCGGGACCCATGTAAGAGTGCACCGGACGCCATAGAAGTGTACGGGACCCATGTAGGAAGGCGCCGGAGGTCGTAGAAAGTGTGCGGGATCCATGTAAGAGTGCGTCGGACGCCATATAAAGTGTGCGGGACCCATGTAGGAGTGCGTCGGACGCCATATAAAGTGTGCGGGACCCATGTAAGAGGGCTATTGCGAAACAGACAAAAAATCTTGGGGACTTGAGCCGATTATAAAAGTTTTCTAAGTTTTAACCCCGATTTTGTTGTATCTTAGCCACCACAGAGCGGTGTGTCTTCATTCACACACCGTTCTTCTCCAGAGATCAGCGGCTGAAAATCTGAACCTACTTCCCAGCTTCAGCCGCTGATCTCTAGAGAAGAACGGTGTGTTAATGAAGACACACCGCTCTGCCATCCTTCTATACCCTACCCCTTATCAACCAGCTATCATCAGTTCTGTTTACAGTGTGTCTCACAGAGTTTTTTCTGCTTTGGAATAGTCATGTGAGAGTGCGCCGGACATCATAGAAAGTGTACGGGACTCATGTAGGAAAGCGCCGTCTGTCGTAGAAAGTGTGCTCGACCTCAGGGGGAGTGCTCCTAACGCCTTAGTAAGTGTGCGGTACTACGTAGCAATGCGCAGGACGCCGCAGAAAGAAGAATGTCTTTGAAACAAGCTCTAGAACGCTAATCTGCAGGGTTTGCCGCACTTCGGATTGATTTTGTGTGCGTGCCCAAGTGAAGCAGATTTATTGCTTTCCTCGGTATAATTTGCGCTGTCTGCCTTCCCATGTTTCCACATGTGCGGCAGGCGATTTTATGTCTACAACAAAATATATTGGGGTTAAACCATTTCTGAGCCGATTCTATATATGCAAAGACAACTTGAAAATTTCCGCCGGAGGCGGAAATTCGGGGGTCTGGGGCGAAGCCCCCAGCCAGCCGTCAGGCGGGCGGAGCCCGGAGGACGGCTGGTGTACTATATGGGAACGTCCATGCCTGACATGATAATATAGTGCAAGGTGACCAGCCGCGAGTCATTGATCTGAAGGGGGTATAAGTAAGAGAGTAGGGTTGACCAGGCCGTTGCGCCAAGTTCCGGCGGAGTTGAAAAAAGTGATATGTTAAACGATCATCACCTCAACATAGACATCAAATTTGTGTACAGCGTACCGAGTAGAAACTTTGACTGAAGTGTGATACTTTGCCCAAGCTACCGTATATCCACTGTCATCTACTGCAAGCTGTCAAAAATCAAAAACGGACTTCAGATTTGTGTTAAGCTCTCCAAACACCCCCGGAGAAAGATTTCGAGCAATATCTATCGTAGAATTTCGGAAATTGTTAAAATTCCGCTTTTAGCACTAAAATTATCCTTCTGATGGGAAGTTCTGAACGATTACAGTGGAGAACCAAAATTACAGAATATATCTCAGAAAAAAAAACTTTGAAACCCGCGAGTACTAAATAATTCTTTAAAAAATTGGGAGCACGACAACTACTAAGTAAATCTAAAAATGTAAAACAATAACTAGAAATGATTTGGAGAAATTTTTTTTTGAAAATTTCATGGACGCTTCGCCACAAATTTTAATTTTAGCATTTTCCAACATTTTTACGACGACCACTCGTCGCGTCGAGTCGCAGCCCTGCTGAGGAGTTTGCCGGCTATCGCATTCGCTTCTAGTCTGCGCATACGCTACTTTTAAGGTGATTCTAGAGCAGTGCGCGAAAATTAAGTGACCTCATGTGCATGGAATTGTAACTACATGTTCACAAGATATCATAAGGTAACCGGGGTTGTTCGCAACTTCACAACAACTAAGGACAAGATTTGTAGTCAACGATGTGAAAACAATGTTTTGATGATTGAAAACATCCTTAGCGAGAATAGATACGCAACGAGACATCCGCGAACGTGGAGGCCACACGTTACTCCGGACGGCACTGCTCTAGTAATGCCACATTTGAATGAAAATGTATCTAGAGTAGTGAATACGGTTGTGAAAAATTCATCGCTTCCGGTCAAGATTACATTCAGACCATCACCAAATCTCAAGCAGCTGCTTACAGCGTCCAGTCCTTACGAGGATAGATGTGGCCGATCATGGTGTGACTACTGCACCAGCAGTCAAATATGTCAACGAAAGGCTACAGTTGATCTTGTGGAATAATCAAGGGTGCGGAGAGAAGTACATAAGTACGTCGGAGAAACTATGAGGTCTTTGCACAAACGGATTGATTAACACCTCAGAGCACTAAGAAATCCGGCTTCATATCCTTTTATCAGTTTCTCCAAGCACCGAACACAGAAGCATTCTCGAGAGGCTGCTCCATTATTTACAGTTTCGGTTCTCCTCCGCTCGGTTGAAAACGCTGTGGAGCGGAAAATTCTAGAGACCTCGGAGATTAAGCGCTTATCACCTGAGATAAACAGCCGAGAGGAATTGCGTGATATTCTACAGCTCATTGTACGAAGGCAGGAGCGTAATAGCTCTTTTGGGGTTACGGTTAGATCACTACTAACCTCGGGGAAACTTCTATGTAAAGTCCGTCCGAGAACGATTGTCCGCCCGCGCGGTCGGCTTGCGTGTCGAATAGCTGTCAGGGAAACAGTTATCAGATTTAGAAGTGGTTTAGTAGCACAATTTGACTAGTGGTAACTTATATCTCAATCACCTGTTTGCAGCCATGGGAAGGCTTATCAAAAAAATAATACCTTCCTGACGGCCACTCCACACGCACGCCGCCCGCATGAGCGGACAGTCTCATTCGGACCGACTTTAGGTACAATACCCGCACTATTTTTTTTTCAGAAAAGTCGTGGAATCTCGACTTTTGCGACTTTTCGTCATAACACGACTCATGGTAACCCGTTCCGGGAGCTAGGGGCATATTTGGAATCATCATCGAGAGCTCTTCACTTTGAGCACAGACAACTTTTAACATAGTCCCGTTTGAGGCGACAATGGACTTGGCACATGTGAAGGAGATGAAAAATCGACTTCGCCGACTTGAGATGCCGCAGTCCTTATTTGAAAGTGGATCAGAAAGTAAAGTTGTAGGCTAAGTCCCTGGTCGATTGGTGCCGTTTGAGCTGAGAACGGGACGTCGGTGGTGTTTTCGTTCACTCGATTTTTCTGTTAACCCAATATGACTCGTTTGCAGGTCAAGAAATATGTGTGATCAGAATGAAGAGCTCTCGATGCTGATTCCAAATATGCCCCTAGCTCCCCGAACGGGTCATTTTGAGCCGAGTTATGACGAAAAGTCGCGAATTCGCGACTGTTTTGAGTAAATTAGTTTGGGTATTGTAATTGATTTGCTTGGGTGGTTGTACTTTACTGTGTCTGTGACCGGCGGGGGGGGGGGGGGTTTCGCTTTGCCCATCTTCGATCCGTACCGTAAAGCAGACTCTGGTTAGCTAAATAATTAGATTCAAGGTACTACGCACCGAAAGCTAGCCGACAAGCTTCTGCAGTCATCTGAAATCTTTTGGAGCCTCATTCTTGAACTTTGGTAATAAACTTTTCTAGAACTATCATGAGTCTTCGGGACTGAACAACTCTGATAAGGTAACTGGGTTGAATACAAAACTTAGGGGTCAGGCTGGACCCAAACCTGCTTCGCAATCTTTCCGGGCGAAAGTGTTACCATTACACTACATATTAGAGCTAGTTTTTTCACGTTATTGATTCTGATTGGCTCGATTGGGGGGCCAACTCAGGTATACTTCATTTGACTCTCATCCAATTCATTGCTGATTGAATTGGGCGTTGAATCCTCCTTTTCGAGGTCGATTGAATGACTGGTTCACTACTGTCCCAAATGGAACTAAACCAGAAATAAGCTTCAACATAAATTAGGGAAGGGAAACCGACCTAAAAGAGCAGAACAATCGCGTCTCTGCAAGTTACTCCGCACCGCCCTGCAGATGCACCTCTGCACTCATACGGAGCACCACAGCTGCCACTACTGCGGCGATTTCGGTCCCTCGTTTAAATGGTCCTTCGGAGAGACCTCGATTCGAGATCGAGCGATCACCAGCCCTCGCATGCCTCCACCTTCAACACCTCTTTCTCCTCCCCATGATGTTGCGCGCCGGCCGCTCAGGGTCGATGGCCTTGGTGCGCTACCGCCCGAGCGCCGGTCGTCGACCGTCGTCGTCGTCATCCGCCCTGCCAAACCCCTAGCCGCTCGCTCCGTGACCCGCCGCTATGCGAGGTGAGTCTATCCCGAACCAGGTTACCGGGTCCCAACAGCCCGCCCCTTGTTCCGACCTGAATCGCCCCTATTTTGACCTCATTTGGGCCTCATTTTATGCGAACTTCATTATGCTGAGCCCCCGAAGGCGATCGCCGCTCCAAACTGACTACCTGATCTGATATTCGTTCGTATTTGTGTGTCTGAGTGTGAATAGTTGTCAGTGTTCGTGTTCAAAGATTGTTTCAAACTCAATTCTTCATGTATAGGTTTCTGTGATGGAACAGGTGCGAAGCCATTTTACTATGATCAAAAAACCATGATCTCTCATAGCCGGGTGGAGCCAATTACAACCATCTGCCTCGGCTGGCTGTATATATTTGATGTCATAGCCATTTACTTTCTTCTTTGTCTTCAGCTTCTCTAGGTGGTCCACTGTTCTCAATTTCGCTACAATACCGCCCTCACGATTGCGATAGATATAAGATCCCATTTCTGTTTCATGAACGCTCCCTCCAAGCTCATTCTTTTGTAGAAGACAGTTTACTTCACCGGCATAGTCAGGTCTATGCAAAGTTAAACGAAATGCTATGATCAAAGGCAAGGCTTAACTTTAGCGTCGCATCCTATAAATTATCGTGAGAGAAATTTTACATTTTAAGGTGTGTCTCCTGAAAAAGATTTCCTTTCTATTTGCCAGCCTGATGTTTCAACTCTTATCCGATCATGGGCAGTTAGTACAAAAACGAAAGTAAAGCAAAAAAAAACGTGGCAGTCTGCTTGCAATCTGTCCTAAAATGTGACTTGCTCGAATAATCTGCCGTCAGATCTTTTGTCTGACGCGGTCACTCCGCATGCCCTGCAACTATGTAACTTCCTGCCGCAAGTTTGACCACGAATGGCTGACCACCTACGATGATGTAAGGATCGAACCCTTGAAAATGTTGGATTGAATACACGCTCACGCAGCTTTTTCCATTTACTGACATAGATGTTTGGTCAGTAAAACTCAATAGATTTCCGTAGGAATTACATCCGCCCCGGCAGAAAATGAACTCACAGCTGCCTGTCTCCCTGACATTCTCTTTCTGTTTTGGTGTCTCCGGTGATCAAGGAATTCATTCCTTTCTGCCAAGTTTCGTATTCAGCTTCGTCACCATGCCACCACTGTTTTGTCCTTACTCGGTGGTTATCTGTTGCAAAAGGAACCATTTTAGCGTAGTCCAAATAAAGCAAAATGAAGAATTTTGCGGGGTTAATCTTGCTACTACTAGTAAAATCTGTGAGTGGCTCTGGCTAGACTCTACATCCTTGAAAGTTACTAGCTCAAAACTGCAAGTGGACCACAAATATTGAAAGTTTTCTTCTTCGCTCAGATTTGGTCCAGGGGTTATTTGCCATGGGATATTAATCTTATGCTGTTCCGATGTTCTTGCTGATCGATATACAGGTCCAAAAATGCCTCCGCTATGAAAGCCCGACACGCACGCCTACCGCGTGGGCGGGCATTTCCCTTCAACCGACAGTATTTCTCATAGGCTATTTTGACTTTGAGCGCGCTCTTTCTTGTGAACGACAGCTGGTCGAGAACGACGTTTTCAACGAACATCATAATTGTTGATCCTTAGTTTAAATCATTTCCTCGTCAGTTAAGCGCTATGGTCAGGGTACCACACATTTTTAGGGTGTTTATAGGGAGTTATTTCTGATTTGGCTTAAAACTTTTTTTTTGGTGTCCTGAACACGAAATTGAGGTCCATTTTCCATTATCGGGAAATTTCCTCAGCTTTGTCTTCTTTCACCTGGAAAATGTTAGGGGCAGAAGGCGATTTTAGATTTGACCTAAACACTGCGACAGACTCGTCTCAAAACTTCTCTGTACAGGTTATTTGGGATGATGAACTCGAATCTGAGGTCCGAGCCTCGATTTTCGATGAAGTAGGTTACACGAGCTAACTAGCATTATGTCCACCGTAACCTACGGTAAGGCCTCAGAATATCGAGAAGCAGACTCAAATCCGTGTTCAGGACTCTAGGTAACCTCTAGAAAATTAAATTTTGAGCTGAATCCGGATCAATTTTTTCAAACACCCTAAAAACTGCCGGACCTTTACCATTTCGCTCAACGGAAGAAGCCTTACATAACTCGGTTTGGAGATGTCTTGAGCAGCTACAAACATAGACTTGAGAACCTAATTGAAAGAACCTTAACTGGTGTTAATATTGTTGGAAACGGCATTTTTGACCGAATTCGCTTCCCTAGTTAGATCCCTGTTGAGGGCTCCAAATGACCCCTAGAAAAAGTTTTAGCTGAATCATAATGCTTAGTAAGGTTGAAACTCGAACAAAAAAGTCCGGATCGTGATTAATAGATCGTATTACAGTACACATTGCACTGTGCAGCCGCGTACTGTATGTTGCATGTATATAATAAAATGTATGGGACACTCAAAATGTCACCCAAACTTTTTCAGGGGCAGTGGTCACGGTGAAGAAGTTTTCCGTTTTTTTTTAAATGTAAGTTTTGGGTCGCTCTCTAAACAGTAAGAACGGAAGTACGACAAAAAAGACGGGTTAGGAAGTGAGTGAAAATCTCGTGTGCTTCCGATCACTTCGCCCACGCCTCAGGACAGTTTTCCTGCGTTCGTTTTACCAGATGAGAAGTTGCTGAATTTTGAATTTTTTTTTGATCGTGAAAGATCCCAACATCTAAGCATGTGCATCGGCCCATCTTATTTTCAAAGATGTTTCGGAGTGGGAAGCAGAAAACAAAACCACTTGCCTAAGAATTTTGAAGCGCAACCATTTCCGACGTCAGGTTTGTCGCTTTGTCTGCAGTCTCCCAAACAGAAGTAATTGAGTGTTTCAGAAGTTTTCCTAATTAGTTTTTCTCCGGCTTGTCGTGGGCGAGAGTATCCATTCCAACATGAGAGACCCGTATAATCGCTGGCAGTTTTCGAAATATGTTCGGTTCTCAATGGTCGAAGTTTAAAAAATATTGAATTTAGACCTGAAAATCTAGTCGATTTAAGACATAACTTTAGGGGCCACATTACAGTTTATATCCGGAACATCGGCTTTTTATTTGATATTGTTTCACAGAATGGAAATGATCCGAAGACTCTTTCACTGCCCGTCTTGTCAACCTTTTTTACGAAGTCACTTTGGTAATGAATGACGTTCCCTCTGAAGTTCTCCTTCTATAGTGATCTCGAAACCATTGTACAAAGTTTTTTTTCTGAAAGATAATGTCAGTTTCCTGCTGGTATGTGTATGTAGGTTTTCTATGTCAGAATTTGTTATATTTTCACTTCTACTCGTTTAAACATAGTTGGTATCGATCTGGACTGTTACCACACAGAAAGTTATTGTAATCTCTTCTCTTGCCGTGGTGGATCGCGTGTATGACCTCTAGATAGCGCCGCGTGGTTGGATATAAAGTCGACGACGACAATGATGAAAACTACGATCGCGCAGCGGGGTGATTGATACTCTTGTTAGGGGTTTTCAAGAAGGGAATCTAGTATAGTTTAACCTCACATCATTCATGTGATGTCCCTCAGCTGAAACTCTATTCAGTGCAGAGTTTTGTAATGCGGATCTAAACTTGTCGGAAAGCCTGTGGGTGGCGACGGTGGTGGTGGTTCTAGGCTGGTACTGAGCGACTCGTGCATGTGCGCAGCCGCTAAAGTACAGCGAGCACGACGCGCGGCGGCGGCGGCGCCTCATGCGAAATTCGCCGATCATTTCGGTGTTACTCCGTGCAATTCACCGGCTGGAGGTCAACCGACCACGATCGCCGCTCGACGACCACCGCCGGCTACCACCATCGTCCGGCCAGTCGGTCGCTCTCTGCAAAACATCGCCACTTCGCTCGCCGTGTGCGCTGCCACCCAGCGCGCCGCGACGGATTAGTCGGCTGACTGCTCGAAAAGAGGTTCAAGTCGAATGAATGAAAGAATACAACCACAGTGATGACCTCGACCTCGTAAAATCAAATGTGGCTTCAACCAAGTCAGTATTTGGAGACAGTTTCACCAATAACTAAAAAGGTTGGTTGCGGTCGGATAAGCGCCAGAGATGAGCGGAATAAAATTTCGAAAGTTCGGAAAAAGGGTTTCGGGTTTCGACAAAGAAAATATCCTCTCAGATTCTGGAAATCGGATGCGCGATGCCCAAAAAAAAACGCGGGGACGCGAAGCGCGGAAAGTGTTTCAAATTATTGATGACGTACCTCTGCCTCCCGTGGACTCTATACTTTCCGTTCCGCAGCACTCCGTGCTGTGTTCGGGAAGTGAAACGCGGAAGGACGCACGAAATTATTGGTTTCGGAGCGCGAAATGCAAAATCCCGCTCATTCCTGGTACGCACGCATTTGACTAGAGGGACTGTATGCCCTCAGAAATTAATTTATACTTGTTTCGAATTGTATGAAACACCATCACTCTCAGAATTGTTCAGAAAGGTCGCGAGGACAATAACTTTAAAATTACCGTTTTTCAAATCTGTCCAGCTTTTTTTCATGGGGGGAGCTGATCTGACGTAACTGCCACAAACAATTAAATAGTTTCTCAAAACAGAAACTATATTTTCGAGAACTATAGGTTGTAGTAGCCAAAATACCCTACTCCCTTCGTGACCCACATTTATCAACTAGAGTATTAGAAAAGAACTTCATATTCGTGTTCAGCGCCCCAAATAACCCCCCCCCCCTAGACGACGTTTGAACGAAACATGTTTCACCTTCGCAGCCTCACGCAGGTGGCAATCCCACATTTGGGAGTCCAGAGATCGAAAAAATTTTTGCTCTGGATTTGCCCAGTGGGTTATCTGGGGTGCTGAACACGAATATGAGGTCCGTTTTCGGTCTTTCAGAAGATTTCTATAGGTTATGGCAGGTGTAATGCCATTACGCTATAGTCACCTATATAAAAAAGCTCATAACTCCGTTCAGAATAAATTTTTTGCAGCTGCAATGTAGAAAATTGAATTCTACGCCGAAAATTGATTTCAGAAACGCTAATTTTATCTGGAATGGCCACGACATGTAAAGATTCTTCCCTTGTGAGTCCTTAATTTATTGGTTGAAGCGTTATTATTGCAGCTTTTTCTTTACAACGTTCATTCTCTTCAAACGATACAAGCATTGAAAAGAAGGATGTTCGAGTGATCATTCCAGAATATTGTCACAACCCACTTCTAGAACTGCTTCTCATTTTTCTTGGCGAATTGTTGATCTCATTCTGAAACAAATCGCCTGCAATTAGCCGATAATTCACCGCGAACCTCAATTTCACCGAAAATTGCCGTGAGCGAGCTGGGAGATTACCCCGGAATGACGCGAAGTAGCCGGCAAATTACCGAGAGGGCGCTGCCCCGAACTACCGGGGAAATTACCGAGAGGCCGCAAATACTTCGAGAATAGTCGCGAAGATGGCGCCATTTCACTGCGAAGAGGTCTGCCGCGATTTTGCCGTGAAAATCAGGGTCACATCTACTTAGGTGGATGTAGTTATATGAATATAGAATTACAAATAAAATACGGGTAAAACTCAACTATCATTGCAATGAGAGAAGCGGGTGGTGGCCATCGTGTATCAACACGGCTGAGGAGGCGGGAAAAACGGGGGAGGAGCGAGGTTCCTGATTGGACGCATCAGCCGGGGGCCGGGGCTATAGCCCGTGTTGCGTCCAATCAGGAACCTCGCTCCTCCCCCGTTTCTCCCGCCTCCTCAGGAGTTTTGATAAACGATGGCCACCACCCGAGCGTCATAGTGCAGTAGAGGAGTTGGTTAACCACTATCGATAATGAGGCGCACTAAGTACCAGGCTAGAAAAAAGCGATGGATTGATAAGGGTTGATGGTTCAAATCCTGGTATGCAGTTGCGAAAATTGCGGCAGATTCGAGGCAGACTTTCGGCAATACCGCAGTATATCTTCGCCTGTTCAATGCAACGGTATCTCGCCAGAATCTAGAGGCAGTGCTTCGATTCTACGGCGACGCTGACGGGAGACTCCCGCTTCGGCTCCGGTCCGGCACCGAAGCGGTGGGACCCCGACAGATTTTCGATAAAATCCTGGCGATTATTCAAGAGTAATAATTTGGTACGAATGAATTTTCGGAGAATTTATCCGTCACTTATCTGCCATATTCACCTATCGAAGCTCCTACAAAAAAAAACTATCTTAAACACTCGCTGTAAAACAGACGAACAAACGAGATTTTTAGGGAATTTGGGCGACTTAGGACGACTTTGAACCACTGTCAAACAAATAGGAAGCAGTTAATACCAGTTTGTTCAATATGTTTCGTCGTTCGCTAAGAAAAACGCAATTTTTGGTTCAAAATACACTTTATTATGCAGTATAAATCTCCCCGAGCATTAATACACTTTAAAAAACAAAAAAAATGAAAAAAATCCAAACAAATTCAAGACTCATCCATAGTGATGAATCGACGCACATATTCAACTTTATCCTTTTTAAAACGCTCCAAATGTTGCTGAGAATGGCGCTTTCCAAAGTATTTTTGTTCCGTTGTTAGCGAATGCGGCGATGGCTCACACTGCCTAATGAGATGTGTAGAGCCTCTACAAAATCTCTCAGTCAATCGACGATCTTCCAAAACCATATCCTGTATTTTGGCTATGATTTCTGGAGTTGATGCGCTTTTTGGACGTCCTTCGCGTGGATCGTCTCCAAGGCTTATACGACCCCGTTTAAATTCAGCAACCCATCTTTCTACTGTTATAATAGTAGGTGAACAATCATTATACACTTTAAACATTCGTTCGTGAATTTCTTTTGGTGCCACACCTTGTAAAATGAGAATTTTGTCACTGCACGATATTCAATCTTTTCCATTGCTGTGACACGGCGACTTTAAATGGCTTGTAAACAAAGAATGAATTGACAGATTGAAATGAAACTTCACATACGTTCATATGAAGAGTGTACCAACAAAACAAAAAAATTGGGCTAGTACCAACGCCCTCTCTTATCGAACTTATTGAACAACCTGGAAATGTGGATAGTGGCTATGCTCGGGGATGATCAATCGATCACATTTTAGTCAAATCTTTTTACCCTTTCGAGCGGATAAACTTTGTTCAAAAAAAGTTGAAATAGATCGAACCTCGCATTACACTGTGATGAAAAAAATCCGTTGAAATAGGATACGATGTCTCAAAAGAGGTGCAGCAATCATGCACCAATCCAGTAGTCTATTCGAAACTTCGATACATTTGGGATTCCAAATTATACGCTTTCCGAATATTGGATTCATTCGGATTCCGAATCGCCGTTTTTTTTTCTTAGTATTTGAATGATCTACGGTTTTAAAACATTTTGTTTTTCGGAGATGCGTGTAAGATTTCAGATTATTATTTTCTCGAATATTCTAGTCATTCAGGATTTTTAATCACTCATTTTTTCGACAAAACGATTTATTTGGGATTTAAATTTATTTGTTTTTCAAATATTTGATTCATTCGGAAATTTGAATCACTTCCTTTTTGAACGATCGATTCATTTGACATTTTAGCTTACTTGGTTTTCCAATATTCGATTCATTGCAAATTATACGTTATTCGTTGTTTTCCAATATTTTACTCGAATATTCCACTGATGCAGTATTTTGAATCATTCGGTTTTTTTTAGAAATTAGATCTACTCTGCTTCTGTGGGCCAAATTCCGGTCCGCAATTGCGTCTCGACACGCTTTGCGACCGCGCGCTTTTGAGTCGGAAGAGTTTCCAGCACCGCAGCCGCCGAGCTGTTGACTCTAGGTGGGTTTTGGAATTTGAAAGCTAAAAAATATTGGATAAAACTGTAAAAAAAAGAGCCACATCGAGTCGGCTTTGGCGCTGGAAACTTGACTGACTCGAGCGCGTGCGGACGCAAGGCGTGTCTAGACGCAATTGCGGACCGGAATTCGGTCCACAGAAGCACAGTAATTGTGATTTCAAAATATTCTTCTCTCAAATATTCGATCCCTTCGGATTTTGAATTTCCGGGTTTTTCAAACATTCGATTCATTCATAGCTTTGAATCTCTCAGCTTTTCTGTAATTCCATTCATTGGAGATCTCAAACTAATGGTTTTCCAAATATAAGATTGATTCAAAGTTCTAAATCATTCGATTTTCCGTTATCTCGCTGTATTCGGGATATCAAAGTAACCGTTCTCTCCGTATATTTAATTAATCCGGGTTTTTAAATTATCCAGTTTTTTTTTCCAAATCTATTAATCGACTCTTCGTAGATTATTAGTGATTTGATTCTCATATGTTTGAGTCAGCTGGAATTTTATAGTGCTAGGTTTTCTTAAATATTATACTCATCCGCATTTTTAATTATACGTTTTTTTTGGAAGATTGGATTTTTCGAAGATTTCAAGTTATTCAATGTTTGAATATTCGAAACATTCAGGGTTTTGAATGATCAAAATTTACATTCCGCTTTCCCAGAGTTGGATTCACGTGGAATTCAGAATCATCAGCTTTTTTGAATATTCGATTCGTTCCTGATTGCAATTTTGATAGATTTTTCCAATTTTCGGTCCGTTCAAAATTCCTAATCTCACGGTTCTTTGGAAAATCAATTCATTCACTATTTCAAATCACTCGTTTTCAAGATCTTCGATTTATTCGAGTAATATAGTTAGTAGTTTTTACGGATATTCGGTTCATTTGGGAAGTCAAAATATTTTGATTCAGTCGTAGTCGTATTGAATATTCAGTCGATTTCTGGGCACGACATTCAATTTTTATCGCATTCGCTCGGAGACTGGTATAAATCTTCCGGATATTTCGATTCATTTCTTTACAAAATTTCTATGGGTTCTCTCTGGAATTCCTCCATTCATTCGAAAATGCATTCAATCGAAAACTCTAAGAACGGGTCATTTGAATTTTTCATTCGTGCCAAAGGTCGCGTCGAATGTCGATGTCTAGTGCTGCCATAAAGGTTCTATCAGATTCTGAAAGGATTTCTTTGACATTTAAATAGGTGCATTCGACCATAGTTTTCGAATGAATAAATGAGTTCAAAAACCGATTCTTCATTAGATTCGACTAAATATTCGGGAAATTTATTCGAATGTCCGAATAGATGTTCAATTTTTTAAATGATTCCAGAACATTGTTGGAAATTTTCACAGTGACTGAATATTCGAATGTGGCGACATGAAATTGACAGAATATTCAAAAAATCAAACTTTTCAGTTCTCTGAATGAGCCGGATACTCGAAAAATCTAGTCTTGTAGCCACAAACGAATCGAGTATTCGAGAAATTAAAATATTTCAAATCCCAAATTCATTCATGCACTTCGGTTGCTAATCTAGCGACCATCTTTTTTGGCAGTCTCGAAATACGACTACAAAAAATTTCGGATCAGATGCACCGCATCCAGAACAGCCGATGTTGTAGCCTCTTCATAGCGAATCTTGAAAAGCTTCAGCCCGTTCAGTTACGTACTTTTCTTCAGGTATTAGGCTTTTATAATGCGATAAGTGATCATTAGCTGATCGTCTATGGATTTTCGTTCCAAGGACAAACCCGCCAGTGGTCCACCGCCGTAATTTGCGCGAAATTACAGGCGCCGCAGAGGCCGGGAACAGTCAATAGCATCCACATAGAACAGATTATTGCGGAAAAATGATCCGCAAGATATCCTTCTGTAGTGTGCTGGGGAGGAGCGACATCAGGAAGTTTCCATATAGTTACGAAAAAAAATTCACATGAATCCACTGGATCATTCCATTCCTCAAATTGTTCCGCATGTGGCCAGGAGGTGAGTTCGTAGATCATGCGATCCCAGCTATTGACTGCTCCGAATCGAGACGAAATCGATTGCATTTTTCTTCAGCCATCAGCATCGTTTCGGTCATTTCTCGATATCATTTTCACTCTGAATTCGATCACTTTTCAAACACATCTGCATTTCTCTGACAAAAAAAAATATTCTTTCTGTGAATTTGGTGATTTCTAATTGAAATGCTCATTTGTAGAACCACATTTGCATGTAAATTCAGAGTATGCCTTCTGGGCTGCCTGAAATTACTCTGGGCGAACTTATAGGCGCTTGTCCCGTATTTTTCGGCGTCGGGTCTGAGTTTTTCTCATATCAGTCAGGTGGTTCTGCGAGTGATTTTGAAAAATGCTTCAGATTCGACATAGAAATTACCCCTTTTGTTCGAAGCTTTCCATTGGAGGAAATTTTGGAGACTGAGTCGACATTTGAAAATATCCGGGAAGCTCCCAAATATTCGATTTTAATATTATGAGGGGTTAACTCGGAGGGCTCAGGCGTAATTCATGGACGTGTTTCGTTGGATTGGGGCAAAGGCGTCGGGACGTTTGAAGATTACCCTGATGAAGCGGGAGGTCGCTAACCGATCATGCCCTTGGCATAGTCAGCGGTTTACGGCATAGCGGCATACTTATAGGCTTGCAGATTGGTGGAAGTCTCAGATTAGCGTCGGAACTATATGGGGTAGGGTGTGCATAGTGCTAAATGACACTATGCCCACTCTAACTCACAGTAAATCTCAGGATATCAACGAACGGACCACAGATTCGTGTTCGGCACACTGAATAACTCCCTTTTCCATCCAAGCTTTTAAAACGCCTTCTTTAGCTTCTTTCAGAGTACACACAGTCAGCTCTGAACGGCAAATTCGAAGTGTTTTCAGGAATGTAGATGCATTCAATTTATGATAGCCACTTTCACTTAAAGGAGTATTCTTGTATGGGCTAGAGCACCCTTAATAAGGTCGACGCTGGAATTGGAATGAGTGATTAGTCACAGTAGCTCCTAGTAAAACTCTGAATTCCTTGAATTTTTCGAATACCACCCCCAGAAAACTTCCAATCGAGGTGAAGAATGCGAAAAGTTCTCCCATGTTTTACTCGAATCAATATTCCAGGATTTCTCCAAATATTCGGGTGATCGTTCTCTGGCGATTCTCAGCCCCGAGCCGCCTGACAGTTTGGCTCGTTCTCCCAATCAACGGGTCCGCCTGTGTTGCTGTTCAGGCCACTGTTGTTGCTGCCCGGGCTCCTCCAGTTAGCCCGGACAGCAACAACAGTGACTCTGAGATCGGAAGAACGAGCCGAACTGTCAGGTGGCTCCGATTCCTGTTCGGTGCGACTCGTGGCCGGGACTCACCTGTGTATGTATCATTCGAGTGACTCGTATATTTACCATAAACTAGAAATTCAACCCGATCGAATCGCTTTTGGATAACATATATGCTTTAGTCGGATATTGTCTGAGATCTGATGCTACTCAACCTGGAAAACTCGGATTTTTCGTTCTCGATCAGAGGTGTGCGGGAATATCCAATTCCGGCTTCCGTTTCGCGAATGAAGCCATTTCTGCTCATCCGTTTTCGATTGGCGAATTTTCGGTTTTTTTTTGGGGGGGAGGGGCTGGGAAGCGCGGAAAGTTTTTTTAAACGAGCTAGTGATTGAGTGCAAGAGTTATAAGACTTCCGTTTTTTCGTTTCAGTTTTCCGCCCGTCAGTTCATTCTCCCGTATCCGTTTTCTGTTAACTATTTCCGGTCAGATCTCCTTTTTTTGTTTCCTTGAAAACTAATTTTTCCACATGTCTGTGATCCCGATCTGACGTGGTCAATAGTAAAATGCAATATGCCCGAGCTTTGGTTATATGAGAATCAAAGGATTTGATTATCCGATAGGATGGAAACGAATTATGGTCGATTAGAAGCCGATGTATTGATCGGATGCGAAAGGGTACAAAATGAATCAAAACTGATTTGCCTGGTAGGTTGGCCGGAAAGTTCTGTAGCAAATGAGGGTCAATGAGTTTCTTCGCTCATCTGCGATCTTAAGGTCAAGTTTGGTGTACCATTCGAAAACCCAAGTCGTCCGCTATCTAACAGCGTTTCCTGCTACTCGAAATTTTCGGCCTGCTTTCAATTTCACTCGAAAATGTAGAAGAAGGTTTGGGTACCAAAGATCTTTGAATGTCTCTCGTTCTCTTCTTTCCTCTCATCAAGACTGCTTAAGTGCATGGAACCCTTGAACTTGTGAGTACTAAGTAAAAGCACTGAAACGGGTTCGCGAGATTTCTTCAATTGGGCGAATTTCGCATTTTTCGAAAATTTTCAAAAAATGACATTTTTCCTCATGTCTGATGACTTACGTCGAATAATTTTATGTATAAACGTTATAAGCAGTGCCTTCATTAGTACATTTATTCTGGCAAATGTCGACCATTTTCCCTAAAAATCAATTCTTAGATTTTTTCGGGGTTTTCAAAAAAGGTATGATAATATAGCGTTAACGACGTAAAAACGCGTCCTCTTGCGCATCCCGACCAAGTCCTTTGAGCGGT
Source organism: Aplectana chamaeleonis (assembly GCA_029168955.1). Classification (NCBI taxonomy): domain Eukaryota; kingdom Metazoa; phylum Nematoda; class Chromadorea; order Rhabditida; family Cosmocercidae; genus Aplectana; species Aplectana chamaeleonis. Next base: position 2,262,252 of record JAPDOI010000058.1, on the reverse strand, counting down.
AGTGTGTTTGTTCAAATTCTGGTTTCCAGGAGGTTTAATGCCATATTTGTACCGTATCCCTCTGAAATCGGAAGAAGATCAAGAGATTAGTACCATAAAGTTCCAATAGGGCGATAGACTTCAACCTTGGTATTTCAGTCGATGCTGTCCATAGTACTATTTCAAAAAAATTGACGCGAATCCACATACGTCTTCGGCGCCCTAACTAGGGACTGACCCCAGCGCAAACAGGAATTTTGAAAAATTGTCCTTCTTTTTTGTGGAGAAAGTAGAAAGGAACGATTCAAAGTTCGGTTACTCGGTTAATTACCTTGTACATCAAAAAAGTGCAAAAATCGCAATTTTTTGATTTTAAGAAATTCGAACACTTTCAGCCTAAACTTCGTCCAAGGGAATTATTTGAGGCGTTGAACTTGAATATAAGGTCCAATTTTTGTTTCTCAGATGATTACCAGGTTGTTCAATAAGTTTTGTCGTTCGATAAGAAAAAACTTAATTTCGTGGTTCAAAATACGCCTTATCATTCAGTATAATCTGCCTGAACATTAATACACTTGCCCTAACCATCCTCCAATCTGTGGATCCCATCCCTGAAGTGAGAATCCGGAAGGTCGGTAAAATACGCTTCAACAGCCGTTATGACCTCTTCATTTGATGAAAAACGCTTGCCACGCATAATTTTTTCTAGTGCTGGAAACAAATGGAAGTCGCTGGGGGCCAAATCTGGTGAATGCGGTCGAACTTTAATTCATGGATTTTAGCCATTGTCAAAATGCTCTTGGGACACTGTGCATTGTCCTGATGAAGAAGGATTTTTTTTCGTCTGCAAACCGGGTCTTTTTTCACAATTTTTTTTCTTCAACTGGTAAAAGGTTGCAATAATGTTCAGAATTGAGTGTTTTACCAGTTTGACGGTAACCCACAAACAAAATTCCTTTCGCATCCCAAAAAACTTATGCCATAACCTTCTTGGCCGATTTCCGAACACGAACTCGTTTCGAAGCCGAACAACCAGGTTTAGATCACTCGTTAGCCTTTTGTTTTGATTCAGGGTCATGGTGATAGACCCAAGGCTCATCCATAGTGATGAATCGACGCGCAAAATCCACTTTACCCTTTTTAAAACGCTCCAAATGTTGCTGAGAAAGTCGCATTCGAATGTGTTTTTGTTCCATTGTTAGCGAATGCGGCACCAATTGTGCACACAACTTTCTAGAACCCAAAATTTCACTTAAAATATGGCTCACACTGCCTAATGAGATGTGTAGAGCCTCTTTTGAATCCCTCTCAGTCAATCGACGATCTTCCAAAACCATATCCTGTATTTTGGCTATGATTTTTGGTGTTGATGCACTTTTTGGACGTCCTTCACGTGGATCGTCTTCAAGGCTTGTACGACCACGTTCAAATTCAGCAACCCTTCTTTCTACTGTTCTAATTGTAGGTGAACAATTATTATACATTTTTGACATTCGTTCGTGAATTTCTTTTGGTGCTACACCTTGCAAAAATAAGGATTTTGTCACTGCACGATAGTCAAATTTTTCCATTGCTGAGACAAGACGACACGAAATGGCTTGTAAACAAAGATTGAATCGACAGATTGAAATGAAACTTCACATACGTTCATACGAAGAGTGTACCAACAAAACAAAAAAAATTAGGCCTAGTAGCAACGCCCTCTCTTATTGAACGACAAAACTTCTTGAACAACCTGGTGCTGGAACTCACAGTAGGAAGATTATCATTTGTTTACAATAAACTACCGTAATCCTCCGAAAAACAGAATGAACCTTATATGTATTTGTGTTCAGCGCCCCAAATTACAACGACCCAAGTTTGGGCTAAAGGTGTTCGAATTTCTTGAAGTAAAAAAAACTATTGTTTTTGACGTTTTTGATCTACCCTGGTGCATTGAGGAGGTTCAATGAACTTCAAATTGATTCTTTCGTCTCCCTCACAACATTTACAAGATCATTTTTTGAAGCTCAAGTTTGCGCTGGGTAACCCAGGCCGAGGTTTGGGCAAAAATATTGACGTTTAGAATCCGGAGTCTGGAGTAGTGCCAACATTTTGCCTGCAGAGGTTGCAACGGATATAGAGTAGTATCTTATCACATCTTAAATATCCTGAGATACGTTGTTGTCGCTCTGCTTTTTTTGCTGGCTACGAGTCCCCACAAACCGGACTTAACAGCAACAGTGGATGGAAATGTGGTGTGAAACAAACAATTGGAATTTTGTTCAGTTTGGAGCGAAAATGGCACCTGTGACTGACAGGCACAGTGGTCTAGCCGTAATACTTCATTATGTAGCTAAAGAATGGTGTGAATGGTGCTCAACGCGGCGCCAATGGTTTGCCTTGAGGACACTTGGTCTCATGGGAGAGGGAGATTCTCCTGGCAATCCATCGTCCCTTTGCAAACACACATTACTGTCTATGATGGCCTCATCCACCACTACAGTGATGAGGGGGAGACAGTGATGTGTGGGGGCGGAGTCTTGCCGTGCTGGTTTTTTCTGCTTTCCGAGCGTGGGGTCATTAGTGCTACTGACCCACTAGCCTACTAACCTAGGCGCGCGGCCACTATGAGCTCTGCTCGAGTCGAACTCTCGTCGACGAGTGTTGCTGTCGGACCAGTGATCATCAAAAAAGAAGACGTCTCGCCACCGCCGTCCGCCACCACGATCCCTACTCCTCCAGATGGCCTGGAAAATCAACGTACGTGAGCTTTTAGCATCAGCATGGCACTGCGATTACACTGTTTCTTTCTTCGCTCCAAATCCTATCATCCTCCCATGTTCCAGGAGGCACTCATTCAGAATTGCGACAATTCTGTCAACTTCTCAGAAAAATGAAAACATGTTACCTGCTATTCAAATGTAACTTACTTGAATGTCTCGAGTAACTTACATTAATATTACATGTAATTTGCATTTGTCAACGACCGACTATGACGGGGCTTAAAAGACACAGTCCAACCTCAGAATCGTGTTCCAGTTTGTTTGCTTGTCTTAGAAAAGATTTCGAGCTGATCAGATTGGTGTTTACAGAATCGCTCTTAACCTCTAGGAAATGCCTTCTTGGCCGATTCAAGTTACTAGCGAATTATATTGGTCAAGTAAGTTACATGCAACATATCGTAGGCGCTCTACCGTCGATATGTTACATGTAATTTAAATGGTCTGAGGATAGGTCGAAAGTGACTTAGATAGGCCTAGGTATGTTACAGGTAAGTTGTTTTCAGCCTTTTATGTTGCTAGTAACTTGTTTTCATTTTTCTGAGTTATCGGCAACTGTTTTTTCCAGAGTATTCATTGTTTGTTGGCTAGTCCCAATGTCTTTCTATTTCAATTTCCCAATTCTTCCTTTACTTAATATGCGCCAAACTAGGGACTGATCACCGCGCAAACTGGAGTTTCGAAAAAAAAATTGTTCAACTTTGTGGGTAACATATTTCCTTAATGCACCTGGATGGATAAAAAAAAACGACAAAAAACATATTTTTATTGAATTTCAAGAATCCTTCACGAGTACCTTGCTCATCCCAAACAAACCTGACTCTGCGAGGTTTCCCTGAATTTTGCCAAGAACCTGTTGATAATCTGCCACCTCTGTGCCCTACTGGAGCCAAGGCGACAACTTAGTAGTAGAGAGACATTGCCTGAATTCCGTCGAAATCCCACTGCCTCGATCGAGCGAAAATTTGGCGATGCCGGGATTCTGCAGCGAATCTGCCGCGATTTTCGCCACTAAGTAACTATGTTGGAACCATCGATCCTTCCCAATCCATTGCTTCGTAGTCCGACGCGTTATCGACTGAGAAATCTCCGCTGCTGCTCCAGGGCGCTCTCATTGCAATGATCGCTGTGATATCGCGCTTTTTTTTGCGGTGAGTTCACATCAGCCACTTCTCGGCAGTTTCTCGGTGATTTCGCGGTGTTTTTTTCAACTCGCGGCTGTCTGGCATCTAATTCTCCGTAAAATTCAAACTCTCGGTCATTTCTCGGTAGAATGCAGGCAATTTCTTCCAGAGGATGGGCTTCTGTAGGTGTGCAGTGGTTTAGTTCCTATTGAATTTCGGAAAATAATATTATTTAATGTCCATCTAGTTTTCTTTAAAGGAGCCCACAGTGTTCAACTCGCGGCGTTGCTCGCAGCGACGATCAGCGCTGGGTGATGGAATATCGAATACATTCGGTGACGTGAGCGACCGACGCGGCGTGAAGGGCGACGAGGGAGCACCGCAGTGTTTTGACGCCACGACGGCCCTGCGTCACCGCCAGCGAGCGGCAACCGACGTCGCGACGATAATGTTTGAGAACATTTTTGTCGCCGCGTCAAGGTTGACTCTCGGTGATCTATCACTGTTTGCTGAAACTCTGCAGACCCCTTGAGGTTCTGATCGAGAATTCCTTTTCCGATTTTCAGCAACTGTAAATTACGGCAAAGCAATGACTTTAACGTACCGTAAACATTCTATGAAAAACAAGGACTCTGGAACATTATATTCGTGTTCGGTACCCAAAAGGATTTGGATTTTTTTTCGAGCACTGCTCTCCGGAAAGTAGAATATTGCCAAAGCACCCTTCTCCTGGAGGGTTCTTCAATTTTATTATCAAACCCTTCTGAGAGTGTTCCGTCTGGTAGGAGCTGCTCTCGCATTAACATAGCCTTTGACGAGAACGCCGCTCGAGCCCGCCTCAATTCCGCGGAAGTATTACTACAGTCCCATATGTATGTGTTTTCGTAATCCATGTCTCGTTTCCGTCCTTGTCCTTGTGATATCGTCAAACGGCTTGTTTGTGTTCTGTTCTGCAACAAACGAATATCAGAAAATAGGAACTTAGGGATTAAACTGATACGTCAACACACCCTGTATTTTGGAGCACAATTTATTCAGAGCCATCGCGTGGGTGTGCGCGTATATGTTGCTTCTCCACCCACACTTTCTCGCTGTCTCTACCCTCGCTTCGTACACGCGCGCAATGTAAATTTTGCTCAAAAATACTGGTTGGAACACTATAATGTCTAGAGTCTGCGGGTGTATTTTCACGAGCTTCAACAAAAGATAATAATTTTAGCCCAGATAGAAGTAATACCTTGCAAGGTATGCGGGGACAAGTCGTCTGGCGTTCACTATGGCGTCATCACATGTGAAGGATGTAAAGTGAGTTTCGATTGCTATTTTGGTTGAAAGATATGGTAAAAGTTGGATGTTCGAAAACAAGTGCAATGTCTATGCCATCCGTACTAGATCGCTTTTTTGACTACGGTTGGGTTCGTCATCTCATAGAGTTACGGGATCAAATTTGAAAGGATTCGGCTAAATGAGATTATATCAAATTGGTTCAAGAAAAAAAGCCGCACTAAATATAGGTCCTACAACTTCTCCTTGTCATTATGTAACCTTTGATCATACAAGGCACACCACAAGGCTTCTCAACCTTCCGTCTATCAATTAGGGTTTATCGCTACTCGGGAAGGTCGTCCTGCATCAAATTTCGCCTCGCCTCTTAGAGTTTCGACCGAGAAATAGCCGAGAAATATCCCTCCAGGCTCCGCAACGGCTCCTGGTGGGCTGCTTCTAGGCTATTTCTGGGCTTTTCACAGAACGGACAAGAAAAAGTCGAGAAATAACCGAGAAATAGCGAGAGGTGACCAAAAGTAACCAAGACGCTGCACTCGCCGACTCGCTGGGGCCACCAGCGGTTGGGCGGCGCCTCCAGAGGCTAAGCGAGATTCATGTACCTCAAACTTGGGTAACTGGATCGACGGAGGTGTTGACATCTAAATCATGCCTCTGGACTGCGTCACATACTTACCTGGAAAGCATAATTTCTCAGCTATTTCGCGGCGAGCAGTATTTGGCGGCTATTTCGCGACTATTACGCGGAATGCAGGCATTTCGCGACTGTTTCTCGGCCAACACTCTCAGGGGCTGGTTTCATTATTTTATCAGGTGCATGAATGCTATGTATATGGACTCTTATTGTATCTTCTAGGGTTTCTTTCGGCGGAGCCAGTCGTCGGTGACGAATTATCAATGCCCCAGACAGAAGAACTGTACGGTGGATAGGTAATCGGGATTGTAATTTCACTTCCTATTACTACGGAAAGTTAACAGAAGCCTTGTTTCAGGGTGAACCGCAACAGATGTCAGTACTGCCGTCTGAAGAAGTGTATGGAATTGGGGATGAGTCGTGACGCTGTGAAATTCGGCCGAATGAGCAAAAAGCAGCGAGAGAAGGTGGAGGATGAGGTTTGCATGTTCCCTGCCCTTTGTTTGTGAAGTGTTAACGTGTGTTGCCGGTTCCGGTGACGATTTGCTGATGAGTGATTTTCGTCACGTTGTGAAGCATTCCGCATGAAATCAATTGTTTTGAATGCTGTAGGCCAAGATGTGATTTCTTGCATGAGATCCGCGCCATATTCTTTGTATGAGATCGTTGAGAAAGTTTTCCACCGCTTCCGTCTTTACAATGGAATAGGGACTCTGGGAGTTTTTGTTGAGAAATAGCCCTCCAGACTCCGCAGCGGCTCCTGGTGGGCTATTTTCCGGCAATTTTTCGGCTTTTCACGAAACGGACAAAAAGTAGCCGAGAATTAGCCTAAATTTAACCGAGAAATAACGAGAAGTAACCAAAAGTAACCAAGACGCAACCGTTGCCGATTCGCCGAGCCGCCATCTGGGGCCACCAGCGGTTGGGCGGCGCTTTCAGAGGCTGAACGAAGTCCAAGTACCTCAAACTTGGGTAATAAACCCACGGAGGTGTTGACATCTGAATCACGCCTCTGGAATGCGCCGTATACCTACCTTGAAAACATTATTTTTCGGCTATTTCGCGGCGAGCATTATTTTGCAGCTATTTCGCGGCTATTACGCGGCAAGCAGGCATTTCGTGGTTACTTCTACGTCAAAAATCTCAGAGACATAGGAATGGGGAGAAGGTTCGTAGCGTTTTAGTTTCTGCATTTTTACTCTGATTTTGTATATTTCAGCTATTCTCTGTTTCAGAGTGAAACGTATTTCCGTTCTTCGCTTGCGTCTGCGCGCTTACTCTGCGTCTCCTTCTTCCCACACGTTCTCGCTGTCTCTACCCTCGCCCCGCACAAGCGCGCGAGGGAAAGAGAGTAAATTTGGCTAGAAACCGAGGATAAGTGTATCATTCGAAAGCGCATTTCTTCCTCTATCTAACGCTCCTTGCCGCTTTCTGTCAAACTCGACCTCTTTCGAATTTTACATTCAGAAGTACTTTTTGGTCCACATTCTGAATGTTTCACAATCGCAAAATTTTATATTCGTCCCTGATTGAAGCACCAAACCAGCCGTGGTTGATTGAACATTTGGTCCCTCTGAGGACAAAAATTCTGCACCAAAACAGATTAGCGGGATTTCTTCAATGGGATCAATTTCTCTTTTTTTTTTTCAAAGGTTGCAATTTATGCAGTGTTTCGTTTATTGGAAGCACCGAGCGTCATAGTACATAAATGCTAGCTACGGGCTGATCCCAGCGCAAACTGGAGTTTTAAAAAATGATCTGTTGACTGTTGAGGGGAGACGGGAAATACAGTTTGAAGTTCGTTAAATTTCTTTAGTGCACCTGGGGAGATCAAAAACGAAAATTTTTTATTTGAATTTTTGAAATTCGAATGCTTTTAGCCCAAGCTTTGTCCAGGGAAGTGATTAGGGGTGCTGAACACGAATATAAGGTCCATTTCCAGTTTTTCCGAGGACTACGGTTGGTTACCGTAGACAACTGATACGTTTCCTACTGTGACTTACAGTATTCTTCTGAGAAATTGGAAATGGAATGGAAATTATATTCGTGCTCAGCTGGCAAATAACGCACCTGGACAAACTTTGAGCCGAAAATGTTCAAATTTCTAAATCCCGAAAACTGGATTTTCGTCGTTTTTGATCTACCCATGTGCAGCAAGGAAATTTTCCAAACTCTAAATTGTCTCTTTTTACCTTCCCCACAAGATTTGACAGACTTTTTTTTGAAACTCCAGTTTGCGCTGGTATCAGTCCCTAGTGAGAGGTGTTCCCCATTCAACAATGTTCATATGTATTAACCATTTTTCTAAATAATAAATTTTGGGTTGATTTTTTCAGTTTCTTAAAGAATAGAGGTTGATTATTTACAACTTAGATATCGTTAAATGATGACGACCTCGTAGTACTTCACTGTGAAGTTTGATGCCTTTGAGTCTTCGCATATGAAAGAACCTGCAGAACTTGCATTTTTCAGAAAAAAATGCCAAGCTTACCGTACTGGAAAATTTCCGCAAATCTATTTTAGTGCTATCATTTAGTCCTCAATACCTGCAATCAACCATGACTTGTTTGGGTCCCAATAGGAGTCAAATACAAATATTTTATCATTTTGATGCAAGGTAAGGCATGACGCTGTTACCGGTCCGCGAGTGGTGCGGCCCCCTCTCTCTCTCGATTGGAAATGCGTGCTGCCCCTCCCTTTGTGCTGCTACTCCTACCCTACCTCCATCTTAAGAATTTGTGTGCCCTCCTTGAGTCGTGGGTGCGGTCTTCAGATCACCGGAAAAAACTAAATCTGATGATTTTGTATTCGAAATTTAATTTTGTTATAATCAATTCTAATTTTTTTTGTCCGACTGAATAGCAACTATTTTTGCGTGCTGGACGGCGTGAGCTGCTCCTTCCCCCTCCCTTCTCAACGCTCGAGATCGAGTTCGAGATATGGTCGAGTTAGACGGGAAGAAATAAGCCGCAATAGGTGAAGAAACGGAAAAGATGCGCTTTTGAGTGCATTCATCTACTCTGCTGAACTGCACAAAAATTATCGAGAAAAATTGCAGTAAAATAAGCCGTACGAAATTTCTAAACAACCCAATACATGTTTCTAAAATTATCGCTTGTGGTCCTTGCCAAGGTTGATATACAGTTCGGATGAGCGAATTTTACTCTATCCGAGAGCACTCCAGCACGAGCTGGTGGCTTTGAATATCATTTTTTTGTTTAGGTCTTGAAGAATTGAGAAAGCTAGAATAATTCTAACAAGGACTTCTGACAACACACCGAAACTGGCAAACCACGCCGTACATTCGAAACTAGTGAGGGCTAGATGAGAGCATTCGCGGAAAATGCTATTGGATGGTTCTTGAGAGATTCCCGCTAAATTTATGTATAGAATTCGAAAACACTAGTAAATGCTGGAATGGAAAGTATATGACGCCTAGGTAATAGTTCATCACCAACACTTTTAAAAAAACTACACAAAGTGATAGGAAACTTTCTCTACGGTTTCATGGAGATGTGGATATTGTAGATATGGATCTTCCCGTTCCGATCGTTTTGCATCAGCCTAGTTGTGATGAAAAGTTCTCGTCAAGGTATAGCACGCAGCATTTATTAGCAAAGCTGCTTTTCCAGGTACGATTACACAAACAAATGCAGGAAGCCACAGGAATACCGTACATGTATAACGAGTATTCGCCGCCCTCTCAGCAGTCCAGCTATGGTGCTTCTAGGTGAGTAGTTGTGCCGAGTTGAAACCAGTTAACCAGAGAGCTCTGCCCAAGCCAGCTCTCGATTCCAGCCATTTAATAGTGCTCGACTTGAAAAAGTCTCTAAAGGCAGCATACCCAGGTGCTGGGATGCGGAGCTTATTCGTGTCATCCGGCTCCTACTACAGCGCTAACGTCGTTGAAAGCGTCAAAAACGTGGGCAAATAACCGTACTTGAGCATTATTGGGCTGATGTAAAAGTAATGCCTTGCGTACCTTGCGAAGGTTCGTCGAGGCGTCAAAAGGGAGGCACCGCAATTTCGAGGAAGTATCGAGGTGACAAGCGAAAAATTCTAAACGGGTGATAGTTAGTTTTTATGTGTTTAGCGGGCGATTTTCATATTTGTGCCAGTCAAAAGCAAGCTGACACGCTCCGCACGGGACCTTTTTTTTACGGGAAGGGACACAGTGGGTAAACCGTGCTTTTGGTGGATCAGTTTGCCTCAAAAGGGGAAGTGTCTAAAGGGTGAAACGCCACTGCGAAAACGAATTGCATTGCTAGTATCTCATAGTTCTCTATAGTAACAATGCGTACCAGCTCAACTTGAAGTGCTGGTTCCAAGGAGTTATAGTATGCATTTCCAAAGCTCAGCGAATAACCGAGTGTAGCCGTCAGCTAAATTTTCAGGGTGTTCTGTTTCTTGAAAATTCTTCGGATTCGATTGTAAGCGTGTATCCGGGGGTTATATAGGGTAATCAGCAGGAATCTGTAGTTCATTTGTAGACATTTCCTGGTTTACTGTAGATTACGGCGGAAAAATTCGAAATCAGAAAAATGGATGTTGAATTCGTGATTACTGCCCTAAATGACTTCAACGCAGAAAAAGTTTAGGTCAAATCCATCCTAGCATTACGAAACTCGTCAAAAGTCGCGTTTGGCTCTCAAAATTTATCCCTGTTGGGAAGCTTTGAACGGAGCATGGTGAGTTTTTAAAAATAGGCAAATCCACTACAGATTCGTGACTAGCATCCGAAAAAATTCTCATTTGAAATTTTTTGTCAGATCTGATCTGGAACGTTTTCTTGAACGCTTTGGATACACTGGATTGATATGGAGTAAGCGACCAAACAGCAAGGAGAAGTAGGGGAAGCCGCCTTTTTGCGACAACGAAGTTCGGAGATTTCGTTTTCACCCGTACATCGTCCAGGGAGATTGTTTTGGTTGCTAAACACGAATATGTGGACTGTTTTCTGTTTTCCAGAAAATTAAGCCGCGTTTCGGAAGGTACAACAGGCGATAATGAACGTCTCGAGATTATAATTTTTGGAACCAGCCGCTCGAATTCATCAAGTACGCAGCCTTGCTATAGAAGGCTAAGAAATACTAACAATTCATATGTATTGCTGCCATCAGCGGTAAGGTGTTCTGACCGAAAGAGGTCGAGTCGTTCTCCTTACAACCCTATGCTGCATGAATTACTCATTTCAATAGATTATGGATTGATTTTATGTAGTCGTATGTAGTAAAAATAACAGTTTTGTCTGACTCTACACTTACTAGGACTAAGAATATCGCATAAGAGTTGTACTGTGCTTCTCTGAGCCAAATTCCGGTCCGCTATTGCGTCTCGACACGCTTTGCGGCCGCGCGCTTTTAAGTCGGAAGAGTTTTCAGCGCCGCAGCCACCGATCTGTTGACTCTAGATGGGTTTTAAAACTGGAAACTAAACAAAATTACAGAAAACTGTTTAAAAAAGCCATATCGGGTCGGCTTTGGCGCTGGAAACTCGACTGACTCGAGCGCGTGCGGTCGCAAAGCGTGTCGAGACGCAATTGCGGACCGGAATTTGGCCTAGATAAGCGCAGTATTTCTAACATGAGAATTAAGAATCAACACAGTAGGAAAAAGAAAACTAGGTTCTTCAACTGGGAAAAGATATAATATTTATTCTAAGAGAACGGTAGTCGCTGTTATTGTTCTTGTTATCAGATATTTTCAATGATTTCAGCTATGAAACTGGCTTGTATCCTCATTATGCTCAAGGTGCGTACGCGCACGCTGTGGCCGCTGCGCCAATTAGCTATCCATCGCACTCCTACGGCGTCGCTCAACAAGGTGATTGTTTTCTCAAGCCTTTAATCTAGCCGACAATACCTGAATAAGCTAATAACATCCGTTCTTAAGGTACCGTTCCCGCTAGTAATGGCGGTTTCCCATCACCGCAGCTCTCGTCTGCAGCAGAAGAGGATACGGCAGCGAAAATCGTTGCCGCATTCGAGTCCACGCACACACAAATGCGTAGCATGAATCCGAACCCGACCATCGTTGACGTCAATCGATTCGCATCAGTAGTTAGTCTTAAAAACTCTTACTAGGATTCGGCTTGGGTGTGATGGTGCAGTACATTTTCGCTCAACCCCTGCTCCCTAGTTGTTCAGCGTGGTGTATATGTCCCCATCTCGTGCGAAAATTGGTTTGGGTAAGAAGGGGGAGGGAGGGAGGAGTTGTGGTATTGCTTTTTTTTTTCAACGGAATATTTGCAGATACTGCGAATGCTCCAATTCCTCTGAACCAAGGATGAATGGAATTCCGATTTGCGATGGTTCTTGGCCTACCTATTTTTGAAAAATCCACCGAAAATGTTGAAAAATTGGGATTATTTACAAACTACACTCTAAGGAAGTTAAACAGTGATACCTGCCTAACATTCAGGAGATTCTTTGGAGTGCTGGACCTGAATCTGAGGTCTGTTATCTATTTTAAGGGAAGCAAATATGATACATACATGTAGGGTAGGCACAGGCACCAGGGGTGGTTAGAATCGTCCCAGGTAAAATTCTCTACGGTTATCCGATCTCCGAGATTTTTGGTAATCCGATTTCTGCTTTTCGAAATTGAAAAGGGCGTTCCAAATTCCGAAATCTTGAAAATAAATTCCGCTCATCCCTGCTCTGAATGCTCTCTCCAACTCTGAAATCGACTTTTGCAACGTTATTTGAAAAAAAAAAGTTAGAGCCCGTCAAATTTTGTTTCCTTTTTTACCAAGCTTGCTCAACACAAACTTTGTCAACTTTGGAAAAACGTCTAATACGAATTCGCGTACGAGGATAATTTAACATGCTGAACTCAAATATAAGGTGGTTTTGTCGGCTCCAGAAAAATAGCAGTAGTATTCTCGATGAGGTATTGGCTAAAAGCGCACCTTCTTCAGCCCTACACTCGTTTTTTGGATCCCTTGAATCAATCAGGGGGCTCAGATTGGGCTCAGATCGCACTAAAAATCCATCCGTCGGGTTGTTTGGGGTATCGCGAATCTGCGATTCAGATTTCTGTTTTCGGAAGATTTTGGCAGATTTGGTTCAACGCTTTCCACTGGGGGCTACACATAGCTCCGACTCGAATATTCGCTGTCGGCTTTCTGACTATGTTTGAATTGTACTCAGTCGGAAGTCGAATGTTCGAAGGAGTCAGATTTCCAACATATTCGATAGTTGAAAGTATAGATCTTGAACATATTCGACGAGTGGGAAAAACAGAATTTCGGACTTATTCGAAAATCGGAAGTCGAAAAATGGGTTTCCGAATATAGTATATATACTCGAAAATCGAATGTTCGGAAAATTAAAAAAGTCGAAAATCGTCTTGATCGAAAGAAACCTTCAAGAATCAATGTGTACATGGGTTTGAAGATGGTGAGCCAAATACGACTTTTGGGGCGATCGCGGCTTAATGCCGAGATATAGTGTGTAGCGGAAAATCTGTGTGTGGGGGGAGGGCAGGGATGAGCGGGATTCCGAATTCCGATGGTTTTGGGCCTTGCGATTTTTGAAAAAAAAAGCCTGAAATGCGGAAGAAGTCGGAAATATTCACATAATTAGAATTTTTTACCCGTTTCCTTACCAAACCCCTAGGGGCGCTAAAATTGAATTCGATGTCCGTATTCATTTTTTGCAAAGCCAGGTTTGATTGTTTTTACATGGCATTTTCTCAATGAAGAAGGATAAGCCAGTCTTTTCGGTAGGCACAGTTACCAAGGAAGGGTAAAAAGTTTTGCTGAACGAATTTCCGATTTTCGATAGTTTTTTTTGGCGTTCCGATTTCCGAAATTTCGAAGGTCGTTCCGATTTCTAAAATTCAGAAAAAAAACATTTCCGTCCATTTGTGGTGGTGGGTGATCTGGAGCATTTCGAACTGAGCTGAGGTATGCGGTCGCTTGGTTAATTCCTCAGATTGCGATCAAACTTTCTATATAGGATTCTGTGGGGATGCATAATGCAAAACGATGAACATTAATCGATCAGCAATGTGTTAGTGTTGCTAAGGCTTGCGAAATGGCATTTAACCTACTGCCACATACAGCTAACCTCACGGTATCGGCAGCCCGATCCTAGAATCGTTTCAGTTCCCCGACAAGCCCCACCGAAAAGTTTTCACTGGAGTTCGTAAGACCCTAAAATCACATTTTGCTGAGCATCAAAAAGCGCGAAAGTTTGCAACAAGATTCGTTGCTGAATCCGGCTTCGACTTTTAAGATAGGGTGTCAGAAATTACCTGAAAAAATAGTTGTGAAAAATCATCTACTGCTCAGCTGTAGTTTGCAATCGCAGTCTTTTTCGCTCACCCCAACTATCCCCACTGTAGTGCGCCACATTTCCAACCGAATCAATGTGAGACAGGCGCAAATTTGGTCTTACACAAAGCTGAATTTGCAGAATTTCCAGAATCGAGTCGGTATTTGGCGGCAGTTTGCCACCGATCTCACTACCGTCATACAGGCGATTATTGAGTTCGCAAAAATGGTTGATGGATTTATGCGACTAGGACAAGAGGAGCAAATTAATTTGCTGAAAGGTACGCAAGAAGGGAACAACACTCTCGAACGTAAATTTTGGTCCTGAATTTTTTTTTTGTTAGGGGGTGTCTTCGAACTTGCCATCGTCGAGCTGTCTTCCCGCTATTCGCCCGAAACACAGACACTATCCATGGACAACATCGTTCTTCCATTGCACAATCTCAATATTACCGATCAAATAGAGGTAGGCGTTGTTTTACCGATGCTACTTAGATGGCAAAGTGACACTGGAAGCGCTAATTCCTTTCAGAAGCTTCTTTAAATATTTTCTTCGCGGTATTTGAGAGCTTTGTGGGGAGTCCTTTGAGACTCTGTAGGTCTTCTCTTTTCCGCTCAGATTTCATCCAGGGAAATTTTTTTCATGAGCTAAACACGAACACATATGTAGTCTGGTCAAAAGTGATATGTATAGCATCCGGGAACACAGATTATTTCCATATGATATTTCCGTTATGGGAGCTGTATCCGATAATGGGTAGGGGAGAAGTCAAAAAATTTCACACACATTAGAATTTGGCCCGTCCAGGGGTGCCAACCCGGTTAGGAAAATCGGGGAGCGTTTCACACATGTCATGATTTATAGATACTCCAAGTATTCAATCTCTGCCCTAGGGCGGTGCTCTTTACCACCATATCATCGGAAACAGTCCTTCAAAGTTTTTAGAGGCATCGTTCGCGCTGGGAGCCATTTTCCATTTTTAGATTCAATTTCATTAATAGCCCTGTAGACCACACCGGTAAACTTCAGCTTGTCAAACACGTAGGGTTGTGAGGTTGCAAAGGGTTCAAGATGAGGACTCGCCACCAGTTCTCACCAGTCATCTAGCATTTTTTCAGAGAATGTTGATGCGACCGTCAAACAACATGAAAAACACTTACGGCACGATTTCCACTTGCAGAAAATTTTGAAAATGGCAGTAACGAGGTCTCCAAATGTAGAAAAACTTCAGAAACGGTTTTGGCGCGAAATTCAAATTCAGTCTTACAGTGTGCTCAGACTGACTTTATTTTGAAATGAGGGTTTTTCGTGGGCTCTTTCGGCATTTTCGATCGCTAGAGAGGTCAATATACACAAAAGCATGGAGGAATAATATACGGTTTTCTGGGCGTACGATGCCTTTAAGGCAACGTCTGAGGGTAATAGACTGAAAAGTTTGATTTTAGTGGTTAAAAGATGGTTGGATCGAAGTGTTGTGTTCCAGGTACGATTTGTGCAAGAGTTCCACCAGTGTCTGCACGACTTGGCCATGTGCCAGATGACGTCTTCTGAACTTGCTCTGCTGTGTGCCGTTCTGCTGCTAGAACCAGCATCTACAGAACAGGCTACGTGTGAGCGTCTTCGTAGTGTTCTTGCTCAGTCTCTAGTAGCTAGAGTCGGCAATGACGCGCAACGAGTCTGGGATGCGCTGCCGAGATTGAAGCAGACCGCTCACCTCCATCTTATTCTGCTCGGACAGTTGCGAGCGCAATTCCCGACGGAAACTGAAGCTGGCTTGCCAGCCCTCTACAAGGAGTTGTTTTCAATCGATCCTTAGTTGGCTGACACTGTATTTATAATTTCAATCGCAATACCAGTGAATTGTTTGCTTTTTTTCTACAAATTTTATATTATCACAATTGCTGCATTTTAGCTTACGGAATTGGTGTCCGCATTATAGAAGTCATCGTATCAGGCTGTTAAGAAAGTCGTTCGCAAAATGTAAATCAGCGAATTTCCCTTCATATGTCTGTCTGTTATCTTTCTTTCTCACGGAGAAATTTCAAACACTCAAAGTTTTGTTTCGCTAGATCGCTGCCGTATAAAGGCTCAGTTCGTGGAGCCGAAACGTCGGCCGTTTATCCCGTGGCATGGATTTCCGGAGTTTTCTTTTACGCCTGGTGTTTTCCGAAACATCTTCTGTTTCACCCGAAAGGCCTGGCGTTTGCCCGAAACAAGCACAAACAGCAGCGGTCTGGCGGAACACAACTACGAGCGTCTGAGGTAGTGTTCAGAAGCGCTTCTCCTCCTCTATTCTAAGACATTGGTTGCTATTGGTGATATTTGACCAGCTTTGAATTTTGCATCAAATGCGGACGAGTCTCTGGGCCCGTGAGCTTTTGAAAGCTCTTAGTTTTGTTCTCTTGTTTTCCATCATTGAATTTATAGAACATTAAGACTAGGCAACTGCTAGATCAAAGTATAGAAACGAGGTGGCGGAGTTTTTCAGTCAGTCGAATTTCGCGTCTTGAGAAAGTTTTCTAGAATGGCAGAACGACTTCAGGGCACTAATCTTGATTTTGAGATATTATGGACAGTGTGTTACCTGAAGATAATTATTTTACCAAAAATCAACCTGAGAATTTCTTAAAACCGAATTTTTGAAAAAAAAGTGGATCCTTGACAAAATAATTATAGTTAGATAGGACGATGTCCATGATACCTAACTCACAAGGGTGGCGCCTCGTTGAATAGTAAGGATAATAATGCAATTTTCATTCTCGGAAAATTTCCTGAAAATGCAAAACTTCGCCCCAATGAAGGTCTTCTGTGAACTCGTATTGGTACCTAAAACTAGTCTTCACGGAGTTCAAATGTTCTGTGAACTTTTTCTGGGCAGGAAAAAATATCTCTTTTGGATAAAAAGAAGAGAGCGAGGACAATCGAAGATTTTCCGTGCATAATACAACCTCTACATTTTGATGTGAATTCCAAAAAAGTTCAAATTTTCGGAGTATCAAAAAATGCCATAAGAGTGGGAGAATTGTTATCTCAAGTGGTATACTATAATTGATATAAAGAAGAACAGACGGACAATTTAGCTCGGGAGTTTCGCTTATTTACCTAATCTCAGTAAAGAATTTTCCTCACAGTCTAATATAATGTAGAGTTTACTCTGGGAAGATTTGCTGGGTTTCTGCCAGGAGCCGGTCCGGAATTTGCCGTTCCATATCTCGGGTATTTCTCGGCTACTTTTTGTCCGTTTCGTGAAACGCCGCGAAATAGCCGCTGAGAATTCTGTTGGGCTATTTCGCAGCTATTTCTCGGCCAAAATTCAGTGTAAGTTGTCTTCATTGCAATGACAGCGAGGAAGTTCGCGGCAGACACCTGTTTTCGGTAAAATCACGTAATTGCTGCGGTAATTTCCCTTGTATTTTCCCGGTAATTTCGCGGCAGGAGTCGTTTTCTCGGTATTTTCTCGGCTCGTTGTAGTTTTACGTCAAATTCTCGGCAAAATCCGAGTTCGCGATGGATTCTCGGTGAATCCCAGGCAATTTTTCGAGAGTGTGACTTGATTCGCTCGCCTCATTATTTCATGCATTTAGTCTCATCGGTTTCTCAGACGTGTTACCCTAACATTCCAGAACGTGCTCTGCTAACCAGTAAAGCTGCCTCTTCGTTTCTTTTTTCTAATTTTGTCAAAAGGTTTGTAAAAAGTGCCTCAATTTCAAATACTTACAGCACTTTGTTATGCATCGATGAAAATAGGGAAAGTATTTGTCCGTTTATCCATTCGTCTTCTTCAGATATCGATATGCGTTGGCATTTTATTCGCCATCCCTACGGGTTATATATGCTGAGATGTGCGTTTGTTTGTCTATTTGTTTCCTTGCTGTTAGCCACATGCCTTATTTATAATTCGGGCAACTTAAACATTCCCCATTCACTCAGTCTCAATGAAGTGCTTTATGAGTATTATTATCTTTTCTTGCTGCAAACGTTTTTATATTTATGTGCTGTCTTGCCCTGTCTGATGACCAAATCAATCCTCGAATTCTAGGCATTTGCAACTCGCGCCTCATTTATCACACGCTGTGATTTCTTCTTCACCTTCATTGTACATTACATTCCGTAGTATTTCTAATAAGTTTCTAATGATTAATGTTTGTACAAATTGATTCCACATGCATGATTCCCTGATCCTTCCCCATGGAGTATGGATTCACGTTTGAAATGACGATTTTCAACCATATCTAGGATGTTTGATCTACCTGGGCAGTCTCGGGAGCAGTTCCCCAGCAGGGAATCGCGGCGTGCCTGGATTACTTCTAAAATGCGAGATTCTTGATTTTTGGGGGTGGACCGAGCTGCAACGAAATCTTGCACAGAAGTTTGTTGCGAACACACTTGTCAGACCAGACGTGAATCCCTCATTTGTGGTTTATTCTAGATAAGTGTCCTTGTTTTCTTATGCTGAGGTTCGAGGTAACTGACATTGCAATATTTGACTGTGACTCTGTGTGTGTATGTTTAGTATGTATATGAATTTTCATATTCAAGATGCCCTTGTGTCTTTCCTCAACGTATCTCTATATCTCTGGCAATCAACCTAAGCGTTTGCTTTTAGTAGCAGGATACCGTAAAAGGTCGATAATTTGGTAATGTGCGCTGCAATTCACTTTCATGTTCTTTTTTGCTATCACTCGAACATTTGGGGCGGCTGAGATCACTCACAAAGCCTGAGTCTTCGAAAATGCGCCCCTAAGAAACCTACGGCCATCTGAGAATGTCTCTGGAGTTGGTCACCTATCACTCCCAGTCTTGATTAGGTCGAGAGGTGTACTTGCAGCAAAACTTCGAAAATGATCACGGCCTATACTCCTATTCTTAACCACTTCTTTGCTAGATTCGCTATACTAGCCAAGTTGTCTGACAGTTCGAAAATCAAGGAAAGGGCGTGGCTTGTGGTAGTGATTAAGGGGGTCGGGCCCTTGGTTGTCGCCAATATCTCGTTTATTAAGAGGAATCGGGATCTTGCACATGGGACCTGTATACGGGAAATGTCAACTACACAATAGCATGAACATCTGAAGATTTGTGCCTAAAGGTAGGCAGAGTCTTTAGTGTCATTCATCCACTACAATCCATTAAAAACCCGACATGGGCTTCATGATACCTCCCCACCCCACCCGAGCACTCTTCCAGGCAGTTTCAGTCGGATTGGAGGCTGTCAAAACTAACGCAGTCCTCCGAAACAAATCTGAGAAGGGACCTCGTCCTCGTGATCAGCAGCCAAAACTACCCCGCTCAACGAAGTTCAACTGGCGGAATTTTTTTCCATCTTTGGTGTCCAAAAAAGTGCATAAGAGCCACACATTCAAGTTTGGATTAGTAGTCGTTATGAAGATTTGCAAAGAAAAGGCGATGACGTGGATTTCGTCCTGGGGTGCGTTCCAAGAACATTTCCATGGCAAAAGTTCTCCACCGAAACGTAGAAACGGCAGTATGGAAGCGATTTGCAACTATGATTCGTAGCCATGGGAAGCAAATCCGTCCATGGAAAGGTCTTTTGCCTTACCACGGCATCGTGTGAACATTCTTGGAACGCACTCCTGGTCTACCGGGCGAGGAGAGAGACCATAGCCTCTAGGCCACACTGCCGCGGTGCGTGTGAAGGAGTAACGAGTGATGAGGGCGCTGCACTCGGGTAGCCCTGGCATAACTCTGTATTCATAACTCAGCAAAGATCACTCCCATTTCTGAATACGTGTGCATGAGTCAGATTACGGATACTACATAAATATATGTTTTATCGTCATCGTCGACATCAACCACCACACTTCGGTTGCCACGTAAAGCGCGAGGTGAAGAGTCATCGGTTCACGTCGATGTCATGGCCCCGTAAGAGTGAAGTGTTGTTTTGATGTGTGTGCATGCGCGAGTTTGTGTGTGTGGATTTACGGCGGCGGTAAGGTACGACCCGAAGAGCTATTGAATGGTCGCGACGGACTGCGGCCGTTGCTGGAGGTCAGCTGGACACTGGCTGGCACCCACGCATTGCGCATGACCTTGTTAGTACGAACACCCCTTCACTTCTCTCATTATCCCTGGTTAGAGCGCATATTGCATGGGGCGCGGTTGATTAAATACAATGTTTCAGTCGAGAAATATCAAGGTGTGCACCCCAAGGCGCCGTGTGGCGCTGGTGCAGCGCGTCATTCGAAAAGGCGTCTCTTCGCAAAACTGAATGACGCGATTTGTCTCTCTCGAATTCTGGGTACAGCGCGCTTCGGTAATTATTCATCATAGAACCGTCTCATCCGCAGCATTTGATGAATTGATTTACAATTTACTCCTCACCTCCCTTTCCGCCAGAGCGGCCCGTGCGGACGAAGAGGTGAGTATAAACGGATTCTCACCCCTCCCGCGCCTCCCGCTCATTGTCAGCCACAGCGGAGCAGCTTGAATGTTTCATACTCCACTAAGGCCTCGGTCATAGTTCCCAGCCCAGTTGATAATTATGAAATACATGAATGAGGTGGGGTGAAAAAAAAACACCCTGTGTGGCCGGCCAGACCGATGTTCACATGATATAAGGTGAGAAATGTATGATATTCATGATATCATTCCACATATTTCAAACACATATTGACCGCGTCAGCCACAGCTGACCACACTGGGTGTTTTTCGCAACCTCCATCGTCCATGTTTTTCCTACGTTTCGACGGGGTCGGCCACGGCAGGTCACGGAGGTTTTTTTTTCAACGAACTGTGACCAAGGACTCAAGATTCGTTAAAGGCAGTGTTCACGATAAAAGTCGTTTATATGTTTGTCCACCTATCTTGAAAAAGGTCCCATGCTGATTTCAGTGATGTCCCTGGAATCGTACAAGACCCACTGGAAACGGAGTTATGGCCCCCCAAAATTCAGCTTGGGAAGCATTGTGGACTGTGGAGTTGTCCGAGGCTTGTAACTCCCGTTTTCTGCAGCCGATGTGTGCGAGCTGACCTGAGTAAAGATAGACGTTGAGAATGAAGGGTAGAACGGGGTTTTTGATCATAAACCATCGCTCATTTAACCACGAATTCAGGGGAACTGTTATAGGATGTGGGCGGAGTGGCACAATGGGTTGGCTGGCCCACGGCCGTTTTTCGTCGCACTTCCGTTCTTAACCTTCTTAGAGGGACCCACAGCTTAAGTTTCAGCCAAAAAAGCGTGCAAGTTTTTCTTCGTGAACACTGTCTTTAAAAGAAAAATGAAAAGTTCCCCTGATATCAGATATGTCATAGCTTTAACAGTCAAAGTTAACATAGGAACTTAACAGAAAACTTCTATCTCTGATTGTGAGAGCAATTTCATTGATTCTTCACTTAAACACTGACCGGGGTTTGCTTCCCAGTTGATTCAGAAAATCATGTTCTTGATGTTGTAGTTGTAGTCCTTCGTATCAATAATCCGTGTTCAGAATTTTCTACATAAATGACTCAGAGATTACCCTTTCCGCGAAGCAATAAAAATGCCCCTTTTCTGAATTTCTAAAGGCATTTTGAGAATTCCGAGCACGGATCATTTATGTCCTGCCACAAACGTACAACAACGCAAGCACTGTTTCTCAAATCGTTGGGGTGCGGAAAAAAGGGTCCCTAGAAAGTAATCATTATCGACCCTCCCACTCCGCCAGCTATAGCGATGCAGCTGGATCTTCAGAGGGGGAGGGGGTTGTCCGAGGGTTAAAAATCGTTTGTACTCAACTCTTCGCCCGCGCGAGTCGCTCTACCGAAGAGGGAGGTGGAGTGTGAATAGCCCCTTGGACGGTCTAGCTTTCTCAGATCACTATGGTCTTGAATGAATCAGCTTTCAACGCTCACCCGCGGGCTTTGACGGTTTTCTTTTACTGGGCCACCCGCTGGCTTCAACAGTAATAACGTCCGATTGTCACCGGCGGCCTTCTATGAGATTTACTTTCGAAGACCATGAACGAGTCGCGGCCTTTAGAACGTTAACAGAACCATACAAAACACTTGAAGTGTTTAATTTTTTTTGAATGCACAGTTTTTCTAAAGACTGCGGAAAGCCTGGAAAAGTAATCACATCGGAGCTGGTGGCTGCGAAAAATCCAGAGTAGAAGACACGACGTGGGAGCTACAGATGACCGCTTTTTTTTGATATTTTGGGAGCGGCTGCAACTTCAGAAAGCGAAAATCGACTTCCCAAAGCTCCCGACCAAATTCATTCAAATCATCCCAGCGGGAAAAGTTCGAGGCAAAACGCGACTTTTGACGAGTTTTCGAGTGCTGTGATAGATATGCCTTTAATTGTTTCATCTGGGTTTTATTCGGAGTGACAAACAAGGATCTTATGTTCGTTTATCGAGTTTTTCGTGGGTCACGATGAGTATACGGTCCTTAGAATTTCGACAAATAAGCCCCTGATTCGTGATCACCACCCTGAATTACCCCTACATACAAGTCTTGAGCGAATGAAATAAAAAAAATTCCAAAGCACCCCAGCAATTGTCTAACAAGCACCCATTCTGTTTGGGTTTGGGTACCTTTACCCTTGTTTCGATACCCTTGCCTTTCCACGAAGCTTGAATCACACTCGTGGCATCTTTCCGAGTGATTCTAAGCAGCTGCGTCCGAAACTGGTTCTAGAGAAGTAAATTTGATTTGGAAAGGCCACTCTGACCAAACGGAGTACCCTTGTCAGATTCGTGATGAGCACCTCAAAAGTAACCTTTATCTGGAAGTTTTGAGACAGATCTGCTACATTCCTTTTTAACGCTCCCAAAACCGCTTGATTGGGAAAGGGAAACGCTCAGGCAACAACGGAAAAACGTCTAGACCGGGATCATACTTCCCGCGACCAGCGACAGTGGCAGTGCATAGCAGGCATGTCGATTTTCGGTCAACATTGATGAGAAACGGCTTCGCGTCGCTCTTCGCTGGAAGTATGATCCTGGCCCTATATGGTTTCTGTTTCCGATTCAGTCTGACGCATGGACCAGGCGGCTGGCCATGCGGGGTTGGCGGCCACACTGGAGATTGGAGTTTCGATTCGCGCGGGGTGATCTACCGTCGCAGCCCCGTCCACTGATCAGACTAAAATTATTACGCGAACTCTACCTTCTTTCGAGGCTACCGTAGGCAGCTCCTATGGGCATGTTCGCATTCCGCATACGGACTAAGTTCTAGAAAAGTACATTTCATTTGGAACAGCCACGCTGACCAAAAGTAGTTTGCTTGTCAGAAGCACCCTCCCACAGTGTTCACCAACGGTTGCGGAATTTTCTGTTTTCTACCCATTTTTTCGGCCACTTTTCCTGTTTTCTGCAAAAAATAGGCAAAATTTGGCAGAAAACAGAAAAAACGTGATCCTCGAATTGTGGCAAATTTAGGCAAATTTACTTCAGAGACAAGTGGCCGAACTCATAGACGGTAAACCCATAGATTTAAAAAATTTTACCAGCTTTCTCTGCAGTTCCGTATGGTGAACTCGTCTATCTCGCTATAGTGATTACCCGAACTGGGGTGGTATAGTAGCAGGAGGCGCTGCTGCTTGCTAGACACGGTAGGGTCAGGTCCTCGCCCAGGGTCAACCAGATCTACTGTTCTACGGAGTCCTCTCACTGATACTAGAATCATCTAAGGAGATGAGGGATCTGACTGAAAAGTTGGCTGACTCCCACATGGCACTGTATAGGCCTAAAAAGCATCCAAGCCTCTAAGAAATAGACGTCGAATGCCCTGCGTATCCCAGTTGGGACTGAGAAGGCCGAGCCTTCATCTTTATCTTATAGTGGTTATTCTTACCCAGAGGTTTGGCGTTGATGATACCCTCAGAAGGTATGCCATCCTACTATATATATATATATATATATATATATATATATATATATATATATATATATATATATATATATATATATATATATATATATATATATATATATATATATATATATATATATATATATATATATATATATATATATATATATATATATATATATATATATATATATATATATATATATATATATATATATATATATATATATATATATATATATATATATATATATATATATATATATATATATATATATATATATATATATATATATATATATATATATAGGTAAATTTGTGTGTGCGTGTGTGTGTATGTATGTATGTGTGCGTTTCTCTGTGTGTTTGTTTGACCGTCTATTCGGCTTGACTTTCAAGGCGGGCAACCCTACGGGGATGGGCTTCCAAAGTGGGCAGGACGTCAGGGTAAGGGTGCAGGACCTTAAAAGTGATGCGCAGTACATCATAGGAAGGGTACGGGACCAAAATTGTGGAGCGCCAGACGCCGTAGGAAGCGTGTGGGACCTAAGTTGGAGTGCGCCAACCGCCGTAGAAAGTGTGCGGGACTCAAATGGGAGTGCTCCGAACGCCGTAGAAAGTGTGCGGGACCTTAGGTAGGGCGCAGGAACCCATAGACAGCGTGAGGGACCCAAGTGGGGGTGCACCGGACGCCGTAGAAAGTGTGTGGGACCCAAGTGGGGGTGCGCCCGACGCCGTATAAAGTGTGCGGGACCCAAAAGGGAGTGCGCCGAACGCCGTATGAAGTGTGCAGAGTGAGCAGGACGCCGTTGAAAGTGCGCGGGTTCCAAGTGAGGGAGCGCCGGACGCCGTGAAAAGTGTACTTGGATCAGTGGGACTGCGCAGGACGCCGTAGAAAGTGTGCGGTACCCAAGTGGGAGTGCGCTGAACGCCGTAGAAAGTGTGCGGAACCCAAGTGGGAGAGCTCCGGATGTCATAGAAAGTGTGCGGGACCCAAGTAGGAGTGCGCAGGACGCCATAGACAGTGTGCGGGACCCGAGTGAGAGTGCGTCGGACGTCGTAGAAAGTGTGCGGGACCCGAGTGAGAGTGCGTCGGACGTCGTAGAAAGTGTGCGGGACCCAAGTGGGAGAGCACCGGACGCCGCAGAAAGTGTGCGGGATCCAAGTGGGAGTACGCCGGACGCCGTAGAAAGTGTGCGGGACTCAAATGGGAGTGCTCCGAACGCCGTAGGAAGTGTGCGGGATCCAAAAATGAGTGCGCACGACGCCGTAGAAAGTGTGCGGGATTCAAGTGGGAGAGAGCCGGACGCTGTAGAAAGTGTGCGGGACCCAAGTGGGAGTGCGCAGGACGCCGTAGAACGGCGTGAGGGGACCCAGAGTTGGGGTGCGCCCGACGCCGTAGAAAGTGTGCGAAACCCAAAGAGAGTGCGCCGAACGCCGTATGAAGTGTGCGGGACCCGAGTGGTTGTGCGCAGGACGCCGTTGAAAGTGTGCGGGACCCAAGATAGAGCGTTGGATGCCATAGAAAGTGTGCGGGACCCGAGTGGGAGTGCGCAGGACGCTGTAGAAAGTGTGCGGGACCCAAGTGAGAGCGCCTGACAGCATAGACAGTGTGCGGGACCCAGAGTGGGAGTGCGCCAGACGCCGTAGGAAGTGTGTGGGACCTAAGTTGGAGTGCGCCAACCGCCGTAGAAAGTGTGCGGGACTCAAATGGGAGTGCTCCGAACGCCGTAGAAAGTGTGCGGGACCCAAGTGGGAGTACGCAGGAAGCCATAGACAGCGTGAGGGACCCAAGTGGGGGTGCGCCGGACGCCGTAGAAAGTGTGTGGGACCCAAGTGGGGGTGCGCCCGACGCCGTATAAAGTGTGCGGGACCCAAAAGGGAGTGCGCCGAACGCCGTATGAAGTGTGCAGAGTGAGCAGGACGCCGTTGAAAGTGCGCGGGTTCCAAGTGAGGGAGCGCCGGACGCCGTGAAAAGTGTGCTTGGATCAGTGGGAGTGCGCAGGACGCCGTAGAAAGTGTGCGGTACCCAAGTGGGAGTGCGCTGAACGCCGTAGAAGTGTGTGCGGCGCCCAAGTAGGAGTGCGCAGGACGCCGTAGAAAGTGTGCGGAACCCAATGGGGAGAGCTCCGGATGTCATAGAAAGTGTGCGGGACCCATGGGAGTGCGCAGGACGCCATAGACAGTGTGCGGGACCCGAGTGAGAGTGCATCGGACGTCGTAGAAAGTGTGCGGGACCCGAGTGAGAGAGTGCGTCGGACGTCGTAGAAAGTGTGCGGGACCCAAGTGGGGGAGCACCGGACGCCGCAGAAAGTGTGCGGGATCCAAGTGGGAGTGCGCCGGACGCCGTATAAAGCGTGCGGGACCCAAGTGGGAGTGCTCCCGACGCCGTAGAAAGTGCGCGGGACCCATGCGGAGAGCGACGGACCCCGTAGAAAGTGTGCGAGACCCAAGTGAGAGTGCGCCGGACGCGGTAGAAAGCGAGCGGAATCCAACTGGGGGTGCGCCCGACGCCGTAGAAAGTGTGCGGGACCCGAATGGGAGTGCGCAGGACGCCGTAGAAAGTGTGCGGGATTCAAGTGGGAGAGAGCCGGACGCTGTAGAAAGTGTGTGGGGCCCAAGTGGGAGTGCGCCGAACGCCATAGACAGCGTGAGGGACCCAAGTGGGGGTGCGCCCGACGCCGTAGAAAGTGTGCGAAACCCAAAAGGGAGTGCGCCGAACGCCGTATGAAGTGTGCAGAGTGCGCAGGACGCCGCTGAAAGTGTGCGGGACCCAAGATAGAGCGTTGGATGTCATAGAAAGTGTGCGGGACCCATGGGAGTGCGCAGGACGCTGTAGAAAGTGTGCGGGACCCAAGTGGGAGAGCGCCTGATAGCATAGACAGTGTGCGGGACCCAAGTGGGAGTGCGCCGGACGCCGTAGGAAGTGTGTGGGACCTAAATTGGAGTGCGCCAACCGCCGTAGAAAGTGTGCGGGACTCAAATGGGAGTGCTCCGAACGCCGTAGAAAGTGTGCGGGACCCAAGTGGGAGTACGCAGGAAGCCATAGACAGCGTGAGGGACCCAAGTGGGGGTGCGCCGGACGCCGTAGAAAGTGTGTGGGACCCAAGTGGGGGTGCGCCCGACGCCGTATAAAGTGTGCGGGACCCAAAAGGGAGTGCGCCGAACGCCGTATGAAGTGTGCAGAGTGAGCAGGACGCCGTTGAAAGTGCGCGGGTTCCAAGTGAGGGAGCGCCGGACGCCGTGAAAAGTGTGCTTGGATCAGTGGGAGCGCGCAGGACGCCGTAGAAAGTGTGCGGTACTCAAGTGGGAGTGCGCTGAACGCCGTAAGAAGTGTGCGGCGCCCAAGTAGGAGTGCGCAGGACGCCGAGAAAGTGTGCGGAACCCAATGGGGAGAGCTCCGGACGTCGTAGAAAGTGTGCGGGACCCAAGTGGGAGTGCGCAGGACGCCATAGACAGTGTGCGGGACCCGAGTGAGAGTGCATCGGACGCCGTAGAAAGTGTGCGGGACCCGAGTGAGAGTGCGTCGGACGTCGTAGAAAGTGTGCGGGACCCAAGTGGGGGAGCACCGGACGCCGCAGAAAGTGTGCGGGATCCAAGTGGGAGTGCGCCGGACGCCGTATAAAGTGTGCGGGACCCAAGTGGGAGTGCTCCCGACGCCGTAGAAAGTGCGCGGGACCCATGCGGGAGAGCGACGGACCCCGTAGAAAGTGTGCGAGACCCAAGTGAGAGTGCGCCGGACGCGGTAGAAAGCGAGCGGAATCCAACTGGGGGTGCGCCCGACGCCGTAGAAAGTGTGCGGGACCCGAATGGGAGTGCGCAGGACGCCGTAGAAAGTGTGCGGGATTCAAGGGGGAGAGAGCCGGACGCTGTAGAAAGTGTGTGGGACCCAAGTGGGAGTGCGCCGAACGCCATAGACAGGGTGAGGGACCCAAGTGGGGGTGCGCCCGACGCCGTAGAAAGTGTGCGAAACCCAAAAGGGAGTGCGCCGAACGCCGTATGAAGTGTGCAGAGTGCGCAGGACGCCGCTGAAAGTGTGCGGGACCCAAGATAGAGCGTTGGATGTCATAGAAAGTGTGCGGGACCCAAGTGGGAGTGCGCAGGACGCTGTAGAAAGTGTGCGGGACCCAAGTGGGAGAGCGCCTGATAGCATAGACAGTGTGCGGGACCCAAGTGGGAGTGCGCCGGACGCCGTAGGAAGTGTGTGGGACCTAAATTGGAGTGCGCCAACCGCCGTAGAAAGTGTGCGGGACTCAAATGGGAGTCCTCCGAACGCCGTAGAAAGTGTGCGGGACCCAAGTGGGAGTACGCAGGAAACCATAGACAGCGTGAGGGACCCAAGTGGGGGTGCGCCGGACGCCGTAGAAAGTGTGTGGGACCCAAGTGGGGGTGCGCCCGACGCCGTATAAAGTGTGCGGGACCCAAAAGGGAGTGCGCCGAACGCCGTATGAAGTGTGCAGAGTGAGCAGGACGCCGTTGAAAGTGCGCGGCGTCCAAGTGAGGGAGCGCCGGACGCCGTGAAAAGTGTGCTTGGATCAGTGGGAGCGCGCAGGACGCCGTAGAAAGTGTGCGGTACTCAAGTGGGAGTGCGCTGAACGCCGTAAGAAGTGTGCGGCGCCCAAGTAGGAGTGCGCAGGACGCCGTAGAAAGTGTGCGGAACCCAATGGGGAGAGCTCCGGACGCCGTAGAAAGTGTGCGGGACCCAAGTGGGAGTGCGCAGGACGCCATAGACAGTGTGCGGGACCCGAGTGAGAGTGCATCGGACGCCGTAGAAAGTGTGCGGGACCCGAGTGAGAGTGCGTCGGACGTCGTAGAAAGTGTGCGGGACCCAAGTGGGGGAGCACCGGACGCCGCAGAAAGTGTGCGGGATCCAAGTGGGAGTGCGCCGGACGCGTATAAAGTGTGCGGGACCCAAGTGGGAGTGCTCCCGACGCCGTAGAAAGTGCGCGGGACCCATGCGGGAGAGCGACGGACCCCGTAGAAAGTGTGCGAGACCCAAGTGAGAGTGCGCCGGACGCGG
Source organism: Aplectana chamaeleonis (assembly GCA_029168955.1). Classification (NCBI taxonomy): domain Eukaryota; kingdom Metazoa; phylum Nematoda; class Chromadorea; order Rhabditida; family Cosmocercidae; genus Aplectana; species Aplectana chamaeleonis. The sequence goes on along the minus strand of JAPDOI010000058.1, from coordinate 2,233,361 downwards.
TAGAAAGCGAGCGGAATCCAACTGGGGGTGCGCCCGACGCCGTAGAAAGTGTGCGGGACCCGAATGGGAGTGCGCAGGACGCCGTAGAAAGTGTGCGGGATTCAAGTGGGAGAGAGCCGGACGCTGTAGAAAGTGTGTGGGACCCAAGTGGGAGTGCGCCGAACGCCATAGACAGCGTGAGGGACCCAAGTGGGGGTGCGCCCGACGCCGTAGAAAGTGTGCGGGACCCAAAAGGGAGTGCGCCGAACGCCGTATGAAGTGTGCAGAGTGAACAGGACGCCGTTGAAAGTGCGCGGGTTCCAAGTGAGGGAGCGCCGGACGCCGTGAAAAGTGTGCTTGGATCAGTGGGAGTGCGCAGGACGCCGTAGAAAGTGTGCGGTACCCAAGTGGGAGTGCGCTGAACGCCGTAAGAAGTGTGCGGCGCCCAAGTAGGAGTGCGCAGGACGCCGTAGAAAGTGTGCAGAACCCAAGGGGGAGAGCTCCGGATGTCATAGAAAGTGTGCGGGACCCAAGTGGGAGTGCGCAGGACGCCATAGACAGTGTGCGGGACCCGAGTGAGAGTGCATCGGACGTCGTAGAAAGTGTGCGGGACCCGAGTGAGAGTGCGTCGGACGTCGTAGAAAGTGTGCGGGACCCAATTGGGGGAGCACCGGACGCCGCAGAAAGTGTGCGGGATCCAAGTGGGAGTGCGCCGGACGCCGTATAAAGTGTGCGGGACCCGCGGGAGTGCTCCCGACGCCGTAGAAAGTGCGCGGGACCCATGCGGGAGAGCGACGGACCCCGTAGAAAGTGTGCGAGACCCAAGTGAGAGTGCGCCGGACGCGGTAGAAAGCGAGCGGAATCCAACTGGGGGTGCGCCCGACGCCGTAGAAAGTGTGCGGGACCCGAATGGGAGTGCGCAGGACGCCGTAGAAAGTGTGCGGGATTCAAGTGGGAGAGAGCCGGACGCTGTAGAAAGTGTGTGGGACCCAAGTGGGAGTGCGCCGAACGCCATAGACAGCGTGAGGGATCCAAGTGGGGGTGCGCCCGACGCCGTAGAAAGTGTGCGGGACCCAAAAGGGAGTGCGCCGAACGCCGTATGAAGTGTACAGAGTGCGCAGGACGCCGTTGAAAGTGTGCGGGACCCAAGATGGAGCGTTGGATGTCATAGAAAGTGTGCGGGACCTAAGTGGGAGTGCGCAGGACGCTGTAGAAAGTGTGCGGGACCCAAGTGGGGGTGCGCCGGACGCCGTAGAAAGTGTGTGGGACCCAAGTGGGGGTGCGCCCGACGCCGTATAAAGTGTGCGGGACCCAAAAGGGAGTGCGCCGAACGCCGTAGAAAGTGTGTGGGACCCAAGTGGGGGTGCGCCCGACGCCGTATAAAGTGTGCGGGACCCAAAAGGGAGTGCGCCGAACGCCGTATGAAGTGTGCAGAGTGAGCAGGACGCCGTTGAAAGTGCGCGGGTTCCAAGTGAGGGAGCGCCGGACGCCGTGAAAAGTGTGCTTGGATCAGTGGGAGTGCGCAGGACGCCGTAGAAAGTGTGCGGTACCCAAGTGGGAGTGCGCTGAACGCCGTAAGAAGTGCGCGGCGCCCAAGTAGGAGTGCGCAGGGCGCCGTAGAAAGTGTGCGGAACCCAAGTGGGAGAGCTCCGGATGTCATAGAAAGTGTGCGGGACCCAAGTGGGGGTGCGCCGGACGCCGTAGAAAGTGTGTGGGACCCAAGTGGGGGTGCGTCGGACGTCGTAGAAAGTGTGCGGGACCCAAGTGGGAGAGCACCGGACGCCGCAGAAAGTGTGCGGGATCCAAGTGGGAGTGCGCCGGACGCCGTAGAAAGTGTGCGGGACTCAAATGGGAGTGCTCCGAACGCCGTAGGAAGTGTGCGGGATCCAAAAATGAGTGCGCAGGACGCCGTAGAAAGTGTGCGGTATTCAAGTGGGAGAGAGCCGGACGCTGTAGAAAGTGTGCGGGACCCAAGTGGGAGTGCGCAGGACGCCATAGACAGCGTGAGGGACCCAAGTTGGGGTGCGCCCGACGCCGTAGAAAGTGTGCGAAACCCAAAAGGGAGTGCGCCGAACGCCGTATGAAGTGTGCAGAGTGCGCAGGACGCCGTTGAAAGTGTGCGGGACCCAAGATAGAGCGTTGGATGTCATAGAAAGTGTGCGGGACCCAAGTGGGAGTGCGAAACTTCGACTTCGCCAGACCGTATACCTTACATCTTCTTGAGAAAAGCCGCGCTTGGCCTTGCTTACCCGCTCTCGCTAATGTTTAACCGGTTTTTACTGCATAGCGAAATACCAAAAATATGGAAGTTGGGTCTTGTTCGGCCAATCCACAAAAAAGGGTTAAAAAATCTTGTCAAAAACTACAGGCCTATTTGTCTCACCTGTGCCGCCAGCAAGGTCATGGAACGTTTAATATGTGGTAGAATAACTGATTTCCTTGTGGGCAATGACCTTATTGCGAAGGAACAGAATGGATTTCTGAGACATAGATCCACAACTTCTGCTCTTCTGTCAACAGTTTCCGTTTGGCATAAAGCGGTAGACCGCGGTGACTATGTCTCGGTGTGCTATGTTGACTACCAAAAAGCTTTTGATTCTATTTCTATTCCGCTACTCGTGAGAAAACTTAAAACTTTCGGAATATCTGGCTGTCTACTCCGATTTCTCGAGTCTTTTCTGACTGGCCGAATCCAAACTGTGATAGTCAATAATTCGCGATCTCGTTATTACCCCACACCAAGCGGAGTTCCACAGGGTACCTGCATAGGGCCACTCATGTTTTTGATATTCGTCAACGATTTACCCAAGGCGCTTCCCGAGGGTGTATACTGCTCCATTTTCGCGGACGATTCCAAATTGTATTCTTTCAATAATACCCAAAGTCTTCAGTCTGCTATAAATGCCCTGTCTTGCTGGTCGAAGACATGGGACCTTCGAATTTCAGTTGAGAAGACCGTTGTTATGACCTTCGGGAAAAACCATCCTGACGTAGAATTCACTTTGAACGGAGCCGCCGTGAAGAAAAGTGATAGTGTACGCGATCTAGGCATTTCATATGATAGCAACTTTAGTTATGAGACCCACCTTTCAAATTTAGCTGCTCGAGCGAAAGCGAGGTCAAATTTCATTCTCAAGGCGTTTAGCAGTCGTAACCCCCACCTGCTCTTCAAGCTTTTCGTTGCTTATGTCAGACCCATAGTAGAATATTGCTCTCCCATATGGTCGCCTCATAAAGTTTCACTAATAGAAAAAATTGAGGATGTTCAAAAGTCGTTCACGTACAGGTGCTTTGCTCGTCAGGGAATGCTAAGACTTTCTTACGAATCCAGGCTGAAGAAACTGGGGGCACTGACACTTTGCAATCGGAGAAAGGTGGCCGATTTGGTTCTCATGTATAAATTGACCACGCCGGAATTAGACATGTCGCTTTGTGACTTGTTCAGTCTCTCCCCGTTTGTTCACCTGACTAGAGGTCATGCTTTCAGAATCTCACCTGATATGCCGAAAACTTCATCGTATCAACATTCCTTTATTTCTAGAATAGCGACGCCATGGAATAATTTAGATGCTAATGCTCTCAAATACAGACACTCATCTGGGTTTCAGCTGCACATCAGCAAGACTTTCCGTATATGATCCGCACTCGTCTCGATATTCCACCATTTTCAACACTTGTCTTGTTTTTTGATGACTTCCCCGTTTGTTTTCACCTTACCGACCCAATCGCGTGCAGCAACTGCGAGGCTTGAGTCGTCCATTAGAGCGATTTCAAGGTTCTAGTAACAGAGGGCAATTTCGCTGCGGCTCGCTTCTCTGCTGGTCTCCTTGTCAGGCAATCGCCCGGGGTGCGTACCAGTTTAAAGAGGTTCTTGAAAAACAGAACCCGCCCCGGAATGGTCCTCCAGTCGCGTGCCTGATAGGTAGTAGCACGTTAAGGCAGTAAAATAAGCCTGCCGTAATGGTGAAGTCTACAAAGCCCAACAAGTGAGAAACTTTGCCACTCCTGACTTAAGCCGCTTTTGAACAATTGTTGCACCGAGTGGGAAGTTGCTAGTTAATTTTTAGTTGTTTTCTTTTTTTTTCTTTAGCTGCCGATAGTTTAATCGATGCATTGCTAATTCAGTACTCAATGCAGTTATTGGCAATAAACATGAATGAATGAAGTGGGAGTGCGCAGGACGCCATAGACAGTGTGCGGGACCCGAGTGAGAGTGCATCGGACGTCGTAGAAAGTGTGCGGGACCCAAGTGGGGGAGCACCGGACGCCGCAGAAAGTGTGCGGGATCCAAGTGGGAGTGCGCCGGACGCCGTATAAAGTGTGCGGGACCCAAGTGGGAGTGCTCCCGACGCCGTAGAAAGTGCGCGGGACCCATGCGGGAGAGCGACGGACCCCGTAGAAAGTGTGCGAGACCCAAGTGAGAGTGCGCCGGACGCGGTAGAAAGCGAGCGGAACCCAACTGGGGGTGCGCCCGACGCCGTAGAAAGTGTGCGGGACCCGAATGGGAGTGCGCAGGACGCCGTAGAAAGTGTGCGGGATTCAAGTGGGAGAGAGCCGGACGCTGTAGAAAGTGTGTGGGACCCAAGTGGGAGTGCGCCGAACGCCATAGACAGCGTGAGGGACCCAAGTGGGGGTGCGCCCGACGCCGTAGAAAGTGTGCGGTACCCAAAAGGGAGTGCGCCGAACGCCGTATGAAGTGTGCAGAGTGCGCAGGACGCCGTTGAAAGTGTGCGGGACCCAAAATAGAGCGTTGGATGTCATAGAAAGTGTGCGGGACCCAAGTGGGAGTGCGCAGGACGCTGTAGAAAGTGTGCGGGACCCAAGTGGGAGAGCGCCTGACAGCATAGACAGTGTGCGGGACCCAAGTGGGAGTGCGCCGGACGCCGTAGGAAGTGTGTGGGACCTAAGTTGGAGTGCGCCAACCGCCGTAGAAAGTGTGCGGGACTCAAACGGGAGTGCTCCGAACGCCGTAGAAAGTGTGCGGGACCCAAGTGAGTACGCAGGACGCCATAGACAGCGTGAGGGACCCAAGCGGGGGTGCGCCGGACGCCGTAGAAAGTGTGTGGGACCCAAGTGGGGGTGCGCCCGACGCCGTATAAAGTGTGCGGGACCCAAAAGGGAGTGCGCCGAACGCCGTATGAAGTGTGCAGAGTGAGCAGGACGCCGTTGAAAGTGCGCGGGTTCCAAGTGAGGGAGCGCCGGACGCCGTGAAAAGTGTGCTTGGATCAGTGGGAGTGCGCAGGACGCCGTAGAAAGTGTGCGGGACCCAAGTGGGGGAGCACCGGACGCCGCAGAAAGTGTGCGGGATCCAAGTGGGAGTGCGCCGGACGCCGTATAAAGTGTGCGGGACCCAAGTGGGAGTGCTCCCGACGCCGTAGAAAGTGCGCGGGACCCATGCGGGAGAGCGACGGACCCCGTAGAAAGTGTGCGAGACCCAAGTGAGAGTGCGCCGGACGCGGTAGAAAGTGTGCGGGATTCAAGTGGGAGAGAGCCGGACGCTGTAGAAAGTGTGTGGGACCCAAGTGGGAGTGCGCCGAACGCCATAGACAGCGTGAGGGACCCAAGTGGGGGTGCGCCCGACGCCGTAGAAAGTGTGCGGGACCCAAAAGGGAGTGCGCCGAACGCCGTATGAAGTGTGCAGAGTGCGCAGGACGCCGTTGAAAGTGTGCGGGACCCAAAATAGAGCGTTGGATGTCATAGAAAGTGTGCGGGACCCAAGTGGGAGTGCGCAGGACGCTGTAGAAAGTGTGCGGGACCCAAGTGGGAGAGCGCCTGACAGCATAGACAGTGTGCGGGACCCAAGTGGGAGTGCGCCGGACGCCGTAGGAAGTGTTTGGGACCTAAGTTGGAGTGCGCCAACCGCCGTAGAAAGTGTGCGGGATTCAAACGGGAGTGCTCCGAACGCCGTAGAAAGTGTGCGGGACCCAAGTGAGTACGCAGGACGCCATAGACAGCGTGAGGGACCCAAGTGGGGGTGCGCCGGACGCCGTAGAAAGTGTGTGGGACCCAAGTGGGGGGTGCGCCCGACGCCGTATAAAGTGTGCGGGACCCAAAAGGGAGTGCGCCGAACGCCGTATGAAGTGTGCAGAGTGAGCAGGACGCCGTTGAAAGTGCGCGGGTTCCAAGTGAGGGAGCGCCGGACGCCGTGAAAAGTGTGCTTGGATCAGTGGGAGTGCGCAGGACGCCGTAGAAAGTGTGCGGTACCCAAGTGGGAGTGCGCTGAACGCCGTAAGAAGTGTGCGGCGCCCAAGTAGGAGTGCGCAGGACGCCGTAGAAAGTGTGCGGAACCCAAGGGGGAGAGCTTCGGATGTCATAGAAAGTGTGCGGGACCCAAGTGGGAGTGCGCAGGACGCCATAGACAGTGTGCGGGACCCGAGTGAGAGTGCATCGGACGTCGTAGAAAGTGTGCGGGACCCGAGTGAGAGTGCGTCGGACGTCGTAGAAAGTGTGCGGGACCCAAGTGGGGGAGCACCGGACGCCGCAGAAAGTGTGCGGGATCCAAGTGGGAGTGCGCCGGACGCCGTATAAAGTGTGCGGGACCCAAGTGGGAGTGCTCCCGACGCCGTAGAAAGTGCGCGGGACCCATGCGGGAGAGCGACGGACCCCGTAGAAAGTGTGCGAGACCCAAGTGAGAGTGCGCCGGACGCGGTAGAAAGCGAGCGGAATCCAACTGGGGGTGCGCCCGACGCCGTAGAAAGTGTGCGGGACCCGAATGGGAGTGCGCAGGACGCCGTAGAAAGTGTGCGGGATTCAAGTGGGAGAGAGCCGGACGCTGTAGAAAGTGTGTGGGACCCAAGTGGGAGTGCGCCGAACGCCTTAGACAGCGTGAGGGACCCAAGTGGGAGTGCGCAGGACGCCATAGACAGTGTGCGGGACCCGAGTGAGAGTGCATCGGACGCCGTAGAAAGTGTGCGGGACACAAGTGGGAGTGCTCCGAACGCCGTAGGAAGTGTGCGGGATCCAAAAATGAGTGCGCAGGACGCCGTAGAAAGTGTGTGGGACCCAAGTGGGAGTGCGCCGAACGCCATAGAAAGTGTGCGGGACCCAAGTGGGAGTGCGCAGGACGCCATAGACAGTGTGCGGGACCCGAGTGAGAGTGCATCGGACGCCGTAGAAAGTGTGCGGGACTCAAATGGGAGTGCTCCGAACGCCGTAGGAAGTGTGCGGGATCCAAAAATGAGTGCGCAGGACGCCGTAGAAAGTGTGCGGGATTCAAGTGGGAGAGAGCCGGACGCTGTAGAAAGTGTGCGGGACCCAAGTGGGAGTGCGCAGGACGCCATAGACAGCGTGAGGGACCCAAGTTGGGGTGCGCCCGACGCCGTAGTAAGTGTGCGAAACCCAAAAGGGAGTGCGCCGAACGCCGTATGAAGTGTGCAGAGTGCGCAGGACGCCGTTGAAAGTGTGCGGGACCCAAGATAGAGCGTTGGATGTCATAGAAAGTGTGCGGGACCCAAGTGGGAGTGCGCAGGACGCTGTAGAAAGTGTGCGGGACCCAAGTGGGAGAGCGCCTGACAGCATAGACAGTGTGCGGGACCCAAGTGGGAGTGCGCCGGACGCCGTAGGAAGTGTGTGGGACCTAAGTTGGAGTGCGCCAACCGCCGTAGAAAGTGTGCGGGACTCAAATGGGAGTGCTCCGAACGCCGTAGAAAGTGTGCGGGACCCAAGTGGGAGTACGCAGGAAGCCATAGACAGCGTGAGGGACCCAAGTGGGGGTGCGCCGGACGCCGTAGAAAGTGTGTGGGACCCAAGTGGGGGTGCGCCCGACGCCGTATAAAGTGTGCGGGACCCAAAAGGGAGTGCGCCGAACGCCGTATGAAGTGTGCAGAGTGAGCAGGACGCCGTTGAAAGTGCGCGGGTTCCAAGTGAGGGAGCGCCGGACGCCGTGAAAAGTGTGCTTGGATCAGTGGGAGTGCGCAGGACGCCGTAGAAAGTGTGCGGTACTCAAGTGGGAGTGCGCTGAACGCCGTAAGAAGTGTGCGGCGCCCAAGTAGGAGTGCGCAGGACGCCGTAGAAAGTGTGCGGAACCCAATGGGGAGAGCTCCGGATGTCATAGAAAGTGTGCGGGACCCAAGTGGGAGTGCGCAGGACGCCATAGACAGTGTGCGGGACCCGAGTGAGAGTGCATCGGACGTCGTAGAAAGTGTGCGGGACCCGAGTGAGAGTGCGTCGGACGTCGTAGAAAGTGTGCGGGACCCAAGTGGGAGTGCTCTCGACGCCGTAGAAAGTGCGCGGGACCCATGCGGGAGAGCGACGGACCCCGTAGAAAGTGTGCGAGACCCAAGTGAGAGTGCGCCGGACGCGGTAGAAAGCGAGCGGAATCCAACTGGGGGTGCGCCCGACGCCGTAGAAAGTGTGCGGGACCCGAATGGGAGTGCGCAGGACGCCGTAGAAAGTGTGCGGCATTCAAGTGGGAGAGAGCCGGACGCTGTAGAAAGTGTGTGGGACCCAAGTGGGAGTGCGCCGAACGCCATAGACAGCGTGAGGGACCCAAGTGGGGTGCGCCCGACGCCGTAGAAAGTGTGCGGGACCCAAAAGGGAGTGCGCCGAACGCCGTATGAAGTGTGCAGAGTGAGCAGGACGCCGTTGAAAGTGCGCGGGTTCCAAGTGAGGGAGCGCCGGACGCCGTGAAAAGTGTGCTTGGATCAGTGGGAGTGCGCAGGACGCCGTAGAAAGTGTGCGGCGCCCAAGTAGGAGTGCGCAGGACGCCGTAGAAAGTGTGCAGAACCCAAGGGGGAGAGCTCCGGATGTCATAGAAAGTGTGCGGGACCCAAGTGGGAGTGCGCAGGACGCCATAGACAGTGTGCGGGACCCGAGTGAGAGTGCATCGGACGCCGTAGAAAGTGTGCGGGACTCAAATGGGAGTGCTCCGAACGCCGTAGGAAGTGTGCGGGATCCAAAAATGAGTGCGCAGGACGCCGTAGAAAGTGTGCGGGATTCAAGTGGGAGAGAGCCGGACGCTGTAGAAAGTGTGCGGGACCCAAGTGGGAGTGCGCAGGACGCCATAGACAGCGTGAGGGACCCAAGTTGGGGTGCGCCCGACGCCGTAGAAAGTGTGCGAAACCCAAAAGGGAGTGCGCCGAACGCCGTATGAAGTGTGCAGAGTGCGCAGGACGCCGTTGAAAGTGTGCGGGACCCAAGATAGAGCGTTGGATGTCATAGAAAGTGTGCGGGACCCAAGTGGGAGAGCGCCTGACAGCATAGACAGTGTGCGGGACCCAAGTGGGAGTGCGCCGGACGCCGTAGGAAGTGTGTGGGACCTAAGTTGGAGTGCGCCAACCGCCGTAGAAAGTGTGCGGGACTCAAATGGGAGTGCTCCGAACGCCGTAGAAAGTGTGCGGGACCCAAGTGGGAGTACGCAGGAAGCCATAGACAGCGTGAGGGACCCAAGTGGGGGTGCGCCGGACGCCGTAGAAACTGTGTGGGACCCAAGTGGGGGTGCGCCCGACGCCGTATAAAGTGTGCGGGACCCAAAGGGAGTGCGCCGAACGCCGTATGAAGTGTGCAGAGTGAGCAGGACGCCGTTGAAAGTGCGCGGGTTCCAAGTGAGGGAGCGCCGGACGCCGTGAAAAGTGTGCTTGGATCAGTGGGAGTGCGCAGGACGCCGTAGAAAGTGTGCGGTACTCAAGTGGGAGTGCGCTGAACGCCGTAAGAAGTGTGCGGCGCCCAAGGAGGAGTGCGCAGGACGCCGTAGAAAGTGTGCGGAACCCAATGGGGAGAGCTCCGGATGTCATAGAAAGTGTGCGGGACCCAAGTGGGAGTGCGCAGGACGCCATAGACAGTGTGCGGGACCCGAGTGAGAGTGCATCGGACGCCGTAGAAAGTGTTCGGGACCCGAGTGAGAGTGCGTCCGGACGTCGTAGAAAGTGTGCGGGACCCAAGTGGGGAGCACCGGACGCCGCAGAAAGTGTGCGGGATCCAAGTGGGAGTGCGCCGGACGCCGTATAAAGTGTGCGGGACCCAAGTGGGAGTGCTCCCGACGCCGTAGAAAGTGCGCGGGACCCATGCGGGAGAGCGACGGACCCCGTAGAAAGTGTGCGAGACCCAAGTGAGAGTGCGCCGGACGCGGTAGAAAGCGAGCGGAATCCAACTGGGGTGCGCCCGACGCCGTAGAAAGTGTGCGGGACCCGAATGGGAGTGCTCGAACGCCGTAGAAAGTGTGCGGCATTCAAGTGGGAGAGAGCCGGACGCTGTAGAAAGTGTGTGGGACCCAAGTGGGAGTGCGCCGAACGCCATAGAACAGCGTGAGGGACCCAGAGTGGGGTGCGCCCGACGCCGTAGAAAGTGTGCGGGACCCAAAAGGGAGTGCGCCGAACGCCGTATGAAGTGTGCAGAGTGAGCAGGACGCCGTTGAAAGTGCGCGGGTTCCAGGTGAGGAGGCGCCGGACGCCGTGAAAAGTGTGCTTGGATCAGTGGGAGTGCGCAGGACGCCGTAGAAAGTGTGCGGCGCCCAAGTAGGAGTGCGCAGGACGCCGTAGAAAGTGTGCAGAACCCAAGGGGAGAGCTCCGGATGTCATAGAAAGTGTGCGGGACCCAAGTGGGAGTGCGCAGGACGCCATAGACAGTGTGCGGGACCCGAGTGAGAGTGCATCGGACGCCGTAGAAAGTGTGCGGGACTCAAATGGGAGTGCTCCGAACGCCGTAGGAAGTGTGCGGGATCCAAAAATGAGTGCGCAGGACGCCGTAGAAAGTGTGCGGGATTCAAGTGGGAGAGAGCCGGACGCTGTAGAAAGTGTGCGGGACCCAAGTGGGAGTGCGCAGGACGCCATAGACAGCGTGAGGGACCCAAGTTGGGGTGCGCCCGACGCCGTAGAAAGTGTGCGAAACCCAAAAGGGAGTGCGCCGAACGCCGTATGAAGTGTGCAGAGTGCGCAGGACGCCGTTGAAAGTGTGCGGGACCCAAGATAGAGCGTTGGATTTCATAGAAAGTGTGCGGGACCCAAGTGGGAGAGCGCCGGACGGCATAGACAGTGTGCGGGACCCAAGTGTGAGTGCGCCGGACGCCGTAGGAAGTGTGTGGGACCTAAGTTGGAGTGCGCCAACCGCCGTAAAAAGTGTGCGGAACTCAAGTGGGTGGGCTCCGAACGCCGTAGAAAGTGTGCGGGACCCAAGTGGGAGGACGCAGGAAGCCATAGACAGCGTGAGGGACCCAAGTGGGGGTGCGCCGGACGCCGTAGAAACTGTGTGGGACCCAAGTGGGGTGCGCCCGACGCCGTATAAAGTGTGCGGGACCCAAAGGGAGTGCGCCGAACGCCGTATGAAGTGTGCAGAGTGAGCAGGACGCCGTTGAAAGTGCGCGGGTTCCAAGTGAGGGAGCGCCGGACGCCGTGAAAAGTGTGCTTGGATCAGTGGGAGTGCGCAGGACGCCGTAGAAAGTGTGCGGTACTCAAGTGGGAGTGCGCTGAACGCCGTAAGAAGTGTGCGGCGCCCAAGTAGGAGTGCGCAGGACGCCGTAGAAAGTGTGCGGAACCCAATGGGGAGAGCTCCGGATGTCATAGAAAGTGTGCGGGACCCAAGTGGGAGTGCGCAGGACGCCATAGACAGTGTGCGGGACCCGAGTGAGAGTGCATCGGACGCCGTAGAAAGTGTTCGGGACCCGAGTGAGAGTGCGTCGGACGTCGTAGAAAGTGTGCGGGACCCAAGTGGGGGAGCACCGGACGCCGCAGAAAGTGTGCGGGATCCAAGTGGGAGTGCGCCGGACGCCGTATAAAGTGTGCGGGACCCAAGTGGGAGTGCTCCCGACGCCGTAGAAAGTGCGCGGGACCCATGCGGGAGAGCGACGGACCCCGTAGAAAGTGTGCGAGACCCAAGTGAGAGTGCGCCGGACGCGGTAGAAAGCGAGCGGAATCCAACTGGGGGTGCGCCCGACGCCGTAGAAAGTGTGCGGGACCCGAATGGGAGTGCTCCGAACGCCGTAGAAAGTGTGCGGGACCCAAGTGGGAGTACGCAGGAAGCCATAGACAGCGTGAGGGACCCAAGTGGGGGTGCGCCCGACGCCGTAGAAAGTGTGCGGGACCCAAGTTGGGGTGCGCCCGACGCCGTAGAAAGTGTGCGAAACCCAAAAGGGAGTGCGCCGAACGCCGTATGAAGTGTGCAGAGTGAGCAGGACGCCGTTGAAAGTGCGCGGGTTCCAAGTGAGGGAGCGCCGGACGCCGTGAAAAGTGTGATTGGATCAGTGGGAGTGCGCAGGACGCCGTAGAAAGTGTGCGGTACCCAAGTGGGAGTGCGCTGAACGCCGTAAGAAGTGTGCGGCGCCCAAGTAGGAGTGCGCAGGACGCCGTAGAAAGTGTGCGGAACCCAAGGGGGAGAGCTCCGGATGTCATAGAAAGTGTGCGGGACCCAAGTGGGAGTGCGCAGGACGCCATAGACAGTGTGCGGGACCCGAGTGGGGGTGCGCCCGACGCCGTATAAAGTGTGCGGGACCCAAAAGGGAGTGCGCCGAACGCCCTATGAAGTGTGCAGAGTGAGCAGGACGCCGTTGAAAGTGCGCGGGTTCCAAGTGAGGGAGCGCCGCACGCCGTGAAAAGTGTGCTTGGATCAGTGGGAGTGCGCAGGACGCCGTAGAAAGTGTGCGGTACCCAAGTGGGAGAGCGCCGGATGTCATAGAAAGTGTGCGGGACCCAAGTGGGAGTGCGCAGGACGCCATAGACAGTGTGCGGGACCCGAGTGAGAGTGCGTCGGACGTCGTAGAAAGTGTGCGGGACCCGAGTGAGAGTGCGTCGGACGTCGTAGAAAATTTGCGGGACCCAAGTGGGAGAGCACCGGACGCCGCAGAAAGTGTGCGGGATCCAAGTGGGAGTGCGCCGGACGCCGTATAAAGTGTGCGGGACCCAAGTGGGAGTGCGCCCGACGCCGTAGAAAGTGCGCGGGACCCATGCGGGAGAGCGCCGGACCCCGTAGAAAGTGTGCGAGACCCAAGTGAGAGTGCGCCGGACGCGGTAGAAAGCGAGCGGAACCCAAGTGGGGGTGCGCCCGACGCCGTAGAAAGTGTGCGGGACCCAAATGGGAGTGCGCAGTACGCCGTAGAAAGTGTGCGGGACTCAAATGGGAGTGCTCCGAACGCCGTAGGAAGTGTGCGGGATCCAAAAGTGAGTGCGCAGGACGCCGTAGAAAGTGTGCGGGATTCAAGTGGGAGAGAGCCGGACGCTGTAGAAAGTGTGCGGGACCCAAGTGGGAGTGCGCAGGACGCCATAGACAGCGTGAGGGACCCAAGTGGGGGTGCGCCCGACGCCGTAGAAAGTGTGCGGGACTTAAAAGGGAGTGCGCCAAACGCCGTATGAAGTGTGCAGAGTGCGCAGGACGCCGTTGAAAGTACGCGGGTTCCAAGTGAGGGAGCGCCGGACGCCGTGAAAAGTGTGCTTGGATCAGTGGGAGTGCGCAGGACGCCGTTGAAAGTGCGCGGGTTCCAAGTCAGGGAGCGCCGGACGCCGTGAAAAGTGTGCGGGACCCAAGTGGGAGTGCGCCGGACGCCGTAGAAAGTTTTCGGGACCCGAGTGAGTGTGCGCTGAACGCCGTAAGAAGTGTGCGGCGCCCAAGTAGGAGTGCGCAGGACGGCGTAGAAAGTGTGCGGGACCCAAGTGGGAGTGCGCAGGACGCCGTTGAAAGTGCGCGGGTTCCAAGTGAGGGAGCGCCGGACGCCGTGAAAAGTGTGCTTGGATCAGTGGGAGTGCGCAGGACGCCGTTGAAAGTGCGCGGGTTCCAAGTCAGGAAGCGCCGGACGCCGTGAAAAGTGTGTGGGACCTAAGTTGGAGTGCGCCAACCGCCGTATAAAGTGTGCGGGACTCAAATGGGAGTGCTCCGAACGCCGTAGAAAGTGTGCGGAACCCAAGTGGGAGTACGCAGGACGCCATAGACAGCGTTAGGGACCCAAGTGGGGGTGCGCCGGACGCCGTAGAAAGTGTGCGGGACCCAAGTGGGGGTGCGCCCGACGCCGTATAAAGTGCGCGGGACCCATGTGGGAGAGCGCCGGACGCCGTAGAAAGTGTGCGGGACCCAAGTGGGTGTGCGCCGAACGCCGTAGGAAGTGTGCGGGACCCTAGTGGGTGTGCACAGGACGCCGTAGAAAGTGTGCGGGACCCAAAAGGGAGTGCGCCGAACGCCGTAGAAAGTGAGCGGGACCCAAGTGGGGGTGCGCCCGACGCCGTAGAAAGTGTGCGGGACCCAAGTGGGAGTGCGCCCGACGCCGTATAAAGTGCGCGGGACCCATGTGGGAGAGCGCCGGACGCCGTAGAAAGTGTGCGGGACCCAAGTGGGTGTGCGCCGAACGCAGTAGGAAGTGTGCGGGACCCTAGTGGGTGTGCACAGGACGCCGTAGAAAGTGTGCGGGATCCAAGTGGGAGTGCGCCGGACGCCGTATAAAGTGTGCGGGACCCAAGTGGGAGTGCGCCCGACGCCGTAGAAAGTGCGCGGGACCCATGCGGGAGAGCGCCGGACCCCGTAGAAAGTGTGCGAGACCCAAGTGAGAGTGCGCCGGACGCGGTAGAAAGCGAGCGGAACCCAAGTGGGGGTGCGCCCGACGCCGTAGAAAGTGTGCGGGACCCAAATGGGAGTGCGCAGTACGCCTTAGAAAGTGTGCGGGACTCAAATGGGAGTGCTCCGAACGCCGTAGGAAGTGTGCGGGATCCAAAAGTGAGTGCGCAGGACGCCATAGAAAGTGTGCGGGATTCAAGTGGGAGAGAGCCGAACGCCGTAGGAAGTGTGCGGGACCCAAGTGGGTGTGCACAGGACGCCGTAGAAAGTGTGCGGGACCCGAGTGAGAGTGCGCTGGACGCCGTAGGAAGTGTGCGGGACCAAAGTGGTAATGCGCCGGGCGCCATGTAAAATATGTGAGACCCGAGAGAGAGTGCACCGTAGGAAGTGTATGAGACCAAAGTGAGGGAGCGTCGGACGCCGTACAAAACGTGCAAGACTCAAGGGAGAGAGTGCAGAACTTCAGAATCACTATGTGCGTCTAGAAGAGAGCGTACACCACCCCTGTTCTTCACGTTCCCTACCCTTCATCACTCATTTCAACTGCTTAGCTGTTTATATGCACTAACTTTTCTAAATCGGGTTTATAGACGGCGGAAATAAGAGTTAATCAGAATCTGCATCTATGAAACACAAACATCATTCTACTTCATTTGGCAATAAAAGTAGCAGGGTGTCGGTTGATCATGAAAACGTTTAGTAAATTTCAAACAGCGATTGTCCTTATCATGACAGAAATTGAAATGAATCAAATGGGGTGAAGTTTTGCCCCAAATTTGCCATTCACGCAATTTCTGAGTTCCTTTTTACACATTTCAGCGCAGGATGATACAGAATCGGAATAAGATGACGTGCAGTGAAATTGATGATGAGGCTTTGATGTATTTGCTGACTCTGTCATAGAGTTACGAGTGAACCCGTCCTGATGGAGGAAGCGGCGCGTGAGGACATTTATACTCACACGGCACACCCGCGCGGTACGCGAGTTACTCCAGGGCGTTGGGGAGTAGTATGCACAGTGTCCAACCCAGCAATTATCTTGACATTATCGTCAATATAGGTACACTAGGGAAGTACAAGCCTGCTCCGACTAAATCTGTCTTTTTTAAGTATATTTTGAGCTTCTGATCAATCAATCGAAGGTTATTGTCTCAAGAAAAGGAAGTTTAGAGAGACAGCTTGCTCTTATTATGTGCCTCTCTCGGAAGTCTGTATTTCTTCCTCTGGCCACTGCTGATTTCCGGATATTGTGCAAAAGAACCACTTATCACGGAAAAATGTGTAAAAAATCGCAAATACTGAACGCTGAACACAATTTATTGATTTTCGACAATTTTTCTGTTTTCCGCCCATTTTTGGAGATTTTTTTTCTGTTTTCTGTAGAACTGAATTTCCTGTTTTCTGTTCCCAAAAATCTTTTTTCCGCACATCCTTTTTGTGAGCCTCTCAAATTTTATTTGTTTCTCCAGTTTTAATAGTTTCAAATTGAACGTTATCGCAGTCTGAATCTTCCATGATTCCAGCCTGCTGGGTTGGAAGATGATAACGTAAACTGTCTCAGAATCTATGTACTCAATTCTATGCTATAGGAGCAGTTGTAACAGACACAACAATGACGGGTCTAGGTTGCCATGAGCAAATCGTAATCGTAATTATTTGAACGACAGAGTATGTTGCCGACAGTTTTCGCCAATGGCCACTTGCCAGCAGCACTCACGCCATTGGCATACGCCGATAGCACAGTATGCATTATATCGGATCATCGCATCTCGAGGACATAGCAAGAGAACGTAGATACCGTTTTCGCGGCGATGACGTACTCGATACAAATGGGCTGCATTGTTGGGGATTCTTTCAACGGTATGTGGTACTAGGATAGTTTGCACTATACTTTTTTTATCGAATTGAATTATTCGAATTTTGGTTGAACTGAAACTACAAAACCGACTGAAAAGGTCAGAATTGAATGATTCGAGAAGTAGAACCGCGTTGGAAGCAGAGTCTTAAGTTTTTAGTTTTTCGATTTTTGTTTCGTTTTTCGCCTTTTTAGCAAAAAAATTATGATCGAAAAAAAACCGAGAAAAAATTAATTTGCCGTCCAAAGTCCGGGTTGTCCAAAGTTCGCCGCTTTGATGTTATTTGCAGTCAGTCCTCCGCTGCCTGCAGCGTCCATAGCAAGTTAGCAATCGCCAATCTTTGCCCTAAGCACGTAAAGGCCAACCGAACATTGGTGGACACGACGCGGTCGCGTCACGGCTCTATAATTTCCTATGTTTTTATTCCGATTTTGTTATATCTTGACCATCGGTGGTGCTGTTCTTATAATTCCTAGTCCAGGCAGATCCTCAACTGCTGACCTCTGGAGAAGGACGGTATGTGAATGAAGACAAACCGCTCTCCACATACCCTACCCTTTATCAATTGGTTATCATCAATTTTGTTCACGAGAGCTGTGACGTGACCGCGTCGTGTCGAGCAATGTTCGGTTGGCCTTTACGTTCTTACTAGATCTCTGCCCAGGTTCTACACCCAAGCGTGATCGTCGATTACGATGCGCAGTCGTCAGCTGCAGGCATCAATCAATTTTATTGATTTTTTTACGAAATGAGCAGAAATTATCTAATGTTTATATAGTACCACCCACCAAAATGCGATACCGCGTATTTTGGACAGGGGCTCTCTACACCCCAAGATAGGAGTTGTCCCGTTTTTGCAGTTCGAAGCGTCACGCCACTCGACACGAGCGAAGTGGTCCCTAGAGGAATTAGAGCCGCAAAAGGCTGGGCAACTCCTCTCTCGAAGTGTAGAGAGCACCTGTTCCAGTTTTTTTTTTTTTTTTTGCAAAAGAGCGTTTCGCGGCGTTTTCTGTGCTCACAAAGCGCCACATCGCCAAAACTCACTTCAAAAATGACAATATGAGTTTTTTCAAATGGTTTTCTTGTTCCTGTCATTGTCACTGAGGCGAATGCAATCGTATATGTGGGAGGTCCTCCAGTCCTTCAGCTGTTGTATCTTGTTGAAAAAACGTGTATTTTCTTCTGAAATCCACATCGACCAAGTGACAGATTTCTGCTATCATGACCGTCTGATCAGGTCATAATGAGGATTTTGGTGATGGCAAACATGCAATTTTCGATAAACATCTAGAATTAAATCTACTATTTTGTAACACTTCTGTACAGGACTCAATGAAAGTAATCTAGAGAAAACCATGAATTTGAAATAGGACTACTTCGAAGCAAGTTATGACGACGCGGCGCTCTGTGAGCGCAACAAAAACCCCACAAAACGCTTCTTTTTTTTGCAAAAAAATATACGCGCTGTACTGTAGACTGGGCTGAATCCCACTCCGATACACTAGGATTCAATGATGTGGTCACATAGTGACCATTACTGACCGACAGCATAAAGAGATTGAGCCATTGTTCAGCGGTTTCCGCGACGCGACGTCTCGCACTGAATCAGATCGTGACAACAAACAAAATCAACGTAAATATACCTCACAGCTCAACAATTATTAAGGGCAGTGTACACGATAAAATGCGGTCGTCGAGTCTCCCTAGGTATAGTCTTCTTTTGGTTAAGTGCAGTACGACCTATACCAGAAAAGACCACGAAGATGCTTTATTAGTTGTGAAACTAGCTGTCTCGGTTTTTTGTGGACGAGTCTAGTGTACGACATCGATAAATGGTAGTATTAGATGTCATCAACTGGCTCGTATTTTTTTATATTTAATCAATCACTTCCGATCGTCGACCTGGACTTTTTCGAGCTCCAATAATTACATTAATTGTTAACAGTATCACTTTGTGTTTGTTTTCTGTAAAAGAATGTTTCTGTATACTCTTAAGCTGTTTGATTAAGTGCTGTGCACGCCACAGAATTTCGACCAGGCACAGCCTGGAATTTCTATGGGCGGCGTTTTTAACCTACAGTAACCATCCCCTAAAATTTTCCAAGTTTCCGCTCGAATATGAGCATGTCTTTCTAACCAGCAAAAATGTTAGCTCATTTCCCAACCTCCTGGGTCATTTCCAGCTGCTTCCTAAATGCAGTGCTCACGATAAGAAATCGTATTCTAATTTTCAATGTTCCGTCCTCACTGTGCTCAGAGGGATCCAAAGCTTACGCCTCTGCGAAGAAATGGTGCAACTTTTTCGACGTGAACACTGTCTTTGAACGAGAATCGAAAATTTTTTATTGGAAGAAATTTGGAAGAAACGAAATTTTAAAAAAATCGCTCGGGAAATCGACGAACGAAAGAGAATCGAAAAATTCGAGTTTGATGAGATTTTGGACGAACTTCGATAAAAAATCGTTCGAAAAATTCCACACGGCCCAAAATTGAAAACTTTTCGTTCGTGAAGATCTCCAACGAGATCTTCTTGAACGAAGAATTCTCAGAGCCTGAGGCGGTCAAGTTTTGCCATAGTGACGGTAAACTAAACTAACTCTTAGGTGGTAAAGGCAGTGTTCACGATGAAAAACTTGCCCGCTTTTAAACAAAAACGTAAGCTTCGAGTGGGGAAAAGAATAAGAAGAGAAGTACGACGAAAAACGGCCAGGAAGTGGGCAAAAACTTCGTGGACCAGCCAACCCATTGGATCACCCCGCCCACGTCATATAACAGCTGTCCTGCATTCATTTCACCATAGGAGCAGGCACAAAATTTGCTTTGTCGCGGAAGGTTCTAACATCCCAGCATGTGCATTGACCCTTCCCACTTTTAAAGAGTTTTCGGTACAATAAACAGAAAGCAAAGTCACTTACCTAAGAATTTCAAAGCAGGCATTTACGACGCTCGTTTTGACGCTTTGTCTGCAGTCTCCAGAAGCAACATGCATAATTGAGTAGCAGATTTCTTTCAAGGTCTTCTCCGATATTTGAGTGATTCGTGGGGACTCTTCTCTACTAACCTCTACTAACTATAAGTGGACTTATCAACTCAAAAATATCGAAAACAAGAATACGGTATTTAATCGTGAACACTGCCTTTGAGGTAGAAATTTAATCCACTTGACAGTAGTAAGAGGCATGTCGGCAGAGCAGAATAGGAAAAAAAAACTATTTGTAGCACGAAATAGTGTCATTAAGCTGCCGTAGCCGAAAAAAGTATCCCGAAGGATTGAAAAAGGGTCCAATACTCGGGGAAATGAAAACATTTTACTTGTAATTTAAATATACGTTACTTGAATATCTTATTACATGTAACATACATTTGTATCACATGTAACTTAAATTTATATTGCATGTAAGTTACATTTATGTCACATGTAACTCACACTTATATGTACATTTACCGTGGGTGACCATTTTGCCATACGACACGCGACGCAGCCAACACGCTGCCACGCAAACCGGAAAACGCTCTGCGGGGCCTTCTCTGCGATTGTGGTGTTCACCTCAAATTTGGGTTATTGAATCGACACCGATGGCTGTTCTAAGCCTGATCTCAGGAAAGCGTACTTCCCTATAAAAACCTTCTTAGCCGATTTGAGTTACTTGGCCAAGTAACTCTGGCAAACTGGGGCGTCGACAACAGGTTGATCCGCCCACCGTGAGTCACCGCTGGCCAACGCGCCGATATTCGGCGGGGCCGTGGCCGCGACTCTGGCAAACTGGGGCGTCGACAACAGGTTGATCCGCCCACCATGAGTCACCGCTGGCGAACGCGTCGATATTCGGCGGAGCTTCGGCCGCGAGTTATGCTCTGGTCGCTGTCAAGCTGTTGCACAGCAATTACGGCCGCGAGTTATGATCTCGTCGATGTCGAGCTGTTGCACAGCTAACGCTCTAGATACAAGGGAAGTATACGACGCATTTTTCAGGCATGCTGCGAATGATGAGAGCGCAGCCGGTTCAATTACCCAAGTTTGCGGTACATTGGCCTCGCCCAGCATCAGGAGGTCCTGCCTATTCGGTGGTGACCCCAGTGGAGGCTGGGTGACCCAGCCGCCACGCGTGTCGCTGTGCCAACCGCGACGCGTGTCGGTGTGCCGACCGCGACGCGTGTCGGTGTGCCGACCGCGACGCGTGTCGGTGTGCCGACCGCGACGCGTGTCGGTGTGCCGACCGCGACGCGTGTGGGTGTTAAGTATTGCCTAAGCTGGATGAAACAGTCCTGTAGGATGTGAACTGCTGCTAAATAGACCGCTAAACGCGACACATCGAGTTGTCAACAGCCCGACAACAGGCGGACGTCGCTGGGCAAAGGGCAGATCTCAGGCCGACAATACGCTCGATTTGACTTGTAAACAGGGAGCGGTTTATGAGATGACAACTTATCAACCTGTTGTCGACGCCCCAGTTTGCCTGAGGAGTTATGCTCTGGTCGATGTCGAGCTGTTGCACAGCAATTACCGCCGCGAGTTATGATCTCGTCGATGTCGAGCTGTTGCACAGCTAAAGCTCTAGATGCAAGGGAAGTATACGACGCATTTTTCAGGTATGCTGCGAATGACGAGAGCGCTGCCGGTTTAATTACCCAAGTTTGCGCTACATTGGCCCCGCCCTGCGTCTGGAGGTCCTGCCTATCCGGTGGTGACCCCAGTGGAGGATGGGCGGTCCAGCCGTGACGCGTGTCGGTGTGCCGACCGCGACGCGTGTCGGTAAAAACTAGTGCGTACGCTAGATGGAGCAGTCCTGTAGGATGTGAACTGCTGCTAAACGCGACACATCGAGTTGTCAACAGCCCGACAAAAGGCGGACGTCGCTGGGCAACAGGGAGGTCTCAGGCTGACAATACGCGCGATTTGACTTGTCAACAGGGAGCGTTTTATGAGAAGACAACCTATTAACCTGTTGTCGACGCCCCAGTTTGCCTGAGAAGTTACATGCAACATATCGGAGGCACTGCGCGCATTTAGTACATTCTCCGTAATGCTTCCGTAATCCTTGCGCAATCAATTCATGTGCTAGTGCTACAGTTCCAGTGATATGAAGAACTTCTGAAAAAGGAAGTTTCAGAAAAATTTGTTCACAAATTGTTCTAGCAGAAAAATTTGTTCACAAATTGTTCTATCAGAAAAAATTGTTCACAAATTGTTCTATATTTTTTCTTGGGAGGAGTGAATCTCGACACACGTAAAGTCGAATGTTTCGGGAAACCATCCGTATTTACAGCTAAATTTCGTTATTCTTTATGTTCAGATCAGGGATGTGCGTAATTACGACTAACGACTAACGAATTTAACGACTAACGGGCTTTTTGGGTGTTACGACTAACGACTAACGCCTAACGAAAATAAAAATATTTTCGTAAGCAATCCCAAAATTCGCGCTCCAACCCAGGGATTACACCAGGATAGACATATTGCGCTGTTGGTTGTTCTAGTTGAATGGTTTAAGAATACCCGTAGCTTGTCAGGGTTTATTATATCTACTGACACAGCTTCGCAGTTCTGGAACCCCCATATTAAAGCAACCGAACGTTGCGCAAGGTTAGCCGCAGAATTATGCGACTTCGTGTCGGTCGCGCTACTTTATGGTAGGCTCACTGAACCAGTTCCGGCACTGACCGGCTCCAGCGAAGATTTTTGCAGAGGGCACTATCAGAGGTGATGAGATGGAGCGGTGCCTGCAGGCCACAACTACAGGAACTGTATCCGATGATTGGATTGTAAGGGGTTCCGTCCTTCGATATTCAGTCATAAATTTGAGATATGGGGTTTCTATAAAGTGGCGTGCTACGACCTCTCAGGGGTAAAATTTCCACTGCTAATTTCCGACCTTTCCACATTATGGGAACAAGCTCTAAACCACGTAAGCGCTCGGCACGCGACGCTGAGCAAGGAACATTTCGTGCAGAGTCGGTGCGATTCTCCGTGTTGTCACTATCGGCTAGATCTCAAATAGCATTATATAGTGCAGAATGGCAAATTTTGCATTGCAAAAAAAAAGAGTTCTAGATTGCCTCAGTTTTCCATTTTGTTTCTTTTGTAACCGAAAAAAAATTACAAAAATCGATAAACGCACACTCTCGAGTATTATGAGGTTTCGTGTAGCGATGTCCGAGTGGTTATGGAGATATTTTCATTTCTGTATATACAGGCTTGCAGTTTAAACTAGGTTCTCTAACAAGGAATATTTGTATCTTTAATGGCCATGAATGTTTCGAAAAACATATATCTCTTCATGCCTTCCTTTTTTCAATTCATAAGGGTTTTTTTCTGCCTCAGTTGCGCTTGTTTTCAAAGCCTAGATTTTTAACGACTAACGACTAACGAATTACAAAATTTCTATTACGCACATCCCTGGTTCAGATCGTTGACGGGCAGCTCATCCCCATGACTCATCATTCAACGCATATCGCCGCATTCGGCGTTTCGTCTGGGGTCTCCGCAGCAACCCCCGTCTATCCCGCGCGCGTCTGGCGTCTCCTCGACTGCCGTTGTCTATCACCTACACTCTGGGTCTCCGGCGTACAAGGAGCTCTCTCATCTGTCTTTGGCCATCGTAAAGACTGTCAAAGGTTTTCTTCACCCAATAACTTGGAAATCCCTACATAATCGGTTTCTTTTCACCTCAAGAAATTGATGTAGCCTTAATTTCGAAGGAGTTTTACCAAAGTGTCTGTATTCAACACTGCGGTGATATTGGAAGTGTGGAGAAGCCAGATTTGGACTTAATATATTTATTAGTGGCTTTGTGATGTTTCGAACATTCGGAGAGGAAACACTGACAGAGCATTTGACAAACAATATAAGCATTAGAAAAAATCACCTGTACGGTACAGAACCTGTTTTTCAAACGAATTGAGGTGGAAGATTTTCTTGGAGAAAATCTATACTATTCTTTTCACTTGACCATAACAGCGTTGGAAATCTTATTAGTACCACTAATACTTCCACTGACAAATCCACATGCAGCCCTGTTCAGTGCCTGTAATCAAATATTTCCATAAAACATTGATAACCGTCTTGTTTCCTATTAATTTTCCGTGAATGGAACGCGGAATCGCTTTAAAGACTCGAAAATCACTGTAAACCCGCTGATCCATCATTAATATGGCGCTCGAGACATCCTTTCGACTTAGGAACACTTGTGTAGTGTGATTACGTGCTGCAATGCAAAAGCGCTACGCATACGCCGGAGCAGTTGACGCAGGCGCCCTCGAACTGTCTCGTCGTCTCGCCCTCTCCGCTCTCGGCTGAATAATGAGTCATGGGGATGAGCTGCCCCGCAACCGGTTCAGATTCATCCGGCGGATTCTTTGAATTTCGAAAGATAGGTGTGGCGAATTCGGTGTTTGTGTTGGTTTGAAAAAAAAAATTCTTATACGAAAATATTCGGATAGAGAGCGTTTTTCGAATATCTCTCGAAAAACGTGATCACCAGAACTGCCGTTGTTTGTACATTTGTATAGCTTATCGATAATTTTTCAAGTAATTTATGATTTTTGTGAAAGCATGCCGACGCAGGAAGAAATCTCAGCTGTGCTCGACTAATCGAACGGAGGTTTAAGCCGTAAAACAGCGCGCACCGTACGTAAGGCCATTGGTATACCTCCCTATCGCTGCAGCGACAGGTTTCGACAACTGTCACTCATCGTGTCGGGACCAGCACCGGTGCTATGGCAGGGTCGACCGCGGGATCAGTTTGCGTGCTCCCGTCGCTGGAACAGGTCGCTGAGGGGTGTTATAGTTTTCATTGACGTAACCCTGGTACACTCCGTCGCCGCAGCGACGGCCCGTCGCTGACTTCCCCGAACTCCACATATTCATCTATTTCATGCTGTTTCATTTAATTTTGGAATATCATGGACAGCATAGTGACATCAAAATACATTATAGTTTTGTACGTTTCGATTTAGTAGTTTACCTGCAGCTTTTTTCAATTAGGTATTTATGTGCTGTCATTATTCCATTCAATTACTTATGAATCGTTCTTTTTTATTTATACATTTGTCGGTGCTATGTGGGAAGGGGGGTAAGTCACTGCGTGTCGAACGCTGAAATTCCCCGGTACGGTAGCGGACAATCGCGTCGGGACCAACTCCGCACAAGATGCATGACGCGCGCAGAATTTTGCGATTAGGGCGCGCTGGTGCCAAATTGATAATGCTCGGCACGTCATCGATTGTAAAGCTGGATGAAAAGTCATTGTTAGTGATGTTAAGGATTTGGACTGTTGCGATAACATCGTTGTTTTTAGAGTGGACAACCTGCTTTGAACCCCTATTCACATTCTGTAGTTATCAAAATCAATGTGCTGCCGAACATTCCACAACAGATGCTTCAAGTTTTTCTGCATGTCGCGCTCATCTCTCCAAGCGTCAGCTGGAATCAAAAATATTCTGCAATAAGTATTTTTGCTTACGTCGCGAATTTCAATGAGTTGATAGCTCCGACCACCCACAGGGATGTGATTTTTTCTTCTTTTCTATGATGGGGAGAATAGGCACTTCGTTTTCATCTTTCAGAATCATATACCAAGTAGGTGTCGTCGCTTCCAATTCCCAATACCGGGCTCGCTGTTGTGATTTCTTCGTGAATATTGAGACCTTGGTCAAGCAGGAACGTTAGGAGTAGAAATATTCTTGCACTATCAATGTGAAACATTGCGTTTTAGACCAAAACTCTATAAAAACCACTTTTGATTCCGCAACACTAACCCGCAGGAAGCTCTGTGACAACCAAACTCCCCAAAACACCGAAAAACGCATGAATGTATGTATAGGTAGGCCCGTGTGCTGTGTCCTCAAGAAAAAAAAACATTTAAATTCAAACCGCGGCTGGCGTAGCGGTTCAATTGTCAGAGATTGAGATTTAAACCGCCACGCCAGCAGCGGTTTGGAATTACACGTTTTTTCTTGAGGAAACAGGCCGCGGATCTAACCATAAACGGAATAATTATTCCAGCTAGTTTCGACTGGGACACGCTGCGATCTTGGCGGTACACCATTTGTTACCGAAAGGTCATGGAAAACGAAATAAAACCCAGTCGCAATGTTGAAATTGCGCAAGCGCGCCCCAATCACACCATTCTGCGCGCGTCATGCATCTTATGCGGAGTTGGTCCCGACGCGATTGTCCGCTACCGTACTGGGGAATTTCAGCGTTCGACACGCAGTGGCTTACGGAAGGGGGGGGGCACTGTTGTATCGCACTGGGCCACGCCCATTTTTCCGTGCCGCAATGATTCTCCTGATTTTGGCAAGGGAGGGAAACCCCGGGTAGGTGCTCAAATTTAGTGCGGCACAGTAAAATGGGCGTGGCCAAGTCCATCGCGCCATAGTGGCCCCCCCCTTCCCACATAGCACCCATTTGTCTTACTTACTTACTTAATCGGTTGGCTTTCGCCTGACGCGGTCATTCCGCATCTTCACCGAGGTGTGCCGTCCTAGTAGTCAGCCGTGTCCATTTTTCACGGTCTTCAGCCACAATTTGAACACATTCCATCCAGCTGTCACTATTCCATTTCCTGCGAAACGAAACATCGCGCCTGAACTGTCTTTCGATGCCGAGTGACTTTAAATCCTCTTTAACCACATCCGTCCAGAACTTTCGCCTACGCCCAGGTGGCCGTTTCCAGACAGGATTTGGGAGCATTTTTAACGCGTGTTGTACGAGACGATCCGGCGTTCTTCTTAGTATATGCCCGAGCAGTCGAAGTCGACTTTCCATTGCTGCTTGAGATGGCGTTAGGAGATGCTGGCACCTCCCTCGTGTCAAGCGTTGATGTACTGCGTCGATTTCCTTGTAAAGGTCTTCGTTATGGCATACACGCGGCCAGAAATATCCAAGCAAACGCCTAAAAAGCTTCCTCTCCGTGCAATCCAACCTTTCCATCTGCGTTTTCGGTGCTGCCCACGTCTCCGATCCGTACATCATGATAGGGCGAATAGCGGATAGGTAGACGCGCAACTTGACTTCCTTCGCGATGGTGGTAGACCACAAACACTTGGTTAGGGAATTGAATGCAGACGTAGCTTTCGCACATCGTTGTCGAATATCCGCTGCATAACTACCATCGTTCTTCAGCAAACAGCCCAAATAACAGAAATCGTCCACCAGTTCGATACGTTGTCCGTCCACACAAACTCCAGTTGAAGGCCTCTGAGAGACCCACATCTGCTTGCATTTGTCGGGACGAAGACGAAGTCCATAGGCTGCGGCATACTTCGAAACGAGGTTCACAATCCTTTGCAGTTTTGCGTTGTTCTCAGCGAATAATACAATGTCGTCGGCGTACTCCAGGTCGACAAGGAGCGTCCTGATGGTGTTAGGATCACATCCGCAGGAAACTGTTCTGCAACTCTACGCATGATGTCATCAACGGCGAAGTTGAAAAGAAAAGGTCCTGCAACGGCTCCTTGCCTCACTCCTGTTTTCACCTCGAAAGCTGACGTAAATCCGACAGGTGTACGAACTGCTGCTGTTGTTCCTTTGTTCATGTCCTCGATTAACCGAACATACTTTTCCGGGACTCCATCTGCTCGCAGAGCATTGAGCAATCGATCACGATGAGGAGAGTCGAACGCGGCTTTAAAGTCCAAAAAGCAAGCTGTAATGGCTTCGAAAACCGCTGCCACGATTCAATTACTCTTCTCACGACGAACACTTGGTCGATGGTCGATCTTCCAGGTCGAAAACCGGCTTGCTCATCTCTGGTCGTTCCTTCACGATGTTTGATAAGTCGCTCGAGAATGATACGTTCTAAAACCTTGTACATGACACGAAGTAGAGAGATTCCTCTGTAGTTCTTAGGATCCGTGACGGATAGCTTCTTGTGAAGAGGTACGATGATCGCATGTCTCCACGAATCGGGTATCCTTTCGCTCATCCATATGGCACGGATGGTGTTGGTCATTTCACGAATCCCAGACGGAGGAAGAGCTTTCAGCATTTCAGCAGTGATGTTGTCATCTCCACCTGCCTTTCCATTCTTCATTTTCCGGACACAATCCAAAACTTCAGACTCAGTCGGCGGTTCCTCACTGACATCGTAATGTGCTCTCTGAACATGCGGGAGCTCAGGTACTGATGGCGCTGGACGATTCAGTAGTGAACTGAAGTAATCCTTCCATATTGGCAGCGTCGCATCACCAACTGCAACTCCATTGGTAGTGTTCAAGACAGGAGAACATCTCTTCATCTTCCCGCTATACTGTCGCAGCAACGTGTAGGCTTTCCTCGGATTCTTCTCCTCCCAAGCCTTCTCGAACTCCTTCGCTCTACACGTCCACTCTCGTTCGCGGTCACTTTGAAGCTGCCGACGCAACTTCCTCCTCAGACGCTTCTCCTCCACGAAGTTTCCTGCAGTTCGGAGAGCACATACTCTGTTGTAGGTAGATGTTGTTTCTTCTGAGACGTAGGCGAACTTCTTCTTAGGCTGTACAACCGGGAGTGCCTCTTTCGAAGCGTCCTGGATGCATTTGACAAAAGAATCCGCGTCGCAAAGTTTCTTCTTAGTCCGTACTCCGATGTGAATAGAAACGCGTTGTCGGAAATTCCTTCTGCACTCTTCATCTCTGAGACTTGTCATGTCAATCCTCTGGAGAGGCTGAGCCCTCGCTTCCTCTTATGAATCCTCGCAGTGAAGTTCAACAGAACAGGACGGTGATCCGAATCGAATGCGACATCCCACACAGCTCTAGATCTTCGAATGTCCGATACTGGAATATTCCTCGTCAGGACATAGTCAAGCTGTAGTTTCAAAGTTGTCATCTTCCGCTTCCGCTGCTCTTCTGGAGATAGCCGGGTTGGTCCCTGCCACGTAAGCTGATGGCGGCGATGATTCCTCTTGAATGTCGATGCAATAATCAGACCACTGCGTTCACAAAAGTCGACAAGGCGGTAGCCATTGTCCGATGTTTGCTCCACTGGGTAGAACCATTTACCGAGTACTTCGGATTCCTGATCAAGTCCCATCTTCGCATTTGCGTCAATCCCCACGACAACAGCATGTTGACAAGGTATCCTGGCCAGCAACGTATTGAGTTCCTCATAAAACGCATCCTTCGAATTGTCTTCGGCGGTTTCAGTGGGCGCATGAGCACTCACTATCCACAGATTGAATCCTCTGTGATCCCGCAGTCGTACGAATGCATTCCGACACGACGTTGAGCCGAACTCCTTGACCATACCATTGAAATCCTTCCTTACAGCTATTGCACAGCCTCCCACTCTCCTATCGTCAGCGTTACCGCAGTAGATGGTGTACTCTCCGACGCTGATGACGGGTCTATCCTTGAGGCGGGTTTCCTGCAAAGCAGCAAACGGTGCATGGAAATAGCTCAGAAGTCTGGATAGCGCAGTTTTTTGGATATCACTCGACAGCGATCGACAGTTCAGGGTGGCGAAATTGTGGCTTGTGGCCAAAGACTCCATGACTCCCTAGGTACGGATCCTAAGGTGTTATGGACCAGAGGCCTTAGTGTGCCGGACGGCGACACCTTTATGCAATGTGCGGGATACTTTCGCGATATAGTTGTGCACGCTATATTGCTCGAACGTTCCCTGTGTACACTCAAACCTCTGCTGGGTTCAGTAGAAGCAGGGGCACCAACGAGCAGGTACCAACAGACTTGTATACACACCCCCATTTGTCTAGGCTGTCGAATGTATAGATTATATTCCAAGCCTACGTATTTTGCCTCTTCTTTGAAACTAGATTTTCCGCTTACCCAACTACCAACTAAAAACAGGGATGTTTAAAACGACTATAATGATGATCATATTGTGACAGAATGTGAAAACAATTGGAAATGTCGCGAAATCCCACATAAACTGTGATGGCATGACCGTAATCGATTTTTTTGTTTGCTGTGCAGATGCGCGTGTGCGGAAATGTCAGTCTGCAAAAGCGCGCGGAATTCAATGCGGCGACGAAGACTCCGGCGACCGGCTGTCGCTGAAGTATACCAATGGCCTAATTGCGTACGCTGCGGTGGGGCTATCTGCCCCGTCGCCACCGAGCGCATGTGCATACGGGCAGGGCACCGACTCTCAGGGCGCCTGCCTTGTCCCTGCCCCGCTGTGTGCGTTGATGCATCCGGCCCCGCACACGTTCGCGAGGGAACCATGGGAATTTCTTTTTACTACAGTCTATATACTGATCTAATTGAAAGAAGGACTGTTCAGATGATTGTTCGACGAAAGCTCTGCAATTCGAAACCTTCATCTCTACAGACAAGCCGAACAGGAAAGTTAACCAGGACATGATATTCACTTCCTTATAATATATGCCTAATCTCAGCACATAATATCACAGACAACATGGACATATAGCTCTAAAAATTTATATATGTAATGCATACTCAGACATTCTGGGAATCGGAGCCCTAGCAAATCCATGCTTTCAAATCCATCCACCGATGCATTTGTAAAGAGGTCAATCCTATTCATGCGAGATGGGAATGTCCATCTCTACTAGTGGAGGTGGTAGTACCTGTGCACTGAACCCGTCGCTCAGAAATGTCAATGTTCAAAAAGGAGTTGGCTTCTTTTGGAGATTGAGCCCACGGCTCGACATATTGGACAGCGCTCCAATCCCCTACCGTCTGTATTCATACTTCTCTCCGCCCTTCCCAGCAGAGGGGCAAGTTCTGGTAAAGACTATGCGTGCTCGAACGGCACCGATAGGGAGCGAAAATCGTCCAGACTTACCGTCCAGTGAATCACTCAGTCTGAGACGACGGTGAGTATGAAGTGTCTTTCATGGATAAACGAAAACGAGGCAAGAACATCATGAATTCTTATGATTCGTAATGCCCCCTAATGAAAGCTTTGCAACAACAAACAGAAGAAATACACACTCGACCCGAAATATCTCTACCCTAGAAGAGCTAATCCTTGTTCTTCTTCATGTACACTCCTTCAGCAGCTTTCCATTTACCGCCGTTTGTAACACCATCGGTACCCACTACCTGAACGAAATGCACTGAAAAAATGATACGTGTGAGAACAGAGCCCGAAAAAACCTTACCTCACGCTGACCGTGAATTGGCCTTCCAAACTGTTGCCCAGACAACGCTAAGTACACGTTAGTGTCAACATGCTTGAACTTCACAGCCTAAATTTGGAAATCTTCTGACACGTCCCAAGCGTAAATAGCTATACACTGTTTCAGCGGCGCTGTACCACATACTTTCATTTTCATTGAAGCGGCATACATGCTCGTGAAGATGGCCAAAAGAGCGACGTAGGTAGACTCTTACAACTACCAGCATAACGCAAACACAAATGAAAGCGTCCTAAGCGAATCAATCAGGATGACTATACTCAGGGTTGAGCACCGTTGTGACCCGGCACAACAGGGGGTCGTAAATTTTTAGGGAATTTTCGAAAAAAAAAAATTAAAAATTGGAGGGGGTCGTAAGTTTTTGAGAAAAATAGGATCTTTCTCCAAAAGACTTGGTGAGGCGAGATGAGGTAAATTTGCCACTCAAAAAAAGTTGAATCGCTTTTTCGTCCCACGGAGAGGGTCGTAAAAAATTTGGAATATAAAAAAATTCTGCTCAACAGGGAAGGGTCGTAGCTCCGCCGAAAATCGGCACAACCACCAGCTCAACCCTGACGATACTTAATCAATCTTGGGTCGCCATTCCTTGACTTCTCACTCCAAACAACAGAACAAAAAGCGCAACTGGAGAAAACAACCGCAAATCAAGAGTAATACCACTATCAAACGAAAGTCGATGAGGTCCACAGCCTCACCTCTTACCTACTTTATCGACTGACTTCCGCTTGACGTGATCAGTCCATTTCCTCGCAAAGGTGTGTCGTTTGAATTTTCATTACTCTCTACTATTGATTGTTTTTTTTTCGAGTTCCGTGTTTCATTCTGATATTCCTGGGAGTGGTAGCTAACAGACTGGCCACGGGACAACGCTGACATCGACTAACTATTCAACGCCTGGTATAGTCTAGTTTACTAAAACGAATACGTCTACAGACGAAGCAGAATCGGCCGGTTCGAGATGAATATGCATCAACCTCATTGTAATTTGACTGCTCTCGCTCAACCTGTGGCGCGCATGTGGCATTGAGTTTCGGGTATGTTGACCTTCAACCGACCACTTCTGCTTCGTCTATATACATATGTATAAATTTTGATTAACAAGAATATAAATCTGGCAACCCATCGTTATACCACAAGGTAGAGTTCGCATCCAGTCACTATAGCTCCTAGGCCACTATCACTCAACTGTTCGTTAAACCTTCACGGAAGCCTTCCCTCGGCGAAGTAAGGCAGATCAAACAGCATAAACAAACAAATTATATGAACTCTCTCAATTCGCTCGTTCTCATCATCCGGATGTTATTATGGTTCATGAAACCAAACTCTCCCTCTACCACCTATCCCCAGTCAAACATTCCGGGCTTTCTTCTTCTTCTGCAGCCTCAGAGTGGTTTTTGTCATAGGTTGAGGAACTGGGCGGCCTTCACAGGATTCGTCCAGAGGTCCAATGTTGTTAAGGAGGTAGGTCTCTTCGGGCACATGAACAAGTGCACCGTGTCGTGTCCGGGAGCACCACAGTCCGGGCATGCGTCTGGTCGGCTGCTGTCGATCTTGTTGGCGTAAGACATTAGCAGAATAGAGTGACCACAGCGAGGCGAGAGCACATCTGGCTCGCCGGCCGAGTTGAGACTCGGTCTCGCAAACCCGAGGCGGCACTGCTTCTAAAATAGGGTTCACAGCCGCCTTCTCCAGATATCCTCGAACAAACGGGGTGTGCTCCTCGCGCAGAAGACGAAGCCTTTCCATGTTGGAGTCGGCCCATCTCTGTACACCAACTTTACGAGGAGCATCTGCGAACGGCGTCCTAATCGACCTCTCTCTAATGGGCTTCATAATTCTCTTTGCCGGATGATTTGGCTGTCTCAGAACATTAATATACATCTGCTGTGCCTGGAGTTCACAATGCTCCTTAACTGGCAATATGCAGGCCTCCGCGTGAAGATGTTCTATAGGAGAGCTCCTTGCACAACCGGTAGCGATTCTAAGCGCAGCATTCTGTATACGCTGCAGCTTATTCCAGGAGCTGTCTGACGCCAGGTGCTGCCACACTGGTGCCGCATATTCCAGAGCCGGCTGAAGTATTGCTCTGTAGGTTCTCAGTATAGTCTCCCGGCTGCTTCCCCATGATGTTCCTCCGAGAGCTCTCAGAATATTAAGCTTTGCCTTGACGACTGTCTGTTTCTGTTCCGCGTTTTTGTGGAACTTCAGTGACGGATCGAGTATAAGACCAAGCAGCTTAGGGAATCTTACTGCTGGCAAACGATTACCATCCCATCGGACATCTGGGTGGGCACTGTGTTCCTTAGTGCTTGTTGTGAACACTGATACAGAAGACTTTGCAGCAGAGACTGTGAGCATCATATTATCAAGGAAAAGCTTCAACTCGACGAGATAGGCGCTGATCTTGTTAGCGGCTACTTGCAGGTCACGGTCCTGGCACATGATGGTGATGTCGTCGGCGTACAAAACAATCTTTATATCCTGTGGTGGCTCGGGAAGATCCTCAAGATACAGGCTGAATAGGGCAGGGGACAACACTCCGCCTTGCGGAACACCAGCTGCGATTGGAATGCTATCGGATACGTGATTCTGGAATTGAACCTTAGCCCGGCGGCCTTTAGTAAACGCTGCAATCCATCGCTTCTGCCAGGATGGCAGCGAGGACTTCAGCAGTTTGTCGGACAGCAGTCCCAAGTTAACAGAGTCAAACGCTTTGGTCAGGTCGAGGGCGACGGCCACCGTTCTTAGGGGCTTTCTCATGTTAAACCCGTCGACCGCAAAGCTCACGATCTCCAATAGAGCAGTAGTAGTAGAGTGAAGTTTCCTGAACCCATGCTGATGCTGCTGTCGCTCATTTTGCTCAGGCAGGTCCCTCACGATCAACTTTTCAGCTAATTTGGCAACGGGAGATAAAAGGCTAATAGGTCGAAAGCCTTTTGCCGTACTATGGGACTTGCCTGGCTTTGGCAACGGTATCACATTAGCTGTCTTCCAAGCTTGGGGTAGAATGCAGGTCCGGAAAGAAGTTAAATGATATCTGGATAAGTACGATGACGAAAACCAGAGTAGGGGGCAAGAGAGATCAATATAGACAAACACGGGAATGTGATCACTGGACATGCGGACCACGTGCAAGCATTAGAGAGATTGGATGACACAAGAGAGATATCTGGGCTAGAAGGTCGGCCGTTGGCAGGGAGACGAGTGGGCTGGTCATCATTGAGGATAACCAGGTCACACTCCTCAGCCCATTCTTCGACATCTTCCCCTCTGGCGTCAGAATCAAGAGCGGAACAGAACGTGTGAGCATTGAAGTCACCCGCAAAGGCAGCTGAAGGGGAGAGTGAGCAGTCGTACAACTGCTTAAGGAGGGGAATAGGATTATAAGAGGGGGGACAAGATGATACAGGAGGAATATAGATGTTAAATAGAGATAAAGGGGTTTTGAGGGGGAGGTGGACAGGAATGTACTCGAGAGTACCGTCCTTAGGAGTATTAGGGATAATATGAGAGGGTAAGGCAGATTGCACAAAAGTAGACACTCCGCCCCCAAGAGCAGACCTTGGCATGTGATAGGCAGTGTAGCACATTCCGGGCTATACTGCCTATCACATGCCAAGGTCAGCTCTTGGAGGCGGAGTGCCTACTTCTGTGCAATCTGCCTTAACTTCTCATATTATTCATGATGCTCCTAAAGATAGCGCTCTTGAGTATGTTCCTGTCCACCTCCCCCTCAAAACCCCTTTATCTCTATTTAACATCTATATTCCTCCTACAACTTCCTGTCCCCCGTCTTACAGCCTCATACCTCTCCTTAAGCAGTTGCACGTCTGCTCACTCTCCCCTTAAGCTGTCTTTGCGAGTGACTTCACAATACTTACACGTTCTCTTTTGCGTTTGATTCTGACGCCACAGACGAAGACGAAGAAGAGAATGGACTGAGGAGTGTGGTCTGATTTTCCTCAGCGATGACCAACCCACTCGTCTCCCTGTCAACGGTCGAGCCCAGAAATCTCTCTTGTATCACGGAATCTTTCTAATGCTTGCATGCGGTCAACCTCCACAATTCTCTCCAGCGACCACAATCCCGTCTTTGTCCATATGGATCTCTTAAACTCTCTTACCCCTAACTCAGGTACTCGTCATCGGTCCTATCCTAATCTTGGCGTTGCAGACTGGCGCCTGTTTGGCAAGGTTGCGATTCGCCATGCGGATGATTACCCATGGAATGGAGATGTGCAGCAGAAGGAGCGACACTTAACCGACGCTATCCGTTAAGCCATGAAAGCTGCTATCTGTGAGAGAAGACCTCCTTCCCCAAAGTGACCAGGGACATTCTACAGAAGATAAGAGAACGATACGCAAAAAGGGCAGAGAATGATTTGGATCTTGATGTGACCAGGCTGGATGAGGAGATGCGAAGGGACCTGAACAAGAACAAGGATAATTGCTAGGAGAAGTTCACTGAAAAATTGAATTTTAAGACTGACGGAACTACGACGTGGAAACAGGGTTGGGCAGGCTTGCGACCGGTCGCGACGGGGGTCGTAAAGATTCCGGAAATTTTTCGAAAAAAAAAGCAAATTTGGGGGGGTTCGTAAAATCTTCGGAAAAAATGGGGTTTATCTCCAAACCACTCAGAAAGGTAGCCATTTCTCCATTCCAGGGGTTCGTAAAAATTTTGGTCACTGGGGGTCGTAAATTTTTGGAGGCCGGTCGCAACGGCCTGCTCAACCCTGCGTGGAAAGAGTTGAGGAAGATCTCTGGCAAGTCCGCTCCTCCCACGAACTCTACGATTGAGTTCGAGGATAATGTCTTCAAGTCAGGAAAAGCTGCTACTCATGCTCTTGGCAAAATATTCTTCATCACAAGAACCAAGCGAGGTGTACAGAACGAATACTTCAGCCTACTGTGGAATATGTGGCAGCACCTGCTGTCAGACAGCTCCTGGAATAAGCCGCAGCGTGTACAGAATGCTGCTCTGAAAATTATGGCTGGTTGTGCAAAGAGATTCCGATAGAACATCTACACGCGGAGGCCTGCATGCTGCCAGTCAAAGAGCACTTCAAACTCCAGGCACAGCAGATGCATATTGTTCTGAAACAACCAAATCATCCGATAAGAAGAATAATGGAGCCCGTTAGAGAGATAGAGAGAGAGAAAGAGGGATAAGGACGCCGCTCGCCGACGCTCCTTGTAAAATGTATGTACAGAGATGGGCAGACTCCAACATGGAAAGGCTCCGTCTCCTGCGTAGGCAGCACAGTTCGTTCGAGGACATCTTGAGAAGGCTTCTCTTCTTCATCTTTGCAGCCACGTCGAGGGTACTGTCATAGGTTGAGGAACTGGGCGACCAATGGATTCGTCCATAGGTCCATTGTGGTCAGCGTGGTTGGTCTCTCCGGACAATCAAACAAATGAGCCGTATCGTGGCCGTGGCATCCACAGTCTGGGCAAACGTCCGATTTGGTGCTGTCAATCATATGCCATAAGCATAGTAGAGTGACCACAGCGCAGCGATGCCAGGGTGCATCTGGCCCTCCTTCCCAGTTGAGACTCGGATGTGCAGACCCGGGGCGGCACCACTCCCAGGATGGGATTTACCGCCGTCTTTTCCAGATGACACCGTACGAACTGTGTGTGCTCCTCGCGCAACAGACGGAGTCGTTCTTGCTGTGAATCGTGCCATCTTTGCAGATTGACTTTGCTTGGAGCATCGGCGAATGGCTTTCTGATCTTTCTTTCTCTGATGGGGTTTAGCACTCTCCAAGAGGGGTGATTTGGTTGTTTGACAATGTTGATGAAAAATTGTTGGGCCTGGAGCTGACAATGTTCTTTTACTGGTAATAATCGTGAGAAGGCGACATCTTGAGAAGGCGACTGTGAACCCTACTTTGGAAGAAGTTCCACCTCGAGTTTGTGAGTTCGAGTCTCAACTCAGCAGGCGAGCCAGTTATAGGGGTCTGCAGAGTTGAAGTCGCGACGTTGCTAGCAGCGACGAACAGCGGTGGGTGATGCAATATCGATCACATTCAGCGACGAGGGCGACCGACGCGGCTTATAGGCCGACGAGGGAGCACCGTTGTGTTTTGACGCTGCGACGGCCCTGCATCACTGGTAACCGATGTGGCGACGATAATGTTCGGAGACATTTTTGTCGCCGCGTCAAGGATGACGCTCGGCGGGCAGTCGCCGGTCGGTGCAACTCTGCAGACCCCTCATGCTCTTGCCTCGCTGCGCTGTCGTCACTCTTTATTGTTTATGTCTTACGTCAACAAAATTGACAGTGGCCGACCATACGCGTGCCCCGACTGCGTTAGTCCCGAACACGACACGGCGCATTAATTCATATGCCCGAGAAGACTTCCCTCATTAACTACAATGGACCTTTGGACGAATCCTGTAAAGATCAAAAATCGCCCGGTTCCTTAACCAATGACAAAAATCACTTCGAGGCTGCAGAATAAGAACATCAATACCAAAAACGCATGAGAATCATGGATACAATTTTGTGACATCGAAACATCCCATTCCTTTACACAGGTTAATGTCTTTTCTACGCACGACGCAGCGCATGCTGCTGAGGTAAACGCAGCCATTTGTTTTGTGGTTAACCCAACTATATCTACGAATGTTTCCGTCATCCTTGATGTTGTCAAAATCGAACAAAATCCCTAAACAGTAGTAATGAAATTATGTGAAAAATAACTAACGTCGCTTTCCTGCCACTCATCACTACTGCAAATAACCATCCAATTATCTCCAGTATCACTCTGGCTTCTGCTGCCGAAACATGATATTTCCTGAACATTCTCTCAATAAGATTAAACCACGCATCGCTCGCAAAAAAAAAACAGAAAAAACCCGAGGTATCATAATAAAGTTTTGGAACACCACCTACGAATAACCTAACGGACGAAATACGACAGATATGATACCTG
This sequence comes from Aplectana chamaeleonis, assembly GCA_029168955.1. Classification (NCBI taxonomy): domain Eukaryota; kingdom Metazoa; phylum Nematoda; class Chromadorea; order Rhabditida; family Cosmocercidae; genus Aplectana; species Aplectana chamaeleonis. The sequence goes on along the minus strand of JAPDOI010000058.1, from coordinate 2,196,011 downwards.
GTAATGTTTAGATAGAGGTGCCTGGAAATGATGAGTGTGAAGAAAGCATCCGGTGGATAAGTGCATCAAACGAATCTTATCTCCACATTTGATCGAATCGCCGCGATGACATGAACCCTCTAAAGCTGAAATATAGCACTATACTCGGTGCAACAAACACAAACGTGAGAATTTGAAGGTAGCATACTCGTAAGAAGGCATCTACCGTTCTGCGAGCTGCGAGTTGCGACACGTATAAGCATATAGCTATGTGCTCGCAGCGTCCTCGCTTGCTAGCTGTCTTGCGGCGAAATAGTAGGGGAGGCGTTCATAGTTCTTGGCGCACTGCGAGGACGCTACTCGCAGTGCGAGCGCCCGACGACAAAATTCTCGCAGAGGGCTTTCATAGTCCTCTTGTGCTGCGAGGACACTGCGACCAATTTCATGCACGCATTACGGTTTTCCTTAGATTTTATTCATGATTGTTTCCTGTTTGCTTCCCTATGGTGGTTTTTCTATATTTCAACACACAACATTTGTGCACGAAGTCATGCATCTCAAAGAAAGTAAAAACTTACACACCATTTCCAAATTATCATGTTTGTTTCTATGTATAATGTCGTTGTTTTGAGGGTGTTTTTTGAAATTTTTTGCCAAAACAGCAGGGTCAAGCATTGTTGTCCAGTACAACAATGCTTGTTATGTTCGAATCGATTTGAAGAATTGCTACCGATACAATACCGCGCCTCATGGCCACTCGTGCCCTGATTCAATTTGACGCAATGACTCATGCTGAAACTTGCATCAGGTTTCCGCACTGCCCGCAGCTCGCAGACTCTAAAAGCTAATTGCCAGAGTTTCTGGGCCACGCCCCCAACCTCTCGCACTGCGAGCAACTCGCAGCTCGCAGAACTCTAGATGCCACCTAGGGCGGATATTTTCAGATTTTGCCACTGTTATACGTTAGCAGTAGTATGAATGAACACATCCAAACTTGATATTCTCAAAATACAATGCGGTGTTCAAAAAAAACCACATTATGTGCGCGCCAATAATTATGGAACACCCTGTAAATAGTAACCTATCAGGCTACCTCCATTCTACTCTGATTTGACAGTATTATCACTCATAACGGCCAACTTTTCGATGTCTCAAGTTCCGCTTTTCATTCCATTATTTGCAGGAGTAGGATTTTGCAAGCTGGCGACTCAATAGTACCGAAATAGGATCTCCCTGATTCGCTCTCAGCGCTTCCATTGACATTGGATTTTTGGTAGGAGTGGTGCGGGATGTTTTCCCTTCTAACTTAAAACAAAATGACGAAAATGTATGTCAACTTTGAGGAAAACATTTAGAAGGATGGAACTCACATGGATAGATTTGCCAGTGCGAATTAACATCGTCAGAAGCAGTTACTGCTGTTACTGACTGCTGACCGCTCCCACTTCCGTACTTGACATCGTGGGAATGCAGCCGTGATCCCTCGTTCGCGTTTGACAGCTTCAATACTGAGCCGCACGTGATCACCTCGTCATCGAATGAAAAACCGAGGCTCAAACTTGAAACAGCGACGTACAGGCTTAACCACCGCATTTAGACCTGAATTAGCCAGAACAATATGAGCGCGTCCGTCGTTAAAGCGTCCAAAGCACGAATTGCAACAAAAACTATTCCCAGGTATTAAACGGAAAACACGCATTTGGGAGCCTGCCAGCGTCAAGTTTGAGTTACGATGACCTAGCGTTTGAAGTGAATTTTTTGTGGGGCGGGAGGGGTGGTAACGGTAACATGTCCGAACGGCGGAAAGGGATGCATCCTCCAATTACAACCCTTCGCTTTTCCCCATTTTTCGCGGCTAGGACGCACTACGACAACCGCCCAGGCGGGAGCGGTGGGTAAACACATTCCTAACACGGGTTGATTTAAAGCCAAAGCATTGTTAAAAAGTGAGCAAAACGAAAGAAATGTTGTGGAATGGGGGCTATCTTAGCGGGGGGCACTGTTGCATAGCGCTTGGCCACGCCCATTTTTTCCATGCCACAACGACTCCTGATTTAGGCAGGGGAGAGAACCCTGTGTAAGTGATCAAATTTAATCAAAATGGGCGTAGGGCTACCGTAATCCTGCGCGTAAAATTAATAACGCTGACTGCACGGCTGCGAACTTTGACCCATATCTTACGGGAGCCACTATTTATTGGCGTATGGCTTCCCGCCCAGGTAAATTTTAGCCAGGAGACGAGTCACCCCAGAAATTACGAAAAATTTTTTTTGGCGGATTGGTAAAATAGCAGGCGGGGTTGATTCTTGTTGTACAGCTGTTAGGGGATAACTAGCGCAATGTCTCAACGGTACTTTACCTATGATACCTTTTTGCCGTTAAAAAAGGATGCCTTTCTACTAAGGTTTGAAGACTGTGAAAATGCGAAATCCCGGACCGGACATATTGCCAAAGCGGTATGATACCATGGCATTATCCATTGATTCGACGTGATCAAGGGGTGAGTTGGTGTCACATCAACCAGCAGCCGACAGCTCGGGGTTTTCCCCCTTTAGGGACGGTGCAGCCTCCAAATAGTGTTAAAACTGATCACCCCCAAAATACACGATACACGACAGATTTAGCCTCCACGCAGGGAATTTCCTCCCCTGAGCGACGGTGCAGCACTAGGCTGCACCGTCCAGTTAGGGTTACAACTGATTTCCACCCAAGAAATACTCTGCCAATTCTAGACTTGATGCCTCAGCAAAAGAGACTTGATGCTCATGTACAAGTCGGCATGAAGTCTTAATTTGCCGCGTTAAATTGACTGTATGGGTGACTTTGCCGCTAGGATAGGTGAGAATGGGGTAAATATCTCGTGAAAATGGTACGAACTTGCAGCGAGAGAGGGTCCAACTTACCGCGAAAATGAGGTGAATTTACCTCGAAAAATGGGTGAGTTTACCTCGAAAAATTCACGAATTTGAAGGTCCACTGCACAGGAAGCCCCGCCTTGTCCGCAACATGGGCGTAATCTTCACCGATGTCAGCGGTGAGGAGCCACCCTTTGCGGACCACGGCGTAACTCGCCCCCCCCCCCCGCCGTGAGGATACCAGCTGTAGCCTCCCAGCAGCCAAAATTATGCTGGCCTCCGTAGAGCTATCCGAAGTCACCTTTCATGGCCGGCATCAGAATGCCGAATAAGGACTCTGGGGTGCATTCCAAGAACATTCCATTTCAAAAGGCTCCCATGGAAACGTAGCCACGGCCGCGTAGAAGAATTTACAGTTAAAATTCACAGCCGTGGGAAGCAATTTTGTCCATGGAAAGGCTTTTGTCCTCCTACGGCGTTTTAGGAACGTTCTTGGAACTCACCCCTGTGGGATGAGGCGGCTTTTATACCGGCTGTGCTCACGGTAAACACATTTAGACTTGATCATTCGTTTTATCATGTTCTCACTGAGATGATTTCATTTGTTTAGAAATTTCTGAGTGCCAGCACCGGCGGTAATTTCAAACTTTGCGCTGATTGATATCCAACCGCTCAGCAAATTCACCCTTTGCGCGGATAAGCTTTGATGACGGCGCTAAAGGTGAATTTGATGCCTTATCATAACAGAGCGTGATAAAGGCCGCTTTTCCCGAAGCATCAAGTCTCGAATTGGCAGAGTACCCGATACACTGCCAATTCGAGACTTGATGCTTGATAATAAGAACGTAAAGGCCAACCGAACAGAGGTCGACACGACGCGGTCGCGTCGCGGCTTCAGTGCAGTTCAATTAGAGCGCCGTTTCCTCATCGCCTCTTTCTTCGCCTACTGGCCAGGATACTGGCGTGCCTGCGATAGACTAGGGGGGGGGAAGAAGTTTTATTCAGTTTTCTTTGAAGCTGTTTTTTTTTCTTATTTTAGGCGATAAGCAAGCAACGTCGATGACTAGCACGACTTCCAGTAGGCTTCAACTATGAAGTTACACTGAATAACCTGGGTTAAGCGAGTATTTTATCTGCGACAGTTTTAGTATCTATTCTGAGAAGTGTATAAGGTTTGTCCGAATGAGACTGTCCGCTCACGTGGTCGGTGAATGTATCAAGCTGCCGTTTCGGAGGCATTTTCGGACGAGTCTTCCCACAACTTAGATACAGCTGACCAGGATATTATCTAACATGTGTCCTAAAATCATGCTAATCGATTTACAGGTCTGAAAATTGGATTCGCGAGAGGCGATCAAAACGCCAGCCGACCGCGTCGTTCTTTTGCGATGCAATGCTCTCCAAATGCTCAAAGCTGTCCTCACCGTTCTCAAGACAGTTTTCATGGGGCTTCAATGGTTGAGAAAAGATTTGAGCTAGCGTTGAAATGCTGCGTATTATCAAAGCTGATGTGTCATCCGCGATGATTTGCTCGCGAATTTCAAAATTCCGGAGTCACTTTCGATGCTCAAGAGACGGCCACTAGTGTATTTTAGGAAGCAATGAAGGCATGGAATAAAGCTGACCTCATTTTGGAAAGGGGAAAGTGAGTGCACATTCGGAAAAAGCCTGAACCGATGGAATTTCAAAAAATCACATTCTTTTGGTCGTCTGCTTGAAAAAATGGAAACCGTTGATTAGATAGAAGTGACTTACATGCCTTTTTTATGCTTTGCTGCTCGTAAAACCGGTTCAAGGGGAGGTCGAAAAAAGTGTGAGTGAAAGTCGGTAATCAGTTAAAAACGGAGAAAAACCTAAACTCGTGGCGAAATTTCGATCTTGGTAAAAAGTCATGCGCCACGAATTTTCCACCATTGCCTGCAAGAAGTATTACATAATGCTCAGTACTGACTTTGAAATTTCGCGGTGATGTGACTCTCACGTCACTTCTACGAAGCTCTGCCGTATTTCCTCATTCAACAATTCAGAGTTTTAGGAAATGCTTTATGACAAACTAAAAAGGAGCAGACTATGGCAGCCTCTGTGGCAGGGTCAAGCCGACCATTCCGTAGTATATGCCTCAACGAAGTCACAACACTTAGATTTGATAGTTTCAAATGTAACCTCTAGAAAAAGGACGAAAAATGGGGGCATGGTGGGGCGGCCCGTTGTGTCAGAAGCCAACATAGCAGCGACCCCCTCCAGTGACCGAAAAATCTTTTTTTTTCGAGAACCTCCACGAATTTTCGTTTTTTTTTTTCGCATTAAATTTTCAAATTGTTCGATGATCGTCGAAAAAAATCGAACAAATTGCCCTTATTAAGCCAAAAATGACTTCTAAGAGTGTTCCTGACCCACTGTTTGAGAAGGTTGCGTCTACTCAGAGGTCACACAGATAAAAGCAGCACAGGACGAGGAATAAATTAGAGGATGGATCAGATGAAGAAATGGAATCAGCATGTCACTGAAGGGAAAAAACAGCTAAGCATAGTTCAGGTAATCAACTATGAATCAGTGGCGAACCCTTTGCGCTAATTCGTCCCAACCAGCAACCTTCCAAGATGGACTCATGCACGCACTCTCGTCCGTGATAGATTTTAAAACCCTGGAGTCACCAGTTTCAATGCCTTGTCGGCGTTAGTTTGCCTCTGTTGGCATAAACACGCGGCAGAGATGAAGTGTTTGTAGGTTTGCGGAAGATTGTGGCTCACTTCAAAAGCTTGATGCGCGAAATGGTAACAAACAACATGGTCCTTCGACCAAGAACTTCCCACCGCATCTACAACGCCTGGCCGCTAGAAAGCATTTCCTCTGGCGTGACCGTTTCCAGCCGGGTGGACGCACTGCTTTCAATAAGTGCGCTAGGGATCTTGAAAAGGAATGTAAACGTCTTGCTAAAAACCGTGAAAAACGCCTTATTTGCTCAGGAAATCAAAAAAACTTTTTCAAATACATGAATGCTAAGATGAAAACACGTAAAGGTATCTCTACCCTGAAAGATGGAGAGGGCGAAATCATCATCAATTGTCGATAATCAGCAAAAGTGCAAAATGTTCGAGGACTATTTCTCTAAGGTCTTTACTCGCGACAACGGCGCGACCCCCCACTTTCCCCCACGATGTCTTCAGAAATTATGCTCTATACCTATCAACCACGAAGTTGTAATGGGTGCCATAAAAAAGCTCAACGACAAAATTTCGCTTACTCCGGACTCCATACCCTCCTTTTTTATCAAAAGGGCCGCTGACGGGTTGTGTTACCCTCTCATATGCATCTTTAAACATAGCCTTGCTCTTGGAACTCTTCCGTACGCATGGAAAACCGCAATTGTTACCCCGCTTCTCAAAAAGGCACCAGCTGTTCAGGTCTCGAACTATCGGCCCATCAGTTTAACCTCGTCAGTATGTAAAGTCCTCGAAATCATTGTTAAAGATTGTGTTCTCTCCCATCTTGCGTCGAACGACCTCCTCAGCCCTGCCCAATATGGTTTTCTGCCTGGTAGATCTACACTGTCCCAGTTGGTGTCCTCGTTCCACGACTGGTGTTCGGCTGTGAATGAGAACTGCCAAACTGATGTTGTGTACATCGACTATGCTAGAGCTTTTGACACAGTCAGTCATCCAAAGCTACTTCTGAAACTCGAAAGCTACGGTATTTCTGGTGGCACTTTAAAATGGCTGAGTTCCTTTCTGACACCACGTGACTTCACAGTCAAAATTGGCGACTTCTGTTCTCATCCTATTCAAATTGCCAGCGGTGTTCCTCAGGGTAGCGTTCTGGGTCCTTTGCTTTTCCTCATTTATGTGAACGACATCTCTGATGAATTATCGAGCACATGCAAACTTTTCGCTGATGATCTCAAGATATATCGCCCTCTTCGCGACCCCGCTATCGATTTCCATGAGCTTCAGTGTGACCTAAACCGGCTTGCTGATTGGTCCAAGCTATGGCAGTTGAAGCTATCTGAGGAAAATGCAGCTTATTTCACATCAATTTCCAACATGAGTGCTTTTTACGCCTAAATGATGTTGTGCTCCCCGTACGCGAGACTGTCAGTGATCTTGGTGTGCTTATCAGCACCGACCTGAAGTGGGAATCCCACTGCAAGGAAATTTCCAAGAAAGCTTCCCGTGTGGCAAATTGCATCCTGAGATCTCTGCAACACCCATGTCTCGAACATTATAGGAAAGCATATATTGTCTACTGCCGGCCGCTCTTGGAATACTGTACGCAGGTTTGGTCACCATCTTCTGTTGAAGATGATGAAGTCGTTGAAAACGTGCAAAGGCGGTACTCAAAACGCGTTTTCGTCAAGGCATTCCCTATGCGAGAAGTGCCAGACTACATAAAGAGGCTTGAAATATTGGGAATCGAAACCTTACGATATCGAAGAACTGAGTTCGACTTACATTTATGTTACAAAATCGTTAAAGGTCTCTGCGACATTCCATTTGAAAGCGTTTTCGCGTTCACCCGCCGCTGTACTCGCTCCCGCCAGCACGCTTTTCAGCTCGAACATAGATTTACATCGAAATCTAGTGTGCTGCATTCGTTTGCTTTTAGGGTCATCCCAATTTGGAACAAACTACCTCCGGAAATCGTTGATGCCAAAAGTTTTCCAATTTTTAAAAGCAGGCTGTCCCACTTCAATCTCAGGTCATTGCAAGGGACAGATGGCCGCTCTTTCTGTTAGAGCTTTAAGTACAGGGTGCTCCGATTGTACGAGTATTTCATTTTTTCTCGTTGTTCTGTTGGCTGCGTACTCAGGATCGCGTAATTAACCTCCCTCACATACATTCCGTATGTTTCTTTATTTAAAAATAAAGCTATTGAATTGAATTGAATTGAAATCGTTTTCTTTGCTCAAATGTTCTTCGCCCCCAACAAACCGACACTCAGAAAAGGCGTAAGTCCGAACTTGACCGCTCATTTCGCCTTTTTGAAACTGTTTTCCCCCGCAAATGTGAGCGTTTTGTTAGGCCCTTCCGCTATTTTCTCTAGCTATGGCAGCCAAAAAACACAAAGTGATAAAAATTAGGAAGCGGTTTTTTGTGGCAAACATGCTAGCTTCGCTGAAACTCGAATCTGCAAAAATGGTTTCCCCTAGTGTACTCCTAAATGAATTAGGAACTCAGAAAGCAACAAACTCCAGAAACAATTTTTTCATTTTATATTGAAAAAAGGTATTCAAATTCTTGTTTCACCATAGAAATAATATTTTTTAGTGGATAATGTTATTATTTGCTGTTTACGATTTACGAGTTACGGTGGTTTCATCGTAATTACGTTTTACGGTTTACGAAATTTGAAATTTCATTCACGCACACCTCTGGTTACGAGACGACAAGAACGCGATGAGAAAACCGCGCTCCAATCGAACTGCACTGAAGCCGCGACGCGACCGCGTCGTGTCGACCTCTGTTCGGTTGGCCTTTACGTTCTTATTGCTTGATTTTTATTATTAAAGGATATGACCAACCCGCCCGTTGATCACGTCGAATCAATGGCTAATATCATGATATGATACCGCAGTGGCAATATGTCCGGTCCGGCATTTCCCCTCCAGTTGAAGATTGTATGAATCATTTTTCTGTGAACAAAAGTTTCATAACTTTCAAAAAATCTCTTTGTTTCGAGGATCATTTTTCGATCTTATGCGACTCGGGAATGCTGGGTTAGAAAATAGGGGATCGCCGTAAGATATGTGACAAAGTCCGCAGCCATGCAGCCTAAGTTATTTAGTTTACGCGCAGGATTACGGTAGCCCTGCGTCCATTTTGATCAGCACGAGCGTGCTTGTATCCAAAAACGTTGGTGCACGAAAAAATGGGAAATGCCAACCTTTCTGCGATAGCACCCTCTATGGCGATTAGACAAAAGATCATCATGTTACTCTCACAGTTGTAGGCTACCAGAGTCAGACATGAAAGAAATGCACTTGCAACAAATGAAATGCAACTTGGAAAAGAAGAGAAAGGTTCGATGAGCACCTAATTAATACACGTCAGGATTGGCAAATCGCCAATCATGCACTTGTTTTGCGTCAGTTCGCCGATGCTGACTTTTTTCGTGTACTGTATCGCTGAAGTTCTGAGGCCAGCAGCAGTCGTATTTCGTCAATAAATGTTCTTCTTTTCGCTGTTCTCCTATTGTAGTTGTTTATTGTTATTATATGGTGCTCTTTCGGAATAGACGACCCACTAAAGAACACAATGAAATCAGCAATTGTTGGGGCTTGACCAACCGCTCGGTTGGTCACATCAAACAGTTCAGTGTGTTTGGAAAATACTAAATCATTCGACGAATAATGCTAACCAGACACCCACTTGGCGCGACGTGATTACGGACCCCGCGCACAATCTCACGCCTAGTTGTATTTTTGGCTCCGACACTGGGCGGCAACTGCCGCGCAATATCAGTAGAAAAATGAGAAATCAAATGTTTGATACCGCTACCGAGCATCTGATTTCTCATTTTTCTATTGATAATCCGCAGCATTTGCCGCTCCGCAAAAGTATGAATACGGTGTAACAGCAAGTCGCAAGACGACAAAACAAACATACATAGAAATTAAGTTAATTGTGGGCAAGGTGACAACCAGCAATATTTTGTTCCTGAGCTGTCGAACAGACCTGGTTTTCGTTGATTTTTGCTGATTTTTTTTCTGATTTTTGCAAGTTTTTCAGGAAACAGAAAGGCCAAAATGGCCAGAAATCAGAAAATAGAAATTTCCGCACTCCCCTGCTCTCCACCCCATGCACACGCGTATCGTACACCGCGCGGGTTCGATAAATACTTCAACGTGCGCGTTCCAGGTCACCTACCGGAGCTGTTTAGTCCTGTAGGAGACCCCGTGGAAGCGATGCGGCAGCATGTCCTGTAGGAGACCGCTTCGTTCTAGTTCGGTCTCCTACAGGACAAAACAGCTCCTGTGGGAGACCGCGATCGTCGTTTTCTCCTGTAGGAGTCCGCTGCCAGTGTCGGAGGGCACTGGGCGAAGTGGTAATGCAGTTTTCGTCGTTGGGAAGGATTTTAGGGCTATTCTTCTCAATCGGGGAAGAAGATTTAAAAATATAAAAATTGGGAATTGGAAACACTCGAAGTGACAAAAAACAATCGCGCTTGTACACTTTTTTGCTATTTCCGCTATTGTAGTATTATTTTGTTTCACCTCTTTTTCAGTAAGGTATGGTCTATAAACGGTGCATATGATCTTAATACTGAACCTGGTTGTTTTTATTCTTTTTTTTCGAAATCTTTTTTTGTTGAGGCTCTCACAAATCAGGTGTTTAGGGTCGTAAACGCATCTGCCAAAACGACTAGTATCGTTAGTATCTCTAGTGGCTCAATAGTAAAACTGCACAGTATCCCGCCCCGAGCTGCAGGTTCCAAGAAGTTACAAGCCTTAAAAGTAGTTTTTTGTGCTTTTTGTACCCTTCGAAAAGGGCATTATTTATTCGAAAATTTGGAAACGGACCTCATAAACGTGTTCAGCGCCCAAAACTACCATCCTAAATTTGGGTAAAGCGCATTTTCCATACTTTGTCCAGACTGAAAGCGTTTTGGAATTGTATGGATTTTCGGTTGGGCGTATATTTATACCGATTAGAAGGCTCTGGAAGCGTTTTAGAAAAATGTTTCAGAGTTAACTTAAAACTCTCCCAGGGGTTTTTTGGGGCGCTGATCACGAATCTGTGATTTACTATTCGATTTTCCCAAGTTTTTAGCTAATTTCGTTCGAAGCTTCCCACCCGGGAAAATTTCGAGGGAAAAACGCCACTTTCGAGATTTTCGGAGTGCTACGGTAGATAGTGCTCAACTTGTTCCTCTGAGGGTTATCTGTAGTGTTGAACACGAATCTGGAGTCCGTTTGTCGATTTTTTGCAAATTACGGTAGATTACTGTGGGTACGCGGTAGCTTAGTCAAAATCTCAGATTTTACTCAAAATTTGTATACGGGGGTTATTCAGGGCGGTGAATACGATTTTAACGTCCGTTTGTCGATCTTCAAAATACTATGGTGGGTTTTGCCCCATAAAAACATGTTACCCACCGCAACCTAGAGCAAACCTCGAAACTTAGACATATGGTCTCCAGATTCGTGTTGTCACCCTAGATTACCCCTGCTGCCGAGATGTCGTACGTTCGTGCCGTGGCAGTGTGGAGGAAACAACATCACCTTCGTGCAAACCGACATCACTCCCTCCACCGAGAGGGTTTTCGTCATGGGAGAGTCGCTGGCTGGCCCCAGCTCTCCTGAAGATTCTACTACAAAGGGCTGGCGTCGAGAGGAATCCTGGACCTGTGCAGAAGTATCAATGTGCCACCTGCAGCAAGAAAGTCAACTGGAATGGAACAAGCGTCCAATGCTTTGGATGCCAAAGGTGGGTGCACTTCTCCTGTTCAGGTCTTAGTTCTGTGAGGCATCACAACTCATCCTTCCGTTGTGTTCTGTGCTCCGCCCCCAGCAACTCTGATTTCTCATTCACCAACCGCCCCTCTCTATTGTACATATAAATCTTAACGGCCTTCGCACCAAATTGTCTGAACTCTCACTCTTCGCACGTACTCATCATCCGGATGTTATTATGGTTCAAGAAACCAAACTCTCTCCCTCTACCACTTATCCCCAACCAAACATTCCAGGCTACACTGCCTATCACATCCCAAGGACAGCTCTTGGAGGCGGAGTTTCTACGTTTGTGCTTTCTAACTTACCTTCTCATCTAATTCCAAATGTTCCTAAGGACGGTACTCTCGAGTGCGTTCCCGTTCACCTCCTCTTAAAACTCCACTATCTCTATTTAATATTTACATCCCTCCTACCACTTCTTGTCCCCCAACCTACACCCCCATACCTCTTCTTAAGCAGTTGCATGACTGCTCTCTCTCCCCATCAGCTGTCTTTGCAGGTGACTTCAATGCTCACACGTTCTGTTCTGCGCTTGAGTCCGACGCCAGAGGGGAAGACGTCGAGGAATGGGCTGAGGAGTGTGATCTGGTTATCCTCAACGATGCTCAGCCTACTCGTCTCCTTCCTACGGCCGACCTTCTAGCCCGGACATCTCCTCGTTTCATCCAATCTTTCTAATTCTTGCACATGGTCCACTTCCACAACTCTTCCCAGCGACCACATTCCCGTCTTTCTCCATATTGATCTCTCAAACTCTCTTGCCCCTTATACTGGTATTCGTCAACGTTCTTATCTCAATTTAGGCCTTGCTGACTGGGTCCTGTTCAGAGAGGTTGCGCTCCGCCAGGCAGCTGAGTATCCATGGAATGGCGATGTGCACCAGAAAGAGCATCACATATCTGACGCCATCCGGAAGGCTACAAAAGCGGCCATACCTGAAGGACGTGTGAAAAGTTTCTACCCTAATGTCACCAGGAGATTCTACAGAAGATCAGGACAAGAGATGAAAAGAGAGCTGAGAATCATTTGGACCCTGAGGTGGCCAAGCTGGATGAAGAGATAAGAAAGGATCTGGACAAGCACAAGAAAGACAGTTGGGAGAAGTTCACTGAAAGGTTGAACTTTAAAACCGACGGAACAACTGCGTGGAAAGTATTGAGGAAGATATCTGGCAAGTGCGCCCCCTCCTCGAACTCTACCATAGAGTTCGATAACAGCGTCTTCAAATCAGGAAAGGCTGCCGCATATGCTCTTGGCAAAAATTTCTTCATCACACGTACCAAGCGTGGCTTACAAAACAGAGTCACGGTAAGAGAACTAAGCCGTCTGCCGCTGATGAACGCCACTGAGGCCTTTACTCCTGCTCAGGTGGAGAAGGCTATCAAGGAAATGCGGAACTCGAAGGCTCTCGGACCTGATGGTATCTCAGCAGCCATCTTGAAGAAGCTTCCCACGGAACTTCTACCGATGATCGCAGATATCATAAACACTTCTTTCCGAACCTGCACTCTACCACAAGCATGGAAGACCGCCAATGTGATACCCTGCCTAAGCCAGGCAAATCGCAAAGCACGGTGAAGGGCTATCGCCCTATTAGCCTGTTATCACCGATCGCGAAAGTAGCCGAAAAGCTAATCGTAAGGGACCTGGCAGAGCAGAATGAGGCACAGCAACATCAACATGGGTTTAGAAAGCTTCACTCCACCACCACTGCCCTTCTGGAGATTGTCAGCTATGCGGTCGATGGGTTCAATTTCAGAAAGCCTCTTAGAACAGTGGCCGTTGCCCTCGATCTAACCAAAGCATTTGATTCTGTTAACCTAGGACTTTTGTCCGAGAAACTATTGAAGTCCTCGCTGCAACCGTGGCAGAAGCGTTGGATAGCAGCGTTTACGAAAGGTCGTCGGGCCAAAGTGCTATTCCAGAATCACGTCTCCGATAGTATACCTGTAGCAGCCGGTGTGCCGCAGGGTGGAGTTTTGTCACCTGCCCTCTTCAGCCTGTATATTGAAGACCTACCTGAGCCTCCTGAAGACATAAAAATTGTTGCGTATGCCGACGATATCACCATCATGTGCCGTAATCGTGACATACAGGTAGCCGCAAACAAGATCAGCGACTATCTCGTCGAGCTTAAAAACTTTCTCGATAGTATGATGCTCACAGTTTCCGCGGCGAAGTCTTCTGTTTCGGTATTCACATCTGACCCAAAGGAACACAGCGCCCAACCTGTTGTCAGGTGGGATGGTGACCTCTTGCCTACAGCGCAATTTCCTAAACTGCTGGGCCTCGTTTTGGACCCATCGCTGAAGTTTCACAAAAATGCTGAACAGAAGCAGGCAATTATCAAGGCAAAGCTTAATGTGTTGAGAGCTCTAGGAGGAACGTCCTGGGGTGGCAGCAGAGAGACAATCTTGACGACATATCGAGCTATTCTGCAGCCTGCATTGGAGTATGCTGCACCTGTCTGGCAGCACATCGTGTCGGACAGTTCCTGGACTAAGATGCAGCGAATTCAGAATGCTGCACTACGAATAGCCACTGGATGTGCAAAAAGCTCACCGATTGAGCACCTTCACGCCGAGGCCCGTATCTTGCCAGTGAAAGAGCATTGTCAGCTCCAGGCTCAGCAGATGTTTATTAATGTCCTTAAGCAACCTAATCATCCGTCGAGAAGACTATTAAATCCCGTGAGAGAGAGATCGATCAGAGTGCCTTTTGCCGATGCTCCGAACAAAGTGAATGTACAGAGATGGACCGACTCGAATCAAGAACGGCTTCGTCTCTTACGCGCGGAGCACACCCGGTTTGTGAAGGATCATCTCGCCAAAGCGGCCGTCAACCCTATTCTCGGTGATGTGCCGCCCAGGGTATGTGATACCGAGTCCGAGCTCGGTAGGCGCGCCAGGTGTATCCTCGCTTCGTTGCGCTGCGGACATTCTCCATTGCTTATGTCTTACCTGCACAGGATCGACAATAGTCAGCCTGACGTGTGCCCGGACTGTGGAAACCAAGGCCACGACACTAAACACCTATTTGACTGTCCGAAGAAGCCAACAACGCTCACTACAATAGACTTGTGGGCGAATCCAGTGCTGGTCGCCCAGTTTCTCAACTTGTGACGAAACCCCTCTCAGTGGCTGCAAAGAAGAAGAAGAAGAAGATTACCCCTACATACATGTTTTGGGCTAACTCCGAGAAAATTTTTCGAAACTCGCAAAAAATGCCTGATACCCTTGCCTTTTCGCAAAGTTTGAAAAATGTTTATAAATTTTTCGAACCTGCAGCTCGGGGCGAGATACTGCACATTTTTACTATTGAGCCAGAAGAGATACTAACAATACTAGTCGTTTTAGCGGATGCGTTTACCACTCTAAGCACTTCCTTTGTCAGTTCTTTCCTTTCTTACGTGGGAAACGTAATCCATTGTTCATTTGGCTTATTTTCATAAACTGTTTATGTAGTGTGCTACTATTCGCCCAGCTCGTTGAGAAATCATCAATAAATTCACAATATAGTAGAAAAAGAAAAAAGTATATAAACGTGAATGTTTTTGTCAATTCGAGTGTTTCCAATTCTTATATTCAAAAATCCTCTCCCCAGATTGAGAAGAATAACCCTAAAATCCTTCGCAACGACGAAAACTGCATTACTACCTCGCCCAGTGCCAAAAATACCACTAGGCGTGAAATTGTGTGCGGGGTCCGTAATCACGTCGCGCCAAGTGGGTGTCTGCTCAGAAGGTTGGGGCTCGCCAGCCGCGAAGCGAAAGTCCGGTGGCGAGCAACCCTTTTCGCGGGTGGCGAGCGGGATGGCAGCGGGATGGCAGCGGGTGGCGAGCGCTGGCCGGCCGGGGCTCGCCGCCCCCCTCCACTAATTCGGCGGCGCGCTCGCCACATCACACTCACCCGCTCGCCTCCCCCTGGTCGTCGACGAAATGGTAGCGGGTGATGAGCACTCTTGCGTGATTGCTTAGCAGTAGCTCACGCCTAGATGATTAAACTCTCGTACAGCCATCTAACCCCCTCCCCACCTCTAACCCTAACCTCCCAGTAATAGAATTCTGATTTACAGTTGGTCAAAATGTATTTATCATCATTTTATCATATTACGGCACTAAACATTCACATCAATATTTCACATCACATGCGTTCAATCAATGAAATGTTTAAAACATGGTTTCTCATGCGGAATTCATATCGATTTCATAATCTAACTGGTCACAAATACATTATTTTCAGATATTATTACATGTAGCAAACGATGGACAATATTATGTCCATCAATAATCATTTGGTTCTATCCTAGAAGGGGGGCACTCAGGACTAAGTCTAAAAAAAGAGGTAAAGCTACTTTATAGCGGTATCGATAAGTGTACTTATAAACTATAACAATACTTCAACAGTCATTGGTACATTTTCGTCCAATCCTGAGTGCTCCCCATCTAGGATAAACCCAAGTACATTCCGACCTGGTATTAAATATCAGTACATAAAAACTCTAACTCTACTTATCACAATACAATTATCACATTATGATAAAACATTGCATCTGTAAAAGACATCAACTAAATGGAATATTTCTTCTTTTTGAATCGGGGAACCGGGAAAATAAGGGAGTCGAACAGAAAATTACCAGACGCTCAGAAAAATTCCTCTGAGACAAAGTGACGATTGGACGTAATGTTTGTAATTAGCAGCCAAAAATAAAGAAATCTGGGACAATTCTGAGGCATGTTTTTGTCGCGAAATGTCTTATTGATACACAGGCCCATACCTATAACATGCACGGAAACGAGGTGGATTGAAAACAAGCCCGGGGTAGAGAGCGTAAAAATCGTTGACACTTTTCAAAATGACTAACGAATCGGTCGTGGATCATCTTCCATGTTCCTTCGCTCGCTTCCCAGACACTCCAAATCGGCGGCTCTTCTTCTAATTCGATGCTCTAACATCTCTAAAAAGATTCGGATTGTCAGTATCTCAAGGAAAACTAATAAGTCAATTTTGTTCAAGATTCTCCAACTGTACTCATAAAAAATAAGACACCTATTCCACAATTTGGAACTAGCACTCTTGCTGTCTGACAAGGGAACCACAATTAGTCATAGTGACCATTCCAAATGAAATGTACTTTTCTAGAACCATTTTCGGACGAGAAGTCCGAATATGCTCATCGCAACTGCCTAGACCCACTCTGGAAAAAGTTATGGGCATTTTTTCTCCGATTTTCGTACTTATTGTACCCTCCAAAAAGTGCATTATTTTTACGAAAATCCGGAAACTGACCTCATAATCGTGTTCAGCCTCCAAAACTACCCCACTAAGCAAAGTTAGGTTGAAGGAACATTTTCCAAACTTTGCGCAGGCTAACAGCGTTTTGGACTTTTACGGATTTTCGGTTGGGCGTTTATTTATACCAATCAGAGGGCTCTCGAAGCGTTTTAGGAAAATATTCCAGATTTGACTAAAAATTCGCTCTGGAGGGTTATTTGGGGCGCTGATCACGAATCTGAGACTCATTTATAGATTTTCCGAAGTTTTCGACTGTATTCGTTCACATATTCCCATCGGGGGAGAATTTGATGGCAAATTGCGACTTTTGACGATTTCCGGAATGTGACGAAAGATGTGGCTCAAATCGTTCTTCTGGGGGTTATTTAGACTGCTGAACACGAATCTGATGTCGGTTTATCGATTTTTGGCAGCCTACGGTAGATTACGGTGGGTGTACGGTAGTTTGGTCAATGTCTCAGATTTGTCTCAAAGTTTCTATGTGGGGGTTATTTGGGGTGCTGAATACGAATTTGATGTCCATTTGTCGATTATCGGAAAATTGAGGTAGGTTTTGTCTTCTAAATGGCATGTCACCTACCGTAACCTACAGTAAACCTCAAAATTTGGGCAAGCAAACCCCAGATTCGTGTTCAGCATCCCAGATTACCCCTACATACATGTTTTTACCGAAATCAGGAGAAAAATTTAAAAACACCCCAAAAATTCCATGGGGAGAAATTCCCTTACCTTGCCGCGAACTTGAAAAAACGCTCATAACTTTTTTCAGAGTGGGTCTGGGCAGCTGCGATGGGCATATTCGGACTTTTCGTCCGAAAATTGTTCTAGAAAAGTACATTTCATTTGGAATGGTCACTATGACTTATTGTGGTTCCCTTGTGAGATACACCCGAGACCAACAAACAATTAAAAATAGCATTTTACCTCCATAGGCGCGTACTCCCACATCGTGCACTGTGTGGACCGGTTCCGGGATGAAAGCATGCGTGCCAACGGAAAAGTTTTTCATCTGAAAAACATATGTTATATTATTCAGGAGCGGGGTAAAATAAGAAATGAAGAAATACGTGTAGGGGAAAACACTTAATAGAGGGTACCAGGGAGACCAAAATTATTTTGCAGCGAAACAAAACTATAATGTCACATACTCGATTTAAAACCGTTCAGAAATTCAAATGCCCGGCCGAATATTCTTTTATTATTTGGCAGAATCAGTATTCGGATAAATTTGCAGTTATTGACTTTCATCGAATATATTTCACATGTTTTTTTTTTCAATTCACAGACGTTCGAAAATTGAGAATAAGAGATGAACGAATTTTTTCATTTAATTTTTTTAGACTAATTTAAGGTGTTCCAAAATATTTCTGTAAATTTATTCAATAATTCGGAAATTTGTCCCGGCTGCAAGAAAAAGGTTGAGGAAGAAGTCACGCACGATGCGGATGACGGAGGCGTATCGAATGATACGTTGACGTGAGGATGGTGATAATGGAGGCGTGATTGCGTGCAGTGCGAGTCATTAACACCTCACATGGATACTCGTGGGTACACCTAAGGCATACATAATACATAATTATGTGCTGCCTCTCCGAATGACAAAGAGGTCGCACGAACGGTCTGGCTAACGGGTCACAGCAATCACGTACGTAAACTTTATCGTAGTTTTGAATCACAGAAGAAAATAAAAGCAAGAGCAAAAGAAAAGAAATCAATGCAGTGGTGAGAGACGCCAACATTGATTATTTGAGAACAGCGGGTGACTGGCTCGCAAAGTGCTCGCGACCCGCTGTACCACCACCACTCGCGCTCCCGACCCGCTGTACCACCACCACTCGCGCTCCCGACCCGCTGTACCGATAGCGGGTGGCGAGCGGAGACGAGGGGGCAGCGGGTGGCGAGCACTTCAAAATGAGGGGTAAGCGGGTGGCGAGCAAAGCCCGAAATGCGCGCGGGTCGCGAGCACTGAGTTCCTGAGTGGTTAGCATTATTCTCATTCGACGGCTCTACTGGGATGAACATTTTTCATGAAATTTCTCGCGCAGCTTGTTCCTACGGCTACAATCCTGAGTAGTAGGCTATTCCTAGATATTTGCGCTTCGCATAATCTCACCCAGAATAACGTTATGGCTACACGAGGTAGCAATGTTTTGGATCTGTTACTGTCCAATGAGGACGGCTTGATTGTAGAAGTGGATACTCTGGCCCCAATGGGCACTAGTGTTGTTGCTTAGGGAGCTTGACCTTTTGGCTCCTGTTCGTGGCGGGACCAACCGCGGGGACGAAGCACCTTTAACCTTCACAGTGCAGCACTGGTGCTGAAATTCGACCGATATCTGAGTACAGTTAGGCATCTTTCAGAGTTCGATCGCTCTGCGACGCGACCGAATGAAAACACTGTGTATCGATCTGGTCGCGTCGCGCGATCTGGTCGCCGGCCTTTCAGACAAGATCGCGGGAAAAGTCGCCCAATCGCGCGATTGCATGCAGTGCACGGCGACGCGACCGATCACGGCGACCGCTTCATATTTCCTCGTTCAAATCCCTCTTTTTTCACGTTGATTCGGGCAAAATAAGTATAAGTAGGCAAAACAATCATAATACAAAACAATTATCATCATAAAATGATTACTATCATTAAAAAATCTACGATACACTTGAGGGTGACAATAAAACTAGGATCGAAGCCACAATTGACAATGTAGTTCAATGGTCTAAACGAAACCTTCTGCCTCTTTCCAGTCAAAAAAGTCAAGTACTACACTTGGGTAGAACTACTAATCCGGAAGGCGGGTACTATATCGATGGTTCAATACTCCAGCATGTTAACCTAGTAAAAGATTTAGGGTTTCTTGTCGATTCGAAATTGAATTTTGATAAGCATTTGGATAGTATTTTTGCGAAAGCTGAACAGAAACTTTTCCTTCTGGGGTGCTCTTATCCAGCCCACCCCCCCCAATCGGCTCATTCGATTTGGCTCTAAAATTTTCTAACTTTTTATTCCGATTCTGTTAGATCTTGACTACCGGTGGTGCTGCTTTCCTACCTTCTAGTCCATGGAGAGCCTCTCCTGCTAGCCCCTGGAGATGGACGGTGCGTGAATGAAGACACACCGCTCTCCACTTCTTTTATACCCTATACTTTATCAATTGGTTGTCATCAGTTTTGTTTACGAGAGCCGAATGGGGGGGGGCTGTATAATATTATACTTCCTCCTGTTCAAATCTCTGAAAACTAAAGGTCTATTGCTTTGGTTAGAGTATATAAAATTTACGTTCGATCTGTTCTTGAATATGGTACCTGTATCTACTTTCCTCATAAAAAAACCTGCGTTGCCTAACTAGAAAGAGTGCAAAACAACTTCACAAGGAAGGTCTTCATAAGGTCTTTTGGCTTCACGTATAGGAGTATTCCCCGTGGCATAGTGAGAAATCGTATGCCTAATTTGGATACTTTGCATTACAGACGCAAGAGAGATGATTTAATTTTGGTATATAATATTATAACTGGAAGACTGGGTCTCAAAGCTCATTCATTTTTCAAGCTGGTTCAATCAAATACTAGGGGAGAAAGGTTCAAGCTTAAATTACGTCAGCCGCGCACCTCTTTGTGGCGCAGCTTCTTCACCTTAAAGGCAGAGTTCACGATAATCTCCAATTCTGAGATTATTCGCTATATTGATTGATTGACCCTCGGGTAGAACTAAAATGACGTAGAAATTGAGAAAAACGCTCCAGAAGTACACGAAATCCTTAAGTATCACCCCGCCTCTTAAGTATCACAGGAACTGTTTGTTGTGATAATGAAATCTTTTGTGGACTCGTCCTTTGCATTTCACTACTGTCTGTTGCTTCGTACCTTCTTTCAGACCCTAACTAATCCTGTTTTGCATAGAGTATTCTTCTATTTTTGATTGACCCAATTTTCCACCGGTGACAACCACCATGAACATGTTCATCCAACCGGACAACTAGTCCATGTTATAGAATAATGTCACTGAAATACGCCGTTTTAATGCGTTTATCGCCGTTTCTTCGTAATTTTGGTAACACTTGGGAGCTAACGCATTGTTTTATGTGAAGAACTCCGGGACGAAAATCATCGTGAACACTGCCTTTAAGAGCCGGCATGGAATACTCGAAAATGAGTCATACTGTTCAGATACCGATCAACTTCACTAAATTCAAAACACTTGTAAAAAAATCCCCTTCATTGTCAAGAAAGGATCTATCAATCGTTTTACGCTTTTTCCTTTCGAAACTTGTCATTTTTTAAGTTCCTCGATGTTTTCGTTGTTTTTCTGCCTTTTCTATGTTTCTACAAGGGCGTGTAATAAAGTTAAAGTTAAATGGCGAAGCACAATGCACCTTTTTATCATAAATGACTAACCAATTGCGCGACACCGCGAACATGAAACAGGCGTCGATTAGAATGTGTACGTAAAAGTGCGTGGTCGCCAACATCCGCGATTGGGCACTCACACTTCTAAAATCTGCGATTTCCACGGCGACGCGACGGTCGCGTCACCGTGCCCACGATCGCGTCGCAGAGCGATCGAACTCTGAAAGAGGCCTTACGGAGCTTCGGGAGCGAAAAATATTTTGGCACTGGAGCACGTTTTCCTCCCGTCCCTTCAATCGTTACAGGTTTTGCTATGCCAACCGCGTCCTGCTCGTGCATAATTAATGTTTTTGGGGAAATGGCAAATCTCTGATAGGAAAATTTACAATAGAGTATACAGTAAAGCCGATTTTGCGTGTATAAATGAATACCTAGGTAACGTGGATTGGTACGGCTCACTGAGTACCGTGGATACTGTGGAAGCTAAATATGAACTCTTCCTTTCCATCCTTGACCACACCATTGATTTATTTGTACCGATTAGTTTGGTGTCTACGAAGAAGGCGTACCTCCCTGAGCACTTGGAAAATCTCTCACAGGAAATCTCAAGCGTGGAACATGGCAAATAGTAATAACAGGGCTGAGGATTGGTGCGAATACAAAAGAGTTGCGGCATTATTTGAAAAAGGTTCAAAGAAGTATGACAGTAATAAGGAAAGAAAAGTTATCGAGTCTAAAAAAAAAAACTCATTCTACAGATTACTTATTTCGAGACTCAAGAATAAATCTCAGGTGGGATGTCTTGTGAGAGAGGATGGTTCCAGTGCAGTGGAAGACGGCCAAAAAGTTCAACTTCTGGCAAGTATGCTTAAGAAATCATTCCTTGAGAATACTGACTTGGATGAGAGTGTTAGTCCTTCTCTTTTTACTGTTATGCCTGACTCTGTATGGTTTGACCCGGGGGAATCGTCGGAGCTACTAGCCAAATGGCCTATTTCGTTTTCTGACATGCCGGATCACATACCATTATGTTTTATTAAAAAGGTGATTGATATAATAGTTAGCCCGCTTGCACACATTTTCAACCTGAGTTTTATGCGTGGTGATGTTCCGAGCAGATGGCGTACATCTTTTGTTACTCCTATACCGAAGAAGAAACCGTTTTCGGATCCCAACAATTACCGACCCATCAGTATTACGTCTATCTTTGCAAGGCTTTTTGAAAAAGTATTAAAGAAAAGAATTATGGCTCATCTAGAGGAGCACTCCATCATCTCGGAACACCAACATGGTTTTCAAAAGGGTAAATCGACAATTTCCGCTATGCTGCAGTCACTTGATGATTGGACGAGTGCGCTGGACAACGATAGAGGTGTGGATGTTATTTACCTTGATTTTTCCGAGGCATTTGACAGAGTTTCTCATCGTAAATTAGTAAACAAGTTAGAAATAGTGGGTATCCATCCGCGTATAGTGGCTTGGGTTCGTGCTTTCTCACGGGCAGAACTGTCAGGGTCAGGCTTAGTAGTACGTTCTCCTCTCCTTTTGCAGTGCTTAGTGGTGTTCCCCAGGGGGAGTGCTTTCGCCAATTCTCTTTAATATTTATACGTATGAACTTTCCTCGATTATATCCTTGAACAACGTCGGCTGTTCGGCATTCGCTGATGACTTTAAGTTGTGTAAACCTATTTTGACAATGGAAGATTTGGAGTGTTTGCAAAAAGCTCTTAATGATGTAGCCAAATGGTCGAATGAATGGAACTTGCCGCTTTCCAGCGAAAAGACTAAAGTAATGAAGCTCGGTAAGAGGCGAGCTAGTGGCTCATATACTATCGACGGTTTGCAGTTGAGCGAGGTCAGCCAGATTAAGGACCTTAGTTTTCTTATCAAGGATGATCTTAATTTCGATGATCACTAGGTCGCGTCCACGGCTAATAGGATGATGCACAGCGCGTTCCGAGCACTATCAACTATTAATGCAAACGTGCTGACCGAGGTGTACAAAACGTGCGTACGTTCGCTTATGGAGTATGGTACGGTAGTCTTTAATCCATACAAAAAAGGATCTATCGATGCGCTGGAGAAAGTCTAAAATACCTTTACACGTAGAGTTTTCTTCAGGACATCGTGGTTTCAGACTAATCGTAACATGTGTCATGTCACCAGGAACGCTAAATTGGGCCTAACCACTCTAGAGCACAGGAGAAGGTTTGATATGATAATGATGTATAAGATCATTCATGGGAGTGCTGGTATCAAGGCTAGCCGGCTGTTCAACCTTAGACGATCAACCACTAGGGGAGCACCAGTGAAATTGGGCCTCGTTGGGGCCAGGCGGAATGTACGACAGCACTTCTTTGTCAATAGGGCGGGGTCTGAATCAGGGATGTGCGGCAAACGATTTTGAGATTTCGGCAAACGGCAATCGGCAAGAAAATCCCCAAAACGGGCGGCACACGGCAAACGGCAAAAAACCTCATCGCTTAGATTGACCCAAAAGTGCCGCTCTACTTTTTTTCCTTTTTTTGCAATACCTATATCAACATCATAATAATTTCAATTAGAGGGAGTAGCTCCATTTCAAGGCATCAGATGAACAAAAACAAGACATGTGGGACCTCATGGAAATCAAAGAAATCGTCGCTGCGGTTTCGCGAGGAAGCGGCTCCGGCTCCTACAGGCATGGAAGCGGCACTATATCGGAGTCGCAGCGATAATGTCATGCCGCCCCTGCAATATTGCCGCTGCGGCTCCGCGGTGGTGCCGCTGCAGTGACTGCGCTCTGAAAAAAGTAGTTTCGACTGCGAGTAACCCTTATAAAATGGGCCACAATGCAACTGGGTGGGTCCACGAACAAAAATACACACCTGCGGTGCTTACGTTCTCTGATAGGGGCAGCAGGTATCTCCGCTATTGCGACCTAGGAGATACGGGACGAACGTCAAATTTGGGCTCTTGACCCAGCAGCAAGCTCGTTCTACCACCCAGAACTGTGAATCGTAGTCGACGCGGGGTCGCTAATGCATCCTCGCGGAGTTCGTGCGGTTCCAACACGAAACTGCCGCGGTACTGTCGCGGTAGCGTCGCGGCGTTGTCAACCCTCAAGACACTGCAACAGATTCTTCACGGCACAGTAATCATCACGGAGCTTCTGCGGTACTACGCTGGTACTAACGTGGCGCAATGGAGGGTCGCGGTACTTTCATGGCACTGCCGCGGCATGCTTACTCAGGGTCCCTGCCCACGTGTGTCGCACAAATGCTTCTGTGTCGCACATGTGCTTCCTGCTTCTTTAGCTACATGAGAATCTGTCGAAACTCTTGATCAGAAACTAAAACACCACTTTGGAGTTGGACTATCTACTGCACTACATCGACAAAGTAAATACTTTCCGTATGATCATCCATCAGTTTTTGAGTCCTCGCAGATCCAATGATGGCAGCTCACTGAGTCAATGAATAGAGGGTGAGAGGGAAACTAAGAACCTGTGAAGCCTATACTCACGACAATGAAGGCACGGTAGACCCAAATAATGAAACACCGCGACGCAGTGTAATGTGTAGCGTGGGCGGCGATCAAGGCAAAGCGCTGTTCATAGAGGCTCCCAGGAAGGCTTGGAGGAGCCTTACACTATGCGTTACTAGTGGCTCATATCGTGGCATGGGAGCGCTTAGTTTCAGCAATGTCTGGTCCCTTTTCTGAAAATCAAGTCAAGCTGCCGAGATGTCGTACGTTCGTGCCGTGGCAGTGTGGAGGAAAGAAGATCACCTCCGTGCAAACCGACGTCAATCCCTCCGCGGAGAGGGTTTTTGTCATGGGAGAGGTGCTGGCTGGCTGCAGCTCTCCTGAGGATTCTTCTACAAATGGCCGGCGTCGAAAGGAATCCAGGACCCGCGAAGAAGAAGAAGTACCCATGTGCCACATGCGGCAGAGATGTCAATTGGTATGGAACCAGCGTCCAATGTTTTGGATGCGAAAGGTGGGTGCACTTCTCTTGTTCGGGTCTCAGTTCTGTGAGGCACCACGATTCTTCCTTTCGTTGTATTGTGTGCTCCGCCTCCAGTAACTCAAATTCCTCATCTACCAACCGCCCCTATCTATTGTACACATCAATCTAAACGGCCTTCGGACCAAGCTTGAATTATCTCTCTTTGCCCGTACTCATCACCCGGATGTTATCATGGTTCAGGAAACCAAACTCTCTCCCTCTGCTACCTCTCGACATCCAAACATCCCGGGCTATACTGCATATCATACTCCCAGGTCATCTCAAGGAGGCGGAGTCTCTCCTTTTGTTCTGTCCTCTCTTCCCTCTCACATTATTCCAAACACTCCAGTGGATGGCACTCTCGAGTACATCCCCATCCATCTACCTCTTAAAACACCACTTTCTCTTTTAAATATATATATCCCTCCTTCTTCCTCTTGTCCCTCAACATACAATCCTATCCCCTTCTCAAGCAGCTGTATGACTGCTCTCTTTCTCCCTCAATTGTCTTTGCGGGTGACTTCAATGCGCACACGTTCTGCTCGTCGCTTGATTCTGATGCTAGAGGAGGTGACGTCGAAGAATGGGCGGAGGAGTGCGATCTGGTTATCTTAAACGATGGCCAGCCCACTCGTCTCCCTGCCAACGGCCGATCATCTAGCCCAGACCTCTCCCTCGTCTCTTCCAATCTCTCTAATGCCTGCTCTTGGTCGACATCCACAACTCTTTCCAGCGATCACATCCCTGTCTTTGTCGATATTGATCTCTCTAACTCTCTTGCTCCCTATACAGGTGTTCGTCATCGTTCTTATCTTAATTTAGGCCTTGCAGACTGGAGCCTGTTCAGGGAGGTTGCGCTCCGCCAAGCGGCTGATTATCCGTGGAATGGCGATGTACACCAGAAGGAGCGCCACCTATCTGATGCTATCTTGAAGGCTATGAAAGCTGCGATCCCTGAAGGCCGCGTTAAGACCTTCTTTCCCAATGTCACCAGGGAAACACTGCAGAAGATAAGGACAAGGGACGCAAAGAGAGCCGCAAATCATCTTGACCCAGACATCGCTGCGCTGGAAGATGAGATTAGGAACGACCTTGACAGGCACAAGAAGGAAACTTGGGAAAAGTTCACTGAGAAGATGAACTTCAGAAATGATGCAGCAGCAACGTGGAAGGCCTTGAAAAGGATCTCCGGAAAGTTCACCTCCGCCGACAATTCCACGATTGAGTTTGAAGATGGAGTCTTCAAATCAGGGAAGGAGGCCGCAAATGCTCTTGGGAAGCATTTTTTTAACACTAGAACCAAAAGAGAGAAACAGAACAGAATAACTGTACGGGAACTCTGTAAGTTGCCTCTCATGGATGTAGATGATGCAGTCACGCCTGCACAGGTCGAGAAGGCGATAAAGGAGATGAGCAACTCGAAGGCATTAGGGCCAGACGGCTTGAGCCCTGCAGTCCTGAAGAGACTGCCCAGTGAACTAATGCCCTTTATTGCTGACGTCATAAATACATCGTTTCGTACATGCATTTTACCCCAAAATTGGAAAGTGGCTCGTGTTATTCCACTGCCGAAGCCGGGAAAGTCACCATCCACGGCTAAAGGGTACCGGCCGATCAGTCTGCTCTCACCCATCGCCAAAATTGCCGAAAAACTGGTTGTGGAGGAGCTTGCCGAGCATAACAGCCAACAGCAGCACCAACATGGTTTCCGTAAATTACATTCCACCACTACGGCCTTGTTGGAAATTGTGAGCTATGTGCTGGACGGCTTCAATGCCATCAAACCCCAACGTACTGTTGGTGTGGCCCTCGACTTAACAAAGGCATTTGACACTGTCAATCTAGGCCTACTATCAGAGAGTCTGTTGAAGTCTACCATCAAGCCATGGCAGAAGCGGTGGATAACTGCCTTCACTAAAGGACGTCGGGCAAATGTGCTATTCCAGGGACATGTTTCCAATAGCATCCCCATCGCCGCTGGTGTCCCTCAAGGAGGAGTTTTATCGCCTGCACTTTTCAGTTTATATCTAGAAGATCTGCCCGTTCCCCTCAAGACATCAAGGTCGTTGCATACGCGGATGATATTACTATTCTGTGCCGAGATCGCGACATTAAGGTAGCCACCAGTAAGATCAATGACTACTTGATCGAGTTGAAATGTTTCTTCGATCGCAAAATGCTCACAGTCTCTGCCTCCAAATCGTCCGTCACCGTCTTTTTCCACTGATAATGCAGAGCACAGTGCCCATCCTATGGTTAAATGGGACGAAACTCAATTGCAGGCCACCCGATTCCCCAAGCTGCTTGGACTCGTGTTGGATCCTTCGTTGAAGTTTCATAAGAACACTGAGCAGAAGCAAGCCACAGTGAAAACAAGACTCAACGTCCTGCGTGCTCTCGGTGGAACGTCCTGGGGATGCAATAAAGAAACGATCCTGACCACGTATAAGGCTATTGTGCAACCCGCCTTGGAGTATGCTGCGCCAGTCTGGCAGCACATCGTGTCGGACACCTCTTGGTCCAAGCTGCAGCGCGTCCAAAATTGTGCTCTGCGAATTGCAACAGGCTGTTCCAAAAGCTCTCCAATAGAGCACTTACATGCCGAAGCTCGCATATTGCCAGTTAGAGACCACTGCCAACTCCAGGCGCAACAAATGTACATTAACATCGTGAAGCAGCCGAATCATCCTTCGCGAAGAGTACTAAACCCGGTGAGAGAGAGATGTATCAGAAAGCCTTTCGCTGATGCTCCGTCGAAAGTAGATGTGCAGAGATGGACTGAAGCACAACAAGAACGCCTCCGTCTCTTGCGCACGGAGCATACCCGATTCGTGAACGAACACTTGAGCAGAGTTGCCATAAACCCCATCCTGGGAGTCGCACCTCCAAAGGTCTCCGAGACAGAGATGGAACTTGGCAGGCGTGCCAGGTGCACCCTTGCATCGTTACGCTGTGGACACTCCCCCATGCTTATGTCATACTTGCATAGGATTGACAACAGCAAACCTGACGAGTGTCCTGATTGCGGTAGTCAAGGGCATACTACTGCGCACCTGTTCAGTTGCCCGAAAAGACCGACTACATTGACGACAATGGATCTGTGGACGAACCCAGTGCTAGTGGCCGAGTTTCTGAACCTATGACAGAACCCCTCTCTGTGGCTGCAAAGAAGAAGAAGAAGAAAATCAAGTCAAAAGCTCGCGTTTAGCTCCGGTTCACCGCAAACTTATCGCGAGTTAACTCGGGTTTTCGAACCCATTCACTACCACCCCAGATAAGTCAAAACCCCGGATTGTGGAGGAGCGAACAACGGATAATCGGATACCCATAGTGCCTACATGGCCGCGAGCATAGGGGGCGTTTCCTTTCTATGTTTTGCCGAGTTGTGCCGGAAATATAACAAAAAATATAAGTTTCGGCAAACGACAAAAAAGTCCCAAAAATGGCCGACAAATGGCAGACGGCAATTGCCGCACATCCCTGGTCTGAATTCAGGGTCAAGCGGGGTTGCGAAATTCCGCAACGATAGGTAGGGTACGGGGGGTCGCAAAAAAATTGGCCCGAAAATGAAGGTTAGTAGGGGGGATCGCCAAAATTTCAGTTCAAAAATGAAAATTTGGTGAAGATGTCCCAAAAATTCTCGATATTTCTGGTCACCAAAGGGAAGGATCGTAGCATTGCTCAGCTTTAAGACGCTTGGGCCCGGCTAATGAACGAATTTTCGGCGTCTGATAGTTTTAGGAATCAAATATAAACGGCTAAGAAACCGCGCCTCGGAAGGGATTCAAAAATTTCGGATTTTGGAAAAAAATGATGGTGGTGGGGGTGGGGTCGCTCCGATTTTGAAAAATTACGCAACGCCCCGCTTGACCCTGTCTGAATTCAATAAACCACTTCGGTCAGGTTTGGTAGTGGGGAAACTCAGTGAATTCAAAAAGACACTTGAGTGTTATCTGTTGTCCCAGGAGTTATGTTTGTAAGATCTCCTTTCTTCATGATGCCGGTGTATGCCTAATAGTCAGTTGATCCATTTGCTTTATTATTGCAGTTCGACTAATTTTGGTGCCTTTAGTCTCTTAATTGCCGTTGGGTATTTCTTTTTTTTGTTGTTGTCTTTGACACGGTGCTACCGTGTAATAAATCGAATCAAATCAAACTCTCGATTCCTACATGCATTCTAGCTGGAGGGTGGGGGTTGGGGTAATCATGATTCAAGACAAAGTGAACAAAAACAGTCATTAAACTTCTACGGTACCGATGTGAATAAGCACTACTCATAGTACTCAACGCCAGCGCGGGCGTGCCGTTGGAATAAGAATAGCCTGACGCTTCTTCCGCGCGGCACGCGCGTGAGGGGTCGTTTATAAATCCTCCGCCGAGCGGCGCGGCGAAGTGCAATCCTACAACATCGATCGTGGCGCGCTGCATGATCGATATTACAGAAATGCACCGCCGCTCGGTGGTGGGAGTATAAACGACTCCTGACGCCCGCTCAGCCATGGCGGCGACGGCCGTAACAACATTTCCATCCTTTTCCTTGTTAATTCGTCTTCAATTGTGGTCCATTCCTAATAATTAATTCCAGTACCACCTGCCACTGTGATAGTGAACGCGTGTACAGATTTTGGGTAATCGGCAATGTTAAGGCCCACTTTAATTCGCTTCGCCATAGCGTCACCGCAGGAGTACTCATAGTCTCCGCAAGCGCGTGACGCCTGTGACCATAGCTTCGTTGGGTGGAGCCATGTACTCTACCAACCTTCACCTCTGGGCAGGTGAAGGGGTGAACCTTCACCATTGGGAAAACCGGTGACAACTGGTGAAACCCCGAAAAAGAATGAAAGTGACCCAGCATTCATGCAAGTCATTTTTAAGATTGGGTGGGTGTCATTGCCAGTTCTTCGTCCACAACGTTTTTGTGCTTAGAGTTAGCCATTTGGCGAAGGTTGTTTTCGGAATCCCCATAAAATTCTGCACCGAATAGCGTTTTCATTTTCAGAAAATACGTTCCCCTTCTTCCAGCCGATTTCAGTTTATAAAGTGCTTTTTTTCGGTGCTATGTGGGAAAGGGGGGCCACTATGGCGCGATGGACTTGGCCACGCCCATTTTACTGTGCCGCACTAAAATTGAGCACCTACCCGGGTTTTCCCTCCATGCTAAAATCAGGAGAGTCATTGCGGCGCGGAAAAATGGGCGTGGCCAAGTGCGATACAACGGTGCCCCCCCCCCTTCCCACATAGCACCCTTTTTTTGCCTGATATTATCGGTTTTCGTCCATAATTTTTCTGTGCTTGGAGATAGACCTTTTGTAAAGGTTGTTTTCGGAATCTTGATGGAAATCGGCGTCGACCAGTGTTTCCAGTTTGGAAAAATATTTTCTCGATTCTCCAGCCTAATAATTTATTTTACGAAACACCGGTTTTTCGCCTATAACTCTTTAACCGTCGAAGATAGGGTTCTGGTGAAGGTTGTGTTGGAAATCTACATAAAATTCTGCGTCGAATGATATATTGGGTTCCTAACTTCGCTTACTCCATAAGCAAGCCAGGTCGGTGGAGCTGAGCCCCGTTGTTGGCTCCAGCGGAACTCTGCTCCTCTTATTTAAACCATAGGGGCGAGAGTACCCTATGGAGATAACTATGGAGCTCGGCTCCACCGACCTGGCGGGAAAACCCCGCATTGGTGTCAAATTTGCAGCGCGCAATATTCGGAAACAGGTTTGCGATTTGGCGCAACGGTCGGCAGGGTTGCGACGCTGCGCAACGGAGGGTCGTAAAAATTTGGAACACGAAATTGGGGGGGATCCTCGTGAAATTTTTGGAGAAAAAAGGAATTGTCTCCAAACCGCTTGGTATTGTGCTTATCTGGGCCGAATTCCGGTCCGCAATTGCGTCTCGACACGCTTTGCGGCCGCACGCGCTCGAGTCAGTCGGGTTTCCAGCGCCAAAGCCGACTCCACGTGGCTTTTTTATACAATTTTCTCTAATTTTTCTTAGTTTCCGGTTTCAAAAGCCCACCTAGAGTCAGCAGATCGGCGGCTGCGGCGCTGGAAGCTCTTTCAGGGGTTATCCGGGGTGCTGAATACAAATTTGATGTCTATCTGTCAAGAGAGGACCGTAAACATTTCCCCAAAGTTTTGGTTCACGGGGCGTGGGGCGTTGCTCCGCCGAAATTGGCACAACGGTTTGCTCAACTCTGGGTGTAAAACTAGTTCGGGGGGGGGGGCGTTCAGAATACAAGTGATAAATGGATGATTCTGCTTTCAGAAATCGGTATCATATCATGGAATTTCTGGGAAAATACGAGTGATAACGTTATCACATACCTGATAACGAAAGGCAATTTCATTAACATGGATGAATCTTTTCATTTCTATGGGTAAATCTTGAGTGCCCCCCCCCAACAAGTTTTGCACCCAACTCTGCTCGGTATCACTACGTGATCGAGTGCGTTGGCATGATGCCCTCCCTGTTAGCGATACCACCAATTAATCCACGAGAATAATGTCTAAGTGGTCTAGCCTTCTCGCGTTGCCATGCCAGAATCATGTAGACCCTATGATTTCAACACGGGGAATATTTAGTATTTTTGGCTTTCTTTGCCTGCGATATACTGTTGGCCCTGACCGCACTTATACTTCGCGTTGCTTTTTGTGCTTCGACGCACACACTGTGCGTTGTAACACGTAGGCACCGAGTTTGTGCCAACACACAATAAGGAAAGCAAAGCATCAGGGCGATCCGGCCCGAGTGTATCTATCTATCGACGCTCTGGGTAGGTTGAACAAACTATTGAATTGAGGTGAATAGTGCTATTCAGGGTCCGTAATGGCGACAACCATGGCAACGATCACGCCGCCGAACGTGTCGTACATCCAGATGGACTCTCTTGTCATCATGAAAATCGTCAAGCATGTTGATAGCGAGCTTTATGCAGGAATGAGTGAGGTTAGTCAACTGCTTCTAATGCCGGAACGGTAATTTTCCCCCACTGCTAAATTAGCTTTGCGCGATTAGGTTGTGTGTTCATTGATGATTGCTGTCCTTCTCGGAGCCGAATTCCGGTCTGCAATGGCGAACAACGGCTGTAGAATCACGCAACAGGGTGGTAATAGTGCTGGGACCACTGGGTTTCGGCCCGTTTCACCTTCCTCCCAACACTATTATCACGTGTCGCGTGATGCAACAGCCGTAGTTCGTTATTGCGGACCGGAATTCGGCTCCGAGAACGACAGTATGTGTTCCGATTCAATTTTTCATAATGACAGATTCGTAACAGATCAGCAGTGGCAGATTTTAGATCGGTTCAGTTGAGGATCAAGTCCCCTCAAATCTTTTCAAGTGGAAATCGCACGCTAGATATTGAAGGTTTTGGAGGTTGGCGATAGATCGTTCAAAGCAAATTATTGACTGTATAAGATATTTTAAATAGTTTTTTGATCTTATTTTAGATTTTCGATCTGATGAAAAAGAGGTTTAAAAAGGGGCGCCGCTCCTATGACGCGATTTGTTTCAAAGATTCGGGTATATAACCTTGTGGGACGGAAAATTCTCTTTCAAATGACCTACGAAAGTGTTAAAAGTCCGCCGATGACAGCGACTTCAGAACCTGGAGCACACGTTTTTTGACTGCGTGATTGAATTGTAATTACATTGATTGTAAGCTCAATACATTGGAGTTTTTTTGAAAGGCAGTATACACCCTGGTTAACATGGTATATATATATATATATATATATATATATATATATATATATATATATATATATATATATATATATCTACGGAAATAGTAGAATACTATGGCTCAGAACACAGCGCCTACGCATGTTGAAGCGTCAAGAACGACCCACAGTGCTGCCACAAAAGTGAACAGTGGGCACCGCCCCGTTTTTCTCCGCTCTGTATTTGCCGTCTTCTAAAACAGGAGTAATGGGCCATTCCCACCGCCGTCGATGTCTGTGGTTTGCTTATTGTATTTATTATACCACCCACAAACGTCGCCGACGGTGGGAGTGGCCCAGCACCCCTGTTTTGGAGAAGGGAAAATACAGGGCGCGGGAAACTTCTTACACTTGTCGTGGCATTGTGTGTCGTTTCTGATCCTTCAAATTCCCGAGCTCTATATATAATCGTGTGCTCAAGTTTGTCCCATCTTAGGTTGCTGGTGAGGCTTGCCAAGGCCTACTGACAGGTCTTGTATCTGTGGAGAAGGATGATAGCCGACTTGAAATTACCAACTGCTTTCCCACTGCTCGTGCAGAACCCGTCCTGGAAAGTGACGAAAACGCTGCACAGGTTCAGTTTTCAATTTGTTTTTTTTTCTTATGGTGTGGCTACTTTTTGAACATTATTTCAATTTTTCGGAGTCCAGTGGTCGAGAAATGGTTGCACTTAGAGTTTGTAGAAGGGGCTATTTTGGGTGCTGAACACAAGTATGTGATTAGGGTAGGCTACGGTACACATACCGTAGTAGGTTGATCGGTTCAGATTTGGCTCAAACCTCGCCAAGAATGGATTACGAATTAAGTTACACTTGTTTGATCTAAAACTAGTACGGTAGGTTTGATGTATTTTAATTACCCTGGCCTTCTGTAGGCATTCGAATATTGGAAAACTGACAACGTATTCATGATGAGAGCTAGAAGGAACTCCTATTGGCAAAATTTCAGTGAGATCGGAGTCTGTGGCTAAACTACCGTGTACACACTAATTTTTAAACTTCACCAGGCTCATATTTGTATTTAGCACCTCCCCCCCCCAACCCAAATAAGCTCTTTGGACGAAGTTTGGGCTCAAAAAAATCCGATACTCGGAATCCGGAAAGTGAATGTGTTTTTATCTTTAGGAAGATTGACAGTTCTGTTATTGATTCAGACTAACCAAATGTACGAAGAGCTGAAGCAGCAGGAGATGTTAGACATGTTAAGGAAGTTCAGGTGTGCTTATCTACTACTTGTTTAACTGTGCTATACGAAAGACGTCTTTTTAAGGAACATGAATATTGATTACGAGCTAGTTGGATTCTATCAAGCACATCCATTTGGCGCTTGTTTCTCACAAGATCTGGTGGATTCCATGTTTGATTATCAGAGCAACGGACCCGATGGCGTGGTTATCATTTACGGTAGCTAATATGTTCTTTGTGTTGTTGTATCCGAATAAACAGCATCATTTTCAGGGCATTTGAGCCAGTTCAATAAACGTACTTTCAGATCCTGTGAAAACCCGCCAAGGGCAGCTCTGTCTGCGAGCGTACCGCCTTTCCGTTCCAGCACTCGAACTTTGCGCCAAAAATGACTGGTCTCCAGAGGCGTAAGTTCAATATCGAAGTTTCACTGTCTACTCTCTTGTTTTCTTTTTCATGGAAAATGTTTCAGTGTTAAATCCGCGAACTTGACGTATCAGACAATGTTTGAGGAGTTACCAATTGTCATCAAAAGCAGTCATCTTGTTAACGTGATGATGGCTGAGTTATCATTAGCACCGACTAGGATTTCCGATCGATTTTCGACCCATCTCGAATTAGGCTCCAGACGGTGAGTCAGAATTGGAAATCAACCGGTAGTAAAAGTCGGTTTTTTCAGGGTTTTTTGGTGAATTTATTACCGGAACCGCTTTCTTGGTTTTATTTTCAAATTATTCCTCTTCTTCTTCTCTGCAGCCACATAGAGGGTTTTGTCATAGGCGGAGGAACTGGGCGACCAGTAGTGGATTCGTCCATAGGTCCATTGGTGTCTGCGTGGTAGGTCTCTCCGGACAGTTGAATAAATGTGCGGTATCATGGCCGACGGTACCGCATTCCAAGCACACGTCAGATTTGCTGCTGTCAATCTTGCTGACATAAGGCATTAGCATTGTAGAGTGACCACAGCGTAATGATGCGAGCGTGCATCTCCCCCTTCTTCCGAGTTGAGACTCTGAGGTGCAGACGGGGGGCGGTATATCTCCTAGTATAGGATCTATGGCCGCCTTTATAAGAGGACACCGTACGAACTTGGTGTGCTCCTCGCGCAAAAGTTGGAGTCGTTCTTGCTGTGAGTGGTGCCATCTTTGCAAATTGACTTTGTTTGGAGCATCGGCGAATGGCTTTCTTATACTTCTCTCTCTCACGATGTTTAGCACTCTCCATGACGGGTGATTTGGTTGCTTTATAATGTTAATGCGGAATTGCTGGGCCTGGAGCTGACAGTGCTCCTTCACTGGTAATAGACGGGTCTCAGCATGCAGGTGCTCGATTGGGGAACTCCTTGCACATCCGGTGGCGATACGGAGAGCAGCATTTTGTTTTCGTTGCTTCTTTGTCCAGGAGGATTCTGAGACGAGATGCTGCCAAACCGGTGCGGCGTACTCCAGGACGGGCTGAAGAATTGCCTTATAACGTTGTGAGTATAGTCTCCTTGCTGCTACCCTACGAAGTGCCGCCCAGGGCCTTGAGAACCTTGAGCTTAGCTTTAACGACTGCCTGCTTCTGCTCGGTATTCTTATGAAACTTGAGTGACGGATCGAGCAAAAGACCGAGCAGCTATTGAAAGCGAGCAGCAGGCAAACGGTCTCCATCCCACAAGACATCCGGATGAGCGCTGTGCTTGGATGGGTCCGTCGTAAGAACGGACACTGACGACTTGGATGCAGAGATCCTTAGCATCTTGCGGTCGAAAAAGCTCTTCAGTGTGATCAGGTACTCGTTGATCTTGGTGGCGGCTACCTTTATATCCCGGTCTCGACACATGATTGTTATATCATCGGCGTAGGCGACAGTCTTGATATCCTGTGGTGGTTCAGGCATATCTTCTAGATACAGACTGAGGAGAGCTGGTGATAAAACACCGCCCTGGGGGCCTCCAGCTGCCATAGGAATACTGTTGGAGACATGGTTCTGGAACATGGCTCTTGCCCGTCGACCTTTGATAAAGGCCGATATCCAGCGCTTTTGCCACGGTGGTATTGACGACTCCAAAACGTTTCTTGACAGGATTCCTAGGTTAACCGTATCGAAAGCATTGGTGAGATCCAACGCGACAGCAACAGTTCTCAATGGCTTGTTAAAGCGTATGAACCCGTCGATTGCATAGCTAGTAATTTCTAGCAACGCAGTAGTTGTAGAATGCAGCCTTTTGAACCCGTGTTGAAACAATTGTTTCTCGTTATGCTCTGCTAAATTCTCCACAATGAGCTTTTCGGCTACCTTAGCGAAAGGTGACATCAAGCTAATGGGTCGATAACCCTTTACTGACGACTGAGGTTTGCCTGGCTTCGGCAACGGGATGACGTTGGCTGTCTTCCAGTTTTGAGGAATAATGCACGAGCTGAATGAAGTGTTCAGTACAGCAGGACAAATGCCGTCGGGACCGACAGCTTTGGAGTTCCGCATGTCCTTTATGATCTTCTCTACGTGCGCCACAGTGTCCGCATCGGCCGTGCTCGTGAGCGGGAGGCGGCAGAGCTCTCTAACTGTCACTCTATTCTGCGGACCACGCCGTGTACTTGTGACAAAGAAGCTTTTTCCAAGAGAGTAGGCGGCTTCCTTACCCGTCTTGAAAACTTTATTATCAAATTCACTTGTGGATACGGTAGCTGGCGAGCTCTTTCCAGATAGCTTCCGTAGTACCTTCCACGTAGCTGCACTGTCCGCCTTGAAATCCAACTGTCCCGTGAACTTTTCCCATTCTTCTTTCTTGTGCCTGTCCAGATCTTTTCTGATCTCGTCATCGAGTTGAGCAACGACAGGGTCTAGATGGTCGGCTGCTCTCCTGGCATCTCTAGTCCTAATCTTTTGGAGAATTTCTCTGGTGACGTTTGGATAGAACGTCTTAACGCGGCCAACAGGAATAGCCGCCTTCATGGCCCTGCGAATTGCATCAGACAAGTAATGCTCCTTCTGGTGCACATTGCCATTCCACGGGTTATCAGCCGCTAGGCGTAGCGCAACCTCACTGAACAGGCACCAGTCTGCTTGGCCTAAATTGAGATAAGAACGTTGACGAACACCGGAATAAGGAGCAAGAGAATTTGAGAGATCGATGTGCACAAAGGCGGGAACATGATCACTAGACAGTGTTGTTGAGGTAGACCATGAGCAGGCGTTGGAAAGGTTGGAAGAGACAAGAGTTATGCCTGGGCTAGAAGATCGGCCGTTGGCAGGGAGACGAGTGGGCTAATCATCCTTTAAGATGACCAGATCGCACTCCTCAGCCCATTCTTCGACTTCTTCTCCTCTAGCACCAGAACCAAGGGACGAGCAGAAGGTGTGGGCATTAAAGTCGCCCGCGAAAACAACTGATGAGACGGAATAATCGTTGAGTTGTTTGGAAGAGGAATGGGATTGTAGGAGAAGGGGCATGAGGTGGTAGGGGGAATATAGATGTTGAACAGAGAAAGGGGAGTTTTAAGGGGGAGATGGATTGAAAGGTACTCGAGAGTACCATCCGTGGGGGTGTTTAGTATGAGGTGGGAGGGGAGAGAAGATTCTTCTTCTTCTTCTGCAGCCTCGAAGTGGTTTTTGTCATAGGTTGAGGAACTGGGCGGCCTTGACAGGATTCGTCCAAAGGTCCATTGTGGTCAAGGAGGTAGGTCTCTTCGGGCACATGAAGAAGTGCGCCGTGTCGTGTCCGGGAGCACCACAGTCCGGGCATGCGTCTGGTCGGCTGCTGTCGATCTTGTTGACGTAAGACATGAGCAGTATAGAGTGACCACAGCGCAGCGAGGCAAGAGCACATCTGGCTCGTCTGCCGAGTTGAGACTCGGACTCGAAAACCCGAGGCGGCACTGCTCCTAAGATAGGGTTCACAGCCGCCTTCGTTAGATATCCTCGAACAAACTGGGTGTGCTCCTCACGCA
Organism: Aplectana chamaeleonis; assembly: GCA_029168955.1. NCBI lineage: Eukaryota > Metazoa > Nematoda > Chromadorea > Rhabditida > Cosmocercidae > Aplectana > Aplectana chamaeleonis. The sequence continues at coordinate 2,158,262 of JAPDOI010000058.1, read as the reverse complement.
GAAGACGAAGCCTTTCCATGTTGGAGTCGGTCCATCTCTGTGCATCAACTTTACGAGGAGCATCGGCGAACGGCGTCCTAATCGACCTCTCTCTTATGGGCTTCATGATTCTCTTTGTTGGATGATTCGGCTGTCTCAGAACATTAATATACATCTGCTGTGCCTGGAGTTCACAATGCTCCTTGACCGGCAATATGCAGGCCTCCGCGTGAAGATGTTCTATTGGGGAGCTCCTTGCACAACCGGTAGCAATTCTAAGCGCAGCATTCTGTACACGCTGCAGCTTATTCCTGGAGCTGTCAGACACCAGGTGCTGCCACACTGGTGCCGCATATTCCAGAGCCGGCTGAAGTATTGCTCTGTAGGTTCTCAATATTGTCTCTCGGCTGCTTCCCCATGATGTTCCTCCGAGAGCTCTCAAGATATTAAGCCTAGCCTTGACGACGGTTTGTTTCTGTTCCGCGTTTTTGTGGAACTTCAGTGACGGATCAAGAATAAGGCCAAGCAGCTTGGGGACTTTGGCTGCTGGCAACAGGTCACCATCCCATTTGACATCTGGATGGGCACTGTGTTCCTTGGTGTTTGTTGTGAACACTGAAACAGAGGATTTCGCGGCAGAGACTGTGAGCATCATATTATCGAGGAAGAGCTTTAACTCGACGAGATAGGCGCTGATCTTGTTAGCGGCTATTTGCAGGTCACGGTCCTGGCACATGATGGTGATGTCGTCGGCATACATAACAATCTTTACATCATTGGGAGGCTCGGGGATGTCCTCAAGATACAGGCTAAATAGGGCAGGGGACAACACTCCGTCTTGCGGAACACCGGCTGCTATTGGAATGCTATCGGATACGTGATTCTAGAACAGAACCTTAGCCCGGCGGCCTTTCGTGAAAGCTGCAATCCATCGCTTCTGCCATGATGGTAGCGACGACTTGAGCAGTTTCTCGGACAGCAGTCCCAAGTTAACAGAATCAAACGCTTTGCTCAGGTCGAGGGCAACGGCCACCGTTCTCAGGGGCTTTCTCATGTTGAACCCATCGACCGCAAAGCTCACGATCTCCAATAGAGCAGTAGTAGTAGAGTGAAGTTTCCTGAACCCATGCTGATGCTGCTGTCGCTCATTTTGATCAGCCAGGTCCGTCACGATCAACTTTTCAGCTAATTTAGCGACGAGCGATAACAGGCTTATTGGTCGAAAGCCTTTCGCCGTGCTTCGGGACTTGCCTGGCTTTGGCAACGGTATCACATTGGCTGTCTTCCAAGCTTGGGGTAGAGTGCAGGTCCGCAAAGAAGTGTTAATGATATCTGCAAGCATCGGTAGAAGTTCGATGGGAAGCTTCTTCAGGATGGCTGGGGAGATACCGTCAGGTCCGATAGCCTTCGAATTCCGCATTTCTTTGACAGCCTTCTCAACTTGTGTGAGAGTAAAGGCCTCAGAAGCGTTCATGAGCGCCAACCGGCTCAGCTCTCTAACCGTGACTCTGTTTTGCACGCCTCGCTTGGTGCGTGTGATGAAAAAGTTCTTGCCGAGTGGGTAAGCAGCCGCTTTCCCTGATTTGAAGATGTTCTCCTCGAACTCAATAGCGGAGCTCATCGGGGGAGCGGACTTTCCGGAAATTTTCCTCAAGACTTTCCACGTCGTAGTTCCGTCCGCCTTGAAATTCAGCTTTTCAGTGAACTTCTCCCAGCATTCCTTCTTGTTCTTATCCAGATCCTGCTTGATCTCATTATCCAGCACAGCAATCTCCGGGTCTAGATGATCTGCGGCTCTCTTCTCATCTCTGGTTCTTATCTTCTGCAGTATTTCCCTGCTGACATTTGGAAAAAAGGTCTTGACAAGACCCTCAGGAATTGCTGCTTTCATGGCCTTGCGGATGGCACTTGTTAGATGGCCCTCTTTCTGATGAACATCACCATTCCATGGGTAGTCGACCGCATGGCGGAGTGCAACATCTCTGAACAGGGTCCAGTCTGCTAGGCCTAAATTAAGATAAGTACGATGACGAAAACCAGAGTAAGGGGCAAGAGAGTCAGAGAGATCAATATAGACAAAGACGGGAATGTGATCACTGGAGAGAGTTGTGGATGTGGACCACGTGCAAGCATTAGAAAGATTGGATGACACAAGAGAGATATCTGGGCTAGAAGCTCGGCCGTTGGCAGGGAGACGAGTGGGCTGGTCATCATTGAGGATAACCAGGTCACACTCCTCAGCCCACTCTTCGACATCTTCCCCTCTGGCGTCAGAATCAAGAGCGGAACAGAACGTGTGAGCATTGAAGTCACCCGCAAAGACAGCTGAAGGGGAGAGTGAGCAGTCGTACAACTGCTTAAGGAGGGGAATAGGATTATAAGAGGGGGGACAAGATGATATAGGAGGAATGTAGATGTTAAATAGAGATAAAGGGGTTTTGAGGGGAGGTGGACAGGAATGTACTCGAGAGTACCGTCCGTAGGAGTATTAGGGATAATATGAGAAGGTATGACAGATTGCACGAAAGTAGACACTCCGCCCCCAAGAGCAGACCTTGGCATGTGATAGGGTGTATCCCGGAATGTTGGGCTGGGGGTAAGTGGTAGAAGGAGAGAGCTTGGTTTCTTGAACCATGATAACATCCGGGTGATGAGAACGTGCGAATAGAGAGAGTTCAGATAACTTGTTGCGAAGGCCGTTGAGATTAATGTGAACAATGGAGAGGGGGCGGTTGGTAATTGAGGAATCAGATTTGCTGGGGGCAGAGCATGGAACACAACGAAAGGATGAGTCATGATGCCTCACAGAACTGAGGCCCGAACAGGAGAAGTGCACCCACCTTTGGCATCCGAAGCACTGGACGCTGGTATGTCTCCAGTTGAGATCCTTGCCGCACGTGGCGCATAGGTACTTCTGCGCTGGACCTGGATTCCTCTCGACGCCGGCCCTTCGTAGTAAAATCCTCAGGAGAGCTGCGGCCGACCAGCACCTCTCCCATGACAAAAACCCTCTTCTCGGAGGGGTTGACCTCGGTTTGCACGGAGGCGATCTTCTTTCCTCCACACTGCCACGGCACGAACGTACGACATCTCGGCAGCGGAGAGAAGATAAAACAAAGGTTGAAACTCCTCCGCCAAGAGCTGACCTTGGAGCATGGAAGGCAGTGTAGCCCGGGATATTAGGATGAGGATAGGTAGGGGATGGAGAGAGCTTGGTTTCTTGAACCATGATCACGTCTGGATGGTAAGTACGTGCGAAGAGAGAGAGAGAGCTCAGAAAGTTTGGCACGAAGGCCGTTGAGATTTATATGTACAATGGAAAGGGGGCGATTTGAGGAAGAGGAATCAGAGTTGGTAGGTGAAGAGCATAAAACACAGCGAAAAGCAGAGTTATGATGCCTCACAGAGCTGAGACCCGAACAGGGGCGGCATGCATGAACGCAGCGAACGGTGTCAGGGAGCCGCTCCGCGTGCCATGCGCGCAGCGTCGAGCAACGGGGCGGCCTCGAAAATCAGGCACATCAATACACGCGACGAAATTCGGGGCCGCCCCGTTGCTTGACGCTGCGCGCATGGCACGCGGAGCGGCTCCCTGCCTTCGTTCGCTGCGTTCATGCATGCCGCCCCAGGAGAGATGCACCCACCTTTGGCATCCGGAGCACTGGACGCTTGTTTTCCTCCAGTTAACATCATTGCCGCACGTGGCGCATAGATACTTCTGAGCGGGTCCAAGATTCCTCTCTGCCGAGATGTCGTACGTTCGTGCCGTGGCAGTGTGGAGGAAAGAAGACCATCTCCGTGCAGACCGACGTCAATCCCTCCGCGGAGAAGGTTTCTGTCATGGGAGAGGTGCTGGCTGGCCGCAGCTCTCCTGAAGATCCTATTGCAAAGAGCCGGCGTCGAGAGGAACTCAGGACCCGCGAAGAAGAAGAAGTACCCATGTGCCACATGCGACAGAGATGTCAATTGGTATGGAACCAGCGTCCAATGTTTTGGATGCCAAAGGTGGGTGCACTTCTCTTGTTCGGGTCTCAGTTCTGTGAGGCACCACGATTCTTCCTTTCGTTGTATTGTGTGCTCCGCCTCCAGTAACTCAAATTCCTCATCTACCAACCGCCCCCTCTTTATTGTACATATCAATCCGAACGGTCTTCGCGCCAAGCTTTCTGAATTATCTCTCTTCGCTCGTACTCATCACCCGGATGTTATCATGGTTCAGGAAACCAAACTCTCTCCCTCTGCTACCTCTCGACATCCAAACATCTAGGGCTATACTGCATATCATAATCCTAGGTCATCTCAGGGAGGCGGAGTCTCTACTTTTGTTCTGTCCTCTCTTCCCTCTCACATCATTCCAAACACTCCAGTGGATGGCACTCTCGAGTACATCCCCATCCATCTACCTCTAAAAACTCCACTTTCTCTTTTCAATATATACATTCCTCCTCCTACATCCTGTCCACCAACCTACAACCCTATCCCTCTATTCAAGCAGCTGTATGACTGCTCTCTATCTCCTTCAATTGTCTTTGCGGGTGACTTCAATGCTCACACGTTCTGCTCGTCGCTCGATTCTGATGCTAGAGGAAATGACGTCGAAGAATGGGCGGAGGAGTGCGACCTGGTTATCCTTAACGATGACCAGCCCACTCGTCTCCCTGCCTACGGCCGATCTTCCAGCCCAGACATCTCCCTTGTCTCTTCTAATCTCTCTAATGCCTGCTCTTGGTCTACATCCACAACTCTTTCCAGTGATCACATTCCGGTCTTTGTCAATATCGATCTCTCTAACTCTCTTGCTCCCTATACAGGTGTTCGTCATCGTTCTTATCTCAATTTAGGCCTTGCAGACTGGAGCCTGTTCAGGGAGGTTGCACTCCGCCAAGCGGCCGAATATCCGTGGAATGGCAATGTACACCAGAAGGAGCGCCACCTATCTGATGCTATCTTGAAGGCTATGAAAGCTGCGATCCCTGAAGGTCGCGTCAAGACCTTCTTTCTCAATGTCACCAGAGTGACACAGCAGAAGATAAGGACAAGGGACGCAAAGAGAGCTGCTAATCATCTTGACCCAGACATTGCCTAGCTGGATAATGAGATCAGGATGGACCTTGATAGGCACAAGAAAGAATCTTGGGAGAAGTTCACTGAGAAGATGAACTTCAAGAGTGATGCTGCAGCAACGTGGAAGGCTTTGAAAAGGATCTCCGGAAAGTTCACCTCCGCCAACAATTCCACGATTGAATTCGACGGCGGAGTCTTCAAGTCAGGGAAAGAGGCCGCAAATGCTCTTGGGAAGCATTTTTTCATCACTAGAACCAAAAGAGAGAAGCAGAATAGAATAACTGTACGGGAACTCTGTAAGTTGCCTCTCATGGATGTAGATGATGCAGTCACGCCCGCGCTCAGGTCGAGAAGGTTATCAAGGAAATGAGTAACTCGAAGGCAGTAGGGCCACTAACACAACCGCCGCATTCGATGCGTGTTTAATATGCATTTAACTCGAAGACAATGCGGTTTCAAGCACAGTAAAGGGATGTGCTGCTAGGAGAGCACGTGCTCCTTTTGTGTGTCAGATTACAGCACGTGCCCCATCAAATCAGACATTAAATGCGTGCATGATACACATCCAACTCGATGACAAAGCGATTTTTCAAAAAAAAGGAATGCATACGACGCACTCTTGAGGCGGTACTGAGATGCCGATAGCGTCGCCGGTTTAATTACCGAAGTTTGTATTTGGCAAACCCAGCCGCTGGAGACCTCGTCCAACCGCTGGCAGCCCCAGATGGTGCTCAGCGAGTTGGCCGCGTCGCATGTGGGTGTTCCTGCCGCGTCGCGTGACGGTGTGCTGCTACCGATAGCGCTGGGCTATCCTGTAGCATGTGATCCTGCTATGAACTTTCGCAGCACCTGCTCCTGCTGTGAAATTTTGCAGCACGTGCTGCTGCCTGGAGCACGTGCGCCTGTGAAAAAAGTCTTTCGATGGATGTGGTCACTCGAGTTGAATGCATATTCGACACGCATTGAATGCGGTGGTTTTCTGAGCAGAAGGTTTGAGCCCAGCAGTTCTAAAGAGACTGCCAAGTGAACTACTACCCGTGCTCGCTGACTTCATTAATACATCGTTTCGCACCTGTACATTAACTCAAGATTGGAAAGTAGCACGCGTCATCCCATTGCCGAAGCATCGTCTTTTCCACTGATCCTGCGGAGCACAGAGCTCATCCCATGGTGAAATGGGACCAAACTCGCCTGCCGGCCGCCCGATTCCCTAAGCTGCTCGGACTCGTGTTGGATCCTTCGTTGTGGTTTCATAAGAACACTGAGCAGAAGCAATCTGCAGTGAAAACAAGACTTAACGTCCTACGTGCTCTCGGCGGAACGTCCTGGGGGTGCAGTAAAGAAACGATCCTGACCACGTACAAGGCCATCGTACAGCCCGCCCTGGAGTATGCTGCACCAGTCTGGCAGCATATCGTGTCGGACACATCCTGGTCCAAGCTGCAGCGCATTCAAAATGGAGCATTGCGAATCGCAACAGGCTGTTCTAAAAGCTCTCCAGTAGAACACCTACACGCCGAGGCTCGCATCCTGCCAGTTAAGGACCATTGCCAACTCCACGCATAACAGCTGTACATAAACATCCTGAAGCAGCCAAATCATCCGTCGCAAAGAGTATTAGACCCCGTCAGAGAGAAAAGTATAAGAAAGCCGTTTGCTGATGCTCCCACGAAAATCAATATACAGAGATGGACCAACGCACACCAAGAACGCCTCCGTCTCTTACGTGCCGAGCATACCCAATTCGTCAAGGATCATTTATGCAAGACCGCCGTAAACTCCATTCTCGGAGTCGTGCCGCTCAGGCGTTCGGGGGTGCCACGACGCGCCCCGAACACCTGCCGGTGGCTCCCCACCGCGCGTCCGAGTGCGAAAAGGTGCGCTCACCGTCGGCAGTGTTCTGGGACGCGCACCATCACTGAAATTTCGCCGTGAGCGCACCATCACAAAAAATTTCCGGCCTGACATGCCCCGGGGACACGCCACTGGGGTAATCCGCTTTGGGGTCCCCAGAGGGGGGGTCACCCCACTGCCACGGTCCGCAGCGGGTACCACCCCCCCCGAGCCGTGGGGAGCCCCCTCCTCTCGGCGACAAAAATTATCCTCTGGTATCCGTTGGATCTTCTGGTGAGTGACTAGAGGCCACCTTCCAGGTCCGACTCCGAAGAGCCGACCGAAACACACTGTGAGATGAGAAACCAGGGTTGAGCAGACCGTTGTGGCGATTTTTGTCGCGACTACGACCCCCCAATTTTTTTTTCTACCAAAAAATCTCAAAATTTTACGACCCCCAGGGGGGCCCTGGGACCAATTTTTTTAAGCTTCATTTAGTGTCAAATTTTAAAGAGAAGCAAAAGTTTAGTCATCAAGTGGTTTCGAAAAAATCCTATTTTTTCAAAATTTTTACGACCCTCCCCCATTTTCATTTTTTTCCAAAATTTTTACGACCCCATCGTTGTGGCTGGTCACAACCCTGCTAAACCCTGTGAGAAACCTTTTATACCAGCAACATTGTTAATACTTATGTCTAAACATGTTAATGATCCTGACGAATGTCTGGCGTCATACCCATAAAATCACGTTAAAACGGTTCGCCAACCGGTGACAACTGCCCAGAGATCCGCGTCTCAGCACCCCCGAATGCCTCAGTGAGCGACCGAGCCGCATCAATCGCTCCGCCCTATTTGGGGGTCCGCCAACCGGTGACAACTGCCCAGAGATCCGCGTCTCAGCACCCCCGAATGCCTGAGCGCCTGAGGTCAGCGAAACCGAGATGGAACTCGGTAGGCGTGCCAGGTGCACCCTTGCCTCGTTGCGCTGCGGGCACTCCCCCATGCTTTTGTCTTATTTATATAAGATCGATAGCAGCAGACCTGACGAGTGCCCGGATTGTGGTAATAAAGGGCATACTACTGCGCACCTTTTCAACTGCCCGATGAGACCGACATCGTTAACACCAGTAGATCTGTAAAAGAATCCGACGCTTGTGGCTCAGTTCCTCAATCTATGACAGGACGCTCTCTGTGGCTGCAGAAGAAGAAGAAGAGGATTCCTCTCCACGCCGGCCCTTAGCAGGAGAATCCGAAGGAAAGACGCGGCCGGCCAGCACCTCTCCCATGACAAAAACCCTCTTCGCGGAGGGGGTGACGTCGGTTTGCATAGAGGTGATCTTCTTTCCTCCACACTGCCACGGCGTGAACGTACGACATATCGGCAGCAAATTATTCCTGCTTTGCGAAACGTGTCTATGAGCGCAGTTCCCAACCAGGGATGTGCATAATAGAAATTTTGTAATTCGTTAGTCGTTAGTCGTTCAACCGGCCAGAACCCTCGTTAGTCGTTAATCGTTAGTCGTTAAAAATCTAGGCTTTGAAAATAAGCACAGATGAGGCCGAAAAATAGCCTATGAATAGAAAAAAGGCATTAAGAGATGTATGTTCTCCAAAATATGCGTGGCCATTAAAGACACGGATCATACCTCGTTAGAGAACCTAGTTCAAACTGCGAGCCTACATATACATAATTAAGAATATGCACGAAAGCCTAATATTCAAGAGCGTGCGTCTATCGAATTTTGTCATTTTTTCGGTACGTAAAGAAACAATATGGGAAACCGAGAAAATCTTGACTTCTTTGCCTTTTTTTCAGTGCAAAATTTGTCGTTCGGCGCTGTATGATGTTATTTGAGTTCTACCCGATGGTGACAACACGGAGAATTACCGACTTTGCACTAATTGTCCTTTGCTCAGCGTCGCGAGCCGAGCGCTTGCGTGATTCGGAGCTTGTTCCCATAATGGGGAAAGGTCGAAAGAAATTAGTACCCAAGAGAAAATTTTACTCCTAAGAGGTCCCAGCTCCACTTTATAGAAACCGCATATCTCGAATTTGTGACTTAACATCGAATCGAAGGACGGCGCCCTTTACAATCCAACCATAACATACAGTTCGCGTCGGCGCGTAGTTTTGGCCTGCAGGCACCGCCCCATATTATCGCCTCTGATAGTGCCCAGTGCAAAAATCTCCGCTGGTGCCGGTCAGGGCCGGAACCGGCTCAGTGAGCCTACCATAAAGTAGCGCGACCGACGCGATGTCGCATAAATGCTGCGCCTAACCTTGCGCAAAGTTTGGTTGGGGTTCTAATGTGGGGTTCCAGAACTGCGAAGCAGTGTTAGTAGAAATAATGAATACTGAAGGCTATGGTTATTTTGTGCCGTCCACCTCGAACAACGAACAGGGCAATATGTATCAATCCTGGTGTAAGCCTTGGGTTGGAGCGCGATTTGAATGACTACTGACTTTCTAACGAACTTTGGGTTCGCTTACGAAAATATTTTTAATTTCGTTAGTCGTTAGTCGTAACACCCAAAAAGCCCGTTAGTCGTTAAATTCGTTAGTTGTAATTACGCCCATCCCTGTTCCCAACACATAAAGCAGCGATATTTGATAATAATGCGCCTTTAAGGAAGGGGATTTTTCAAGGAACGATCGACATTTTACTGTTTGAGTCTAGGGCTGTATAGTTAGGGCCTCTCGTCAAATTTAATCTGGTGATTGGACTAGGCGCGATCGTTGTGTAGGCCGTGCGGCGTTCGCGACATCACCGGCCAGTGGGATTTCGACTGCTCGCGACGATCTACCGTAGCAGCCCCATTCATTTACTAGACTGGATTTTACGAAGGTATTGTACAGGTTAATCTATTGCTTATCGGCCTCGGAATAGCGTTGTTATGATTTTAAACCGGCGTCGCCCAATGGCTGTGTAATTTCGACATTACGCCATTCGCGCGACATCGTGGCAGGTCCCTTGTACCAGTGCTGACACAATCTAATCGCGAAAAAAAAATTAAGTGATCTTACTGTAATTGATATGGGAAGATCTATTGTTCGCTAACAGTTCCCGGGCAGCCTTTTCCTAGTGCGATAGAGATTTTTGTTGAAGTTCGTGGATATTGATCTTCGTGTGCAATATCCATGGGCTGACTGAAGAATAAAGTTGTGGACTTTTTTTTTTCGAACTGACTCGGACAAGCTAGTGTGTGTATTGAAAAAATGCGAACCATAATGCTAAATCTAGAGTCGACGTAATCAGTTTAGTCGAGTGAATGGACGGGGCTGCGGCGGTGAATCGCCGCGCGCGATCGTAACCCTATTGGCCGGTGATGCCACAAACGTAGCACGGCCAGATGCAATGATCGCGCCTGGTTCATTTACTAGACTAAATCTTATACGGAGACGATACAAGCGGGACATTTGTGGAAAATATTTCACAAGGTAGCTGAGTTGAGCACAAAACTTAGGAGTCAGGCAGCACTCGAACCTGCATCGCATCGCTTTCCGAACGAGAGCTCCACCATTACATCTTGACGCCCGCTCTTCGTCCGTCAACTAGTTGACGCAAGAACTGTATGAGCCCAAAACCAATCACTTGAGAACGGGTATGATCTGACCAGCACAAATCGGTATAAAATCCTGTCAAACTGAGGCTGTTTGAAGATAATCTAGATCTTTTTGGATAGGTCATACCTTTATTGCTTGCCAGAATATTCCCGTTGTCGGATGACGGCTGTTGTGCCTACGCGAATTTTGGGTCAACTAGCTGAGGGACGCAAATAAGGTGTGTAATAGTATACTCTGTTCCATCAAGTCAGCGATCGTAGAGTTCAAAGAAACAGCGCTCCCTCTACGTCCCTGACGAGCGCGCAACGTACATAGATCATTTACGCGACGCAGTGTGTTACCGTAATCCGGAAAACAGAATTAATCGATTATCTGCCACTACTTGCCACGTAAAAAGAGTATCTTCATCAAGAGTGAGTAAGACGAGCATTTTGAACGAAAATTACACAAGAATAGTGATGTAGTATGCGGAAAAAGAAATAAGTACGTGCTAAAGTCGATGAATTGTTTTTTTGGATTACGGTAAATCAGGTGCTGCGTCGCGTAGGTAATTTGCTCACGTTGCGCGCTCGTGAGAGACGTCCAGTGGGCACTGCTTCTTTGGTCTCGACGATGGCTGACTCGTTCGGTACTGAGTATACGACTAGCCTGGAAAGCAATGCGATGCAGGTTTGTGTCCTGCCTGATCTCTGAGTTTCCTGTTCAACTCATCGTCCGTGTGATAGAGCATGATAATATGTCATGCCCCGAAGGACATAAAATAACATCATCAAAATTTGTGGGAAACCTTTTCACAATCTATGCTAACGACGCTCATCTATATTTAGTTCATTGGAGAAAAGCGTACGAGCAATGATGGCTAATATTGACGAGCTGAACAAATCTATCTCATCGTACGGGAAGTATGTGAACGACAAGCAAAAACATGACAACATGATCTATAATCTCACTCAAAAAAGGGTTCGTTTACGGTTATTTGTTGTCAATTGATACTGGTGCACGGACCAGATCAGATGATTGGAAACGGTTCTTTCAACAGTACCATTGCAATGTGTATACCGAAGTGATCGTTGCAGCAAGCGGAAAATGAACAACGCGTCGCAAGAGGGGAGCCTCCGCTGTCGATGGATGATATTCGTAGAATGAAGGAGCCACAATTGCAAACTAGAAATGGCATGCTGGATGCAATGCTGAGTAGTTGCGACACGCAGTCCTTAGCCGATTTTTGTGTGAAGGTGAGCGACTATCTATTAGGTTGGTTCTGAAATTCTCCATCAAATGTAGGCCAGCAAATTTTTCGTTGTCCGGCAGCGATCTTCCGCTCAAGTGTGCTAACCATTCAAAAGTTCATTTCCCCCACTATCCTTAAGTGTTTGTGTTTCTCGGTTCCAGGAAAACTCGACCTGCTGTGAATCCTACGTCAAAATGTAGAGGAGTTTGTGTTCTGAAAATCTTTTAATGTAACTCATTTTCTCTCTTCTACCGATCAGAGGTGTTTAGATGCATGTGGGAATCCGTGATTGCTAGATTATGGTACCAAAACAGGTTCGCGAGTCAGTAGGGTGGATTCTGCATTTTCGAATTTTTTCTTTGAAAAAAAATGTCTTTTTTAATATTCCGAAAATTCGGTTTCTATATGATTAAGATGGGGCAAAATTACGGTATCAAGTTGTGAACGATATAATATTGTGCTCTAGGAGGCATTTCGCTTCCTTTTTCGAATTTTTTTCTTTTGTTTGCCTGAACAGATTTCTCACACTAAAACCTGTGAGAAATTGGCGAAGCCCCATGGCATCTTTCCCTTTCAATTTTATCTTGACGATTTTTGTGTGATCGACATTTTTCGAATTCCAACATTTTTTAGAGGTCCCTCCTTTGTCTCAATTGTTGTATTAAAGGTTGGGAAGCTATGATAATCGTTGTGGAAGCGTTCAACTTGTTTGTCTTCTGGGAGGCATACTATCTTGCATGTCATCTAGGCGCGTCCTGTTCGCAAGGCGGCTAGAAAAACGGTTTTTTTTTTCTGCGGGTTTCAAATAGGTAGTCTAAAACCATGAAAAGGACAAGTCCGATATAGTGTTAGCTAAACGAAGAAACAAGAAAAATCTCAAGAAATTGCTAAATAGGTTCCGTGGCGGAGCTCACAAAAGCATCTTTAAGAATTTCTGCGGGATGGAGAAGTTGTTTAACAAGCGTAACTCTCGTGTCCATGTCATCTCTGAACTAAAGAAATTTGCGAAAATCACTTTACCGGAAACATCGGCGGCCTCTACTTGAGAACGCCAACTTGCGTCACAGGAGAAGCGAAACTAACTATTCCGCTCTTGCATCAGTGTCTATGCAAGTCCGTGGTGTTTTCTGATTCGGAAAGTTCTGGAGAATCATATTTGCCCATTTGTTCAGGCTCGAAGCTTAATTTACGTTTCCACAGAGCCTTAATCATTTTATTGTAATTTTGCCTCATCCTGTGTTTTTTTTTTGAAAAATGGTTATTAATTGACAATTAAGTGTAATAAGATAAGTCCCTGTGTGGAATACTCAGCTGCATAGTCGATCGCCGTGAAATTGTTCGAGAATGAATATATAAAATGTCATTCCTCTAAAAGTTCTGAATGAGCGCGGAATTCGTCTCAATGAGGAAGTTTTTTGCCAAACGGACAATTGTACAGCTTGCTTTTGAAAAGTAAACCACACTGAATCGATACATCACAGATGACAACAGGGAATTTGCTAGCATACATTTGGCGCAGAATTTACGCACTAACGCCATGAGGGGTTTTTGTGCCCCACTTGTGTGAGAGTAAAACGAATCCATTTGATGTTAAGGTTACTGGCGAAAACATCGCAAAGTTGTTCCTCGCCGAGGCGCTTGCTGATGACAAAGGAACCGTCAAGGATCGATCGCAGAGCTTACTGAGCCGCTAGGGTGCCCTCCACACCTTTCTAAGTGTTCTGATGGTATTCAAGTTTCCTTTTAAATAGTTTGTTTTCCTTCTAGCAGCAATCCTTCCGGTTCTAAATGGTTAGATTTTGTTGTGACAGAATTTGTTTGTTGTTTCCTGTGTGGGCACCCGTTGTTACGCATGCGAATGCTACTGTGAGCATTCCATATTGTTCGGAAAAACATAAACATGTGCTTCCCTTGTATAGTTTTTGATGAAAACATTTGTCGCAGCAATGGCTGGCTGCCGAGATGTCGTACGTTCTTGCCATGGCAGTGTGGAGGAAAGAAGATCTACTCCGTGCAAACTGACGTCAATCCCTCCGCGGAAAAGGTTTTTGTCATGGGAGATGTGCTGGCTGGCCGCAGCTCTGTGGACGAGCCCTATGCTAATGGCCGATTTTTGAACCTGTCTCAACTCCTCTGTGGCTGCAAAGAAGAAGAAGAAGAAGCAATGGCTGACCAATAGATAGGACCGGGGTCATACTTCCGTCGGCGCTATGTTTACCATAAAACCACCAAAATCCGATATGCCTGTCGTTGCCGCTGGTCATGGAAATTGTGATCCCGGCCTTAAGCCCTCCTCTCTATCGGCCACTGATCGCCAGGAAGCGTCTACACCTATCGCGGCACGGTTTCTACTCATCCTATTCTATTGCCTTTGCTAAGCCGGATTCATGGTGATAACCTGGGCGTTGACGATTTCGGCTGGGTTAGACGCAAGATTCGGCCCGGCTATGCTCGCCCCCAAACCCAATCCAAATCGACAAACCCAGGGCTAGCGCCATATTGAAAATCAAGCGAACGATATCCACATACTCTATGCGATGCATGCGCAGGCGAGTTGAGAGAGCGCAGGGCAGATGGTACAATACCGCGCGCGCATTGAGAAATTCGATTATCGCCTGCGCTGCACGGGTACCGGGGGTGTGCGGCAATTACCATTGCCGACCATTTTGGGGTTCATCGCCATATTCATCAAATTCTTCATCCCTCAGAAATGCCAAATGTGCAAAAATCTCTCCCAGAGGCATATCGATTCCAGCAAGTTTCAAACTAAGTGTTATCAATGATGTAGCGTAAAAGCAGCCTTCTCTAGACATACGAACCAGTTGAGAACTCGTATATAGGTCCGCTCATAGTCAGTCGGTGGGCTTACGATAATAATTGGGACAGAAATTTTATTAATTCTGTAAATACTTTGTCCGGCTTTTTAAAAATTGAACAGTGTCCACAGCGGTCGTTAAATGAAGGAATGAAAGGGAGTAAAAGCGGAAAATCGTTGAAGGCATTAAATGAAGGAATGAAAGGGAGTAAAAGCGGAAAATCGTTGAAGGCGTTAAATGAAGGAATGAAAGGGAGTAAAAGCGGAAAATCGTTGAAGGCAACGGTTCGAACCGCATTCAACTTTTCACTAGAGATCGAAAGCTCCGAGGCCCATTGCTATAAGTGTCGCGAACCGGCTTGAAACGAGCAGCCATTAGCAATATACAGCCCAGAAACTGGAACGTGGTGTGCTCGCCCCACCTACTTGCTCGTTAGCCACACGGGAAGTGTGTGGGGCGGCACAATACATTTGAGTTTTGGGACCGTATAGAGCGAATTATTGCTCACGTTTATCCGACATTGTTATAGTAAGCCTTGTGCAGGCTTGTGGGCCGAATACACAGACAGGGAAGCGCCTAAGAGCAGTTCGGCTGGCTAAACTAACATTGTGTGTATTCGATTAACATATATATTTATTGCGTAGGCAAGCCTATGTAGTCAAAAACAATGTTCAAAACGACCGCGAGCAATGATCAACCTAAAGAAAGGAATCACAAGCTATCCAGCCAGTCAGGAAGGGCTACTTGTACGATCAGCCAGCTCAAATTTTTCTCGAATGAAATTTTTGAATGACGTAGTTGGAAGGAATGGAATGATTGCTACCAAGGTTCTCAAAAATGGGTATAGTTCTGTTGATGAAAAAGTGACGCCTGCAGTTGAGGTTAGATGTGTAACGGTGGAGTTTGTTGGGGCCACCTAGGTATAGTGGTTGACTCTCTCGTTGTCACAAGGTCCTCAGGTTTAATACCGGAATCTACGCCAAACAGGATCTTGTGGAGAAGAAGTCATTCTCTACTCTTCTGAGGGATAACGGTTTCAAATGAAATAGCTCATTTCTCTGCACGGAATCGGGTATGCGGCCATAAACGAAACCATGCATCCTAATAAACAATTTCCTTGTGAAGTTGTTTTAGACTAAAAAAAAAAAACATGCCCCTCGGAGTTCTTGATTTCCGGTGAAAATTCGAAGGCTGATTTTATCGTGGAAGTTGGTTTCCACTAGCCTGGTGTCGTATTACTCCAGTGGCCTCACAAGGCAAACCGTTTGAGCGTAATTTCAAGTAAGCGAAATAAAGAACCATGAGCCACCCGCTTGCTACTAGCACCTAAAATTTTGGGATCTTTTTTCAAACTCTAGCTTGGACGGCTATTGTGGGCCCGCTTGCTGACCTCTCACGGCAGCCTCGGCATACGGTTGGCCTCGCCAACGGCGACTCAATATCGATAACGAGTGGGGTGATCGGCAGAGATCATGCTTGACAAATCGCGGTATGCGCGCATATCTAAAACTTCCTGGGAAAAACAGTGGGAAGCCGTGTTCTACAGTGAGATTCATCAAAAGTTTGACAGAATCCTACTTATGGAGGGAGCTACTCTGGAAGTTTACATCAAGGATTGTCACAATTTAGAGACCATACAAGATTTATTTCGCGATAACCACCAGACCTCTTAATTACTTATTCTTTCCTTGAATAGGTGTGCTTCCTCCCTCAATCGGGTTAACGCGTTGTTTTCCGAAAAAAAAATTAGAGAATATTCCGCACCCCTGTCAAAAATGCCCCCACCCCGGAATTTCGGCCCCTTGGAAAAATCGGAGAATATTTCGCACCCGTGCCTAAAATGCCCCACCCCCTGGTTGTGACCCCTCAAAAAAATCCGACAATATCATGCACCCGTGCCTAAAATACCCCACCGTGGGGTTTCAACCCCTTGAAAAAAAACCCCGAGAATTTTTATTTGCTTTCGTGTTAAGACTGCCCCCACCCCGGGGTTCCAACCCCTTTAAGAAATCTGAAAATGTTTCACCTAAACGACACTCCAGGTCTTATTATAAGGTTCAGGCCTGTGACAGTCGTTGATATCGAACTCCTGAGTACTTCCGCAACCAGGATTGTATTAAACGTGTGGTGTATTTCACGATAGAACACTGATTTCTTACTTGTTACAGAAAAGGGTTTCAATGATCGCGCAGACGGCAAATCCGTTCTGCATGATCTCTGCCGATCGCCCAACCAGCCAACTCATTATCGATGTTGCGCCGTCGCTGCGGGCGCGGTAGACCGTATGCCGAGGCTGCCATGATAGGCCCTCGGCCAGCAGCCGGGCTCACAAGACCCGTCCCAGCAAGAGATCGGAAGAAGAACCTGTCGCCCAATCATCACGTATTCATTCATCTATTCGCACCTGAAAACGGTACCGGTATCGACCATTCTTTGGGTCACCGCATCAAGCTTGCTTGTGGTTTGTTGCAGGTCATCGGATCGACTGCGCTGGGTCGCGCTGGCAGCCAGCCCCTTTCAGAGTGGACCCAGATTTTGCCGGTTATTTTTGGGGTTGGCCGTTGCCCTTGCCGAAACTTAATAAACTCCTTTGCAGCACACCCCTGATGGGTACACGGCCGGCTTTTGACGCGGAAACAAATTTAACAAAATTCTCTGCA
Source organism: Aplectana chamaeleonis (assembly GCA_029168955.1). Taxonomy (NCBI): domain Eukaryota; kingdom Metazoa; phylum Nematoda; class Chromadorea; order Rhabditida; family Cosmocercidae; genus Aplectana; species Aplectana chamaeleonis. The sequence goes on along the minus strand of JAPDOI010000058.1, from coordinate 2,141,115 downwards.
GAATCCAGAGACATCGCAAAGTAGACCGCTACTCACATCACACCGCACGGAACAGTGATCCTGAACCGAAACGTTTCTGCATTTTTAATTTCTTTTTTCGATGATTTCTAGCGTAATAGAGCAAGAGTCGAAAAAGGTCACCTTGTCCCCTACACACTCAAACTATGCTGCCGCTCTGACGCACTTTCCTGACCAACGCTACGACGAAGTCTGGAACATCAAGGCTTTTAGAGACGCAGCAATGTCGTCTCGGCACCATGGGTCACATCAACTATGACACTTTGGCCCAGATGGGAATGAAAGCTCTTTAATTACCGGTTAAAAACTCCGGTCCACAACTCAGAACGGCTGTTGCGACACACAAGCCACTCGAAATCGTGCCGAGACCATGTTGTCCCGGTACGATCAAGCTGCGTGCTGAACAGCGTTTGTACGAAATGTCTTTTCGATAAGAACCGCATGTGAGGGCTACTGGCGAACCCTTTTATGACTGTGCGCATTGCGAACTGGAAGAGAGTCGCAGGGACGAAAATTGCTCTAAACATTGACGATCCAGGAATTCCAACGTCGTCATAAAAAGGTGTACGATTTTCTCTCTATAGAAGTAATCTCATGCACAGACATAAGTCAAATATATTATTCCGGTATATATAAGACATGCATCAAACCAACAATTTTACCCTTATGGAATGGGACAACAAAAATGAAACAATCACGCGGGTTTACTTTTTCTTAGCGGCTCCTGCCTTTTGTGCGGCTTTCGTAACTTTTCCTCCACTGCCATCAGACTTGTCCACGGATTTGATGACACCGACAGCAACAGTCTGTCTCATGTCACGCACAGCGAAACGTCCAAGAGGTGCATAGTCGGTGAAGGATTCAACACAAAGTGGCTTAGTGGGAATGAGTTCGACAATTCCTGCATCACCAGATTTAAGGAACTTCGGGTTATCCTCGACTTTCTTACCGGTACGTCGATCAACCTAGATCGGTAATATATTACAGGCATCACACAAGCTGAAAAATTCTATGTATTCATGCCATAAGTTGGACGTTTGGGGTTGCTGGCATTGAGCACTGTAGAAAAACAAAGGAAAACCCCGATGTAACAAATGGGTAAGCGGTTGTTTTTGTATTGAATTGGAACTGGACGAGTAACACTGCACCATGCACGCACGGTTGTGAAAGCGAATCTAGCGGCCAAGTGGTTGAACCGGGGACTGAGACGCTTGCACGTTGGAAGCGTCAAAAACATTTCGTAGACGTTTGTACCCAGCAGTACTCAAATTCGGAAGAAGAAAACTATATCTACCACACCTTCTCTTTTAGCTCATTGAACTTGCAGGCGATATGTGCAGTGTGACAATCCAGAACAGGAGTGTAGCCAGCGGCGATTTGTCCAGGGTGGTTCATGATGATAACCTGAGAATATGGTTCGAGAATGGAGAGATGTATAATGTAGACTAGACGAAAAATACCGTGCGGAACAAATTGCCACGACAGCCCTAAAGTATAGCGTATGGTGGAATTGCACAACACACACACACACTCTTGAGTGAAGAAATGAAACCGAGCAGTCTCATTGTCAGAGTAAATAGATGACAAACTAGGTTGGAATTCTAGTCTGATCACTCAAAATCCCTTCAATTACAGAGTCAGTACCCTTATTAACTCTCAGTCACACTTCACTGCAACATCCAAGACCATTTCCACCTGAAATTACCGCTTTCCAAAATAAACGTGAGTTTTTTAGGATTTCCGCAGCGAATCAATGAAATATGCGTCGCTTTTACGATAGATTCTGCATCTACACCATCGCACACGTAATTTTAAGGCTATCGTGGCAATCGGTACTGCACGGTATTCTGAGTTTACTATAATGTAGTTGTAGACCTGCAGAAGATTGAGGGCGATCGGTTGAAATTCAATACGCGTGAAGCTCATTGTACAACGGCAGCTCTCGATTCACTGGTGGCGAGCATGGGTACTTGTCAGGGTCTAGCGATTGATGGCGCATCAGTACAACAGGAGAAACAGAGTTCATAAAATATTACTTCAGCAGCGGTCGTAGCTTCGGTAACCTTCGACGCGACGGCTTGCTGCACCCTGGTGCTGACAGATGTAGGGGGTATTGGGCAGGGTTACCCCTCCTCGGTGTATTCGAAGGCGATGACAGTGTATTTCCCCATCCCGGAATCAAGTCGCTACGACCCCATCGTCTTGGTAACAAAAATAAGCGGATTGTTTACAATTCCATCCTCGAATTTCCGTTTTTGCGCCAAAATTCCCATAATCCCAACATATAAAAATTTGATTTTTAAGCTAAAACTTTGACATCCCGTATCAACAACCGTTGGGAAGTCATATACCCGCTCTAGCCCTGCTCCCTAGCTCCAGAAGATACCACCTGGCCGTTGGAGGTTGTTGAGAGAGGGTAACCCAGCCTCGTTGTTCTACCTCTAACAAACCAATTTGGTGAACTACATCGCGGACAGCTTGTTGAGGAGATTCTCGGCCCACTTTCTCGGCGTAGGCCTATCGGTCACATTTATAAGACTGATGCGCCGTGAAAAGTGAACGGCAAGAAATTGGGCGGCGAATCTCCTCCAACAAGAGGTCTAAGAGAGAGCTCTCAAGTATGGCCACGAAAACTTATAGACGAACCTGGGCGTTGAATGTGCGGGCTTCTTTGGCGGGATCATTTTTAGAGTCCGAGCAAACTGAACCACGACGAATGTCCTTGACGGATACGTTCTTTACGTTGAATCCGACATTATCACCAGGAACAGCTTCAGGGAGGGACTCGTGATGCATTTCGACAGACTTCACTTCAGTGGTAACGTTTTGTGGCGCAAAGGTCACCACCATACCAGGCTTTAGAACTCCAGTCTCTACTCGTCCAACTGGTACAGTTCCGATACCTATAACAACTCTTGGTGCAAAACTAGTTCAGGGGGGGGGCACTCAGAATCCAAGTGAGAAATGGATGACTCTGCTTTCAGGAATCGATCTCATTTCAAGGAATTTCTAGGAAATTACGATTGATAACGTTATCAAATATCTGATAGCGAAAGAAAATTTATTTTTCGTGGACGAATCTTTTAATTTCTACCGGTAAATCTTGAATGCCTCCCGAACTAGATTTGCACCCAACTCTTGTCAATTCATGAGGAACAAACATAGCAATAAAAAAGGAGCTGTGCATACAAACCTCCAATCTTGTACACGTCCTGAAGAGGAAGACGGAGAGGTCTGTCGGTGGGCCGTTGCGGAGGAACAATGGAGTCGAGAGCCTCGAGAAGAGTCTTCCCTGAGGCGTTCCCCTCCTTTCGCTCTACAGCCCACCCTTTGAACCACGGCATGTTCGGAGAGGGTTCGAGCATGTTATCACCGTTAAAACCAGAAATGGGAACGAAAGCAACAGCCTTGGGATTGTATCCGATCTTTTTGATAAAGTTGGAGACTTCTGTCGTGATCTCAGTGAAGCGAGCTTCCGAAAACGGAGGCTCAGTAGAGTCCATCTTATTGCACGCAACGATGAGCTGTTTCACGCCAAGCGTCTGAGCAAGAAGTGCATGCTCGCGTGTCTGTCCGTTCTTCGAGATACCCGCCTCAAATTCTCCAGTACCGCAAGCAACAACAAGCACAGCACAATCAGCCTGTGATGTTCCTGAAACATTGCAACGATGTGTAGCCATGTAACTACTGTCCGGCCCAGATCAAACTAACCAGTAATCATGTTCTTGATAAAGTCACGATGTCCAGGAGCATCGATAATAGTGATATAGTACTTGGCTGTTTCGAATTTCCACAGAGCAATATCAATAGTGATACCACGTTCACGCTCGGCCTTCAGCTTGTCGAGTACCCAAGCGTATTTAAATGAACCCTTACCCATCTGGAAAAGGAAAGCCTTATCATCTTCTCAGAAAGAGCCATGACCGAATAGACACACAAAATGCTCTTGCTCCCAGAATTCAGTACAGCGCTGCGAGACTTTCCTCAAGAAACAACCTCCTCTAAACATTGAAGACCGCATACTGCATTCGAACAATCCCATTTAGTTCCTAAAGGGAAAGCAAATGCCAGGAACCATTCATTAAGCCCTCGTGAGACCCCTTCGCCTCATAAAACCCTAAAATCATCTATCTTGATCTCACAAACTCCGTGATGCTGAAAACATAAAGTCGCTGTATCCTGTTAGCTCAATGCGCTCGGAAACAATGCTTTACAAGCACAGAATTATGCCCAGCGCTAACGAATCGCTGCCAGAGAAATGGTCCGCGCATACTTGTTCGCATACCAAAAACTTCGCACCAACCAAAAGTCCCTTTCCAAAATCGGGGAAGTGTAAAGGCCTGAGAAATGAATCTTCACACAAAGCCAAATTTTCAACATACCAGGTATCAGAGCTTAGAAAATTGCGACGTGGACCAGTTCTCACGTATAACAAATGAACGCTCACTACAATTCTAATAATATGAAATTTCTAGAACCTAGGGAGCAAGAAACGGTTTGGACCACGTGTCCTCGCTTGACTAAAATTCTCATATGAAAGGGGCAATGCACAGAGTGGCCACTTCAAATGTAATAAGATAATAAGATTCTTGGATCGATTAAAGGAAGGATAAATTTAGAAAATTTCCATGGAATTTAAAGAGAGTTATACGCGTTCTTTGTAGGTTACCATGGCACTTTATCAACCGCAGTCAACAAAACAACCATCCAAAAAACCGAAAAAGAGTATTGTTTTCGCGCTATGCGATCAAAACGATCCCCCAACGAGGCGAGGAGGTAATGATCCTATCATTACCTCCTCGCTTGCGTGCGTGCCACGCGTGCTCGGCGCGACGATCTCTCGAACAGTGATCGACGATATGTATGTACGTTTCAGTTTTCTGACAAACTCGATTTCTGTTTTCTGAATTTTTTTTAGAAATTTCCGCACACCCCTGGTCGGCAGACATCATGCGGAACAGATCACGTTCTTCGTGCACATTGGGAGCCTTTTCTGAGAAATCAATGGAGAATTTGTGTATTACAGTGGTACACATCAAACATTTGACAAAATCCTCGCTCTGGAGGTACTCTGAAATTTGATATCAATGATTGCCACAGTTGAGAAACCAAACAAAATTTATTTCGCGGTCACCACTCAAATGTCTAACCATTCCAGGAATGAATGTGCTCCCTCCATCAATTGAGATTCCCATAGTTTCCTCTTTTCCATATCGGAGACTACTTTCACACTGATGTACCAGGTTGTCCAATAATTCTTGTCCGAAAATTTCACCATTTTTAATTTTTTTCAACTTTATTGAAAAACAAGTCTTATCAACAATATAATCACCACAGTTATCCACAACAGTGGCCCATCGATTGAGCAGGTCGCCGATGCCCTTCGCCCAGAACTCCGGGGGCTGCGACTCGAAGAAGTCCGCGATGTCGGATTTGAGGTTGTCGTAGTTGGTGAATTTTCTTCCGGCCAAATGGTGCTTCAGCGGGCGGAACAAGTGGTAGTCGGAGGGGACGAGGTCCGGGGAATACGGCGGATGGGCAACCGTCTCCCAGCCGAGCGGCGCCAACTTCTGCTGGGTCTCCTTCGCCACGTGGGGGCGCGCGTTGTCGTGCAGCAGGTGAACCGAGGCTCGTCGGGGATGCTTTTTTCGGATGGCGGCGGCTAGTTCCTCGAACTGATCGGTGTAGATGGAGGCGGTGACCGTCCTGCCTTGCGGGAGCAGCTCGAAGTACAGCATGCCCTTGGTGTCCCACCAGCAGCAAAGCATGATCTTCAGCGGATGCAGGTCGGCTTTCGGCGTCGTCGGCGGCTCTTCTCCGCGCGGGATCCAGACGGCACGGCGGGCGACGTTGTCGTAGAGGACCCAGCTCTCATCCTCAGTGACCAGGTCCTCGAGAAACTCCTTGCGATGTGGACGAAGGAGGAGGGACTGGCAGACGGCCACGCGGCTCTGCTTGTTGGCGTCCGTCAGACGGTGGGGGATCCAACGGGCCAGAACTTTGTGGTAGCCGAGTAAGTTGAGTCGATTGTGGATGGTGGACTTGCTGCAGCCGAGCGTCGTCGCCAGTTCACGGGTGGTGGCTTCCGGCTTCTCCTTGATACAGCGATGGACTTCGTCATCATCCACCGTAGAAGGCCCCCCGCTGTGCTCCCTGTCCTCGAGGGTCGTGTCGCCGCTCTCGAAACGATTGAACCAGCGTGCGTTGGGACACTGCATCCTCCTTGCACGCTCTGCAGATGTTGGCGACCGCGGTGCCCGTGTCTTTGCCCAGCAGCCACTCGTAGTACACGAACGTACGAATTCGACCTTGGTCCATTTTAGCTTGTACTGGTAGCTAGACGCGGCAACTGCGCCTTATATACCCCTAGCGTAGAACTCTGGAGAACCTTCTAGAAGGTTCTTACACTTGCCTGATATTATACGACTTCTAAGGAAAATTATAGAATTTTAAAAATTTTCGGACAGGAATTATTGGACGGCCTGGTAAAAAATGCCCCGAACCGGAGTTTCAACCTCTTTGAAAAAAGAAGAATGCTTCACATAAACATCAGATTCAGTCCCATCCTTTCAAGACAAAACGTTGAAGCTAGAACTTTTACAGGCGTCACCGTCCACCGTTACAGACAATCTTGGCGGGACCACTTCGCCATCCATTGGCAGCACGCCAAGGGAGCGATGCGAATGTTCCGAAAAATGGCCTGCGACAGCGAATGTGGCTGTTTGTGTCCCTTTTTTCTTTGTCAGCAACTCAATTGTTACTCAGATTTCGTTAAATCGAGTAAACCACTCGCATAAGGCATATAGACCGAAAGTAGTTTAGGTTAATGAGCGGAAAGCACACATCTCAAGAGAATCTGCTCTTACTTAGAAAAAAAAGTGATGCCAAAGTTGTGTTCAGCGTCTTCTGCGTGAATTCTCGGTCGATTTCGGGTCACAGGCTTAAGGACTCTCATGCATCTACCCGCAATTGCCCGTAAATCAGTATCACTATAAGAAACTTAAATTCATGTTAGGTACCTGCCAACAAGAAGTTTGAGGCAAGCTATTTCATTCTCAATACACAGAACACTTCTGCAAGAGGGGTCGTTTATACTCCCGCCGCCCAGCGGCGCGACCCAGTGCATTTCTGTATATTGATCACGCGGCGCGGCACGATCGATGTTGTAGGACTGCACTTCGCCGCGCCGCTCGGCGGCGGAAGTATAAACGACGCCAGAACCCTGCCTTTGTTTTCGCGGCGATTCACTGCGCTTCTTTGTGCCTTGGCTAGCTGCCAGTAAATTTCGAGAAGGTCCGAAACGATTGTCTGCAATGGTAGACGGTGAAGCCTGTAAAAGTCCTAGCTTTAACACCTAGTTCTTTCAAGCCCCCAAACAAGATCAAGCAGGGTTGTATTGCTCAGTTTAGAAATCATTTCGCTATTTGATTCGAAAAAAAGAGACCCTATAATCAAATTTATTAAATTCATGCAGAAACTTACTGTGCTTCTTTGGGCCGAATTCCGGTCCGCTTTGGCGCTGGAAACTCGACTGGCTCGAGCGCGTGCGGCCCAAAGCGTGTAGAGACGCAATTGCAGACCGGAATTCGGCCCAGAGAAGCACAGTAAGAAACGCGATATTTCACACCAGTGTCACATAATGAATGTCACAGAATGGTAATAATAATAAAAATTCGTAACGGACATAACAAAATGTTATTATTTTTATCCGGCATAAATGTGTTTCAATCAATGGATAGTGTCTGATGTCTCACCAGCAGGGTAATGCGGCGAGTAAAGCGAAGCAATCAGCCAGCGCGACGACATGCCGTCGTTAAGATCTATTCATACTCCTCAAAGCCAGCGCGTCAAGCGCACTATACATTGGATCCGATTCGGATAATTTCGGATATCCGTCCGAATGATTCGAAATTTTGACGATTCGGTATCCGAATCACCGAAAAAACGCCAAATCCGAACCGAGCCGAAATCCGAATCACCGAAAAATCCCAAAACCGAACCGAACCGAAATCCGAATCACCGAAAAAATCCCAAAACCGAACCGAACCGAAATCCGAATCACCGAAAAAACGCCAAATCCGAATCGAACCGAAATCCGATTCACCGAAAAAACGCCAAATCCGAATCGAACCGAAATCCGATTCACCGAAAAAACGCCAAATCCGAATCGAACCGAAATCCGATTCACCGAAAAATCGTCAAATCCGAATCGAACCGAAATCCGATTCACCGAATTACACAGGATTCGATTCATGAATCGAGTTTTTGATTATCCGAAATGCGTCACGATTCGATTCAATCATGCTAGTTTAAAGGTAAAGGACACCCAGGGAATTGTTTTTCTAGATTTCATCCTCATCTTGGAGACGGTCACACTCTGATCACAATGGTATTTCTGCAATCGTCCAAGACCCCCTACGAACGGAGATATGGCTCCTTGAAAATGCCTGTTTTTTCAGGGCAAAAATTTGGTCGACGAGTTGTCTTAGGCCTGTATTTCTCTTGATTCGCAGTTGCGGCACGAGAGCAAAACAGGATGAGGAGATTAATTGGAAAGGGAGGGAAGAACGATGACTCGGTTGAAAATCATCCATCAATGTAGCCGCTATTGAGATCGAAAGTCAGGAAGAGGGCGGGCCTGTGGTATTGGCTGGAGCGGGTGGGGCCCGTGGTGGTCGCTTATATCTAGCTTATTTGGAGAAATTGAGATCTCGCATTTGGCACGTGTTATACAGGAGGGGTCTTCTACACAATTACACAAAAATTTCAAATTTCGTATCTGAGGGTGTATGGTGCCTTTGAAGGATTCAATAGTGATCCATATACGCGCTCCAATAGCGACACGAGCGCGGGCTACATTCCGAATTTTCTCCCAGAATTTTCTGGTTGTGTCTTTGCTTCTCCTTCGCTGTCAGTCTACGGTACTTTTCCTGACTGTGATTGTTTCTCGTATTGAAAGCCTGTCTTTGCGCTTGCTAGTGGCCGTTTCAATGTTTCAAAATTCTGTCATATACATTTTCATATATTTGCGGCTATATTCTTCCTCCCTAGTGCAATCCCAATAATCCGCATCTAGCGCTCCGGTACGTCTTCTTTTTAGTCTCCTTGAATTACCGCCGTAGAATTAGAAGCTTCGTCGCTGCTGGTTGCGGACAGAGAAATTGATTTGGCGGCAACTCATGTTTAAGGTTTTTCATCATTTCATTGCTTCGATAGCGGAACGGGCCGTTTTTCCAACTAGTTTAGTGCTAAAACTGAAGTACTGATTATTCCATTATTGTCTCGAAGATGATTGCAGGTGTTCTGAGCTTTTTCTCTCGCACTTCAGAGCACACATATCTGAAGCGATTTCTTCTGTATATCCGAGAAATTACAGCGAGTCACTTACAATGTCTCATTCCTGACGGCCTTCGTATCGCTTCAAAGAAGGTGATGAACTGAATGCCTAGAAGGCTTGACGGATTAGATGTGGAAGTTAGGGTTTGCGCGAGAATCCTCTTAGAGCGTAAAAGCGACGAAAAGAAAATTTTTTGCTGTCGATTGGGTTGCTGGGTCCGCAATCAGCAGTGACGAAGCATTCAATTTTACGGTGAAGACCACAAAACAATCGGAAACAGCACATTGGGAACGGTACCGATAATTTCGTCGATTCGAAACGCTGGTGCTATCTGCCCGGGTCATGACGGGTTGCGACTGTGATTCGTTCACATACATCTCACTGGGGCGCCCCACCTTTCCGCCTAAGGGTTCTAAAAAGCTCTCAAAATATGCTTTAAATGTGGTGCTCTGTTTTAACGCCCAGTATGCCACTTCACTTTGATCCTACCTATCCGCCGCCGGTAACTGCGCGTTGAAAACAGGACAGGGCCCTTTACACACCGAGGAGGAGTTGTCCCGCCTTTCGCGGCTCTAATTCCACTCGGGACCACTTCGCTCGCGTTGAGTGGCGTGACGTTTCAAACTGCAAAAACGGGACAGCTCCTCCCTCGGTGTGTAGAGAGCCCCTGTCCCATTTAAAACCGCCGCGCGCGCGGCCTCGCATACCCGACGCGGCGGTTAAGGCGTCGTGCGCGCCGTTTCGCATTAGGTCGCGCTCACGAACAGCAAGGAATTGAGCCAAATCAAGTTATTCTTTCGCAAGGTAAGAATTAGAGAATAAATGCTGTAATAAAGTACAATTGACCGTATTTAGCTCACAATTAGATGGCATAGTACACATAATTGGGGCTAGATAAGACGATAATGAGGAATTTCTAAATATTACGAGCAACTACCACTCAACCCATGGTCAAGCAAATCAGTCTAGGATTTCGAAAAGAAACTACCTGTCATTGTTGGAAAGTTCTATCCAGTTAGGCCTTCAAGAAACTCTAAACATCTCTTTTTTTGATTCTGTTGGTCAAAATATTATTTTTGGATAACATACGTAATGGACTGTTTGCTAGGCTGAACACCAATTGAAAGTTCCGTTCTCAGGTTCCTAAACAAGATTCGCGTAGGTTTCAGTACGTCCATCGCAGACGATGATTAGGATGCGACTATAACTTTGCCTCATAAACCACGAAATCCTTTGGAATGGTTAGAGAATGAGAGCGAGTGATTCTTGATCTAAAGCTCGGAGAGCCATCTAGAATAGTTTCGAGATTATTTTTCGACGCTTAGGGACTATAAAGGTATTTCTGAGACCTTAGCCGGTGCTGTGTAGAATGAAAAAAATCTAGACTGACATAAAAGAGCCATATCGTTCCTGGTTTTCCCCCAGGTAGACTGCTGGAAATGTTTGTGGAGAATGTCAAAGAACCCAAGTTTACACTCGAAACACAATCTGAATACTTCTTCTTCTTCTTCTGCAGCCTCAAAGTGGTTTTTGTCATAGGTTGAGGAACTGGGCGGCCTTCACAGGATTCGTCCAAAGGTCCATTATTGTTAAGGAGGTAGGTCTCTTCGGACACATGAACAAGTGCGCCGTGTCGTGTCCGGGAGCACCACAGTCCGGGCATGCGTCTGGTCGGCTGCTGTCGATCTTGTTGACGTAAGACATGAGCAGAATAGAGTGACCACAGCGCAGTGATGCAAGAGCACATCTGGCTCGTCTGCCGAGTTGAGACTCGGACTCGCAAACCCGAGGCGGCACCGTTCCCAAGATAGGGTTCAGAGCCGCCTTTGCTAGATATCCTCGAACAAATTGCGTGTGCTCCTCACGCAGAAGACGAAGCCTTTCCATGTTGGAGTCGGCCCATCTCTGTACATCAACTTTACGAGGAGCATCGGCGAACGGCGTCCTAATCGACCTCTCTCTTATGGGCTTCATGATTCTCTTTGACGGATGATTCGGCTGCCTCAGAACATTAATATACATCTGCTGTGCCTGGAGTTCACAATGCTCCTTGACCGGCAATATGCAGGCCTCCGCGTGAAGATGCTCCACCGGGGAGCTCCTTGCACAACCGGTAGCAATTCTAAGCGCAGCATTCTGTACACGCTGCAGCTTATTCCAGGAGCTGTCAGACACCAGGTGCTGCCACACTGGTGCCGCATATTCCAGAGCCGGCTGAAGTATTGCTCTGTAGGTTCTCAATATAGTCTCTCGGCTGCTTCCCCATGATGTTCCTCCGAGAGCTCTCAAGATATTAAGTCTAGCCTTGACGACTGTTTGTTTCTGTTCCGCGTTTTTGTGGAACTTCAGTGAGGGATCAAGAATAAGGCCAAGCAGCTTGGGGAATTTTGCTGCTGGCAACAGGTCACCATCCCATTTGACATCTGGATGGGCACTGTGTTCCTTGGTGTTCGTTGTGAACACTGAAACAGAGGATTTTGCGGCAGAGACTGTGAGCATCATTTTATCGAGGAAGAGCTTCAACTCGACGAGATAGGCGCTGATCTTGTTAGCGGCTATCTGCAGGTCACGATCCTGGCACATGGTGGTGATGTCGTCGGCATACATAACAATCCTTACATCATTGGGAGGCTCGGGAATGTCCTCAAGATACAGGCTGAATAGGGCAGGGGACAACACTCCGTCTTGCGGAACACCGGCTGCTATTGGAATGCTATCGGATACATGATTCTGGAACAGAACCTTAGCACGGCGGCCTTTAGTGAACGCTGCAATCCATCGCTTCTGCCATGATGGTAGCGACGACTTGAGCAGTTTCTCGGACAGCAGTCCCAAGTTAACAGAGTCAAACGCTTTGCTCAGGTCGAGGGCGACGGCCACCGTTCTCAGGGGCTTTCTCATGTTGAACCCATCGACCGCAAAGCTCACGATCTCCAATAGAGCTGTAGTGCTCTATTGGAGATCGTGATCCCTCACTGAATCTGAATACTCGTGTCCTGTGAGGGGTGAGATGCAGTGAGATATGTGCACACGTGACGCAGCCGCAACGCGAAGTGAGCTGGGACGAATAGACAGAATGCTTAACTTTTCTGGTGTCTCCTATTACCCACGAAGGCTTAGGAAACCCATCATGACCGTGAGCACGCAAACCATCTTCTAGATAACTAGAACCATCAATCGTCAGTGAGATTCGTATAAAATCAAACCATCCATTGCTCCGCCGTGCTTGTTGCGGCATGGTTCACACAAAATTACTTGTATTTTTGTGTTCAAAGAATGGCTTGTACACAGCGAAACGGGGTGATGTTTCCACCATTTGATGGGGTTCTCCTTCGACGACAACACCATCAAATGATGGAAACATCACGCTAGAGATCTTCCACTTATTGCTCAACAGTTCCTGAATACTGTGTGGCACCGGCCGGGTCAGTAGATTGCGAAAGAATTTAAAGGTAAGCAAATAGTGGATTGGTTTTACGTCTTCTTCTTATAATTTGTGTATTCAGTTTTGCTGGACTCATTTTCGGCAACAAACGCAGAGGCCGGCTCTTTGGTGGGAATGCCAGGACGCTCCTCATGATGAAGGCTCACACATGTGAAGTGAATAAAAGGTGAGTAGAACGTGAAAATCCCATGGTGTTACGTTTAGATAATTCCACTTTATTTTCAGGCTCTCTCGTTTCTGGACTGAGGAGTACGCAGCATGCAATGGGGATACTATGGATGCTGATGACAGCTCAGAAGAGAGCGAAAGCGAATATCTGGAGTGAATGAGGCATTTATAGGAAGAAGTCGTGCAACAAATACAGATGATGAAATTGAAAATTTTTGATGTGATCGAAAATATTATGAATAAATGGATTTTGAAAAAAAATTCAGCCTCTAACGTATGTGTGAAAACATGAACAGCTTTTCAAGCGCGAGCAGGAAATAGTATCTTCAGTTCAGACCGTATGCTGCAAAATTGTGGGATGGACCTTCTCCAATAGTTTTTTCCTGTTGTATCCGGCTCATTATCCGAATCGAGTATCCGAATCCGAGTGATCGAAAAAACGCCAAATCCGAATCGAACCGAAATCCGATTCACCGAAAAAACGCCAAATCCGAACCGAAATCCGATTCACCGAAAAAACGCCAAATCCGAATCGAACCGAAATCCGAATCACCGAAAAAGGGGAAAATCCGAATCGAACCGAAATCCGAATCACCGAAAAAAGACCAAATCCGAATCGAACCGAAATCCGATTCACCGAAAAAACGCCAAATCCGAATCGAACCGAAATCCGATTCACCGAAAAAAACCGTTTTTCGGATCAGCCCGAAATCCGATTATCCGAAATTTTTTGCCTCGGATCCAATGTATAACGCGCACCACGCATGGGCGTGGCGTTGGAGTGTGTATACCAGAGTCAAATGGGGTTGCGAATTTCGCAACGGGGGATCGCAAAAATTTCGGTGCAAGAATGAGATTCTCGTGGATATCCCAAAAATTCTCGATTACTTTTGGTCCCCAAGGGAAGGATCGTAGCATTCGGTTTTAGGCGCTTGGGCTCAACTTATGAACGAATTTCGGAGGCTGACACTTCTAGTAATGAACTATAAACTGGCCGGACTCGGGGAGGAGGGTCGAAAAAATTTTGGATTTTGGAAAAAGTGACGGGGTCGCTCCGATTTCGAAAAATTACGCAACGCCCCGGCTGACCCTGATGTATACTTTGGTCACCAAAGGGAAGAACCGTAGCAATGCTAAGGTTTTAGACGCTTGAGCCCCCCTACTGAATGAATCTTCGGCGTCTGGCAGTTTTAGCAATCAAATATAAACTGCCCAAAATCGCGCCTCGGGGGGGGGGTATCGCGAAAATTTTGGAATAAAAATTCGATAGAGTGGGGATCGCTCCGAATTTTGGAAAATTACCCTACGCCACTCTTGACCGGGTAAGCCGCGCGGGCGTGGCGTCAGACCATTCATACTCCAACGCCACGCCTGCGCTTGCGTTGGGAGTATGGATAGCGCCTAAGCACCTCGTTAACCTCTCGCTCGCGCCCCGCCCTCTTGGACAGGAGATCAGCTGCCCACTTTCTGTAATTATCGCCACGAACCTTACCCTAACGACGGGGCTCAATGAGTGTGCCTCATTTTTGGCCCAAAACCTTTACGCCCCCCCCCCATCAGGCTCAGGCTTACGATGTGACGATCACAGAGGGGGGGGGGCGCAGCCTTACACGCCGGGTAGGGAGGGGGGGGGCGCAGGCCCCCGGTCCGTCATCATGCCAAAACTTCCCCTCCTACCGTACCGAGCAGATTTTTTCGCAAACACGGCGATTTGCGGTCATTTCGCGCGCACAAAGCGCCACATAGCCATAGCTTGTTTCAGAGTCCTACGAATTCTATTTTGATGCCATTTTTGAACAGTTTTCAACGAGTACCATACAATAGTGATGCAAAATAACTGAGTTGATACCCGAAATCAATCAAAAATTGTATATTTCCACATTGAAATCCCTCATTGTGAACTGATGAACTGATCAGACGGTCACCAGGAGAGAAATGTGACCCGCTTTTACCTGTGGTCATTTGGAATCACAGAAAGAAATACAAGTACTACGATAACACCGGAGTCAGGAAGACTTTTAACCAATGTATTCACCTCAGTAACAGAAACATGAAAACTCTGAAAATTCATTTCGTCAATTTTGAAGTGAGTTGTGGCGATGGAGCGCTCTGTGATAGCAAAAAATGCAACAAAACGTTTGCAGAAAACTCTCTCGGTGCTGCACTTTTTTCAGACCTTGCAATTGAGTGTGAAATCTACTAAAAGACTCTCTTCGTTTGAAAGAGTTTCAAAAAATGTAGCGAAGTGGTGGAGGCTTGCGTTCACGTGTTCCACAATACTAGATGTACTGGCGTCATTTATTACCCTTGTGGAGCATCGTCATTTGATGGAACCCGAATTTAAATTCCTCTGCTACAGACCGTTAGGTAGATCTCCAATTAATCCTGGTCGGTGAACCGAATAGGAAGTACTCCCTCATAACAAGTGTTTTGGTGAGGTTCATTGCATAAGTTATTCCGAACTTCCACAATAGTTAATGAACGATTGACAGGAGATGCAGTTCTCAGTGAAAAAACTATCTATTTTGTTCCGTTTCCTGTGTGATCAAGTGTTAGAGGTGAGATTGGGAGGTTTTCGTCGATGACTTACTTCTTCTTCTTCTTGTCAGCCATGAACAGAGCATCGCATCAGAGGCGTAGGAAGCTAGCCACCTCACACGGCTTGTACCATAGATCTCGAGCAGACAAGGTTGTAGGCCTGGCCGGACATGAAAATAGATGCAATGAATCATGTCCAGCACATTCACAATCGGGGCACTTATCAGGGACTGACTGATCAATATGATGAGTGTAGGCCTTTAGATATCTGGAGTGACCGCATCGCAGACCAGCGAGTATTGTTCGAGTACGTCTCGATAGTCCAGCTTCGCTGTCGTCGACTCGTGGGGGCACGCCGCCATAGATTAAGTTGGGCAGAGCATCAGACAGGTACTCTGCCACGAACCGCGCATGCTCAGCCATCTGGAGTCTTCTTCGTGATAGCTCGGATGTAGCCCAGCGTTGATCGACTGCAGACAGGGAAGCACTGAGCGGCGTGCGTTTGCTTCTTGGGTGGGGGCCAGACGACAGAAGATGGTAATTAGGATGGGTCGGGCTCTTGACAATACTTATTAGAAATTGCTGAGACTGGAGTAAGCAGTGCTATTTCACGGGAAGTAGACCGGTTTCCTGATGTAGATGCGGAATAGGCGTCGACTTGTGACATCCAGTGATAAGCCTGAGGGCAGTATTCTGTGTTCTCTGCAATCTGCACCAAGAGGATTCAGAGAGATGTCTGGTCCATATAGGGGCACCATATTCCAAGACCGGCTGCACCATGGCCCTATATGTCATACGTAGCACTTCCTTCGTGCTGCCCCAGGTGGTTCCAGCCAATGCGCGAAGAATGTTTTCGCGAGTTGGCTGAGGCAGCACGTATTCGCGCATTCTCATGAAATCGCAGCGAGGGATCCAGGAAGACTCCCAGTAGTCGAGGATGCTTAGACAGTGGCAGCTCGTGGCCATCCCAGATGACCTTGGGATGAAGCCGGTGTTCGATAGTAGCCGTTGTACATAGTGTGACACTTGACTTGGAGGCAGAAACAGTCAGAAACTTTGATTTGAGATACACAGCCAACGTCCGTAAGTAGTTGTTCATGGTGGCAGTGGCTCGGTCAATAACTGAGTCCGTGCAAACGATAGTGATGTCATCAGCGTACAGGCACAGATGAATACGTTGGTGGCTCAGTAATATCAGACAGAAATAGCGAAAACAGGCTAGGGGACAACACCCCGCCTTGCGGGACACCGGCTTTCAAAGAGACCGGTGACGATAGATGACCGTCGAACTTGACCCGAATGGACCGATTTTTGACATATTAATCCATCTTTTAGACTAACTGGGCATTTCCGATTCCAGTATGGATTTCGATAGAAGCGGGATACCGACGCTATCAAACGCAGTCGAGAGATCAATAGCAACGACGAGGCTTCTACTAGCTGGAGTCTTGCAATTAAATCCAGCGATGATATGCTCGGTGATTGATGTCAGGGCAGTGATGGTGGAATGCTCCTTTTTGAAACCATGCTGGTGGGTATTGTGCTGTAGACTGTTTTGGAGGAGCGGATTGACTTTTTCCGCAAGCTTGGCAAGGGGGGAAAGGAGGGAGATGGGGCGGTGGGAGGCAGCCTTGTCCGGTGGCTTGCCTGGTTTGGCGATGGGAATGACGACAGCTTTTTTCCAGCGCGCCGGAATAACACCAGAACTGAATGACGAATAAATGAGATCAGAGAGCAGTTCATAATAGGGATCAGGAAGGTGCTTGAGATGAACAGCCGATATCCCGTCAGGTACCTCTGCACGCGAATTTTTCATCGACTTGATGATCTTGTCAATGGCGGATGAAGAAATAGTTGGGACATTCAGCCGATCGAGCTTCCTGATTGCTCGCATTGTTCGTCTGTTTTGCATATTTCGAGGCGATGATGCAGATGTAAAAAGTTTGCCGAGGAGACAAGCAGCTTTGTATCCGTGCTCAAATCTTCCAGACGGAAATTCGAGCATATTGCGGTCAGTACCCATCTTTTTGCCTGAAAGCTGCTTCAAGGTGTTCCAAACTTTCCTGGCATCCACGGCAAAATCAATCGACTCGGTTAGCTCTTTCCAGCGCTGCTGCTTGTGTTGATTTAGCAGCTCGGTGATGTTGTCCGACAGCTGTTTTAGCGCAGGATCATTGGGGTCCAATATTCGCTTGTCGTCTCTCATCGTGATCAGTTCGAGGACTTCACTGGGCACATTTGGGTGAAAAGTCCTTACACGTCCAGTAGGAATAGCTGCTTTGGAGGCACGTTCGATGGCACTGACGATAAACTTCTCTTATCGTGGACTGTTTCGTTTCTCGGGTAGTCGGCCGCCTGGCTGAGCAACACCTTTTTGAATAAGTCCCACTTAGCCTTACGATAATTAAAATAAGACTTACAACGAGAGCCAGAAAACGGTGCAAGCAAGCTATTAAGTGACAAATCCAATGACGTAGTTATGGGAACATGATCACTGGCCAGGGCCACATCAGTAGACCAGTTACAGGAGATAGCTCGCGAGGATGATACAAAAGTGATATCGGGTGAGGAAGGCCTACCCACTGTTGGAAGACGAGTGGGAGAACCCTCATTGATAGGCACAAGATCACAATCATCAGCAAATAGTTCAATGAGCTCACCTCTATTGTCAGGCTCTAGAGGAGAGAACCACGAAGGAGAATGAGCATTGAAATCACCAGCTACTACAACCGAACTAGATGACAAGGCAGTATGAACAGCATGTAAGTAATTTGTGGGGTCGAACGCATTGGGGCAGAATGTGGATGGGGTATATAGACGTTGACAATATCAAGGGGGCCACTTTGTAATACAACATGAACACCAAGACATTCAACAACATCATCAGTGGGTAGAGTAATTAGGTGAGAAGGGATACATGATTTTACAAATGTTGAAACACCACCGCCATGGGAAGTACGTGGAATATGATAGGATAAATAACCGGGGAGACGGGGGAGGGAAGAGGAAGATGTGCTAAGCTTGGTCTCCCGCAGGAGGATGACATCAGGTTGAGTGCGATCTAAATACACAGTGAGTTCAGCAATTTTGGCACGCAGGCCACTGATATTGAGTTGATAAATGCACAGACAATGCTGAGGAACCCTAGGAGGATTTACAGAGCAAGACATACAACAATAAGCATGAATGTAGTTATCATAGCTGGACAATCCCGAAAATTTGAGGTGCACCCAGCCAAGGCAACCACCACATTGGATGCTTGCATGTTGAGCAGATAGCCCGCAGTGACAGCAGGGATATCGCGGTGTCTTGCTGCGCGGTCCCGGATTCCTCTCGATGCCAGCTCGTAGAAGTAGAATACAGAGTGTAGTAGCCAGCCAATTACACTCCCAATACGAAAAAAACTCCACATGGAGTGATTGATGTCCGTTTGATGAGTCTCCATAACGTCGACTCCACAGATCCGCCACGCGTAGGTCGAACATCTTGGATCCCAACATGACTTACTTCAACAGATCGTGTTTCATGATAACAGCGAACTGCTTAATCACACCTGTAGGCTCTTCTCGCTTCGTAATGAGCTCCACAAGCAACTGTTCCTGTCTTCATCATGCAATTACGAGTGGTAATTCTTTGGCAAAATCAAGTGCCCTTTTAATCTATGGCATAGGGTATGGCAGTAGATGTTATTGCAGCCCCGGTGGCTCGCTTCAAGCCTTCCTTATCATGGCCTAGGAAACACGCAAGGTTTCGTTGTGCTCTGTAGAGTTGTAATGGTGTCGTCTCATCGTCTGGCGAAGGGATCTCAGTCCATTTCTGCACGTTCATAAAATCTGTAGATAGTTTTCTTTAAGACAGGACACTTTGTCATAGTCGAAGTGTACTGTGTCGAAGACATTCTTTGACCCACACGCTGTTGCAGTGTTTATTTTGAAGAGGACCATCGAAAAAAAGCTGTTGGCCGAGTCTCAGGTCGATCCGACCATTTTGAGCCGATCACGGTAGGTGTGACGGCTGTAGATGTGACGGTGTGATTTGAGCCTTAAAAACAGGCCCCATCACACCAAATGATTTTTGGGATAAAGGCTTCTAGGTCAGTTTTTAAAGCATTATCAGGTAGATAGGTGAGAAAACTACTGGGCTAATCCTTCCAGAGGCCAAGCAGTTGACGATGATTCTGTGTTTCAGGGCGCTGAAAATTGGGAAAACCGCTGATTGAACTTCCAACGTCAGTAGAAATCGAAAAAATTATTTTTCTGGGTTGGGCTGTTGCAGTGTTTATTTTGAAGAGGACCATCAAAAATAGCTGTTGGCCGAGTCTCAGGTCGATCCGACCATTTTGAGCCGATCACGGCAGGTGTGAAGGCTGTAGATGTGACGGTGTGATTTCAGCCTTAAAAACAGGCCCCATCACACCGTGTGATTTTTGGGATAAAGGCTTCTAGGTCAGTTTTTAAAAGCATTATCAAGTAGATAGGTGAGAAAACTACTTGGTTAGTCCTTCCAGAGGCCAAGCAGTTGACGATGATTCTGTGTTTCAGGGCGCTGAAAATTCGGAAAACCGCTGATTGGACTTCAGATGTCGAAAAATAATTTTTCTGGATCGAGCTGCTTTAGTGTTTGTTTTGAATAGGACCATTCAAAAAAGCTGTAGGCCGAGTCTCAGGTCGATCCGACACTTTCGAGCCGATTACGGCCGCTGTGACTTGACCTATAACGTCCGTTTTCGCTGAAATTCGTTTGGAAGCTTTGTTCGAAAAAGACCTCTCAAATTGATCTGCACAAGAGATTAAAGTCACAAGCTCGGCGGGAGTGGGGCCGCACCGGATCCAAAGCTGGAGGAGGGGGGCCGCAACTCTCACGGCCCAATCACACCGCTACGCCTTACCCTGTCCCCCCCCCATATATCCAACTTTTGAAAAATTTCACGTCTCCACTCACAACTCCGTTGTCTGGAAGGACAGCAACCGCTTGAACCTTGATCAAGAAAAGAAAAAAAACTAGTATTCTTTTCGATGCCACCTTCAGATTTAGAAAATGTCTCGGAACACGGAAGATGGAAAAGAAGCGGAACTAGATGAAACGCTCGCAGCCCGTCACAAGCTTATTTCTCTCGAATTTTCCAACTAAAAAAAAGAGGAAAAACGAACAACGGGTGGGTAAAAATGGCCGCAAAACAGGAACCGAAAAGAGAAGAAAAACGGATAGATCCTTCCACACATTCATCATTGGAACCCTGGAAATTTCAAAGTCTAACGTAGATGCTAAAACTATCCCCGAGCTTGCCCCAAGGGTCACCGCCGAAGTAGGCGAAATCACAAGTATCTCACCGTCGCTCACCTCCTGTGCTTCCTTTTCGAATTTTTCGATTGTTCTCTTGTCGATTCCACCGCATTTGTAAATCAGATGTCCAGTAGTTGTCGACTTCCCTGAATCGACATGACCGATGACGACGATGTTGATATGGATCTTCTCCTTTCCCATTTCAAATTTAGCTGCAATTAGTGATTTTTAAAAACTGTTACATACTATTAGGCTGGTCTGAAAGTTCTGCACCAAGTGTAGATCAGCCAGTTTTCCTTTGTCCGTCGATGATTATTCGGTGAGGCTCCGTCCATAGCAAACGACCAGCGGCAAAACGTCAAGGTGTCAAAGCATCATGCGTCAGCGCTCAAACGCTGGCGCATGGCGCTCGACGGCTGGCGCAATCGACGTGTCCGAGGACGGCACATGGTTAACGATGGTATCGATATTAGTGACAGCCGTTACGGTCACTATGCCTCCACCGTCAGCGACTGGCCGGCTGCAGTGGTCGTTGGGGAGTCAGATCAATAACAAATGCTGAAGATGCAAACCCCCAGCGTCACTTTACGGTCACTCGACGCTAGGACGTCTGCTATTGACGGAGCCTGACGTCTGGTATACAATTGAAAAGCTCAACTCTTACTCTGTCTTGTAGCGCTTATCGCCATTCAGCAAACTTGGCATGTTTTAAATTTCATATCAAAATGTAAAGGTTTTGGGTACAAAAAGTCTTCATATAGTTATTCATAGTTTCACTCGGTTCAATTTTCGGAGTTTGGAAAAATGGAACTATATGAAACCTATATGTCCTCACTATTCGAAAAAAATTAAGGCAACCAACATCTTAGTTAAAAATCAGGTGCTATCGCAGCGAAGGGGCACTTTGCCATCGCACTTGGCCACGCCCATATTTTTCGCGCCGCAACGACTCTCCCATTCTTGGAAGGAGAGGAAACCCCCGGGGTGGCATCGCAGCGAGGGTGGGGCAGTTGGCTATCGCAATTAACCACGCCCATTTTTACGCGCCGCAACTACTCTCCTGATTCTGGAATGGGAGGGGGTACAAAACTCTGGGTTGGTTCCCAAATTGTGCGGCGGCACGGACAAATGGGCGCGGCCAAGTGGCCCCATCGCTGCGATAGCACCACCCGGGTTGACGCTATACAGTTGACCGCAATGTTAAAAGGACATGGTGCGGTTGCGGACTTGCACTAAAACTACGGTAGAATCCGGCACTTTGCCAGATTTCGTCATCGATCGGCGCCAACCGTCGTCTCTCTGCTCACGAGAATACCAGCTGTGGCGCCGATCGATGACAAAATCTGGCAAAAAGCCAGATTCTACCGTAGTTTTAGCGCGATTCGCAACCGCACCATGCCCTTTTAACATTGCGGTCAACTGTAAGTGAGCGGAGGCATAGGAAAATGGGCGAGGTCAAGTGCCCACAACCTGCTGCGACAGCGCCAAGGAAACAAGAGTCCACAATCCTTTTGAATCTATAAGGGGTATGGTATACTTTGTCGCTGTCATATGCGACAGGCTTGCAGTCACAGTCAAAGCCATAGGGACAGTTATCACGCGTCTGTCGCAGCTACGTTACGCGGAGCGCTGACATACTGCAAATGAGCCGAGGCCTGTCGCGTCGCTCTGCACAGCGACCGCCTGTCGCTCAGCTCCCGCAACTTAGGGTACTTCCCGCTACCGCTACAGTGCGTAACAACAATATCGATTTTCTGTCGTTGCAAATAAGCACTATGTCGCGTCGCCTGTCGCGGAGTGTATGCACTAGGCCTTAAGTCATTGTTACACCAGAAGTTTGCGGCCGCGACAGGTGCGGTCAACTACCAGGTTGTCCAATAATTCTTGTCCGAAAATTTTCAAAATTCTATAATTTTCCTTAGAAGTGTTATAATATCAGGCAAGTGTAAGAACCTTCTAGAAGGTTTTCCAAAGTTCTACGCTAGGGGTATATAAGGCGCAGTCGCCGCGTCTAGCTACCAGTACAAGCTAAAATGGACCAAGATCGAATTCGTACGTTCGAGTACTACGAGTGGCTGCTGGGCAAAGACACGGGCACCGCGGTCGCCAACATCTGCAGAGCGTGCAAGGAGGATGCAGTGTCCCAACGCACGCTGGTTCAATCGTTTCGAGAGCGGCGACACGACCCTCGAGGACAGGGAGCACAGCGGGGGGCCTTCTACGGACACCAAGGGCATGCTGTACTTTGAGCTGCTCCCGCGAAGCAGGACGGTCATAGCATCCATCTACACCGATCAGCGCGAGAAACCAGCCACCGCCATCCGAGAAAAGCGTCCCCGACGGGCCTCGGTCCACCTGCTGCACGACAACGCGCGCCCCCACGTGGTGAAGGAGACCCAGCAGAAGTTGGCGACGCTCGGTTGGGAGACGGTTGCCCATCCGCCGTATTCCCCGGACCTCGCCC
Source organism: Aplectana chamaeleonis (assembly GCA_029168955.1). Lineage (NCBI taxonomy): Eukaryota > Metazoa > Nematoda > Chromadorea > Rhabditida > Cosmocercidae > Aplectana > Aplectana chamaeleonis. The sequence goes on along the minus strand of JAPDOI010000058.1, from coordinate 2,117,862 downwards.
CTTCCGACTATCACTTGTTCCGCCCGCTGAAGCACCATTTGGCCGGAAGAAAATTCACCAACTACGATGCAGAAAAGTGCTGACGCAAGAACAATTTGCAGCAAGCCAGCGACCTGTCTTACGCGGAGTGTCCCCCGATTCGCCTGCTGTCGCTATTGACAGCGACAAAGTATACCATACTTCCAGGGGGCGGGAGCTCCGCGACAGGCGGTTGCTGTCGCTATGCAGTGACGCAAAAGTTCACCATACCCCTGGAGAACAGAGGATAGGGAAGAACTCATTCCGAGGTTACCATAACCAGTAAGTTCCACTATATTACAACTTAAAATTCGATGAACACGTTTTTCATTGAGCAGCGATAGGCCGGGAGCATACTTCCCGCGACCAGTGACGCCGACAGTGCATATGGGGCATAACGATTTTCGGTCGATATTGCTGGTAAACATTGCGTCGCGTCGCTGGAAGTATGATCCGGGTAAGGGTCTCTCTACACACGGAGGGAGGAGCACATACGAGATTTGCTGCTGACGCGACGCGCGCGGCGCAAATTCTATCCCCATCACTAGAGCGCGTTTGCCAAAAGCTCGCGAGATTTCATGATTTGATTGATTCTCACATGACCTTTTCTTTATTTCACGGGGTTGTCCCTCTCACTATCTTATCCTGCACGCTCATTTCAATGAATCTTGTATGTTCTCGTGCCGTTGTAACCATTTTAATAGCTTAGCTCATGCTTTCAGACATATTTATGATAGCATCGCTGGTATTTTTTATCTAACACGCGGGCCATGATTGCTGTAAGGACATACCACAGATAGCTTCACTATCAGTATGATTAAATTCATGTAAGAATCAATCAAATCATGAAATGGCGTGAAATCGCGCGAGCTTTTGGTAAAGGCGCTCTAGTGATGGAGCCAGAAGTTCCGCCGCGTACGTTGCGTCAGCAATAGATCTCGTCCGTGCTCCTCCCTCCACGAGTAGAGTCCCTGACCCATATGATCCCGACCTTCGGCTTAGTGCATACTTCTCGCGACAGCGACAATACATAGCAGCAATATCGATTTTCGGTCGATTTGTATGGCAAACACTATGTCGCGTCGCCCGTGGTGGGATATAGGCACTAGGCCTTAGGGGCTGAGCAGTGGCATCGCGACCTTATAACGAGCTGCGGTATTCATAGATCGCGGCGATCTATCAACACGGCAGCCCGCCATTAGGTCGTAAAAGCCACTGAATCCTGGTGACTGGACAAAGTTTGTTCCTGCGGTCGCGTCGGCGCGGTTTTCTCTTTGGAGCGCGCTAATCTCCCGACCGGTTTACTCCAGTCTCATTCAAGTGAAACTACTTTTAGTGTGAATTTCTTATGTTACTGCGGCATCTTCTTACTTACTGGCATTTAAATTCAAAATTCCTGTATTTATTTCAGGTGGTTTGCTATGGGAAGTCTATAGATGTTCGTTTCGCTGAATTTATTTATGCCCAGTTGAGCATTCTCAAAGGCTCTTCTAAAATCTGGCGCTGACGAACTTACATTTTTTCTGCTCAATATTAGAAAAAACAAAAAAAAAACTAATTTCGTAATGTTTTATGCTTACCAGGGGAGCTGGTAATGCGATTTATACTCTCGCATCGTTTATGAAAACTTTCCCCTGTGGCTTCGTCACAGGTAACCACATGAAGCTCAAGGCATTCCAAGATGGACGCAAAAAATGATAGATCAGGTAACTCGATATTCTCGAAGACAATATTATGTAAGCCCACAACAAGGATTGATTTCTCGACTGCGCGAGAACTAACAAATGAGACTTACTGGGGGCCAGGGGTGTGCGGAAATTTCCAAAAGAAAAATTCAGAAAACAGGAAATTGAATTTATCGGAAAACAGAAAGTCCGAAATGGCGAGGAAACGGAAAATTCCGCACAACCCTGCTAGGGACTGCGTTGAGCTTCCCGTGGAGATTTGGAAAACCATGTTGTCGTTGCTGTAGGTCTGTGACAGTACATAAATGACCCGTGCTTGAAATTTCCTAAATGGCTGCGGGGATTACAAAAACAGCGTTTTCATTGCTCCACGAAAAGGTAAGGGTACCCCAAATCAGGGAATTTTTGGGGCGTGCAGAAAAGAGTTTCCGGAAACGGCTCGAATCTTTCAACCGATACCGGAAGTTATTTAGGGCGCTGAACCCGAATCTGATGTTTGTTCCTCGCCAGACTTAGGGTTACTGTAGACATAATGCCTTTTAACTGGCGTTACTTACCTTAAAACTTCGGACCTCGAAAAATGGATCTCAAAGTCATGTTCAGCGTACCAAATAACACCCACAGTGAAATTTTAAGTCACATATAAGACTTCGACCAAGCTACCGTGTACCCACCGTAGTCCAAGGAAAATTGACAAACCGACCACAGATTTGTGCTAGGCAACCCGACTAACCCCATGTATAGTTAGGTCCGTGGCTTGTTTCAAGTTGAAACGTTTAAATTCAAATCGCGGCTGGCGGTTTAATTCTCAGAGATTGAGATTCAAATCGCCGCGGTTTGAATTTACACGTTTTTTCTTGAGGAAACGAGCCACGAACCTAACCATGCTGTGCTTCTCTGAGCCAAAATCCGGTCCGCAATTGCGTCTCGACACGCTTTGCGGCCGCACGCGCTCGAGTCAGTTGAATTTCCAGCGCCAAAGCCGGCTCCATATGCCTTTTTTATACAGTTTTCTGTATTTTTTTTAGTTTCCAGTTTCTAAAACCCACCTAAAGTCAACTGCGGCGCTGTAAACTCTTCCGACTCAAAAGCGCGCGGTCGCGAAGTGTGTCGAGCCACAATTGCGGACCGGAATTAGGCCCAGAGAAGCACAGTTTTGAGGCGATTTGATCGTAGCATTCTCGAATCGTCAAAAGTCGCGTTTTGCCAGCAAAATTTTTACCATTTTGAAGCTTCGGACCACTACCTACCTACAACGATCAATACATGGTTTTATAAAAACCCACGTCAACTGTAAGGTAAGCCCTAGCTAGTTTCACGAGAGCCGAATAGAAGTATTATCTGCCCCTCATTCAGGGAACTGCTCCCCCCCCAGCAGTGGATAATGCAAAAACAACTGACAATATCGATGAAGGTGTATATCCTACATATTGAAAGCTACAAAACACAATGTGAAGTTTTATTACTCAAATACGGTTCAAATGGCTTCTGCTTCCCCCAGTTGTAGTCAGACTGATGCGTCCCCTTCTAAAAAAATACATTGACGCACTCATTAACGATAATTATTTAGCTGTAGTTTATAAATGTTTCAAGATAGCTAATCATTGAAAACTCAGTTTAATAAAAGCAGTATTATTTGATGGCACGCGAAACGTTTTTTTTTATTCAGGAGAGTGGCGGCTACATCCGCAGTAGACGCATTCCGAGAACTCTTGTCGCATTATAGAGTTGCAGAAGTTCCAGAAGCGTTTTTTAAGATAAGTCTGTCAGGAAAGGGTGTCAATCCTATAGGGCCTTTCAGAGTGGCGTCGCAGAAAATTTCGCTGTCGCGGCGACGAGGTGAGAGATGGGGGGTGGTACGCAGCGCAAACCGTGCCGCGCGACGGGAGCGAACGTCGCGCTTTCAGAGTGGGAGCGACGGCGCGAGCTGGGAGCGACGTTCTGCGAAGTTTTGCGACGTTTTGCGAGGCGAATAGGGCCTTTCAGAGTGGCGTCGCAGAAAAATTTGCTGTCGCGGCGACGTGGTGAGAGATGTGGGGTGCTACGCAGCGCAAACCGTGCCGCGCGACGGGAGCGAACGTCGCGCTTTCAGAGTGGGAGCGACGGCGCGAGCCGGGAGCGACGTCCTGCAACGTGTTGCGACGTTTTGCGAGGCAAATGGTCTCGACCATTATTGTCGCTGTCGCTATTTGTCGCTGTAGTTTCTTCATATTAGTCAGTGTTCCTTCGTTACCATCTGCCCATTAACTCTCTGTGGAACCATTTTTGCCTATTTCACTAGATGTTTGCCATCCAGGATAAATTTCGTCATGGTATTTAATTGTTTATCCAGGGTTTATCTCCTCATCTCACTTGATTTGTCATCCAGAATTTATTTCGTCATGGTATTTAGATGGTCATCCAGGATTTATTTCGTCATGGCGTTTAATAATATTTTGTTGTGGACACCATTACTATCATGCAAATCTTCTCAGTTGAAGGTGATTCTACTGGTGGTAGTGTCTCCTGGTATATTATTCGAAACCTATAACTCGTTTTTGTTGATTGATTCCAGAATGTCTGAGATTGCAGAACACGCGAGGGATGGCACGCCAATATGTTAATGCGCTCTGATCAAACTTACAGGGCAGCGAAGAAATAAGAGACGCTGAGAAAGAAATATGACGCGGCGGCAATCGATAGGCCACGCCTTTTTTCACTCGCTCTGAGGGGCGATGCCGCGAATTTCGCAGCGAAGCCACTCTGAAAGGCCCTAATGGTCTCGACCATTTTTGTCGCTGTCGCTATTTGTCGCTGATGTTTCTTCGTGATAGCTAGTGTTCCTTCGTTACTATCTCGTATTAGCTAGTGTTCCTTCGTTACTATCTGTCCATTAACTCTCTGTGGAATCATCTTTTTGCCTATTTCACTAACTATTTGCCATCCAGGATTAATTTCGTCATGGGATTTAATTGGTCATCCAGGATTTACCTCGTCATGGCGTTTAATAATATTTTGTGGTCGACACCTTCATTGTTATGCAAATATTTTCAGTTGAAGGTGATTCTACTGGTGGTAGTGTTTCCTGGTATATTATTCGAAATGGCTAGTTTTTGTTCAGAGCGCATGTTTATGCGCTCTGATCAAACTTAAAGGGCGGGGAAGAAATAAGAGACGCTGAGAAAGGGATATGACGCGGCGGCAGTCGATAGGCCACGCCTTTTTTCCTTCGCTCTGAGGAGCGATGCCGCGAATTTCGCAGCGACGCCACTCTGAAAGGCCCTTATGTAAAGGACCTCACCGTTTCATCATTTGGCTGCAGATCTCCAACGCAAACCTGACAATTCGTCGATAAAAAACCAGTGCGCATGCAAGAATGAAACCAAAATTACCATCGACTAAAAAAATTGATCGAATAAAGTTGAGCATTCCGTTTTTCTCAATGGATTTTATTCAAGGACAAGGAAAGTAGAATACATAGCGTTTCCAGCTCCTTTGGTAAAAAAATATAACGAAATCAATGTTCATTGTTTTTTCGAATATTGAGCAGAAAAAAAAGTAAGTTCGTCAGCGAGATTTTAGAAAAACCTCTGAGAATGCTCAGTTGGGCATCAATAAGTATGCGGGCCTTTCAGAGTGCCGTCGCAGAAAAATTCGCTGTCGCGGCGACGTGGTGAGAGATGGAGGGTGCTACGCAGCGCAAACCATGCCGCGCGACGGGAGCGACGTTCTGCGACGTGTTGCAACGTTTTGCGAGGCAAATGGTCTCGACCATTTTTGTCGCTGTCGCTATTTGTCGCTGTAGTTTCTTCATATTAGTCAGTGTTCCTTCGTTACTATCTGTCCAATAACTCTCTTTGAAATCATTTTTTTGCCTACTTCACTAGATGCTTGCCATCCAGGATAAATCTCGTCAAGGTATTTAATTGTTTATCCAGGATTTATCTCCTCATGTCACTTGATTTGTCATCCAGAATTCATTTCGTCATGGCGTTTAATAATTTTTTGTTGTGGACACCATTACTGTTATGCAACTCTTTTCAGTTGAAGGTGATTCTACTGGTAGTAGTGTCTCCTGGTATATTATTCGAAACCTAGAACTCGTTTTTGTTGATCGATTCCAGAATGCCTGAGATTGCAGAAAACGCGAGGGATGGCACGCCAATATGTTTATGCGCTCTGATCAAACTTAAAGGGCAGCGAAGAAATAAGAGACCCTGAGAAATAAATATAACGCGGCGGAAGTCGATAGGCCACGCCTTTTTCACTCGCTCTGAGGAGCGATGCCGCTGATTTCGCAGCGACGCCATTAGGCCTTTCAGAGTGGCGTCGCAGAAAAATTCGCTGTCGCGGCGACGTGGTGAGAGATGTGGGGTGCTACGCAGCGCAACCCGTGCCGCGCGACGGAGCGAACGTCGCGCTTTCAGAGTGGGAGCGACGTTCTGCGACGTTTTGCGAGGCAAATGGTCTCGACCATTTTTGTCGCTGTCTCTATTTGTCGCTGTAGTTTCTTCATATTAGTCAGTGTTCCTTCGTTACTATCTCATATTAGTCAGTGTTCCTTCGTTACTATCTCGTATTAGTTAGTGTTCCTTCGTTACTATCTGCCCATTAACTCTCTGTGGAACCATTTTTTGCCTATTTCACTAGATTTTTGCCATCCAGGATAAATTTCGTCATGGTATTTAATTGTTTAGCCAGGATTTATCTCCTCATGTCACTTGATTTGTCATCCAGAATTTATTTCGTCATGGTATTTAAATGGTCATCCAGGATTTATTTCGTCATGGCGTTTAATATTTTTTTGTTGTGGACACCATTCAGGGTTGAGCAGGGTTGTGACTAAGCACAACAGGGGGTCGTAAAAATTTGGAAACGTCGAAAAAAAAAAAGAAAATTTGGGAGGGGGTGGTTGTAAAATTTTTAGGAAAAAAAATGGGAATGTTCTCCGAATGGGAATTTTCTTCAAACCATGTATAAGGGAAAATGAGGTAGGAGTAGAGACATTGTCTTTATAACCACAAATGTGAAATGTTCACAAACCTGTCACAAAAAAAATAACTAGAGCGAATTTTCATTCCGGGGGGGTCGTAAAAATTTGTCCAAAAGTTCGGTCAACAGGGGGGTCGTAGCTCTGCCGAAATTCGGCACAACGGCCTGCTCGACCATGACACCATTACTATTAGGCCCCCGTCATAGTCGGTGGATCTATTGAGTCCCACCGGGTCGATACGCACCGAATTCGTTGGAAATGGGTGGGAAAAAAAACAACCCACTGAGTCCGACTGCGACCGTCTGATGCCCACCGCAATCCCCCCGGTCGATACTGATATTTCTCATGCGTGCAAGGGCGAGGGCAATGCACCGACTGAGTCCCACTGAGTCCCACCCGGTCGATATAGGTGTTTTTCACGTGATTTGGGTGCATTTTTTCGGCCGACTGCGACCTGCCGAGTCCCACCGCATCTCGACTCTCGCCGTCTGCGCTCTGCCCCACCTGCTGCTGATACGGAAATCAGATTCAGACATGTTGAAAACAAGAAAAATCAGCCACCAAACACGTTCCGATTCACAGCTGAGGTGATAATCGTCACTATCAATTGCGGGTTTCGCAGAGGAGCTGGTTGGTGCTGGGGGCAACCGGACTCAGCAGATTTTTCCACCCCGGACTCATCCGGACTAAGTCGGACTCAGCAGGTTTTTCGACGAAGTCTGACCGGGGCCTTATGCGAATCTTTTCAGTTGAAGGTGATTCTACTGGTAGTAGTGTCTCCTGGTATATTATTCGAAACCTAGAACTCGTTTTTGTTGATCGATTCCAGAATGCCTGAGATTGCAGAAAACGCGAGGGATGGCACGCCAATATGTTTATGCGCTCTGATCAAACTTAAAGGGCAGCGAAGAAATAAGAGACCCTGAGAAATAAATATAACGCGGCGGAAGTCGATAGGCCACGCCTTTTTTCACTCGCTCTGAGGAGCGATGCCGCTGATTTCGCAGCGACGCCATTAGGGCCTTTCAGAGTGGCGTCGCAGAAAAATTCGCTGTCGCGGCGACGTGGTGAGAGATGTGGGGTGCTACGCAGCGCAACCCGTGCCGCGCGACGGGAGCGAACGTCGCGCTTTCAGAGTGGGAGCGACGTTCTGCGACGTTTTGCGAGGCAAATGGTCTCGACCATTTTTGTCGCTGTCTCTATTTGTCGCTCTAGTTTCTTCATATTAGTCAGTGTTCCTTCGTTACTATCTCATATTAGTCAGTGTTCCTTCGTTACTATCTCGTATTAGTTAGTGTTCCTTCGTTACTATCTGCCCATTAACTCTCTGTGGAACCATTTTTTGCCTATTTCACTAGATTTTTGCCATCCAGGATAAATTTCGTCATGGTATTTAATTGTTTAGCCAGGATTTATCTCCTCATGTCACTTGATTTGTCATCCAGAATTTATTTCGTCATGGTATTTAAATGGTCATCCAGGATTTATTTCGTCATGGCGTTTAATATTTTTTTGTTGTGGACACCATTCAGGGTTGAGCAGGGTTGTGACTAAGCACAACAGGGGGTCGTAAAAATTTGGAAACGTCGAAAAAAAAAAAGAAAATTTGGGAGGGGGTGGTTGTAAAATTTTTAGGAAAAAAAATGGGAATGTTCTCCGAATGGGAATTTTCTTCAAACCATGTATAAGGGAAAATGAGGTAGGAGTAGAGACATTGTCTTTTATAACCACAAATGTGAAATTTTCACAAACCTGTCACAAAAAAATAACTAGAGCGAATTTTCATTCCGGGGGGGTCGTAAAAATTTGTCCAAAAAGTCTGGTCAACAGGGGTCGTAGCTCTGCCGAAATTCGGCACAACGGCCTGCTCGACCATGACACCATTACTATTAGGCCCCCGTCATAGTCGGTGGATCTATTGAGTCCCACCGGGTCGATACGCACCGAATTCGTTGGAAATGGGTGGAAAAAAATCAACCCACTGAGTCCGACTGCGACCGTCTGATGCCCACCGCAATCCCCCCGGTCGATACTGATATTTCTCATGCGTGCAAGGGCGGGGGCAATGCACCGACTGAGTCCCACTGAGTCCCACCCGGTCGATATAGGTGTTTTTCACGTGATTTGGGTGCATTTTTTCGGCCGACTGCGACCTGCCGAGTCCCACCGCATCTCGACTCTCGCCGTCTGCGCTCTGCCCCACCTGCTGCTGATACGGAAATCAGATTCAGACATGTTGAAAACAAGAAAAATCAGCCACCAAACACGTTCCGATTCACAGCTGAGGTGATAATCGTCACTATCAATTGCGGGTTTCGCAGAGGAGCTGGTTGGTGCTGGGGGCAACCGGACTCAGCAGATTTTTCCACCCCGGACTCATCCGGACTAAGTCGGACTCAGCAGGTTTTCGACGAAGTCTGACCGGGGCCTTATGCGAATCTTTTTCAGTTGAAGGTGATTCTACTGGTAGTAGTGTCTCCTGGTATATTATTCGAAACCTAGAACTCGTTTTTGTTGATCGATTCCAGAATGCCTGAGATTGCAGAAAACGCGAGGGATGGCACGCCAATATGTTTATGCGCTCTGATCAAACTTAAAGGGCAGCGAAGAAATAAGAGACCCTGAGAAATAAATATAACGCGGCGGAAGTCGATAGGCCACGCCTTTTTCACTCGCTCTGAGGAGCGATGCCGCTGATTTCGCAGCGACGCCATTAGGCCTTTCAGAGTGGCGTCGCAGAAAAATTCGATGTCGCGGCGACGTGGTGAGAGACGGGGGGTGCTACGCAGCGCAAACCGTGCCGCGCGACGGGAGCGAACGTCGCTCTCTCAGAATGGGAGCGACGTTCTGCGACGTTTTGCGAGGCAAATGGTCTCGACCATTTTTGTCGCTGTCTCTATTTGTCGCTCTAGTTTCTTCATATTAGTCAGTGTTCCTTCGTTACTATCTCATATTAGTCAGTGTTCCTTCGTTACTATCTCGTATTAGTTAGTGTTCCTTCGTTACTATCTGCCCATTAACTCTCTGTGGAACCATTTTTTGCCTATTTCACTAGATTTTTGCCATCCAGGATAAATTTCGTCATGGTATTTAATTGTTTAGCCAGGATTTATCTCCTCATGTCACTTGATTTGTCATCCAGAATTTATTTCTGTCATGGTATTTAAATGGTCATCCAGGATTTATTTCGTCATGGCGTTTAATATTTTTTTGTTGTGGACACCATTCAGGGTTGAGCAGGGTTGTGACTAAGCACAACAGGGGGTCGTAAAAATTTGGAAACGTCGAAAAAAAAAAAGAAAATTTGGGAGGGGGTGGTTGTAAAATTTTTAGGAAAAAAAATGGGAATGTTCTCCGAATGGGAATTTTCTTCAAACCATGTATAAGGGAAAATGAGGTAGGAGTAGAGACATTGTCTTTTATAACCACAAATGTGAAATTTTCACAAACCTGTCACAAAAAAATAACTAGAGCGAATTTTCATTCCGGGGGGGTCGTAAAAATTTGTCCAAAAGTTCGGTCAACAGGGGGGTCGTAGCTCTGCCGAAATTCGGCACAACGGCCTGCTCGACCATGACACCATTACTATTAGGCCCCCGTCATAGTCGGTGGATCTATTGAGTCCCACCGGGTCGATACGCACCGAATTCGTTGGAAATGGGTGGAAAAAAATCAACCCACTGAGTCCGACTGCGACCGTCTGATGCCCACCGCAATCCCCCCGGTCGATACTGATATTTCTCATGCGTGCAAGGGCGGGGGCAATGCACCGACTGAGTCCCACTGAGTCCCACCCGGTCGATATAGGTGTTTTTCACGTGATTTGGGTGCATTTTTTCGGCCGACTGCGACCTGCCGAGTCCCACCGCATCTCGACTCTCGCCGTCTGCGCTCTGCCCCACCTGCTGCTGATACGGAAATCAGATTCAGACATGTTGAAAACAAGAAAAATCAGCCACCAAACACGTTCCGATTCACAGCTGAGGTGATAATCGTCACTATCAATTGCGGGTTTCGCAGAGGAGCTGGTTGGTGCTGGGGGCAACCGGACTCAGTGGGACTCAGCAGATTTTTCCACCCCGGACTCATCCGGACTAAGTCGGACTCAGCAGGTTTTTCGACGAAGTCTGACCGGGGCCTTATGCGAATCTTTTCAGTTGAAGGTGATTCTACTGGTAGTAGTGTCTCCTGGTATATTATTCGAAACCTAGAACTCGTTTTTGTTGATCGATTCCAGAATGCCTGAGATTGCAGAAAACGCGAGGGATGGCACGCCAATATGTTTATGCGCTCTGATCAAACTTAAAGGGCAGCGAAGAAATAAGAGACCCTGAGAAATAAATATAACGCGGCGGAAGTCGATAGGCCACGCCTTTTTTCACTCGCTCTGAGGAGCGATGCCGCTGATTTCGCAGCGACGCCATTAGGGCCTTTCAGAGTGGCGTCGCAGAAAAATTCGCTGTCGCGGCGACGTGGTGTGCTACGCAGCGCAACCCGTGCCGCGCGACGGGAGCGAACGTCGCGCTTTCAGAGTGGGAGCGACGTTCTGCGACGTTTTGCGAGGCAAATGGTCTCGACCATTTTTGTCGCTGTCTCTATTTGTCGCTCTAGTTTCTTCATATTAGTCAGTGTTCCTTCGTTACTATCTCATATTAGTCAGTGTTCCTTCGTTACTATCTCGTATTAGTTAGTGTTCCTTCGTTACTATCTGCCCATTAACTCTCTGTGGAACCATTTTTTGCCTATTTCACTAGATTTTTGCCATCCAGGATAAATTTCGTCATGGTATTTAATTGTTTAGCCAGGATTTATCTCCTCATGTCACTTGATTTGTCATCCAGAATTTATTTCGTCATGGTATTTAAATGGTCATCCAGTATTTATTTCGTCATGGCGTTTAATATTTTTTTGTTGTGGACACCATTCAGGGTTGAGTAGGGTTGTGACTAAGCACAACAGGGGGTCGTAAAAATTTGGAACCGTCGAAAAAAAAAGAAAATTTGGGAGGGGGTGGTTGTAAAATTTTTAGGAAAAAAAATGGGAATGTTCTCCGAATGGGAATTTTCTTCAAACCATGTATAAGGGAAAATGAGGTAGGAGTAGAGACATTGTCTTTTATAACCACAAATGTGAAATTTTCACAAACCTGTCACAAAAAAATAACTAGAGCGAATTTTCATTCCGGGGGGGGGTCGTAAAAATTTGTCCAAAAGTTCGGTCAACAGGGGGGTCGCAGCTCTGCCGAAATTCGGCACAACGGCCTGCTCGACCATGACACCATTACTATTAGGCCCCCGTCATAGCCGGTGGATCTATTGAGTCCCACCGGGTCGATACGCACCGAATTCGTTGGAAATGGGTGGAAAAAAATCAACCCATTGAGTCCGACTGCGACCGTCTGATGCCCACCGCAATCCCCCCGGTCGATACTGATATTTCTCATGCGTGCAAGGGCGGGGGCAATGCACCGACTGAGTCCCACCCGGTCGATATAGGTGTTTTTCACGTGATTTGGGTGCATTTTTTCGGCCGAATGCGACCTGCCGAGTCCCACCGCATCTCGACTCTCGCCGTCTGCGCTCTGCCCCACCTGCTGCTGATACGGAAATCAGATTCAGACATGTTGAAAACAAGAAAAATCAGCCACCAAACACGTTCCGATTCACAGCTGAGGTGATAATCGTCACTATCAATTGCGGGTTTCGCAGAGGAGCTGGTTGGTGCTGGGGGCAACCGGACTCAGTGGGACTCAGCAGATTTTTCCACCCCGGACTCATCCGGACTAAGTCGGACTCAGCAGGTTTTTCGACGAAGTCTGACCGGGGCCTTATGCAAATCTTTTCAGTTGAAGGTGATTCTACTGGTGGTAGTGTCTCCTGGTATATTATTCGAAATCTATAACTCGTTTTTGTTGATCGATTCCAGAATGTCTGAGATTGCAGAACACGCGAGGGATGGCACGCCAATATGTTTATGCGCTCTGATCAAACTTAAAGGGCAGCGAAGAAATAAGAGACGCTGAGAAAGAAATATGACGCGGCGGCAATCGATAGGCCACGCCTTTTTTCACTCGCTCTGAGGAGCGATGCCGCGAATTTCGCAGCGGCGCCACTCTGAATGGCCCTATAGCGAAACGGCTTCCCAGTGCAAATCACCTGAAATAAATGGAGGCATTTCGAATTCAGACGCCAGTAAATAGGAATTTACCGCAGTAACATAAGAAATGCACAGTAAGAGTGGTTTCACTTGAATGAGACTGTAGAAAGCAGATGGGAGATTAACGCGCTCTAATGAGAAAACCGCGCCGACGCGACCGCAGCAACAAAATTTGTCCAGTTACCAGGATTAAGTGGCTTCTTTAGGTCGCTCCGCAATGCCACTCTGCTTAGCCACTAACATCTCCCAATGGTAAAACCCTTTTCGTTGATAAATCACATGATGAAAAAGGAAAAATCGCAGGCTGATCTACAGATGGTGGGGAACTCTCGGGCCAAACCAAGATACTATGTAGGTTGGGGGGGCACTGCTATATGCCGGGGCTTTGTTGTATCGCATTTGGTCACGCCCATTTTTCCGTGCCGCAATGACTCCTGATTTCGGCAGGGGAGGGAAACCCCGGGTTGGTGCTCAAATTTAGTGAAATGGGCTTGGTCAAGTGCACCGCGCCACAGTGCCACCCCCCCCCCTATCCCACATAGTACCCAACCCAATATCTATACGTTAAATAAAACATTAAAGTAAGATATATTAATTTTTAAACTATTAAATTTATATGTATTAATTGAAATCTCAGACCCTAACCCAGTTGGAGGGCTTAGCTGAGAATCATTCTCAAAGCTAAATTCGAGGATTTCTGAGCTAACCTCAAATAATGCATATCCAATGCACATCGCCAACAAGCTAATTTTGAGAACAGTTCCCACCTGCACCCTCAACCAATCTCTCGACATCCTACATAATGCCGTATACATAAACACTTGAAAAACTGTATAAGGTAGCTGCTCACGTACATCCAGACTCAGGAGGAGCACAACAGGGGCAGCAGCGTTCAAGCCGTGCGTTCAAGTGGAGATTCCGAGCAGAGCCGAGCCCGGAGCGCTCCTCGCTGCATGAAACTCCCTATGAACATGCAGGAGGCCTCCGGCGGTTCATAGTGAACGGTCAACCACGAAGAGGACGACTGCGCGTCAACTTTGGAAGCGGGACAAAAAAAAATGTGCCAATGTTTCCGTCACGTACGCGCGCCCGCGCTGCATTTTGCCTTGGAGCGATTTTTCTCAGGCTCATTTTTTTGTGGGAGCTTGGTTACTAAACCTCTTCTTGGAAGCAGAGTACACCCTGAAAGATGACTTTTGACATTTTCATACATTTTTCCAGTGGACCACTCCTGTATTCCTGTATATAAGACGTGCCAAGGGCGAAATCCCATTTCATCCAAATAGAGGAAATTTGTTGCGTGTCATCTCTTTAGGTCTAGCAATTTTTCAGAGATAGAACTGTTTTAAACCTGAGGTTAGCTTATCTTTATGTAACTGCATTATGTTATAGGGCATCACAAGTCTTGCCTTAACCTTACTCTAGATTGAGTCTAGAATTCATAGTTTTTGAATGCGGAATTTATTTTCGATTCTATTGTCTTCTTCTTCTTCTTTGCAGCCACATTGAGGGTTTTGTCATAGGTTGAGGAACTGGGCGACCAGTAACGGATTTGTCCATAAGTCCATTACGGTCAGCGTGGTAGGTCTCTCCGGACAGTTGAATAAATGTGCGGTATCGTGGCCGATGGTACCGCAGTCCGGGCACACATCAGATTTACTGCTGTCAATCCTGCTGACATAAGACATTAGCATTGTAGAGTGACCACAGCGTAATGATGCGAGCGTGCACCTGGCCCTTCTTCCGAGTTGAGCCTCGGATGTGCAGACTTGGGGCGGCACTACCCCCAATATGGGATTAATGACCGCCTTTTCCAGATGACACCGTACAAACTGAGTATGCTCCTCGCGCAATAGACGGAGTCGTTCTTGCTGTGAGTCGTGCCATCTCTGCAGATTGACTTTGCTGGGAGCATCGGCGAATGGCTTTCTGATCTTTCTTTCTCTGACGGGGTTTAGCACTCTCCAAGAGGGTGATTTGGTTGTTTGACAATGTTGATGAAAAATTGTTGGGCCTGGAGCTCACAGTGCTCCCTTACTGGTAATAAGCGGGTCTCAGCATGCAAGTGATCGACCGGGGAACTTCTTGCACACCCGGTGGCGATTCGAAGAGCCGCATTCTGTATGCGTTGCATCTTAGTCCAAGAGGATTCCGAAACTAGATGCTGCCAAACTGGGGCGCCGTATTCCAGTGCAGGCTGGAGAATAGCCTTATACGTTGTAATAATGGTTTCTTTGCTACTACCCCATGTTGTACCGCCCAGGGCTCTAAGCACGTTAAGCTTCGCTTTAACGATAGCCTGCTTCTGTTCCGTGTTTTATGGAATTTGAGCGATGGATCGAGTACGAGTCCGAGAAGTTTTGGGAAGCGGGCGGCAGGCAAACGATCTCCATTCCATACGACATACGGATGTGCGCTGTGTTCAGATGGGTCCGTTGTGAGTACGGATACCGATGACTTTGACGCAGAAATCTTCAGCATTTTGCGGTCGAAGAAGCTTTTCAGTGCGGTCAAGTACCCGTTAATCTTAGCGGCGGCCACATTCATGTCCCGATCACGACACAAGACAGTCATATCATCAGCGTAAGCGACCACCTTGATATCTTGGGGTGGGGCGGGCATATCTTCGAGGTACAGACTGAAGAGATCAGGCGACAATACACCGCCCTGTGGGACTCCAGCTGCAATCGGAATGCTGTTTGAGACATGATTCTGGAACATCACTCTAGCCCGTCTTCCCTTAGTGAATGCAGCTATCCAGCGCTTTTGCCATGGCGGGATTGATGACTCCAGTAAGTTGTTTGATAAGATACCAAGATTCACTGTGCCGAAAGCCTTAGTGAGATCCAAGGCAACTGCTACAGTTCTTTCCGGCTTATACGCGTTGAAACCATCAATCGCATAGCTCGTAATTTCTAACAAAGCTGTCGTGGTGGAATGCATTTTTCTGAATCCATGCTGAAACACCTGTCTCTCGTTGTGCTCGGCCAGGTCTTTGACAATCAGCTTTTCAGCTACTTTAGCAAAAGAAGACAACAAGCTAATGGGCCGATATCCCTTGACTGAAGCTTGGGGCTTGCCAGGCTTGGGCAGCGGAACGACGTTTGCCATCTTCCAATTCTGCGGGATAGTACACGACATGAACGAGGAGTTTATCACATCAGTGAGGAGCGGTAGTAAGTCAGTGGGTATCTTCTTCAAGACAGCAGGACATATCCCATCAGGACCAATAGCTCTAGAGTTCCGCATTTCCTTTATAATCTTCTCAATTTGCGTCGTAGTAAACGCTTCGGCCGTGCTCATAAGCGGGAGGCGGCACAGCTCTTTTACAGGCACTCTATTCTGCGGACCTCGTTTAGCACTGGTGATGAAAAACTTTTCCCGAGCGCATAAGCGGCTTCCTTTCCTGATTTGAATACGCCGTTGTCGAATTCGATATTGGAGACGGTGGCGGGTGAGCTTTTACCCGAAAGCTTCCGTAAAACCTTCCAAGTAGCTGCACTGTCCGTCTTAAAGTCCATCTGTCCGGTGAACTCCCACTCTTCTTTCTTGTGTCTGTCCAAATCCTTTTTGATCTCACTGTCCAGCTCAGCAACCACGGGGTCCAGATGATTAACCGCTCTCCTCGCATCTCTCGTTCTAATTTTGTCGAGGATTTCCTGTTGACATTTGGATAGAACGTCTTGACGCGACCGATAGGGATAGCCGCATTCATGGCCTTGCGGATTGCGTCAGATAGATGGCACTCCTTCTGGTGCACGCTTCCATTCCACGGGTAATCTGCCGATAGGCGAAGCGCAACTTCACTGAACAGGCGCCAGTCTGCTCGGCCTAAATTAAGATAAGAACGTTGGCGAACACCAGAAAATGGAGCGAGAGAATTGGATAGATCGATGTGGACAAAGACAGGAACGTGGTCACTTGGCAGAGTAGTCGAGGTAGACCATGAGCAGCAGCTAGAAAGGTTGGACGAGACAAGAGATATGTCTGGGCTAGAAGATCGGCCGCTGGCAGGGAGACGAGTGGGCTGATCATCGTTTAGAATGACCAGGTCGCACTCATCTGCCCATTCTTCGACGTCATTTTCTCTAACATCAGGACCGAGAGACGAGCAAAAGGTGTGAGCGTTGAAATCACCCGCGAAAACGACCGAGGATGAGAGGGAGCAGTCGCTCAGCTGCTTGAGAAGTGGGATAGGATTGTAAGATGAAGGGCATGAAGTTGTAGGTGGAATGTATATGTTGAAAAGAGAAAGGGGTGTTTTTAGGGGAGATGGATTGGGAGGTACTCGAGAGTACCGTCCGTGGGGGTGCTGGGAATGAGGTGTGAGGGAAGTGAAGATAGAACGAAAGTAGAGACTCCACCGCCGAGAGATGACCTTGGAGCATGGTAAGAAGTATAGCCTGGGATATTGGGATGAGGATAGGTAGGGGATGGAGAGAGCTTGGTTTCTTGAACCATGATCACGTCTGGATGGTAAGTACGTGCAAAGAGAGAGTTCAGAAAGCTTGGCACGAAGGCCGTTTAGATTGATATGCACAATGGAAAGGGGGCGATTTGAGATAGAGGAATCAGAGATGGAAGGTGAGGAGCATAACACACAACGAAAAGATGAGTTATGATGCTCACAGAACTGAGACCCGAACAGGAGAGATGCACCCACCTTTGGCATCCGGAAGCACTGGACGCTGGTATGTCTCCAGTTTACATCCTCTCCGCACGTGGCGCATTGGTACTTCTGAGCGGGTCCAGGATTCCTCTCCACGCCGGCCCTTTGTAGGAGAATCCGAAGGAGAGTTGCGGCCGGCCAGCACCTCTCCCATGACAAAAACCCTCTTTGTGGAGGGGATGACGTCGGTTTGCACGGAGGCGATCTTCTTTCCTCCACACTGCCACGGCACGAACGTACGACATCTCGGCAGCGATTCTATTGTAATATTCCAAATGAAGGCTTTTTGGTCAGAGCATGACAGTGAAATGTCTTGTTTGCCATCAGAAGGCCTCCAAGACCTTTGTGTTGCAAAATGTTGCAAGAAAATAATGTCTTGCAGCTTTTTCCTGGAGGTCAATGATTCAACAAAAACTATTTTCTCGCAGTGTTCCACAATGGTTTTGAAGGCGTTCAGATGGCAAACAAGTGGGACGGGTTCGGAATTTATATGGTTATGTTCTGAAAAAATAGCCTCAAATAAAAAAGCAGGGAAACGAAGTGAAATCACCAAAAAATACGATTTGGTGGTCGATCATTTCACAAGCTTCTCCGTTAAACTTATCAAAACGAAATCAAGCGCGCAACGGAAACATTAAGCCATTTTTGGAAGCTGTAATAAGGAAACAAGCATAGGTCAAGCTAGGTGAACGCGAGGCTGCGTTTCATATCGTGCTTGATTTTGTTTTGATAAGTTTAACGGAGAAGCTTGTGAAATGATCGACCACCAAATCGTATTTTTTCGTTATTTCACTTCGTTTCCCTGCTTTTTTATTACTCCATGCTATTTTACGCCAAAAAACTTTTTAAAGATATTTCAAGATACTTTTGAAATTTTTTTTGACTTCCTTATGACATTGCCAAATCGCTACTTTTGCCGGGAAGCTAAATTTTCAGGAATTTCACATATTCTTCCCAAAGGTTCCCTTTCTGATTCAATTTCGCTCCACGATTTCCATTTCGGAATGATGAAACATCTGAAACATCTAACAGACGATATTGTCGTATGGGCACAATTTTCGAAAGTTATGACCCAAAACAGTAAAAATACCACTCATTGCAACATGTGAGATCACAATATTATCGATCATTAATACTTATTTGATCTTGCATGACGAGAAAAAATCCCAAACAAATGACTTATAGCCATCAGCAATCAAAAATCATGGCGGCATTTCGTGCAACAGGTGAAAAAATCGATATTATTGATTGGCATATATCGATAATGACTAATGAGCAAAATTCCTCAACCAAGAAAACCAATCCCAGAAGCAATCACCAATGTTCGCCGCATTTTGTGCAAAAAGCACGAAAATCGATAATATTGATTATCGATCGATGACGTGTCCTGAGTACGAATTCTGGCCAGTTCAGTACTTACCTCCGACAACCTGTGTTGATTGGCTGCAAATTCACCCACACACGCCGGTCTCCACAGCCGCAGCAGAAAAAAGCAGTTTTCGTGCTCCACGGCTAATTTAGTATGTAAACCCACGATTTTGAGGTACCCTTCACAGTAAAGGTGTCGAGTTCAAAATGGAATAGGAGCGACCTGCATCCATTTCCAGCCTCCTGTCCAAAAATGAGCTCCCTAGCTCAATTTTAACTGGTAGCACAAGATCGTGAACGCCGTCTGAATAAAAAAAAGGAGATTAACAGAGAAAACTTGCGGTTTTTCAAAATTTTCTCAAATCCTAGCAAACCATTTTAAACCATTTCTGGGCATAGTATGCAACTTTTTGCGCTCTTTTCAATGCAATTTAGAGCTAATTTCTACCTTCACCCTGAACTTAGATTTCGAAAAATGGGTTGCGCGCGTGGCCCGTTCAAAACCAAATCTGGTGCGCGCTTCGCGCGCACCACAATTGAAATAATACAAAGAAATTTCAACGGCGAAACTCTATTCGGCCCCTAAGGCAAGGTTTGTGATGCCCTATAGCATATTGAAGTTTCATCGATTTTCGCTTAGTCCAGGCAGGAATGAACTTCTTTCCGAAATGGAAGGTATCTTCGTATACTAGCTATCTAACTCCGTTTGTTGGAACTTTGAACTATTATTGTATTATTGGATTTACTGTACCCATAAATTTTTATTGTATCTCGCGTGCTGCTCTGAATGTGAAAAATGTTTTTTTTTGCCAACAAAATCTTCGCCGAGGATGGTGACGATGATTTTGGTTTTTTTTTCTGAATTCCAACGAAAACAAACAACTTTTCTCATTCGCGGAATTTACCCGTAACCTAAATCCAACTGTTATCATTTTGTAGTAATTGAAACGTGCTGCTGTTTCGGCTTCCGTCAGCGAACGTGGCTTGCACAATTACAAATCGTCGCAGCAAAAATGATGTCTTCATCTTGTATTTAGCAAACGCTGTTTTCATCATGTCGTTAATGGCTCAGATAAACACTTTGTGGAACTACGTGCCCGAGTTGAATTTGCCGAAGAAGAAATCAGCGACCCCTTATTTTGCTCCTACAGCTGTACCTCCACGATCGTTTGCCGCTGATATGACACCGATCATTCGATTAGCGGGGCTTTCAGGAGCCGTCGCGGTTGCAGTTGGAGCCTACGGATCACATGGTATGTTTTTCCTTGTAATATTTCCGACAAGGGCTTCACCCTTGGTCGTCTGCTTGGTCGCCTTTTTCAGGAGCAGTGCATCCTACATAATATATAACGTCGGCACGGATCCTAAGGCAGGGGCGAGCAGGCCGTTGTGGCGATTTTCGTGGCGGCTACGACCCCCACCCCAAACCAAAATTTTACGACCCCCTCAGGGGGGCCACTGGGACTTATTTTTTAAAGCTAAATTTGGTGTCAAATTTTAAAGAGAAGCAAACGTTGTAGTGATACTTTTTAAAATCCAGTTCGGTCGCGGCTAACGTGTGGACGCGAAAGGGTCTTGTATTGAAAGTTTCACGACCCCCCCCCCAAATTTTCATTTTTTCCAGATTTTTTTTTTCAATTTTACGACCCCCCGTTGTGGCCGCTCACAACGCTGCTCAACCCTGTCCTAAGGAGACTGCGTTCACTATTGAAGGTTGTCGCAATATCGGTGCCGTATGCTATAGCACAGGTTCACCGAGTTTGCACCAACCTCCAAGGGGAACGCAAAGTTTCATTAGGATCCATGCCGAGGTTACCGTTCTTTATACAGCAGAGGCCTAACCGTTTAAAGAGGCCGTAGACTGCCAAGATCAAATTGGGCAGCGCTATCTCAGCTCTGGTGTGATTTCTACTTAAAGTCACAATGGTATCTTCATAGATATCCACTCTTCCCGGACTGAGGGCTCGAGGAGCATACACTACCTCAGATGTTCTCATGCTCCGGAAAGCCAACGCACCTCACAATCGAAGATCTCTGGCTTAAACCCGTGAAATTAGTCAATTTCTTGTCACTTCGATCATACAAGAATGAATTTGAAAAAAAAAACTAGAAAAAGGGAAAAATCTTCAAAATTAAAAAAAGTAAGTAAACAAATGAATAAACTGAGAAAAATAAATAAAAACAAAGAAAAAAGGGGTCGAAAAACGCTCATTTATGGATCCCCCCAAAGAAGAGGATCCCAGCAACTCTGCTTCGATGGCATCGTCTACATGCCGGAAATTGGATCCAGGATCAGTGTGTATGATGGATGATGGGCAACAACAACAACAACAAGTAGGATGGTAGTGGCATCCGACTCAGTAATAGTGGAGGGTTGAATGCTTTTCGGGCTCATATGTGGGTGAGCCTATAAAGTAGCATTTTGAGGCCACCCGTTACCATGCCAGTGTTTTTATCTCCCTTAGATCTGTAGCACTTCATCGATTCCGGAGGAGCAGAGGGTTTGGTTGATCATCGACTAGGATCGATTTTGATCGTGTGCAGCGAAAGCAGCGTCTCCTGCCACTGCGCCCTATGCGCACTTCATCTTTGGAGCCACGAAGCGGGTTCAGTCATAGGTTCAGGAACTAGGTGACCGGCGTCGGATTTGCCTATAGGTCCATTGTAGTTGAAGTTGTTTTTTTTTGGACGGTTGATTAAGTGCGCGGTATTGTGTCGGTGACTGCCGCAGCCCGGGTCTGCGTCAGGTTTCCTACTGTCGTTTTTGCCTACATTGGACATTAGCCATAATGAGTGACCGTAGCGAGGCGACAAGCACACCTGGCTCGCCTGCCGGGCCGAGACTATGACTCGCAAACCCAGGGCGGAAACGCCCCTTAAATAGATATAATAGCCGCCTTTTCAAGATATTCTTGTACGAATCGGGTATGCCCCTCGCGCAAGAGACGGAGCCATTGTTGATTGGTCTCGCCTCATATTTGTGCGTCGACTATTAGGAGCGTCGGCGACGGCCTCCTGATTGGCCTCTCTCTCTCTCTCTCTCGTGGGTTCCAATATTCTTCTTGTCGGATGATTGGGCTGCTCATAAGTAGAGTCCACAATAGGCATCACTTTTAAGTTTACATGCTAGTAAGATTGCTTTGTCCCCGGGTAGAGCAGAAATGACGAGAAATTTAGGAAAATCGCATCGAAAGTACATCAAATTCTGAACCCTGACTGCGCTCTCGTACTCTCAGTTGGGCTGTTTTTTGTGACCATTAATTGTAATTGTAATTGTTTGTTACAGGGTAACCCTGCGTATTGACATCGGAACAAGATAAACGAACGCGTAGTAATAAAATGTAACAACGATATACGAGACCGGGAACACGTAGTATGTAGAGTATCTGTCGCAAAAAGTTCCATGACTAACACAAGATCACTGTGGAGTATCTATCGAAGAAAATAACATTATGACTAACACAAGATCACAAGCTCACTCATCCTCCGTCCTCAAGTACTGCTCCACTATACGCTTGAAGGAGCCCAGGTCTGTTGGCAGATTGCCCTTTTTAAGCAGTTTTTCCAATTCACTGCCAGCTCTGTTAGTAAAGAAATGGTGCCTGACACTCTTCCTAGCCGGGTTTCGGACTAGTTTGAAACTGCTACCTCTAGTGGTGGATGCCCTCATTTTGAGGAAAGCGTTTGGCCGAAGGCCGGTATGCCCATACAATATTTTAAACATCATCAAAAGATCAAACCTTCTCCTTCTGCACGCCAGCGTTTCCAATTTGAATTTTGCGTTCCTAGCATTACTACTGGGTATGTTTTCATAATTAAATCCCAAAAATCTTATCATTAACTTACGTGTGAAACTATTTTGTACCTTCTCCGACGCTTCAATAGTAGAGACCTTATGAGGGTTTGATATCAAAGTTCCAGAAAGTACATCAAATTCTGAACCCTGACTGCGCTCTCGTACTCTCAGTTGGGCTGTTTGTTGTGACCATTAAATCTATTACGGACCCGCCCCTTGGAATTCCCTACTCTCCCTTGCTCGGTTCTTCCCGTCGTTTTTGCCAAAAAAATTCATCGTGAACATTTGCTTTAACACCGTTTATAGAGAGCTGCCGTGTCCAAAGCTGGCAGTGCTCCTTAATCAGGAATTTCACAAGGGTTGTTCCTTTTTAGCCATTGTTTGGTCCATGTGGGACTATGTATCCATATTGTTACCTGCTCGATCCATGTTAGGATAACGCGGTGGGCAGAGGGACGGCGAATGTGGCCTCCGTTGTGTCCGGGCGAGTAAGCCCGCTCGACTCTTTTGAAACATTTACAGGACCTTCGGTAATCGCTTACGTTTTCAGTGGTTCGTGACGACGAAAAAGTTGACGACAGGAGGAAAAAAGCATTTGAAACAGGCTCACGATATCACTTAATCCACACATTGGCGATGCTGGCAGCGCCAAAGGCTCGCTACCCATGGCTCACGAGTGCGGTCTTCCTCGGTAGGTGGAGCTCGTCATTCATCTGACTGAAATTTTTCTTAATCGATACTTCAGAAACTACAAAGTCAGCTAGCCTTCCTCGACTAAATTTGTCTGTTTCAGGTGGGATTGTGTTCTTCTGTGGCCCGTGCTATCACTACAGCATCACAGCTACAGAATACTCACGAAAGTTCACTCCCATGGGTGGAATCCTTTTCATAATTGGTTGGCTTACCTTCATACTTTGAAATGTGCTTCTGAATTAGAGATGCGTTGCGCCATTAAGCCTTCAGCGACTCAGAATATGCCTCACTTTTTTGTTTTTTTTTAGTAATCATGTTCACGTTGTGTAAATTTCACCCTAGTCAAGACTGCAATTCTATCATCATTTGTTTAATAAACTTTGCAATATATAGCAGTTATTGTTCCTGATCAGATCCGGACTCATATTCATTATCACAGTCCTCGTTCCTTGTATCTCTTCTCATTGCCTGATCGAGCAAGCCCGCAATCTCAGCATCCTGCAATTTATTGTTCTTTGTGGTCATTTTACAGAATCCAGCACGATGAACTATCAGATTGGCGTTGCTGAAACAAATGAGAAGAGGTCGGAGTTGTCTAGGAATGCAGCAGAATTGGCGACTTTCGGTCTTTGCATTGTCGATCGGCAAAAGTCGCGACGAAGGACACGTAGCGGCTAGGCAGCTTCGTGACTGCCCTTTATTACTCATCATTGCGGCGCGACTTCTGCCTTCAGACTATGCATAGAACTTGAAAAAATCGGAGCCATTTCCCTTGCGCGATGTCGCGATCGCCAGAACCAGCTGGCAGCGACGCTCGCGCTCCTTAGCCCCCATCGTTTCCACAATGTCCGCGATAGAGAGTTACACCGCGGCGTCCTATGGGGCTTCCTCAAGACTGAAGATGCAGCGTTGCCCGTTGCGTCGAGCATTGGAGAATCATGTTTTGGCGGCCCGGCGTTGAAGCCAGCGAATGGCTAGCCACAATCATGGAGCACATTTGGTCTCTAGAGCGGCAGCGACCATAGAGTTGACAACGAGCATCAGCCTCGACGCGGCTTTGCTCTTTGGCTCCCATGCGGGTCCGTTGCTGTGTCTGAATACTGTGATCCCCTTCGTCATCGATGACGCCGCATTCGTCGCAATCAACGCCCGACGCGATCAATACTGGGCTATTCAACGCTGTGAGCGGCGGTGCATCTTCAACTTTGGGGCTCTCTTGCCGCCGGAGTAACGCGGTGCAATCGATGTGGCGAAGGACTATACGTTCCCCACCAGCGATCGAACTGCGGCTTAGCATCTCCATCGTTGGAAATGATTGGATCAGAGTATACTGTCCGTATCGGGGTGGAACTCTAATCTACAATTACCGACTACTGTAGCGATACGCAGAGACAACGAGGAACCCGCACGGTTATCCTCGAGCTGTGTGATGGAACAGCGGTTGCCCGTATTTGCGGAGCGGAATTTCTTTCCAATGAGATGGATTTGTTTATATCGCATGACTGCCGGCGTAGACTGTCCCACGCAGGCCTAACTGGTACCACCGTGTCTCATAGCGGATTTCTGCTATGGGCAAGCAACAATAAATTATACCGTGGCAGTTTCGATTGGCAGCTTCTGATCTCGATTTCGAATCCAAGAATTGGCACCATTGTTTAGAAGCAGCTGAACGCAGTCTAGATGTCCTCGCCATGAAGCGGCATGCAGTGGCGTGTCACCGAGTTTGTTCTGCGAAAAGGTATTTCAACACAGAACTTCATGGTGGCGAAGCACTCAGACATTGGGAATCGGCAGACCGGGAGTATTTCAGTGGTGAACGGCAGGCCTAGAGCGTGAAAAAGCGTATAGACCTGAGATCGGAAGGCCGAGAATTGAGAGAGCAGGCGGGGCTAGTTTGGCCGCTGCGCATATACACGTCGCTTTGGAAGGAAAAATATGTCTGCTTCGACAATCCGTTGAGGGTTTGGGAGGAGATCACGGACATAGCACGTGAAGGAATCATCCACTTGATCGGTAATAACGTACAGATGTATCGGCATTTTGTGGTTGTGCTCCGGCTTGCTGTGAACCCGCCCAGACCTACCCGCTAGAGCACGGAAAAGGCAGGCCGAGGCATCATCCGCTGGCAGGCGCGGTCGGGGTGCCCGTACCTGCTGTCTGGCGGGCTCCCGGCCTGCTGATTCCGAATGTCTGAGCTGAGGTAGAACTATTCTAGAGTATACAAAAATTCATATACAGTTTACCGCATTCAAACATTCTGAATCAGCAGCAGGTTCGGACACCCCGACCGCGCCTTCCAGCGGAGATGCCGCGCTCTAACGGGCAGGCCGGGGCGCGTTCACAGCAGGCCGGAGCACAACCACAGAATGCCGAGACATTTGCACGCTATCATCGATCAAGTGGATGATTCCTTCTCGTGCAATGTCCATGATCTCCTCCAAAACCCTCAACTGATGCTATATACTTTTCTCAAAAATAACCCGCTAGACCACATCCATAGCAGATGTCACCCTAACATCTAGTAAATAGACGAGAGATCCTCACTTATTGCCAACCGCGAAGTGCGTGGTGGCTAGTTGACTTTGGTTGACAAAACCTGCAATCGAATCGTGGTGAGACCGCGTTCCGTATATAACACGGGTTCGACCCTGGCGCTCAACGTGCCATGCAATTTGTCGAAGCAGAGATATTTTTAGCGACGCGCATATGCGCAGCGGCCAAATTGCCCCGACCTGCTCTCTCAACTTTTCCTGCCTGCCATCTCGAGTCTCAGTGCTTTTCCACACTCTCGGCCTGCCGTTCGCCACTGAAATACTCCCGCTCTGCCGATTCCAGGGCCTGAGCAACGTTAAAAGACGATGGTGCGGTTGCGGTCGACACACTAACAGTACGATGGGGAAACGGGCGCTTTGCCGAATTTCGTCGTTCATGGACAGCACAGCTGATATTCTCGGTGAGTTACGGTTTTTGTTTTTTGCGCTTGTTTCTGCTATATTTTTGTTTCTGACTCTGTTGATTTTGTGAATAAGGGCTTTCCGTATTGCGTGAGGGAAACTTGCGATTTTTTTCTTAATTCAAAGTAGAATTTTGAAAAAAAAACACTACCATGCCCGAAAAAACGTCAACCCCCCCTTCACGTCGCACAAAAAAAGCTCCTATACGCAATTTAGAACAAAACTCAGAAACAAAAATAAAGCAGAAACAAGCGTGTAAAAGGGTAAACCGTACCCAGAATATCAGCTATGCTGTCGATCGATGACGAAATCTGGCAAAGCGCCAGGTTTTCCACCGTAGAGTTAGTGTGTCGACCGCGACCGCACCATCGCCTTTCAGCATTGCGGTGAACCGTAACAACATGTGACTGGCTGCTGACTTGGTTGACGATCGAGAAAAACGGGCGTCCACAGCGACAAGCTGCGTTCATGCATGCCGCTCCAGATTTGTTATGGGTTAGTTTCGAAAACCCGATTTTCTAACAAAGTTACGCATTCTGATGAATTCAATGTCAGCAGAAATCAAGAAAATACACATGCAGGACTCACCTGGGATGAAACTGTGATCCCGGGAAGTTGAAGGAGGTACCTCACCACGTCAATATGACCACCATGGCAAGCCCAGTATAGTGCGGTAGATCCGGATTTGTCCAGACTGTTTACCGAAACCTGATGAAAAGAATTTCCCTAGTATTTCAAAGTTAAGTAACAAAAATTTAGGACGATGGCTCACGTTGAAACCATCGTAACGTAGCAGAGTGGGACGCAAAATGGATGCAGATAGGCGTGGCCTAGGGCCTTTACGGAGGCCACTCCTACCACCCCTATCGCATCGTGTTGTTGGTATGGTAAAATTTCCCATCGTCGCGCTACTGCGCTACCAAAAAGCCTACCCCTCCTTATTGTTGGCAGAATCGCCTGTTGAACAGCTGTCTGGTAAGGTGCTATTCATACTTCTCAACGCCAGCGGGAGTAGCATTAGAGTATGAATCAACTTATGAAACGCACTAGCGTCACGTCTGCCCCGACACGGCGATGAAGCCCGTACTGCCTTCTGAATCATTTGTTTTATTACTCATAAATCATTCTCATTCCGGTTCATCCTAACTAAATCCATTGCTATCCTCTGCTACATTAGCAGGGAGGCAGTATGGAATTTGCTTCAGCGGCACTACATATTCCAGCTTTCCCTCCACGCCATAACTTTGCCGCTGGAGCGCTCAAGTCCATCTAAGCGCGTGCCGGAGGAAGAATGTATTCACACTGCCACGCAGGGCACGCGCGTGGCGCGCTGGCGCTGAGAGGTATGAACAGCGCCTAATAACAGCATATGTCTGGCAATAGCCCAGCCGCCGTCTTTTTTCACTCTCTCTACCCTCTATAAAACGTCGTAATTCACATCATTGGCGCGAGCAACGCGCGCGACGCCTGGGCTTCCGTCAGCCCTCCGCTCTCTCACTGTCTCTAACCTCCGCTCCGCATCAGCGCGCGTAGGAACCGTGTGAATTTCGCCGTTTTATAGTCTGTACCTCAATACACCTATTGGAAAGCAGCAAGGGACTTTTCGATGGAAGTCCAACGCTGCGAAATGTACGATGCCCCGGATCAACCAGTCCCGGGAAATTTCGAGAATTTCAAAAATCTGATTCATAAACAAAAATCCGAACGGAAGTCCCCCTCTAATCATTTTTTAGCTCAAATTTTTGACGTTTAGCACGAAATTTCTTACCCCGAAGCGCAGCTTCACGCCACGCACTACGAAGCAGGCGGTGTGAGATAACGTCAGCATGGATCTTAGGTATTTATACTTTGCGTTCCCTATTGAAGGCTGGCGCAAACAAGGTGCCATATGATACAGCATAGGTGCAGCGACTTTGCGCCAACCTTCAACAGGGAACACAGAGTATCACTAGGATTAATGCCGACTGTACAAACAGGGCGTAAGTTTTAAGAAACCTACTTGGTTGTTGATGCAGTCCTTGAGAAAAAGCAAATTGCCGCGACGTGCTGCCTCATGTAAAGGATTTGACAATTCTTCAACGTTTTCGCTGACCACTGAAACGAAGAATATCGAAAAGAGCACTCCAACTCGGAGCAAAATCAACTTTGTGCGGAGCGAGGGGAGACAGCGAGAGTGTACTGGAAAGATGCAGCAGCATATGAGCACACACACACACACACACACACACACACACACACACACACACACACACACACACACACACACACACACACACACACACACACACACACACATGTAGAGACCAAGTGAATTCTGCTGCGATATGGAGTGTACAGTCTGTGTCAATTGGAATTCCCACAGTTGCTTCCCGTGCATGTGCGAAGCGAGAGAGGTTGGAGACAGCGAGAGAGCGGGCGAATATGGAGCGAGCGGCATTGCACACGCACAAGCGCGATTAGTGATGAGATTTTCAATATACACGGACTGTACATAGGCAATTCGCGAGGCATGAATCAGGACCTACCGTAGTTTGCCGGCACCAGCCCTTTTTTCCCGCCACAAGTAGCAGGTAACCAGTCGTCATTCGGTCCGCTATCGCAAACGTAAAGCAGATCACCTTCGGCAAAAGTCATTTCTTGATCCTGAATTCGCACATCTTTCTCTAAGACTGTAATTTTCAGAATCGTAGCTGGCATTTCAACTACCACCTGTGCCGTAAAAAAATAAAAAGAGTAGTCAGAAGAGAGAACAACTTAATGATTGCCTTCGCTGGATGGCATCACCTGGATTCTACCGAAGACGCCTTGGTGCGGGACCGGAGCCGAACTATGAGAAATATTGCCGCAACTACCCCGCCTGCCGGCGCAGGTCCGAAAGAGTCGCGGGGGAGATGCGGGGCAGAACCGCCGACGATTGTTTGTTGACCAAATTGCGGTAAGGTTGCGGAAGAATCCTGGGGGAGTCGCGGTAGAGTTGCGGAAGCTTGACTCGCGGAGAAGTCGCGGAAGAGTCCAGGGTTGCGGGGGTATCGCGGGACAGTCATTTTTCCGCCTCGCGGTAGTTTCGCAGTTGTCGGTAAAATTCAGGCTCACGGTGAATTCCCGGTAGATTCTAGACAATTTCTTCCACAGTAAATGAATTCGCATACTATGCAATAAGATGGGACTTCTTGAAAATGTTTGCATAAAAGCGCTTAAAGGCACAGTCCAACCTCAGGGGTGATTTTTGATACTCTCGTCCAGCAGGAATAGTCGACCACGCTCCGAGAAAGGAGAAAATGGGGCACACCCACTGACAAGTTTTTGATCTCCATACTCTGAGAGTTTTGGCCGAGAAATAGACGAGAAATGCCTGCTTGCCGTGTAAAAGCCGCGAAATCAGATAGACTTCAGATACGACGACGCATTTCAAAGGCATGATTCAGAAGGTAACACCTACATCGGTTCAATTACCCAAGTTTGGTTTACTTCGACCTCGCTCAGCCTCTGGAGGCCCCGCCCCAACCACTGGCGCCTCAGGATGGGGGCTCGGCAAGCCGGCGACGGCTGGTTTTGGTCACTTTTCGGGATTTGGCGGCTATTTCTTGTCCGTTTCGTGAGAAGCCGGGAAACAGCCGCGAAATAGCCCACCGGGAGCCGCTGCGGAGCCTGGTGGGAAATTTCGCGGGTATTCCTCGGTCGAAACCCTCAGAAAGGAAAGGGGCGCGCTAATGATTTTTATTCAAAATCTATGTTCTTCAATTTGCTACAGGTCTAGCTTTATAATGTGGCCTGCTATGGCTGTGAATAACGAGACAAAACAGGCTCGAGATAACTCGTTCGCGAACTCCTCGTCGTTCAAATCAAAAATATTTGAAGGACCGTGTCTCCGTTCGCGAAGGGTTTTGGGCGACCATTGTGATCACCGCCGAATTTCCTCCAAACTGAGCGGAAAAACTGGAAAACGATACTTAGGTTGGACTGAGCTTTTGCTAAGAGGAATGTCCAACTGGGTCTTTAGAACTACCCATACAGCCCATTTTCTTCTGGTCCACTGTCTTCCTAGTACGCGTATAAGCGCCACCTTATCTGCTTGCTTGAGAAACAGTAAGTCATGAGTCTTGTAGGTACACTGTCCTCATCGGAATGAAATTTTGCTCCGCAGTGGCCGACCACTGCTGCTGCATCACGATAATTGTGCTGGGACAAAGGCTAATTATCATCGTACTGCGTGTTGCAACAGCGGCAACCCGCAAATGCGGAGCGGAATTACGCTCCGTTAATGTCAGTAAAATCAATTAGCTATTGTAATGGGCCGTAATCTCCTGAAAGGATTCTGGCGGGCTTCACAGTCCTGTCCAGCGCTCCAAATTACCCCCTTGAACATAGATTGAGCTTTTTTTGCAAAAAAAACTTGTCGTAACTCGAACACATAAAATTGCTTTTTCGAGCACCCGGAACGCATTAAATCACGAAAACGTGGCTGTATGGGTAGTTTTGAGAAACCGGTCTGGCCAAAACCTGGAAAACAAAACGTCTCCTCTGATTATCTGGGCCAAATTCCGGTCCACATTTGCGTCTCGACACGCTTTGCGGCCGCGCGCTCCAGAGTAGGAAGAACTTCCAGCGCCGCAGCCGACGATCTGCTGACTCTAGGTGGGTTTGGGAGACTGGAAACTGAAACAAAAATTGGAGAAAATTGTATAAAAAGCCACATGGAGTCGGCTTCGGCGCTGGAAACCGGACTGGCTCGAGCGCGTGCGACCGCAAAACGTGTCGTGAAGCAATTGCGGACCGGAATTTGGCCCAGAGAAGCACATTATCATGCGAATGCTACAGTTAGGTCCGTGGCTTGTTTCTTCAAGAGAAAACATTCAAATCTAAACCGCGGCTGCCGGTATGGTAAGCTGATTAGCTGCGCTCTTTTCTCGGCCTGAATCGATTAGCACGCCAGCCGCGGGTGAGATTTAAATGTTTTTTTTTTGGGAAAAAAGCAACGGACGCAACCATACATAATATACTAGGTTGCCACGAAAGTTTCCGGCCACATGTTTTCGTAGTCTTCAAAATTTTCTGGCATCGGTCTTCCAGTTCAGTTCGATACTTTTTCCTCCTCCAGCAGAACGACAAGCCAGTTACGGTCAAAATATCCCGGCCTTGCCTTAGAACCACAGTACCCTCGTCCGTGGCAAAACTAGATTTGATCCGTGGCTCACATGAATTCTTGGCACGCCTATTCGATCGATATGACTAACAATCTTGTGTGCAAAAAATATATTACCAATCGCCGGAATCTTTTTTTGAAGACTTCATTACTAGAAAATGGTTAAATTGTGTGAAAATTAAAATAACGACATATCAATCGAATAAAACGGGTACAGGGGGAATGGGAGTACGGGGTGAGGTTCATCCTTCCGTTGGCTAATCACTAACGTCTTAAAGACACAGTCCAACCTCAGAATCGACTTTTCGTTTTTCCGCCTATCTTGGAGAAAAGTTTACGCTGATCACAAAGGTGTCCCCAGAATCGCTCAGAACTCACTGCGAACTGAGTTACGGCTCCTCTAAAATTTTGAATTTGAACTGGTAGAAGTTCGTGGACGAGTTGTCTCGAGCCTGTATTTTCTCGTTATTTGCAGCCATCATTCTGAAGAAGGCCACAATATATAGCCAGACCGAAAATGAAAGGAAGAACATAGATTTTGAATAAAATCATTCTCGCGCCTCTTCCCCATTGAGGTCGGAATCCTGGCAGTGGGCGTTACCCATTTTTTCTTTCAAGGGGGCGTGGCCGACTTTTCTAGCCTTTTCTCGCTTATTTGACCGAATTGAGATTTCGCGTTTGGCAAGGTTGCTATGGGCGGCGACCGGACCATAATATCAAAAATTACCTCTGAGGTTGGACTGTGCCTTTAAGGGGTGGATAGACCGCTTCCAATTGGCCAACGGAGCAATAAATCCCTCCAATATCCCCCTCTAGATACCAATAGGCGTGCAAAGTGTGAGCCACGGGCTCATGCTGGTCCCGCCACGAACGGGGTACTGTGGATCGGGGGCAGAAGGGATTCCGACCATCTACTGGTATGTAACAAAACAGGAGAATTTCATACCGAAATATTTTGATAAAATCGTCAGTTCTGGTCGTTGCGGCACCGAAAAACGGGCATGGCCTAGTGCTACTATACAACAGTGCCCCCTCCCCGTTAAGACAGCACCAATTTTTCCATTTATTTTCTACCAACACAACAGGGCTGGCAAATTTGATAGATGTCTCAAAACCCTCACCGTTCTCGCTTCATAGTCATAAAGGGCTCGAAATACCCTAACACGGCCGGGCTTCGGAGCTGGTCGTGGAGGTGCTGGAGCCGTCATCAACGTATAGGCGCATGAACTGACCCGCCAACGTCACTCGCCTTAATCGATCGATTCGAGTCATTCCAGCCCAAGTGGACCTCCGCATTTGTGAGTCATAGCCCTCCAGTTTAAAAGTTTCGTTCGTGATTACCTTATTGAAGATGTGCCCCTAAATTTTCTCGCTTCTCCCTTCTCGTTTGCGATTACTTTAGTACGACACGACTCCATCAATTCAGACAAAACAGCTCGTTACAATATCGGCGTCAATTAGATTATGGATAGTGTAGCCGCACACCATGCGCGCAACTTCACGCGCAAATCTTTTTATTCCCCTAATCAGCTGATTATCACTTTCCTTTCCTTTCCTCTTTGAACTTGTCTTGTTCGGGCACACACATTGTAGACTTTTTTATATTGATTCTGGAGTGGTTCGGTTTTTCTTCGTTTGAATTTACTGTGTTGTCCAAGCCCAGAATAATATAAATATTTATTTTCGCCTCCTATCAAAACCTCAACTGAGCTATGGTTGATTGAACTTTTGACCGAGGATTGGATTATAGCACCAGAAAATATTCGAGGAACATCTTCAATGTGGTGAATTTCACTCTCTCTTGAAAAAAATTGTGTGAATTTCGCATTTTCACGAAAATCGCAGTCTCTTCATTTCCCTTCTGTATTCGAAGACTTTAGGGCACTAAGCGTCGTATCTAAGTACCCCGAAATTTTCCTCAAGCAGTGATGTCTATTCTGTGAATTGCCGACAATTTTTGAAAAATCTACTTTTTTTCGATTTTTTTTTGAAAAAAATAGTCTGTAATTCACGTATTGAAAACAGCTTTTCGAACGTATTTCCCAAACCATCGTATAACTGAAGCAGCAGGTCGAAAATTGTAAAACGGACGTCAGATTCGTCTTCAGCGCCCTGAATTGCAATCCTAGTCAAGATTTCAGCCAAATCCGAGATACTGATCAAAGATAGGAAAACCGCATCGCGACTTGGACGTCTGGAAAGATGGAAAAAATATTTTTCCCTGGATCGGGCTGCTGTAGTGTTTATTTTGAAGAGGACCATTAAAAAGCCGTCAGCTGAGTCCCACTTCGATCCGACCATTTTGAGCCGATTACGGCCAGTGTGACGGCTGTAAATGTGACGGTGTGATTCGAGCCTCAAAACAGGCCTCATCACACCGTGTGATTAATGCGAGACAGGCCTCTAGATCAGTTTTTAAAGCTTTATCAGGTAGACATGTGAGAAAACTACTTGGTTCGTCCTTTCAGAAGCCAAGCAGTCGACTATGAAAGTGTCACCCGTGGCGCTGAAAAATCGGAAAATCGCTTTCTGGACTTTGACGTCTGGAAAGGTCGAAAAAATAATTTCTCTGGATCGGGATGCTGTAAAGTCTGTTTTGAAGAGGACCATTGAAAAAAGCTGTTGGTCGAGTCTCAGGTCGATCCGATCATTTTGAGCCGATTACGGCCGAAGTGACTTGACCTATAACGTCCGTTATGCTGAAAAATCGTTTGAAAGCATTGTTCGGAAGAGATCACTCAATTGGTTCGCACAAGGGGTTTAAATCACAACCTCGATGGGAGGGGGGGGCGCACCGGATTCAAACTTGGAGGAGGGGGCCGCACCTCTCTCGGGCCGATCACACCGCTACGCCTTACCATGAGGCGGAGAAGGGAAAATTCGCTGATCTGAAGTCCTGGGCAACGGAAAAGGGCGGTGGTGCGATTGCATACTTTCTTTAAGCATATTGTAGCCTGTAGTTTGATAAAGTTCATCTGAGGCCAGGGCCGAAACGAGCTTTGTCAACTTCTCCTTCATACCTTTTCTCGAGCAGTGACTTCTAGTATTTTGAAGATTGGGTTAAATATTATTAGAAAATGGCAATTCTTTCATTGTGCGTACTTGTTATATATTCTTATACACATGAACTTCACATACGTCGTAGTATAATGGAGAGGCAGTGGTCGCGATGAAAAACGTTATTTAAAAAACTATAAAAATCAGCTTAGATAGAAAACAGCTGAAAAACTATGAAGGTAGCGCGGTGAAAAACGGGCTAGAATTAGAGTTTTTTAGAGCCCAAAGATGCCAGTTCGTGCACCCTTGCTCAGCGCCGCAAAAAAAGATCGCAGCCTCATGCCGAGCAGTCAAAAATCATCGAAATTCAGGGGAAGAAATAAATTCAAATTAACGTAATGAAAAGAGTTGACCAATGAAAGCAAGCACTTCAGTCAATGTTTTTGACTGGACGGGTCCGAAGGATAGTAGTGTTAATTGATTGAAATTCAATTTCAAGCCGGCTGATCTTTTTGATACAAGAGATCATCGCTGTCGATGATGTGGAGTGGCCTCGTCCACCATCAAAAGACAAGAAAGTTCAGGCTTCAAACTTGGCCCGAAACAACGTTTTTTTCGCGATTTTTTCTCATTGGTCCTACTACTCTAGACCCGAAAAAAAGTTTAGAGAGGAAAAGAAGACAAGCATATTTCTGCCTTTAATGGCGGGTTCAATCCCAACTTTGTCATACTTCGGTATGAAACAGCTAAGATTTTTATTCTGGGTTACGGGTTTTTTTCTGTTTCCTTCATTTTCTTGTGTTATTCCTGCGTTTATCTATTGCACATACTTTTACTTACTTACTCTGATGATCTTCTTCAGCGTGGACCACAACACTTCCATTCTGCGCGATTTTTGGCTACTCGTATCCAGCACGAATAACCCCGATCCCTGAAATATTTAGAGTTCGAGTCAGACCATCTTCATGGAGGTCGTCCCACCGGCCTCTTTCTATCTCTTGGGAGCCATTCTGTGACTCCGGCTGACGTGCCGTTCCGGTTTGACGCGAAATTTCTGTCTACTCGATTCGACCTTTGGCTTGATTTTCGTAGTCTACCGTTGGATCTTCGTGAAGATTTCATGCGTAGGACTTGACAACGGATTCCAATACCATAGCCTCAAAGATGAGGAGTGGAACGGGTGCCGGCTTATAAGTATCACATTTGAAGTTCTTCTTATTGAGCGATATCTTCGCACGTATAAGCCGGCGATCTAACAAATGGTGTTCAATATATAAGGAAGTGATGAATGAAGGGGTGTACAGACTCTATGCGAATTAATATTGTGTGTGTGAGTTGGAAAACTTACCGTTTCTTCACGTTTCCGGTGATTTTTCTCCCAAACTCATGAAAAAATCTATTGTAAGGAGATATAGTATTATATTCCGCTATCTATGTAATCATCCGTTAAAGGCGAGATCACGAGGTTTTGCCGATGGCTTACTTCAGCAGATCGTATTTCATGTGAACAGCGAACTGCTTGATCATACCCGTAGGTGTTCTAGCGTCGTAATGAGGTACACCAGTAAGCATTCCTGTCTTCATCGTTGCAATTAGAAGAGGCAATTCTTTGGCAAGATAAAATGCCTTTTTGGTTGTAGTAGATGTAATTGTAGCTCCGGTAGCCTGCTTCAAGTCTTCCTTCTCATGGCCTGGGAAGCACGCAAGATTTGGCTGTGCTTCTGTAGGGTTCAACCAATGTCGTCTCATAGTCTGGCAGAGTAGTCTCAGCCCGTTCTGCTTGTTCACAGAATCTGTAGATAGTTTTCTTAGACCAAACACAAAATAAAGGTGAGATTGTAGCTTTCTTTGTTCTACCGGGATCGATTCTGACCTGGGTACTCATCTAATAGGTTTAAACCACAATTGTAGGTGCGGAACGGCTCCTGCTCATCCCTCATAAGAAAGTTGGAACCCCTAGATGGAAAAAATCTGCCCTGAAATAGCTACTCTCTAAGTGATGTAAAATATTCTGTCTATTTCTATATTGTGAAGGCTTTTTTTTTTGCGAACAATGCTTTAAGTCTAACAAAAGTTCACATTTCAGAGATGGAAAAAGACGAAGATGATCCAGATGAGGACACACAATTTTTTCGTCAAGCCAGAAAAATTGTAGAAGGTTATAAGAGAGGAGAAGAGGTATATTGATTCCGCAGCCAATGATCAGCTCACCATTCCCTTCTGGGAGATCGCGTACAGGCTGCTACCTACTTAACTGCGTCCATGGCTAGCTAAGAGCTCTAAGCGGCGCGATGCTGTTGAGTCTCTGCTGCATTACACAAGCCCTAGGCCGGAGTGGGGTTTATTGTGATTTATTGACCAGCAGCGGCACCGAAGGTGAGCTGCAGAAGAAATTAGCGGCGCGTGCTAGCATGTCCTGCAGCTCTGGGGTGGAACCCTCACACTTTAAGCGCCTTTCTCAGTTTGCCGGCCGACTCATTACCGAATTTGACCAGTCAAGATAGATAAGATGGATAGGATAGAGTAGATAGATATTCCACATTCGATAACAACTCGTCAGACGCCGGTCGGGCAACTGTGAAAGGGCCTTTAGGCTGGGATCATGAGATCCACGTATGACCAGATGAAGAGACAGTAAACCAAGCCCAACTCTACAGACAAAATCAGCCGGGGCAAAAGAATTCGGCGTAGACGACGAACTTGGAGGTAGTGTACGCATTTGGAAACAACCCCTAGAAATGACGAGGAAGGCGAGCAACGGTCGAACCCCAAAAGGGAGTGGACTAGTCGAAATCCGTCAATAACTGGCTGCTCATTGCTCGCGTTCTATCTCTCACCGTTTTTGTTAGAGGCTGCGGAACAAATTGACTTCTGGGGTATTGGTTGGTAAATAGGCCCCCAGATCTGTAGCAGCGTTATCTGCGGAAGGGTTCTTTCAAAAATGAAAAATCTTTTGCTTTGAATTCAGATTTCATTGCTCGTGGGTCATGTGAGAAAACCATCGAATTCGTCCGATGCTGATGCTATTGACTGCATTCAGAAGGCTCTTGAGGTATGCAAAGTTGTTCGAAATTGGATGCAGACAATTGGTACTTTTTTTCTGCGTCGCCCATCCACGTGGTGTTGCCGAGGGACGGCGACACATGAGACACGAACTGCTTTCCCTATCTTTGTACACGAATCGACACACACAAGAAAAACTAGTGTTTTCTCTGCAAACCAACAGTCCTCAGATAAATGTGTATATTAGGTTACTACACGAGGAATAGATGCATAAAATTATTAGGAAACCACCTATGAGTCAGGGAAGGACTTCGTCGAATGCTAACTACACTTTAGGCCTAGCTCCAACGGCTAGAGTTCTCCCATCCATGGGAAAGACGAGGAATGTGGAGAGCTAGAGCAGCTCAGAAAAATGAAAACAAGTTACTTGTAACATAAAAGGTCAAAAACAAGTTACTTGTAACATATCTGAGCCGATGTAAGTTACTTGCGACTTATCTCAGGTAATTTAAGTTGCATGTAACATATCGGTGGGATACTGCGTGCGCTGCGCCTCCGATATGTTACATGTAACTAAATGACCTAAGATAAGTCGCAAGTAACTTACATCAGCTTAGATATGTTACAAGTGGATTATTTTCAATTTTTGTGAGGATACTGCGTGCAGTGCGCCTCAGACATGTTACATGTAACTTAAATGGCACAATATAAGTCGCGAGCAACTTAAATCGGCTAAGAAGATATTTCCAAGGCTGATGTACGACGCACTCGTGGGGTCAGCCATACGACTGGCGTTGCTGTTGGTACAATTACCCAAGTTTGAGGTACTTGACCCCATATCATCAGGGAAGGCCCTGCACAACATTTTTTTTGGCGTAGTGTGTGGCCTGAGACGCGCCCTATGCGTCGCGTGTCGTCTGCGTCACGTGATGGCCACCCATAGTGAAAATTCAAATGTAAGTTGAATGTAACATAAGTGTAGCTTACATGTAATATAATTGTAAGTTACATGTAA
Organism: Aplectana chamaeleonis; assembly: GCA_029168955.1. Classification (NCBI taxonomy): domain Eukaryota; kingdom Metazoa; phylum Nematoda; class Chromadorea; order Rhabditida; family Cosmocercidae; genus Aplectana; species Aplectana chamaeleonis. The sequence goes on along the minus strand of JAPDOI010000058.1, from coordinate 2,079,393 downwards.
TATAAATGTATGTTACATGTAATATAAATGTAAGTTAATTGAGACATTCAAGTTACATTTATATTACAAGTAACTTGTTTTGATTTTTCTGAGAGGACCTTGATCAAGTCCCTGGCCGGCCACCATGAGCTAGAGACACACATCGAACCGAACTTCTCCATCCCGCGAGGCTAATTGTCATCATGGGCTTCTGGTCAACCACAAAAGAGCTCCGCGGGGACGGGCACGCTCGAAGAGAGGTATACATACGACCTCAGGCTATGAACTCAGAACGTCGGAGAGTCGTGCGCCTGGGAATTCCCGAACAAGGGCGAGCCGCCATGTTTTGTGGGCGAAGAACAACCAGGTGTGAGGCGGGGGTGTCTCCAAATTTTGTTAGCTTGGTCCTGCCGGGAAAAATTGAAGCAGAGGAAAACATGTTTGCTCGGGCAAATTGCACGACACGTTGAACGCCATGATCAAACCCGTGTCGCTGCAGGCCCCAGCGGCCAAGTTCATATGTCCTCGCGCACTTCGCCGGGTGGCAATAAGGAAGGATTCCCTGTCTATAAATTTGACTTGAATGGGATACCTAACACGGGTCTGTTCAGAGGAAAATTTTAGAGAAGGGTTGTAGCACTCATAGAGGGTGTGATTACGGAGGACCGCAGACACTGTAATTAAAAGAATAAATCGTTTATTCGATGGCACTGTTGAGATGTCCCGCCCGGGCCTCGCGCCCTTTTTGCGAACCAGCAAACTGAGAGCGTTTTGAGACTCGCCAGCACCACCATACAGTTATTTTGGAGTGAAAGCAACTTGGCCCAATCACATGCGTATGCGAGCGTACGCTGCTATCTCCTTCTCTCTCCCCGGCTGTTTCTGTTTTTTCCTTTACTCACACGCATGCGAAGCAACTAATTGAATTCTGCTTCGAAATAGATTGTGCATTCGTTTTACAACAATTTGCAGGAACACATAAGGGAAAACAGGAAAACACAATTTGCAGGGTAACCGCGAAACATGTGGCTGCGGACCACTCAGCAGCCCGCGTGCCTGTTGCGTGCGCCGATCGGTCGTCTCGGATTACAGGATGTTTGTACGATTTTTATTAGGGAGCCCGTCATTAGCGTTGCTCGCACCTTTGTTCGCACCAAATTATCTGCGCTCGCACCTCCGTCGTTAACGACGCTAGCATAGCTCGTACAGAGGACTCCTGGCGCTCATCCAAGTGGCCCAATATTGATTCCATTCTGAGTCGATCGAGTTGCAGGCCAAGAACTTGGTGTATACTCGCCCTAGGGCAACAATATTCTATTTTTATTCGCTGTATTCCACTCTAACCTACAACTTCCCTGCTGCTGTTTCCTTTTACACAATTTTTGAGGTATTTCAAAAACCTGTGGATGTTTGGTTTGCATTTGATCAAAGTATTCGCATTGTTACACCAATAGCGATGCTTTTTATCATTTGTTGACCTGCAGTTCACGATGTCTTGCATTCTGTATAACGTACCACAGATTTATCACTGTAATCATAATTGTTTGTAATAGTTATAGATGTTAAGTACACAAAGCACCTTTAAGGGATTATGATCATTCCTATTAACACTTAAGAGACCGCCTGCTCCACGGCGAATTTCCACAGCCGACCGGTGCGCTCCACGGCTAATCGTTTCCGTGGGTGACATGTGTGGACACGCGGTCCGCTGGGAACCATTTTGATCGGAGCAGGCTTTCTCACTTAGACAACCGGTATTCCATTTCCACTCCACCTGAGAGTATGTCGCTCCACAGAAATCTGGACTGAGGCCATTGTGAAGCAATTATCCACCGCTTTTTTGCGGACCTGCTTTTTTTATTTTGGAAGTTATTTCAGCATTAAATGCACAAGGCTGGTAACGAAATAAGCATTTTTCTAGAATTTTCTCAAGGTTACAGCTAATGGTTAGGATTGAGCCATGCTAGGCCGTCCCAGAGTATTGAAAATTTGAAAAATGAACGAACTTCTTTGTAATGCCCTAATAAACCCCATGTAGAACTTTCTGCGGACTCAAATACTTTGATCTACCAAGTTGTCTGATGCGACCGACAGAAATTTTATCAGAAATCTCAAAATGGGAATGAGATTCATGATCAGCGCCCCCCTCCTCCCCAATGACCTCGTGAGCGAAGTCGCACCAAAACCTGAAGCGTTTACAAACGGATAACGAACGGCAGACGCTAGCGAAGCTTTAGAAAACAGCGAAATATACACCACTTCATTGTTTAGCGTTTCCAAATATACCCTGTAGTTAAATTTCAATAAAATCTTAAGCACTGAACTATTTCTAGGTTTTCACCTCTTTCCCCCCAAGTTACCCTCCACTCGAAATTTAGCAAAATTTCAAACAATGTTAACCGATGGCTAATATACAGCAGTCGAATGGAAATTCCGTTGGAAATTCAAAAGTAAACCAGACAACCTTTTGCAGCAACTCGAATAACCCTCGAGGTCAAGGCAGCAAAATGTGAAACGATAAGCTACTACAGTTATCTAAAATAAGGGGCACTACTATTACGACAATCAACTGTAGAACATTAGTTCCGTGATAAGCATCATTGATAACCTTTCTTATCCAAGTTTGGAACGATTTCTTTCCGGCCAAAGAAGCTCTAAAAATCGAAAAGTGTCATTTCCGGAGATGCTTGTAAAATTACTAGGAACACTCAAAATGCTTGACCACTGTGAGTGTAAATAGGCTACATTATAGAGAACCTATCCGTAATTAAGAAAGACTCCAAGCCATAGAAGTATAAAAAATATTAAAAGTTTTATGGCGTGGGTGCGCAGTGTGGACACGCGCTCCGAGGGACAAAACAGCCGTGGGTGCGCAGTGTGGACATGCGGTCATTTGAGTGTTAAATATCTGGTATATATCTCTATATAATTATAGTCTACAGCAATGGAAGTAGGACCTGGTGAGGTTGCGGACTCTTACTAACATACGGTATATTTTTAGTGGTATCACTCATTTTTCCGAAATAGCTGTGATAGATCGGTAAGTCTGTGTTTTCACCGATACGACTACATCTGTGGATGCAATGAAAACAGGCGAAAATATGAGAGTGGAAGCAAATACTCACCGACCAATCTCAGTTATTTTGAAAAAATGAGGGATAATTCAATCAGACTACACTATGTTAGGAAGAGTCCGTAACCTCACCAGGTCCCACTTCCATTGCTGTGGACTATACCTATATTTATTTTTTTTTTGAAAAACACAGCTGTACATTTATAGGGGATAGGTTACAGGAGAGAGATGTACTCTCAGGGTTGAGCAGGGTTGCGACTCGGCGCAACGGGGAGTCGTAGAATAATTGGAAAAGTTTTGAAAAAAATGAAAATTGATGGAGGAGGTCGTGCCATTTGACCACAAATTCGAACTTTTCCCACTTTCCACACCTGAAACGATTAAGGAATTCCTTATTTCGGAAGGGGGATCGTGAAAATTTTGGAATTTTCTGAAAATTTTCGCTCAACGGGGGGGGGTCGTAGATCCGCCGAAAATTGGCGCAACGGCCTGCTCAACATTGTGTACTCTATTTTATCACGTATTGCGCATACCACATGGATAAGGTGAGAAACATTTTTCTTTGGCAAGAATTATTCAGAGCAATGTCCGTTGAATTCTGCATGGATCCGAGATGCTCAACCTACGCGTGGTGGATCTGTGGAGTCGACTATCAAGATCAAGAAGACTCATCAAACGGGCATCAACAACTCCACGAGGAGTTTTTTCTGTGTGGGAGTGTAAATGGCTGGCTGCTACACTCCTTCGTATTCTACTGTTACGAGCTGGCATTGAGAAGAATCCTGGACCGCGAAACAAGACTCCGCGATATCCATGCCGTCATTGTGGATTGTCGGCACAACATGCGAGCATCCAGTGCAGTGGTTGCCTTGGCTGGGTACACCTCAAATGTTCGGGGTTAACGAGCTACAATGATTACACTGATGCCTATTGTTGTATGTCTTGCATTAATTTACCTTCTACGGTTCCTCTTCATAGTCTCAACATTTTTCAACTCAATATTAATGGCTTGCGTGCCAAACTTATGGAACTTACATTGTACATTGAACGCTCACAACCTGATGTCATCCTCTTACAAGAGACCAAGCTTAGCGTGTCCTCCCCTTCTCAGCCCCGCCTCCCCGGCTATACGTCATACCATATTCCCCGTACATCGCATGGCGGGGGCGTGTCGACTTTGTAAAATCATCTATTCCATCTCATCTTATTGCACTTCCTAATGATAATGTTGTTGAATGTATAGGAGTTCATGTTGTACTGCAAAGTTGTCCCCTTGACATTATCAATGTTTACATTCCCCCATCCACTTCCTGTCCCAATTCATTTGACCCCACTCCATATCTATATGATGTATATGCAATCCTCTCGTCTTCATCTGTTGTCATGGCTGGTGACTATAATGCTCACTCCTCTTCCTGGTTCTCCTCCCTAGATCCCGATGACAGAGGAGAACTACTTGAGCTTTTTGCGGATGATTGTGACCTGATACCTATAAACGAGGACTCTCCTACTCGTCTACCGTCGACGGGCAGACCCTCCTCACCGGATGTCACGTTTGTTTCCTCTTCTCTTGTCATGTCTTGCAGCTGGTCCACATCTGTGGCAATGGGCAGTGATCATGTACCTATTTGCACATCACTGGATCTTTCTCTTAATAGTCAGCTTGCACCTTTTTCTGGCTCCCGTAGCAAATGTTACACTAACTATCGTAAGGCTAACTGGGTCCTGTTTAAAGAGGTGCTACTCAGCCGGGTAGCCAACTATCCGCTAGCTGGCTCGGTACATGACAAGGAGAAATTCGTCGTCGACACCATATGCGATGCCTCCAGAACAGCCATCCCGACCGGTCGCGTTAGAACGTTCCACCCTAACGTGCCAAAGGAAGCCCTGGAGCTTATTACTCAACGGGACGACCGACGCAGAAGTGACCCTCTGATCCGTGCATTTCTCAATTATCCGAGGAGATCTCTAAAGTGCTGAATGACCACAAGCAGAAACGCTGGAGAGAGTACACCGAATCCATCAACTTTGCGACTGATAGCAAACAGGCGTGGAGCATCCTCAAACGACTATCTGGGAAGAAGATTGCACCTGCGCGCAACATGCTTGAATTCCCCTCGGGCAGATTTGAATTCGGATATAAGGCTGCCTGCCAGCTTGGAAAACTCTATGCTTCTGCCTCTTCACGACGCGATAAGCAACACAGATGTACCTTACGTGCTATCAGGAAACTCAGTCGCCAGGACGTACCTGCTATTACTGCTTCTACTGTCACTGCGATTATCAAATCAATGAAGAACTCAAAGGCAGAGGGACCTGACGGCATTTCAGCCGTTCACTTGAAGCATTTGCCGGAACAATATGCTGAGTTACTCAGTGATCTTATCTATTCGTCGTTTAGTAGTGGTATTATTCCTGCTCGATGGAAACAAGCTCTTGTTCTCCCCATCCCCAAGCCTGGCAAACCAGAGGATAAAGCCACGTCACATCGTCCCATATCCCTATTATCCCCCATCGCTAAGCTGGCGGAAAAAATCATAAATCCGCATCTCCAAGGCGCACTACAGCAGAGCGTCCATCAGCATGGCTTCAAAAAGGCGCACTCCACCATCACCGCACTAACGTCAATTACTGAGCACATCATCGCCGGTTTCAATAGGATAGCTCCCGCCGGCAGAAGTCTGGTCGTAGCAGTCGATCTGACTTCCGCTTTCGACAATGTCAGCACTTCATTGTTGTCAAAATCGATACTGGACTGTAATATGCCCGACTGGTGTAAACGATGGACTGACAACTTCGTCAAAGATCGCTCCATACGTGTGAAGTTCGACGGACACTTGTCGAAGTCGGTTCCCCTGAAGGCAGGCGTTCCTCAAGGTGGAGTTTTGTCACCAAGCCTATTCTCTCTGTATCTATCCGATATTCCGAAGCCGCCACCCAACATCCGTCTATGTCTGTATGCTGATGACATCACAATTGTATGTACAGACCCTGTTATCGACCGTGCCACTGCGGAGATGAACAAATACCTCTGCAGCCTGGCCAAGTTCCTCGAATCGAAGCAGCTAAAGGTCTCTCCTTCAAAGTCTAGCGTTACTCTGTGCACTACTGCAACGGCTGAGCATCAACTGCATCCCGGGGTTCTCTGGGAAGGCAATCGGCTGCCCTTGTCTAAGCACCCTCGGCTACTTGGGGTCTTCCTAGACCCCTCACTGCGCTTTCACGAGAACACGCGCATTCGAGCCGCAACTGCTAACACGCGAAATAACATCCTCCGTGCTCTGGCGGGCACCACTTGGGGTAGCACAAAGGAAGTTCTACGCACAACGTATAAGGCCATGATACAGCCTACTCTGGGTATGGAGCTCCGATATGGACTAGACACCTGTCGGATGCCTCTTGGAGCAAGCTTCAACGTGTACAAAATACTGCACTACGTGTCATCACTGGCTGCCCAAAGTCTACACCTATATCCCATCTTCATCAAGAATGCGCCGCACTTCCTGTAAAACAGCACTGCCAACTGCAGTCGCAACAGTTTCACATTGGCATAGTCAAGAATGCCGCACATCCCAACTACCCACTCCTGTCATCTGATCCCCATCCCGTAATATTCGCACACCGCTCCATATTGCTATTTCTACATTGGATCGTCAAAGATGGGCTACCTCTGAGCTCACAAGGAAGAGGCTGCAGCAAATTGAACACACCAGATTCGTGTCTGAATACCTGTCCTGCGCCCTTCCAAATCCCATCTTTGGTACAGTGCCTCCTACGGTCGATGACAGCGAGAAGACTCTGCCCAGACGCTCCCGCGTCACTCTAGCGGGTCTACGTTGCGGTCACTCTACGTACCTCAAAGCCTACGTGCATAGGATCGACGAATCGGTCCCGGATAAATGTCCTGACTGTCAAAATACTGGTCATGATTCACTACATCTATTTTCATGCTCTGCCAGACCTACTTCTCTGTCTGCTCGTGATATGTGGAACAAGCCGTGTGATGTGGCCACCTTTCTACGCCTATGAGAAGAAACTCCGATGTGGCTGATAAGAAGAAGAAGAAGAATTCTGCATCACGAAGCCGCTTTTTTCACCAAATTTACTTTATTCATCTGGTCTAATTTTTTTACTATTCATTACTATTTTTTTACATTATTTTTCTTTTCGATTTACATTTTAATAAGTCAATTTCTTACCTTGCGCACTTTTCTGCTTGTTTACATTTTGGAGCACTTTATCAGGTGCTATGTGGGAAGGGGGGGGGGCACTGTTGTATCGTACTTGGCCACGCCCATTTTTCCGTGCCTCAGTGACTCTCCTGATTCCTGATTTTGGCATGGGAGGGAAACTCCGGGTGGGTGCTCAAATTTAGTGCGGCACAGTAAAATGGGCGTGGCCAAGTCCATCGCGCCATAGTGACCCCCCCCTTCCCACATAACACCCTTTCTCATTATAGTCACATATCATATTTCAATCACCATTATGGAATTTTTAGTTTCTTTTAATCGTTGTTGTCATCAATTTACAAATCTATATTTTTCTTCAGTGCCTTCCCTTAACACTGCTTGCTTATATCTTGCGCCACTTTTCAATTACAGCAGCTGAATAAAAAACAATCTTTCAACTTCCTTCATGAAATCTCCAGTGGGTTAACACTTAATCCGCTATTTGCGCAATCAATATTGGGGCCTTTGGTTGAGCGCCAGGACCCTTCTGCACGAGCTTTGCTGGCGTCGTTAACGATAGATTTGCGAGCGCAGATAATAAGGTGTGAACGAAGGTGCGAACCACACTAATGACGAGTTCCCTAATTAGTCTCGTACAAATGTATACGAATCCGTCGTCTCATTTCTGGTGGGCGCACATGACGCAGCGCAGGCTGCTGAGGTGTCCGCAGCCAAGTTTCATGTTTAGACCCACTATACAATTATTGTTAAAGGTGCTTGCACACTCATCGCTCGACTCTTCGATGAAATCTCAGTCTCCTTCGCCGCCTCATGTCACTTTGCCCTGCAGATTGCATAGCTCTTCTAATTTAGGTGAGATGACAATTTGACCTTCACCTCATCGAGTAATTTACGCACTCATTCTACACTTTCACAGAAAAGTTTCAAACGAAACTCATATCTTAAGCAGTTTTACCGGTGAATTAGGTAAGGGGGGGCCTGGAACTGACCATGAGCATTCTTCCATACCTATAGAGCCATAGGATTCCCAAAGTGAGCGGAGTTGGTCTTTCTCCTGTAGGTTTTGTGTGGGAGAGGTTGCTCTCATTGAGGCAGTTGTGAGGTACTCTAACTCAGATTCGCTATCGAACTGCTATTCCCTCAAAACACAGCCGACTTTTTTCCCAACGAAATCGCCGCAGTTTTACTCCTGCGGGCATTCCGCAGTTACGGCCACTCTGCGGTCCACAAGAACGAAAGATTTTAGTGGAGAGCCAAAGGGAGATTCCTTCGGCAGCCAACTTTAACACAAAGAGAGTGACTTCAAGTCACCCTCGGGTATGAAGCCGGAAGGGCCATCTGCGCTTTCTATGGGACCTCCGTTACAATGGGAGTTCATGCCGTAGTCTCATTCGGTCGATGTGCTACGAAAACATGCGCAACGAGGACAAAACATGGTAAAGTCCTGCGTCTTAAAGGCAGCGTACAAGCTTGTGAACTTCATTGAGATAACTACGTAAATAGAATGGTATGGCTCAGAACACAACGTCTACACGTTTTGAAGCGTCAAAAACGGTCCTTACGCGAGTAAGAAGTCGGCCCCTCCCCGTATTTCTCCGCCCCCTGTATTTTCCGTGCTCCTCCAAAACGGGTCCCGGGCCATTCCCACCGTCGGCGACGTTTGTGGGTGGTACAATAAGTTAACCACATAAATCAACGACGGCGGAAATGCCACGGCAAATACAGAGGGCGGAGAAATACCGGGCGGGCCAAGTTCTCACTCGAGCAGCGGCATTGTGGGTCGTTTTTGGCGCTTCAAGTCGCGTAGGTGTTGTGGTATGAGCCATGTCGTTCTACTTGAGTATTTATCTCAACTACGTTTACGAGAGTGTACGCTGCCTCTAAGATCACTCGATCGATATGCAAGTAAAGCTTGCGATGCGGAACAAAACCTGTTATACGATGGGCCACCTTGGGCTGGTTGTCAGTAGTCCTTCCCAGTAGATTCCTACGTAAAGCTGGGTTCACATTCTTATCGTGGCGCGACGCGATAAGATGACATTGGTGAGTATCGATCGATATCGCGTCGATTCGTCTCTGTAGCATGCCACCTCGTAGCTCCGCGGTGAAGGCATAAACCCGGCCTAGAGCACTCAGGAATAAGAAAAAAAGTTGTCATCCGATGGGCCGGCCTTCGTCGGCCATAGTCCCGCCTGGGTTGTCTGTAGTCCCACTATGATAGTCGTCAGATCAACAATAATGCCGCGTGAACTGTGTCGTCCACGCGGCATTGTAGAGTAGTTCATGGAAGACCCGTATGGAACTACGGACAACCCAGGACGGCCTCTAGACGACCTAGTAGGAGGGAATATCGTCCAGCTGCGACGGGGATCTGAGACGTCGCGCCTATATAGCGAAGTCGTAATTGGACGATAGTAAGACGTACTCCTGCCTGAGTAGTCCGTAATTCCACATTGGTCATCCGTAGTCCTGCCTGGCAGGACAAATAGTTGTCCCCGTTTTGCATGCTCTTTATACGCATCTAATCGGGAGGGACTGCGGGCGACCCAGGCCCGCCGGAGTACAATTTTTGCACCTGTTTTTGCGTCTTATACCCGCATATTGACCGATTGGGATCAGGCGGAGCTACAGAACACTCAGGAGGTCTGCGGACAACGTACGACCGCTCATCGGAAGATATTTTTCGCCTCCATTTGGCGTTCTTCACTTGCATATGGACCGGGTCGGATCACGGCCAGGGGTGTGCACCTAGCATTCACGAAAACTTGCCATTTAGTCTTGAAGTTGATTTGAAGTGGAATGCTAGAACTGACAGGACGTTATGATGTTTTGATGCCTTAGCTGCAATCTTTTCTAAATTTTTGCTACGTTAGGGATCAGATCTAGGCCTCTTCCCCCAAGATCAAAGTAATCTTTTAAATGGCGGCCTGGGGATCAGATTTAGGCCTCTTCCCCCTCCCCCCCCGAGACTAAAAGAATCTTTTCAATGGCGGCCTGGGGATCAGATCTGAGCCTCTCCCCCAAGACCAGAGGAATCTCTCAATGGCGGCCTGGCCTTAAAGGCACAGTCCAACCTCAGAGGTAATTTTTGATATTATGGTCCGGTCGCCGCCTATAGCAACCCTGCCAAGCGCGAAATCTCAATTCGCTCAAATAAACGAGAAAAAGCTAGAAGGTCGGCCACGCCCCCTTGAAAGAAAAAATGGGTAACGCCCACTGCCAGGTTTCCGACCCCAATAGGGAAGAGACGCGCGAATGATTCGATTTAAAACCTATGTTCTTCAATTTATTTTCGGTCTGGCTTTATATTGTGGCCAGCTGCAGAACGATTGCTGCGAATAACGAGAAGATACGGGCTCGAGATAACTCGTCCGAGAACTTCTAGCCGTTCAAAATCGAAATTTTTGAGGAGCCGTAACTCCGTTCGTAGTGAGTTCTGAGCGATTCTGAAAACACCATTGTGATCAGCGTGAAATTTTCTCCAAGATAAGCAGAAAAACGAAAAATCGATCTTGAGGTTGGACTGTGTCTTCAAAGGCAGTGGTCACGATGAAAAACGTTATAGAAGAAACTACGAAAATCAGCTTAGATTGAAAACAGCTGAAAAACTATGGAGGTAGCGCGGTGAAAAACAAGCTAGAATTAGAGTTTCTAGGGTCCAAAGATGTCAGTTCGTGCACACGTGCACAGCGCCGCCCAAAAAGGTCGCAGTCTCATGCCGAGCAGTAAAAAATCATAGAGATTCAGAGGAAGGCATAAATGCAAATTTACCTTATAAAAACAGTTTAACAATGAAAGCAAGCACTTCAGTCACTGTTTTTGATTAGATGAGTACATAAATATTCGGGCAGGTCAGTCCGAAGGTTAAAATTCAATTTCAAGCCAGCTGATGATCTTGATATTAGATCTTGATATCATCGATGCCGATGATGTGAAGTGGGCTCGTCTACAATCAAGAGACAAGAAAGTTTAAGCTTCAAATTTGGCCCGAAACAACGGTTTTTCGCGATTTTATCATATAAGCATTTCTGATCGCGACCACTGCCTTCAAACCGGAAGAGGAGAACATTTCTCCCGCTTCTTTTATTCATAAAAGTGGATTTTATTTGGGCTGGAAGGGATTTGACTCGATTGTTACTCTTTAACGTACCAATAAGCGATGAGGAGTATGGCTTAGCACAACCGGAAAATCGGTAAAAAGGTAAATGCATACCCTTGATCACGGCCCATGGTCCATTTATTATGGAATCCTGTGGCCGTATCCACGAGACTACGGGAGCGTCCCGGGCGGGTTCAAAGTCCGCCCGCCGCATACATCGGCTGGTTCTGAAAACCTTCCCGGGCGGCTCCCGTATTTCATGGATACGGCCACTGGTAACGTGATTGACACGTGAGCACGTGAACGTTTAGGGTACAATAAAAGATGTGCGCCTATAGTCCCCTCACAATCAGCCCACAGTACCCTTCCCATTTCTTGCAGCGCATTTCACGTTGCGGCTACTCTCTATGCTGATCATTGGGTCGTAATTGTTCTCTTCATAGGGTAGCACTGAGTGGTTTGCATGGGCAAGTTCTTCTCAATCCACCAGTGATGATATTTTAGGGAAGTGATGGGAATGGGAATTATCCTGCTGACGGGAGGTACTCTACGGAGCGCTTTAACTCAGACTGAAATGCACAATCTTGCTGGTTACATACCTTTCTAGATTTCAATGAGCTGCATGAGCAAGCAGAGAAGGGATCGAGCTTCAGACCATGGCCGCAAATTAGCGATAGTGACAATGGCAAGGTTCGCTCTGGTTCTATTCACAAAAAAAGTTTTTATTTCTCCATCAATGTTCTTACAGGCGATAGTCGGCGATAGGCCGAAGGTGCCCAGGCTCACATTGGACTTAACTACTTCATCACCAGTAAGTGCAAGAGAATCGTCTTCGAATCCGCCCCATATTGCCAACTCACCACATTGCTGCCGTCATTGCCACAAATATGAAAGTTATTTAAATCCGTCAGATTTTCTATATTTACTAATTTTTGGTTTGGGAATCTCATTACTACTGTACTGTTTTTGTACTCCTCCACTCCACAAGGGTCCAGTGATTTGATCTCCTGTTTTTCTAGTTCTTGCGTTCATATCGTCAACATAACATTATTTTCATGTAGCATAGTTTTATTTACAGGTTCACAACCATGTTTTCGTTGTTTTCAGCTAAGCTAGTTAGATTGTTTGAATTATTTAGGATGTTGTCAGATTTTTTACGATTGTATTGCGCGTTGGGATAAGTGAAACGTGCGTATTTTCACCAAGCATACTGTAACCATGGCTGGCTCAATTCAAAGTCTGCCATCAATTGACAAGGAAATAGTGATAAGTTTTTCTCTGACAAGGGAACTCCGTCAAACTGGCCATTCCAAATGAAATGTACTTTCCTAGAACAATTTTTGGACGTAAAGTCCGAATATGCCCATCGCAGTTGCCTATGCTCACTCTGAAAAAAGTAATGAGCGTATTCAACGTCTTTAACGCATCAGCCAATTTTTAGTGTTTTGAATTTTTTTCCGGATTTTGCTAAAGACGTATTATGTAGGAGTAATCTGGGGTGCTGAACACAAAACTGGGTTCCCTTGCCGGAATTCTGAGGTTTTTGTGGGTTACGGTATGAAACATGTCATCAAGGAGGCAAGCTGCCGAGATGTCGTACGTTCGTGCCGTGGCAGTGTGGAGGAAAGAAGATCGCCTCCGTGCAAACCGACGTCAACCCCTCCGAGATAGCATTCCAATAGCAGCCGGTGTTCCGCAAGGCGGAGTGTTGTCCCCTGCCCTATTAGGCCTGTATCTTGAGGACATTCCCGAGCCTCACAATGATGTAAAGATTGTTATGTATGCCGATGACATCACCATCATGTGCCAGGACCGTGACCTGCAGATAGCCGCTAACAAGATCAACGCCTATCTCGTCGAGTTAAAGCTCTTCCTCGATAATATGATGCTCACAGTCTCTGCCGCAAAATCCTCTGTTTCAGTGTTCACAACAAACACCAAGGAACACAGTGCCCACCCAGTTGTCAAATGGGATGGTGACCTGTTGCCAGCAGCAAAATTCCCCAAGCTGCTTGGCCTTATTCTTGATCCGTCCCTGAAGTTCCACAAAAAAACACGGAACAGAAACAAACAGTCGTCAAGGCTAGGCTTAATATCTTGAGAGCTCTCGGAGGAACATCATGGGGAAGCAGCCGAGAGACTATATTGAGAACCTACAGAGCAATACTTCAGCCGGCTCTGGAATATGCGGCACCAATGTGGCAGCACCTGGTGTCTGACAGCTTCTGGAATAAGCTGCAGCGTGTACAGAATGCTGCGCTTAAAATTGCTACCGGTTGTGCAAGGAGCTCCCCAATAGAACATCTTCACGCGGAGGCCTGCATATTGCCGGTCAAGGAGCATTGTGAGCTCCAGGCGCAGCAGATGTATATTAATGTTCTGAGACAGCCGAATCATCCGTCAAAGAGAATCATGAAGCCCATAAGGGAGAAGTCGATAAGGACGCCGTTCGCCGATGCTCCTCGTAAAGTTGATGTACAGAGATGGGCCGACTCCAACATGGAAAGGCTTCGTCTTCTGCGTGAGGAGCACACCCAGTTTGTTCGAGGATATCTAACGAAGGCGGCTGTGAACCCTATCTTGGGAACAGTGCCGCCTCGGGTTTGCGAGTCCGAGTCTCAACTCGGCAGATGAGCCAGATGTGCTCTTGCCTCGCTGCGCTGTGGTCATTCTATTCTGCTCATGTCTTACGTCAACAAGATCGACAGCAGCCGACCAGACGCATGCCCGGATTGTGGTGCTCACGAACACGACACGGCGCACTTGTTCATATGCCCGAAGAGACCTATCTCCGTCCGTAACCACAATGGACCTTTGGACGAATCCTGTGAAGGTCGCCCAGTTCCTCAACCTATGACAAAAACCGCTTTGAGGCTGCAGAAGAAGAAGGAGGCAAAACCTACCTTAAAGGCACAGAACACCCAGGAAATTATTTTTCAATTTTTAAGCTAATCTTAGGGAGAGTTACAAGCTGATCACAGTGGTATCTCTGGAATCGTCCAAGACCCCCTATGAACAGAGTTTTGGCTCCCTAAAGATGCCTATTTTTGAGGGGTGAAAAATTGGTGCACGAGTTGTCTCAGGCCGGTATTTATCTTCGCTTTCAACTTGCTTATTTGGAGGAATTGAGATCTTGCACTTGTCACGTGTTATGTAGGGGGTCTACTACACAATCGAATAAAAAACACGAAATTCATGTCTGAGTGTGTACTGTGTCTTTGATAACTAGAAAATCGATAAATGAACATCAAATTTGTATTCAGCACCCCAATTGGTGTAGATGTTATTTACCTCGATTTTTCCAAGGCGTTCGACAGAGTTTCCCATCGTAAATTAATAAACAAACTAGAAATAGTGGGTATCCATCCGCGTGTAGTGGCTTGGATTCGTGCTTTTCTCACGGGCAGAACTTTCAGAGTCCGGTTCAATAGTACGTTCTCATCTCCCTTTTCAGTCCTTAGTGGTGTTCCCCAGGGTGGAGTGCTTTCACCAATTCTCTTTAATATCTATACGTATGAGCTTCCCTCTATAATATCCTTGAACAACGTTGGCTGTTCGGCATTCGCTGATCACTTTAAATTGTATAATCCTATTTTGACTATGGAAGATTCGGAGTGTTTGCAAAAAGCTCTAAGTTATGCAGCCAGATGGTCGAATGTGTGGAAATTGCCGCTTTCCAGCAAAAAAAAAAACTAAGGTGAGGTAAAAGGCGAGTTAGTACCTTCTATACTATTGACGTTATGCAGTTGAACGAGGTCAGCGAGATTAAGGACCTTGGTTTTCTTGTCAAGGATGATCTTAATTACGATGATCACTGCCTCCAAGTCGCGTCCAAGGCGAACAGAATGATGCACAGCGTGTTCAGGGCATTTTCAACTACCAATGCAAATGTCCTGACTGAGGTGTATAAAACGTACATACGTCCACTGATGGAGTATGGTACGGTGGTCTTTAATCCAATACAAAAAAGGATCTAATGATGCGCTGGAGAAAGTCCACAATATTTTACACGTAGAGTTTTCTTCAGAATATCATGGTATTTGACTAATCGCAACGTATGTCATGTCACCAGGAACGCTAAATTGGGCCTAACCACTTTAGAGCACAGGAGAAGAAGATTTGATATGATAATGATGTATAATATCATTCATGAGAGTGCTGGTATCGAGGCTAGCCGGCTGTTCAACCTGAGACCATCAACCACTAGAAGAGCGCCGGTGAAATTGGGCCTCGTTGGAGCCAGGAGGAACGTAAGACAGCACTTTTTTGTCAATAGGGCGGGATCTGAATTCAACAAATTACTTCGGTCAGGTTTGGTAGTTGGGAAATTTACTGAATTCAAAAAGGCGCTTGAGAGTTATCTGCTATCCCAAGAGCGATGTCTGTAAGATCTCATTCCTCATGGTGCCGGTGTATGCCTAATAGTCAGTTCATCCATTTGCTTTATTATTGTCCGACAATCTTTAGTCCCTTTAATTGCCGTTTAGGTGTTTTTTTTTCGTTGTTTGTCTTTGACACGGTTCTACCGTGTAATAAATCAAATCAAATCAAATAACCCCCACATGGAAACTTTGCGACAAATCTGAGACTGACCAAACTACCGTATACCCACCGTAACCTACCGTAAGCTGTCAAAAATCGATAAACTGACATCAGATTGGTGTTGAGCATATCAGATAACCCCCAGAGGTACGATTTGAGCCCCATTTGTCGTCACAATCCGGAAATCGTCAAAAGTCGATTTTGCCTCAGCATTTTTTCCCGGTGGGTGACTTTGAACGAATTCAGTCGAAACTTTGGAAAAACGACAAATAAACCCCAGATTCGTGATCAGCAGCCCAAACAACTCACCTGGAAGAATTTTGAGTCAAATCTGGAATATTTTCTTCAATGCTTTCTGAACCCTGTGAGTTATGTAAGCACTGCCGTTCGCTGGGCCAAATTCCGGTCCGCATTAGCGGACTACGGCTATTGTATCATGCGACATAAGTTAGTCGTGCTGAGACCACTTGGTCCCGGCACGATTCATCCCTCAACACTATTGTCACGCGTCGCATGATGCAACAGCCGTAGTCCGCAATCGCAGACCGAAATTTGGCGCAGAGAACGACAGTGAACGCTCAACCGAAGGTCCAAAACGCTATCAAACTGCACAACGTTTGGAAAATGAGCTTTCACCCAAATTCTGCCTATGGCGGTTGTTTTGGGCTTTAACACGATTATAAGGTGCGTTCCGTTTTTCGAAAGATTACTGCGCTTTTTGGTGGGGGGGGGCAACAATTGAGAATTCGCTTTCGATTAGTGTGCTTTTGTGCGCATCTCCTCATGCCACAGATAGCCCCCATACGGCCCCCAAACTTGTATGCGCTGTGCCCTCCCCGTCCACTTCCTTGTTGGCCGTTGAGGGCGGACATAGCACAAACATGTTGCAATGGACACCGGTACATTCGATTTTAGGTGAAATATCGAAGACTGTTTTTACCGTGAACACTGCTTGTGAGGGTATTCTCTTCGTAACGGCTCCATTTCAATACTTTGGCCAATATAAACTCGCCTTTGACAATGTGTGGCCATAACAGTCAACACAGTTCTTGAAGGAAACGAAAACCTTTCAGCCAGCGTTTGAAACACCTTGTTATAACAACATCTACACAATCAGTTCCTTGTGGAATTCGCGACAAGAGCTTGCAGAATCAGATCAGGAACATTCATCGTCTGGTCTTCAACAAGTACAATGTCGAACCCGTCCAGGTAATGGTCCAGGAGATCATCAACCTGTGAAAAAAAGTTGTGAGGGCTTTTCATTATGCAGTCACAGCTGTAGCGCGTGTGACTTGCCAACAAGAAAAATTTTGTCTGCGTCTGCGTCTCGTCATCAATTTCGCGTCGCCAGCGCTAGGGACCGTTCATCGACACATCTCAGTATAGTTAGGTCTGTGGCTTCCTTCTACAAGAAAAAACATTTAAATCTCACCTGCGGCTGGCGCGGTGGTCGCGTGCGCCGGCTCGCTGATCGACTCAGGCCGAGGGAAGAGCGCAGCCGATTAGCGTACCATACCGTCAGCCGCCGGTGATATTCAAACCACCCGCACTAGCCGCGGGTGAGATTTAAATGTTTTTTTCTAGAGTAAGCAAGCCACGGACCTAACTGTACAATAGTGGTGTTTTGAGTAGAAAAAAAACGGAGGATTTTAATAAGTATTTAGTATTTCATGCAGTATTCAAGACAGTTACGCAGTTCAAGAACTTTTGTTGATACCTGTGTGAAAAATGGCAAATATCCAGCCCATATGACAAGTTTAAATATTCATAACGTTACCTGGCTATTTAGATATCCGATTTTCAGGACCGTTCCAGTATGGGCAACACCGACATCCATATGCAAGTCACCAAGACTGTCTCCAAGTAACAAAATATTTTCCCTAAAGATAATACATATGAAATACGCACAGCTATAATCGTAGTAAAAGTCCGGTCCGCTGTTGGGAGAAGCGCTGTTGCGATACGCAGCGCAAGCATTGATTAGTCCGTTCCGACTAAGATTAGTTGCCCTGGGACCCACACAGTCCCAGCACGACTAATCTTTGTTCCATCACGATTACCTACGAGCTGCGTCTAGACAGCATGTACAGTCGGATCGGATCACACTGATACTTTGCGTTCTTTTTTTTGCGGTGGCGCAAACTTGGTGCACGTATGTCATAACATACGCGCATCGAGTTTGCGCCAATGCACAACAAGGAACGCAAAGTATCAGTGCTACCCAAGCCGACTGTATATGCGCTCTTCTTGGAGGCTGAATTGGAAGGCTGCGAACGCCCCTACCCAGAGCGAAAGCGCAGGTCGACACGGGCGCTTGTGAAAATGATGGCTTACGTCAATGTGAGGGGTAGCTTTGCATTGGATCGTTCGCTGTTTGTCGCCACAACATAGGTAACTCACATGCAGACGCGTTGCGCAAGTCGTGCGTGGTGAAGACATCCTCGCCCGGGCGTATGATTCGTCTTCCTAGGGAATGACAAAAACGTGATTGCCAGAACTACCCTTAAGGCGATTTTCTTCTGATCGACTACTTTCCGATTTCCCATAAAAGCACTATTTCGGCTGCACGAGCAGTAATAACTGTCTTAATAAATAAATTTTCATCAAACTTCTCTCAGGCGGTCATTTGGAGCGCTTGACATCCACCGCTCATCCCGCGCTCGCAGTGAGGACTATGAAGGATGCCGTAGTAAAACCACAAAATTGGAATTAGGTGCAGCGGGTATGGAAATAAAGCGCGCCTCTTGCTTCGTAAGTCGTTGTGTCAGGTTTCCACCGCGCAGCGAAGGCATGGTTGACCTTTGCGTACCCCTCCACATCCGATTCAGCCTCACCTGGTGGAGAAAATTATTCTATATTTCGGAGTGAGATTTACTGCCGTTTATCGCGTGCGTCTGCACTTATGCTGCTTCTCCCCACACACACACACACCTTTCTCGCTGTCAGGCTCCGCACAAGCGCGCGATTGAACAGAGTGAATCTGGCCCCGAAATAGACGTTACACTCATAATCAGCAGGAACAGGTAAACATACCTATGAGCTATATCGTCGAAAAACGGGGCATCTTTGGGAATTACTGAGGAGTCCTTACAGAAGACATGAATGAGCGGTTCCGAACATGCGGTCACAACACCCTGAATGTGTGATTGTATGGCTCACCGCTGATGAGATAAGAATGTCCAATATAAAGTCAGCGGCAACTCGGCAAACTCTTATTCAAACCTGAAACTCTAAAACTTACTAGAGCTTGCTTCAGAGTAGACGCTGGGCTTTGCAAACAGTGTTTTGATATCACACCGCAGCTGAGTTAAACACAAAACTTAGATGTCAGGCAGGACTCGAACCTGCATTGCACGCTTTCCGAGCGAGAGTGTTACCATTGCACCACCGACACCCCGCTGTGCATTCTTCAGCTATTCATAGATGAACTGTGTAATGTGGTGTCGGTGGGGGTAATGGTAACACTCTCGCCCGAAAAGTGTGCAATGCAAGTTGGAGTCCTGCCTGTCATCTAAGTTTTGTGTTCAACTCAGCTGCGGTGTGATATCAAAACACTGTTTGCAAAACCCAGCGTGTACTGCGAGCTCTAGTGAGTGTTACAGTTTCAGGTTGTTATATTTTGTGATCATATATCATGTCATAAAAAGGCATTCAATATTCTTAAAATGTTTTGATCGTTGTAGGCGCCGGACAGAACCTAATTAATCCGTGCTACATTCCCTAGATGCCTCTGAGGTTTTCAGAAAAAGTGTTTTTATAGCTCACCAAAGAGAAGAAGGAAATCCAAAGGCGATTCACCGGTTTTTCACAAATATTGCCTAGGATTTGTCTCAGACCTGTGTCTTCTGAGGATCATTTTACTAATCTGAGGTTTATAGGGGAAAATTTGAGGTCGCCTTCGACCACTTTTTCGAGTGTGTGTAGGCCGCCTTTGAAGCCACAGGACGCTTAAAATATCAACTTTCAGATCTTATGCCCATCTTGGAAAGAGAATCTTACGCTGGTCACAATGGCAGCTCTGAACTCGCTCAAGATACCCTACAAACGGAGTTAAGGGCTGCTTGTAATTGCCTGTTTTTTGAGATTGAAAATTTGGTGGACGAGTAGCTTCAGGCCTGTATTTCTCTATTCTCGCAGTCGCTGCGGGAAAGCGAACCAGGAAGAAGAAATGTACAGGCAAGGGAATACAAATCGAAGGCGCGCTTGAAATTCATCAATCCATCCAGGTGCTACTGAGTTCGAAAATGAAGACAAGGGGCGTGACCCGTGATTGTGACTGAGGAGGTTGGACCCGTGGTGGTCGCTTATAACTCGCTTCGTTGGAGGAGTTGAGATCTCACACTTGGCACGTGCTATACCGAAGCGGTCTACTACGAAATCACATGAAAATTTCAAAATTCATACCTTAGGGTGCACTATGCTATTAATAATAGAGAGTTGTTCTCCCAAAGAGTGGAACAGATCGAGCCCGGTTGGTGGGCCGGAAAATGTTAACCATTGCGCCGGAAGAGACCTTCGATCGCAATTTCTGATCACAACATCTTAGCCCCAGAGTCAGGCGTGATACTGGGATCAGTAGCTGGAGCGTGCGGCCCCGATCTGGAGATAAGTCGCCATTGCCCCCTACCCTCTGGAATTCTTTGAAGAAAAACGGAATTCTGGTACACGGTTCAAGCAAGAGCTGAGGCTCTCAAATTTTGGCCATTGATAGTACTAGCAGGAAGCTTCAGGACAGACCTTATAAAGACAGACTCTGCAGAAAGTTTTTCTCATGCTGATTCAATATTTTCGCATGCACTTCTTTTGTCTCACTTCAAGATTTCAATTCAGTAGAGGGCGTTACTCAGAATTGATGCCGTTCAGTTTGTGGGTTCAAGCGTTCCCGTAAAGTCTACGGAAGAGTCGTCATTTGCGACCGCTGCTCGACCCGCACGCCGACCGCGTGGACCGACAGTCTCATTCGGTGGGGTGGTGGCCATCGTGTATCAACACCCCTGAGGAGGCGGGAGAAACGGAGGAGGAGCGAGGTTTCTGATTGGACGCAGCAGCAGGGGGCCGGGGCTAGCCCGTGTTGCGTCCAATCAGGAACCTCGCTCCTCCCCCGTTTCTCCCGCCTCCTCAATGGTGTTGATACACGATGGCCACCACCCCATTCGGTGTACGTTGGTGGAGAATAAATTAACAAGAAATGAAGGTTGATCCTCTGAACGAGCGACGCTGTCAAGAAATACAGAGGACTGGACCTACCTCTTCATCGAAAAGTAGCATATTGGATATAATATGCACATTGTCCGGAATATGTGCTAGTTGGCGTCGTAGAAATACGTCTATCACATTGCCTACCCCAGCAGAAAACAAAAGCAAAGGAATTGATGAACACGCAAGGTGTTTCAATAGGTGAAGAGCTCCATCTCTGCAAAAACCTATTCTGTATTAACAAAAACGCTGAATATCGAAGGCAGCGTTCACAATAAAATTGTATCTCATTTTCCATTGGTTTTGAGCCGATAGGCCCACGAAATAGATGGTAATAGCAAAATGGTCATATAGAGCCCACAATTACCAAAGAAACAACTTTTGAACTTGCGTGAAAAATCAGTTCAAGCCCGCTGAGCTTTTTTGGGGTAGTGTTTAGCGCAGTGGAATATGAAACGGCGGTAATGGTTTTGCGCATAAAACTCATTAGGTTAGCGACTTCCTTTTGCCTATCGTTCACCGAAAATTCTTTAAAACTAGAAAGATTTCAATACGCATGTCTGGATGCTGGGCTCCCTCGACTTTAAGAGAATTCAACACTTCGGCAACTGTCCCATCGGAAGAGCAACTCTTCAATGATATGGACGAGCTGATCTGACGATTAGACTAATCCACGCGATTTTCACCCGCCTTCTAGACGGTTATCATCAATACTTCTTCCTAAGTTTCCTGAGAACTCAAAGCTCATCTTTTCGCAACAGACAGTGAAACTATTTTTTATGGTGAACGCTGTCTTTGAAGACAGCAGAATAAAGGATGACAGTTCCAAATACGGAGACAAAGCCTCAATCCTGTTGCGCCGACATAGGTACAGGCTATAAAACGGCGAAATTTACATGGTTCCTACGCTTGCTGGTGTGGAGCGGAGGTTAGAGACAGTGAGAGAGCGTAGGGCAAACGGAGACCAAGGCGACGCGCGCGCCGCTCGCGCCTCGAATGTTGTGAATTTCGACGTTTTATAGAGGGTACATAATTTATGCAGGATCTTGAACGCCTCGTATGATTCGTTCTCATCGTAGAGCATCTTTCTCAAGAAAACCAATTTTGAAATCTAAAACTTCATTTGAAATTGATAGAGAACAGAAGCCAGAGGAGTCCCTGATTTCGCTATGGGATACGCCGCGTATTCGGCTTCGTCAATCTGCTTGCTTCCCGCAAGCGATAGAGGGAGCTGCTTTCATTGGGTGATTCTGCAGCACAGGGTTGAAAATTTGTATCATTAAAATTCTTGGATCTTCTGTTGAAACAGCACGATAGTTAACTGCCGCGACATAGATTTGGCCCAGCCTGGTGTTCGAAATAAATGCATCCGTGCCATCTTTCAGTTCGCCACTCACAAAAATGGAAACAAAATACTTGTAACATATCTAAGCCTATGAAAGTTACTTGCGGCTTATCTTGAGCCACTTCAGTTACATGTAACATATCGACGGTAAAGCGCCTTCGATATGTTGCATGCAACTTACTTGGTCAAGATAGCTCGCAAGTAACTTGAATCGGCCAAGAGAGCATTTCCTAGTTTACATCCTCTCCGCACGTGGCGCATTGGTACTTCTGAGCGGGTCCAGGATTCCTCTCCACGCCGGCCCTTTGCAGGAGAATCCGAAGGAGAGTTGCGGCCGGCCAGCATCCCATGACAAAAACCCTCTTTGTGGAGGGGATGACGTCGGTTTGCACGGAGGCGATCTTCTTTCCTCCACACTGCCACGGCACGAACGTACGACATCTCGGCAGCAAGCACATCCGTATGTCGTATGGAATGGAGATCGTTTGCCTGCCGCCCGCTTCCCAAAACTTCTCGGACTCGTACTCGATCCATCGCTCAAATTCCATAAGAACACGGAACAGAAGCAGGCTATCGTTAAAGCGAAGCTTAACGTGCTTAGAGCCCTGGGCGGTACAACATGGGGCAGTAGCAAAGAAACCATTATTACAACGTATAAGGCTATTCTCCAGCCTGCACTGGAATACGGCGCCCCAGTTTGGCAGCATCTAGTTTCGGAATCCTCTTGGACTAAGATGCAACGCATACAGAATGCGGCTCTTCGAATCGCCACCGGGTGTGCAAGAAGTTCCCCGGTCGATCACTTGCATGCTGAGACCCGCTTATTACCAGTAAGGGAGCACTGTGAGCTCCAGGCCCAACAATTTTTCATCAACATTGTCAAACAACCAAATCACCCCTCTTGGAGAGTGCTAAACCCCGTCAGAGAAAGAAAGATCAGAAAGCCATTCGCCGATGCTCCCAGCAAAGTCAATCTGCAGAGATGGCACGACTCACAGCAAGAACGACTCCGTCTATTGCGCGAGAAGCATACTCAGTTTGTACGGTGTCATCTGGAAAAGGCGGTCATTAATCCCATATTGGGGGTGGTGCCGCCCCGGGTCTGCACATCCGAGGCTCAACTCGGTAGAAGGACCAGGTGCACGCTCGCATCATTACGCTGTGGTCACTCTACAATGCTAATGTCTTATGTCAGCAGGATTGACAGCAGTAAATCTGATGTGTGCCCGGACTGCGGTACCATCGGCCACGATACCGCACATTTATTCAACTGTCCGGAGAGACCTACCACGCTGACCGTAATGGACTTATGGACGAATCCGTTACTGGTCGCCCAGTTCCTCAACCTATGACAAAACCCTCAATGTGGCTGCAAAGAAGAAGAAGAAGCATTTCCTAGGGTATGTACGACGAACTTCTGAGGTCAGTCTTAGAATAGACGTTGCTGTCGGTTATATTACCCAAGTTCGATGTGCTGAACCCCGCAAATGCAGAGAAGGCCTCGCAGAGCGTTTTTTTGTGTGGTCGCGTGCGGACGCGTTTTCCGCGTTGCGTGTCGTATGCTTTGGGAAATGGCCATCCACGGTGAATTTATAAGCGTAAGTTACATGTAACATAAATGTAACTTACATGTATTACAAATTCAAGTTACATGTGAGACAAATGTATGTTACATGTAATACACATGCAAGTCACTTGAGACATTCAAGTAAGTTACATTTACATTGCAAGTAACTTGTTCCTATTTTTCTGAGCCGGCATCATCCAGAGCTCAAAGCATGAGTATAAAGAACTCAGACGATTCTCCAACAAATGGTTCTTTTCTTTCAACTTTTCTCAGAAGTCGGAATATCGATAAGAAATTAAAACTTGATGAAGAATTGTTGACCGCATTCGACCATAACGTTTGCCGCCCAAAAGTCTTCGAGGTTTGTCATATTTAGGGAAAATATGGGTACATTAATATGGGTACTCCAACGATCTGGACACTAAAAAACACTCCTTTTCATTAAAAAGCTTTCACTCGAAATTTGATGCTCATCAACACAGTGGGTGATGAGACCACATAGACATGGCATCTAAAGGGCTTAATATGTGAACTCGACCTTTCCTCCATCATTGTAATATATTCTCGTGTACTATCACACTGTAAGACGATTTCTGGACCAAGGTTGAGATCGGTGCATCAGATGGTGCTCAAGAGATTCATAATTTGTACGCTAAGATGCGCCTGTGAGTAAAAACGCTGAAAACGCCTATAACCCCGTTTAAAGAAACAGAGCGCAACTAGCAAGGTCAATATCGGAATTTTCGTGAAAAATTGACCCAATTAGGTGCATTTAGTTCGGAATAGCCACTTTCTCCAAGAGACATATCCTTGTAAGCAGACCTCTAATTCAAAATCACCCTACTAAAGCACCTCTTTACGTTCACATGCGGATAGGAGGATTGACCGTTGAAGTCGGCTACGCGCCGGGTCACAAGGTAGAAATTTGGGCTCTTAAAGCTTGGCTCACAGCTTATTCCAAAAACGATTTTGAGCTCCAAATTTTTTTTGAGAGGGCTTCCACGAAGAACACAACACGTACGGAGTTTTAGAGAACGCGCACAACTTGGTGCCACAAGAATTGAAACATTGTCGTTGTATTCAAAAAGCATACTGCATATAATATGTGCGTGCCTTAGCTGAATGTTGGCGTGGGCCACATATCTCTCGATATCTTCTCGACGAATACCAAATGAAATATAATTATTGTGAGCCTGCGTCCACCTGATAATGAATAGTGAGAAAATAGATGCATGAATGTTTTCAACATAGAGTTCACCTCCGCATTGCCGTTCAGTCCGCAAAGCGCACGCTCATTGCGAAAGCGTGCTATGGCGCGGTTGCGAGTATCCTCAGACAGGATGTCGGATCACCCGGGGGTTTTTGCATTTGGTGCCCGGGTGATCCCACCGCCCGAGTGATCCCATATTCCTGTCTGAGGACACTCGCAACCGCGCCGCAGCACGCTTTCGCAACCTGCGTGCACTTTGCGGACCGAACGGCAGAGTGGAGGTGAACTGTAATTGCGGTTGGTCTAAGGATGAAACTATATAAGTGGACTAACAAAGGGGTTGTTTAGACATCTGCGAAAACGATATAATTTGTTAGTATCCACTGGGCCTCCATTGTGAAAGCGCCAACTATCCCGTTCCGAGCTGCTGGATTTAAAATGTTACTTAGGTGATTCTCGGTCCCGCTCCGCCTGAAAGTTGGGCTCGGTCTCCCAATCTGCGGGTCTGTTTGTATTGCTGTCCGGGCCATCGCTGTTGCTTTCCGGGCCATTACTGTTGGACTTCCCCAGTTCGCCCAGACAGGAACAGCAGCGGCCCGGAGGTTATACTTCTTGGCGCTAGCCAGGCCTTCTAAGGACAAGACGCTGTTGAAAGCATAGTTTTGGCGAACTGATTCTCGATCAATCAATGTACAATGGGTGTTGGGTTGCGACACCATGAGGAGGACCTGGGCTAGGATTCATGAACAGGTGTGGTATGTCAACGTCCATTTGCCGATTTACGAAATACTAAGGTGGGTTTCACTACCAGATGACATGGGGAACCCACGGTAACCTACAATTAACCCCAGGACTTCGACAAAAAGACCCCGGATTTGTGTTCAGCATCCTAAATAGCCTCTACATGCAAGTTTTGAGTTTAAACCATGTTTTCGGAACACCCCAAGTATCGCCTGATGCCCTTGCCTTTTCGCGAAGCTTGAAAAACGTTCATAACTTCTTGGAACCACCAGCACGGAAAGGAATAGTCTGTAGTTGTACTATGTATAGAGGCCAAGAGATACTAACAATGCGATTCGTTTTCGCAGATGCACTTAAGGCTATAGACACCTCCCTCGTTAGCAAGCTCACCATTCAACCATATATGGAATTTTTTCTTCCTTTGCTAGGCTCGGATCGTATTCTATTGCTACATACTTGGTTCTCATTGCGAGAATCTGTAAAACAGGATGCTGAGGTGTATTGCGATGAATTCTAAGACAATGAGAGTAACAATCGAACTTGTTCTTCACATCCTGGATGAAGCGAGAAAAGCAGATGATTCAGAACAGCATGACTGCTGAGACACTGCTTTCCGTTGTCGTCATCGAAACGAGTCAACGTGTAATCAAAATCGGAAATCACCTTAAAAAGGATATCAAAGTTTGGCAGAAAACGTTAAGCAGTGAGGCGCAGTTCACGACTTTCCTCTGGGACGCCCAGCAGCTCAATTCGGGCCGAAACGGATTACACATCCGTCGTGGTGGACCAGGGGGTAGGGCACGCGTCTCCGGAAACCTTGGGGGTGCATATTGAACGCTGTATAGAAAACGGCCGACGAGGGATCTCGAAATGGTGCCGCCACCGAAAAAAAAAACAATTGGTCTGTTCCTCTACATTTCAGAATAGTGTTATTCCAAAACTGGAGGTTTTTTTTCCGTTTTCATGAAATTCGAAAAAAATCAATCATCACGCCAGGTCCAGGCTCTTCACGAACGCTAGCACCTAACCCTTAGAGGGTTTAAACGCCCCATCGACTTTGCAGCTCTGGTTGTCTGCTCGCTTGACATAACTCATTTTTACACAGATCGCATCAGTGAATGTGATCAAATCACTGCAATATACCTTATAAATCACAGAGGCCTAAGGATAGGTATGCTACCAAATTTTCTGTTCCTCCGCGCGCTTTTGTGGAGTGAAGGGAGAAACAGCTAAAAAGTGTGGAGGAGGAGACGCATCATACACGCGCAGACGCACGCGATGAGCGGAGATAAATTTTGCTCCGAAACAGAGGATACTCGATCGGGAAATTCTTCCTGCGAACCACACCACCTCCTTGGAACCACTCGTGTTGCAACTACTAGGCGGGTCCGCCCGGCATATTGCACCTCTCGATGGTGATACGGTCAATGTTCGCATCCCCGCTTTCATAGTTGAAAGTGTCGCAGCGAGAGTCATAGGGGTTGTCTCCTTAGGGTCAGGAACAACACAGGCAGGGTCGACACTAGACATGGGCATCAGCTTAAGAATCGCTAAACATGAATCTGTCAAGAAAGAGCCCATTCCCTTTGGGTTTTGGTTTATTTCAAGCGAATATCATTCCTATCAATAGGTGGCTCTGATCTATTGCTCTTTTGAAAAGTGGAAACAGATCCAAGAATCAGGTTCAGTCCGACTTTTGTCGCACTTCTGGGCATTTTTCGGAAATCGGAATGCCAAAAACCATCGTAAATTGCAAATGTGTTCATCGCTGTTCCAAACAGACCATCCTTCGCTTGATAATACAGACAACATTGAAATACCAAGGCAACTCACGGCGATCCGGTCATTGCCTCCCTTGAACAAATTGATCAATTTTTCTTTCACATAAACGCGGTCACGAACTCGCACGCTAGGATCATTGAGAATCGCCTCAGCTGCGATTTCCATTTCTGAACATTTTGTTTGAACTATCGTACCCAAGCATACAGTACGGTGCAAAATTATAGACGCAAACCATTATTTGCTGATATCGGCATCATGTCGAAATTTTGAGTCAGGACATCACTACCATCGTAATCAGGGCCGCGAAAAAACCTAACCAATACCGGGTCAACGCTAATTTTCAAATCAAAACGAACGAAACACTCTTGAAGAATCACCATTTTTTCATTCTACTTAACAAACTTTCCTCATCTCAAGTCGGATGAGAATAGATTAGAACTAAAAAAAGCATTTCCAATATTGTCGGAAAAAATGCTTATGGCATTCTGGCTCCCCACGGCCGAACTATGTCACATTCATGGTTTCGGTGCAAGTGGCTTAAAAAACGGAAGGACTGCAACAAAGCTGGGACGATTTTCTACATGCACTGGCGTCTTTTAGAAGGATCTGCAAGCCTGCAATCGTGAAAAAACCACAAGTCGCTCTCTAGCCGTGATGAGAAGCGAGTAAAGGGGGGGGGGCAAAGGCGTGGAGTGCTGCAACCAGGGTCAAGCAACCCGTTGGACGAAATGCTTTCGTTGTTGCGACTCCCTCCCTAACAACGGCCCTGCTCAGTTCAACTGGGTGGACCCGAGCATTTTGCCGAAGATTTGAATGCTCATCAAAATTGCAATTGTCCAAATAGCAGAAAAAAAGGTATTTGGTGGCTTTCCAGTGTCATGCCCATTGCTCTTGAGAGCCGTAACTCAGCAGTTCGGTAAAATAGGCCTCAGTAACAAAGTAGAAAAAAGCAAAGTCGCCCATGTAGAGTGAGTAAAAGAAAAAATCGCCCGTTGGAAAAAAGTGGTGTAAGAAGACCTTTTTCCAAATGATCGTTGCGACCTTAACTTGGACTTCTGGTAAGCGGCAGTCGAGTAGAAAGTGCATCTGATGAATTTTTATCGAAAACTGCATTACGTGGTTTCTAAAAAATTTTTTCGTGGTTTTCTACTTCATCATGTGGCGAGGTGAAAAACACAGGCGGGTGAGGAATCTCAAAAACTTTTTTTTTTCAGAAAAAGTCCAGCTAATGTAGATTCTCACAACCATCAAATAGATTTTTTATTTGTGTATTACAGATCATGCCTGCATAATTAAGCTACACATAAAAACAGATGAAAAACACTGAATGTAAGAAAACAGGAAACGTATACAACCGCAATAAGAAAGTGATGCATCTTTTGCCCGACCACCGCCTTCTAAAAGTGAAAATCAAGGCTGAAAAGGCCATTTGGAAAAAAAGCGCCTTTTTACACCACTATATACAACTGGCACTTTTATCTATATATTTCTCGCTCTACACGAGCGGCTCTGCTTTTTCAAGTTCATCACTGCGTGTATTTTACCGAATCGCTGA
This sequence comes from Aplectana chamaeleonis, assembly GCA_029168955.1. Lineage (NCBI taxonomy): Eukaryota > Metazoa > Nematoda > Chromadorea > Rhabditida > Cosmocercidae > Aplectana > Aplectana chamaeleonis. The sequence continues at coordinate 2,050,114 of JAPDOI010000058.1, read as the reverse complement.
GTTACGGCTCTTAAGAGCAATGTACACGACACTGGAAGGCCACCAAAAACCATTTTTCGCTATTTGGACAACTGCAATTTTGATGACCATTTAGGTCACCAGCAGTTGATAAACAGGCCTGAGCCACTCGTGGTTGTGTAAGAAACATTCTGTGGCGGAGCCTTTGGAGTCACTACGGGGGACGGGCAAATCTTCTAGGCAAAGACTGAACAGAGCAGGCGACATGATTCCTCCTTGAGGGACACCGGCGGCAATAGGGATGCTGTTAGAGACATGCTCCTGAATAAGCACTTTTGCTCGGCGCACTTTGATGAGTGCGGTAATCCATTTCTTCTGCCAAGACGGTATGGAGGACCTCAATGGCTTCTCGGACAGTATGCCCGAGTTCACAGTGTCAAACGCCTTCGTGAGGTCAAGGCCTACTCCAACAGTGCGTTAAGGTTTTTTGGCGTTGAAGCCATCCAAAACAGTTCACAATATCCAGCAGCGCCGTCGTGGTGGAGTGGAGTTTGCAAAACCGTCGTCGGTGCTCCTGTTTCTCAGACATTGGGATTGGCTGACCGCCGGCATTCGCTTGGCGAGCAAAAACCATTCCCGGTGTTGGACAGCCATTAGCCGGCGGTCAGCCAAAAACCCTGCAAGCGGTCCGGCAGGACGCTGTGTGACCACTGGCAGTCTCTTGGCAGACTGATGAATCGAGGTGGGTCCCTCACCGCATATCGTTGCGTAGGAGATCGCCTGCGCAACGGTCTGAGGTGGGGGACCCACACCCACATCCCCCCTAGCTGTGGTGACATGCCCCTCAGCTGCCAAAAATATGCTAGCCTCTGTAGAGTGACTTCAAGTCGCCTTCGAGAGCCGGCATCATACTGCCGCGTGAACACTCATTGGACTGAATCGCCCTGTATACCAGCTCGGCTTATCTATGAAACAGAGATCAAACTGAAACATGTTAATACGTGAGTAGTCGTCAACTCTCTCGAGTGCCAGCCACGTGACGACTCAGTGCCAAGCGAAGGCCACTGGGCGGTTAAGCGCCAGCCGAGTGCCGATCAGGGATGAGCGGAATTCCGAATTCCGATGGTTTTTGGCCTTCCGATTTCCGAAAAAAAAACCTGAAAATGCGGAAGAAATCGGAAATATTCACGAGATAAAAAATTTCTACGCTCTCCCTGGCCAAATCCCCAGAGGGTTATTTTAGGCGCTGAATTCGGATTCGAGGTCCGTTTTCACTTTTCACAAAGTCAGAGTTGATTGTGTTTGCATGAAAACTTTCAGTGAAGAAGGATGAGTACAAGTTTTTTTGGTACGCGCAGTCAGCAGGGGGGAGCGTTAAGAATTTCACTGAATGTATTTCCGATTTCCGATGGTTTTTGGCGTTACGATTTCCGAATTCCGAAATTGAGAAGGTCCTTCGGATTTCCGCTTTCCGAAGATCAGAAAAAAATTTCCGCTCATCCCTGGTGCCGATTGGTGGATAACTGCGTTTTTAAGCGCTCGGTGATTCCGGGGTTCGATTGCCCTTGCCAGCTGAATGCAAGTTATCACGCAGCTTTCAGGCGGCTGGCACACTTTCGCCAGCGGTCCGCCGCTAGCTCTTATTGAGATGCCAAGGATGAGCCAGCTGTCGGCCTCGTAATTACCAATTGCCAGCTGAATGCCTGTTTTCATCCAGATGTTAGGCAACTGGCACCCACTGCATGACTGACTAGAGGTGGCTCTTCTTGCACTTTCTTGGCACCTAAGGTGAGCCTACGATTTTTGCTCATGCGCGGCATTTCCTGGGTCTTCCTAGTCATGGCTGCTTCTCTGCTAGTTAATCATGTTTGAAGAATAGTCGCATCTGTTTTTCGATTTTCCAGGCTCTGATAAAGGCGACGAGGCCGAAACTTCAGCCGGATAAACCATTACTATCTTGGACACGGCTTCATCAACACTCAGCTAATCAATTAATCGCTACGCCAAGATTCATGGAAATCGATCATGGACACTAATATTGGAAGTGCTTCTTCTCCAATTTTCATTTTTGTCCGACTCAAGACGAGAAAAATTATTATAGAGAAAAAAACTGGGATGTTTTGTAGTTTTGCTAAACTAGAAGTGAACAGTTTTTGTTTGAAAGTGTTTGATTCCTTTCAATCAGGAAGCCATCATTGTTCTGGAATTGGTAATAAGGTTTTCGGTGGCACTGAACAAGATGATAAGGGTCTTAACTCGTTTTCAAAATGATGGAAGCGTGTGGTGCACGAAGAGTGATTCTCAAGGAATTTAGATCTGCTATTACACTCAAACAGAAATCGGAGACTTAGGTAATACAGATATGTGTAAAACTGCAAATGATTCCTCATTAATTCTAGATGTAAAAAATTTCTGAATAGCAGCGAACATAGAAGACGGATAAAGATGTAAGGAAAACATTTATTCAACAGTTCAATCAGCGTAACATGCTTTTTTCGCAAACTAATTTCTAAACATATTAGGCTCTCATTTAGGCATCTCGCAGGGACGAGACTCCCTGCCCACTTTCTCGCCGATGATCTATCATGTGCTCAGCAAAGCCTAACGTGATAGGCCAACGGCGAGAAGGTGGGCGGAGATCCCACACCCAGCAAAAGGTCCAAATTAGTACCACATGATACAACGATTTAGAGAAATAGGTCTTGAACAAAAATGTGTAGTAGAAGTACGAAATTTAGGCTAATAAAAGTGATATATTACAGCCAGACAATGATCAAGGTTCACCGAAACAAACACAAGGGAAAATACATATAAGAGCTTCGCAATACTTCATTCAATACGATTTTTATGTGATCTGCTATGGGAAAATGCTGTGGATTTATTATTCACAGGATGAAGTAAAGTGATCGTCTAAATCAGTGTACCCTTTAAGCAGGAAGCCTGACAATATACAACAAACAGTACCCGCAAACGTTGACGTTTATGCAACGCAAATTTCAGCCAATGTGGAAGATTTTGAAAATAGCAGTTCAAAAATGAGAGAATATAGACTAAGCTAACAGAAGTCGTAAGATGTTCGTAACTGGCGGAACTGCTCAATGCTCGTCTGCGGAATGTTATCAGCACACTTTCTGAAATAAAAATAGATACATAACCATTTTAGAGTTTTGCGATATGAGAAAAGTGAAGTATGCGTTGCATAAGTATACGAACATCTCTAAAATCAATTAAATGGGTATTGTAAAAAGCTTCCGAGTAATGGTATCGGTTTCTATGTAATCTGCTACGCCGAAAACGATGGATCACATCATATTACCATCGTTCCTCGACTTCACTTCCAATAATGCGGTACACTCCAATTTTCGCCTGTTGAATAGGTATACGAACACTTTGAAAACAAAGTTATCTCGCTATTTTCGCTGCAAAACTTCTAGTTTGTAATGGACTCCAAAAACGGAATGCTGTGTGGGAAAACTTATTAACATGCGACGTGGTTCTTATTTTCGATTCGAAGAGCAAGGATGAGCCCTCGAGCGCCGCTGGACTCGGTGCCCGATAGATTTACCGACAGCACGGACGGTCAGCTGCGTGCATTCCGAACTTTTCGCGGCGACCTTGCTGGTATGGCATCCACTGTCGCTCAGCACGCCCGAGGATGCTCACTGTCCAAGTTTACAGCGAGACAAGGGTGAAATTGCTGCACAATTTGGGTTATCTTCCCGGCCTCAGAACCTAGAGGATGGAACTGCCACGGCCCAATGATGGATGTCCAGCCCCGCTGGGATACAAAAGTAACAGACCGCACTTCTCGGTCGAAATTGATAATGATGGGTTACTTTCACTCACGGCAAATTCACCCTTTGCCCTGATTGATATTCAGCCGCTCAGCAGATTTGATCTTAGCGCGAGTAACCTTCGATTACGGCGTTAAAGAATAATTTCATGCCTAGAGGCCGCTCCCCTCGAAGCATCAAGCCTGAAATTGGCAGACTAAGCCGTCGGTTCCCTATTCTTTCTTTCAGTAAATATGCGAATAGTCAAGCATAGCCACCTACAGCTGGAGCTAAAGAGGACAATCTGGTATTGCCAGTCGCGAAAAGGTTAGATTCATGAAGAGTTGTTAGTCTTAGGTGGGTTCGTTGTACGTTTTAGTTCCACGAGATCGCCCTACGAAGTACTTAAACAAGCCACAAGCAGCACCTCTACTTGAATCTCGGTCTAGTTTGCAATATGTCATACCCCATCGGCTTCCCCAATTCCAATACCAGGTTCAAGCAAACCGATGTAATGAACCTCGACGGAGCTACACCCCTGATGACCAAATTTTTTCAAAAACGTTGTTTGGGAGGTTGCATTTCTCAGCGCTCATAAACTTCTCAAAATATGGGCTTGAATTTTTCGACTGCTTATCTCCTATTAATCAATCTAGGGAAAGCTCATATTCCTGAAGATAACCGTACCAAAAGCGATTATGAGGAACGGGATTCGCCCGAGATGGTATCGCGGGCGGACTCCCTACAAAACAGAACATCCCAGTGTTTTATTGACCGGAACCAGCCGAATTGCCTGGCAGAAGCTTGTCAACTTTCCTTTCAGCTGGCGAATAAAACAAATGATGAGAAATCAAGGAAAATCAGTTAGAAGCACTCCTGAACAGCACTCATAGAATTTTTCCTCCCTCAAGTTAGCTAAGGCCCACGTCAGACTTGGTCGAAAGAACCGACTGACAAGGGAAGAATACAAAGCGTATTGCCGCGAAGGCGATGCTTCCTCCATGTGATCTAGCCTCGACGACGATGCGCCTACGCTAGTGATCTAACGATCACCCTGATGAGGCCGGCCGCAAGTCGGCCTGCGCTTTGGGGTCAGTGTTCGTCAACAGCCGCGGCCCCGGCCGGCCGCCTCGCACCTCGACCTCCCCGGAGCTACGGCAGGGCTCATCGCCCTTAGAACAACTTTCGGATGAACACACAGGTACGACGATATCATTCAGCTCCACTATGGAGCTTACCGTCTGAGGCGAAATTATCGTCCCTATTCCAATACAGCGTTTTGTTCTTTAACCGAGGCAGTAAAGGCTAGTCAGCAAGATGCAATCGTCGTCGTCACTGGTTAATCCAGTTGTTATCCCTGGTGTTAGTGGCATCTGTCTGTGTAGGTTGTCGTCTGCGGAAAATCTTCTCGATCAATACAATCGCCGCCTCAACGGCCCATGAAAACCCTGTAGAAAGCGTACGTGGCACAAGAGGGAGCCCACCGAACGCAAGACAAATGTCGGATCTGCGGAAACGAATTGTGTGGTCAGTATCTCTTGAGCACTTATAGTAAAATTTTGCAGTAGCCCACCCCGAGCAGCTGGTTCTGCTATTGTATGCAGGGGTAATCTAGGGTGCTGAAAACGAATCTGGGGTCTGTTGGTTGAAATTCTGAGGATTACTGTAGGTTACGGTAGGTAATATGCCATTTAAGGGACAAAACCTACCTTAAAGGTTCGAAAAACGGCAAATGGACATCAAGATCGCACCCACCACCCCGAATAACCCCCAGATACAAATTTTGAGTGAAATCTGAGACCTTAATCGAACTACCGTATACCTACAGTAATCTGTAGAAAATTGGCAGACCGACCTCAGATTCGTGTTAAGCACATCAAATTACCCACAGAGAATGATTTCGAGACACATCTATCAAAGAAACCCGGAAATCTTGAAAGCGGCGTTTTGTCCTCGAAATTCCCCCTCCCCCGCTGGGATGCTTCACGCGATATAGGCCGAAAACTTGGGAAAATCGACAAATTAACCTCAGATTCGTGATTCGTGACCAGCGTTCCAACCCCCATGGAAGAATTTCAGGTCAAATCTGATACATTTTTCTGGATCGCCTCCAGAACCCCTAATTGATAAAAGCAACCACACGAGCGAAAATCCGTACAGATCCAAAACGCTATCAGTCTGCACAATGTACGAAAAACGTCCAAACTTTGCTCAGAGGGGTTGTTTTGGGCGCTGAACATGTTTATGAGGTTCGTTTCCAGATTTTAGGAAGTTCACTGAGCGTTTTTGGAGCTACAAAAGCCACAAAAAACGACAGTTTTGGGCTTATAACTTCTCGAAACCGGCGGCTCGTGACGGAGTGCGTCGCAGTTGTACTATTGAGACACAAGAGATACTAACGATATCAGTAATTTTGGCAGATGCGTTTACCACTCTAAACATTTCCCTTGTAGGATCGGGGCGGAAAACCCGACTTTAGTTGCATTAGCCATGCCCGTGTGCGCGCGTAGAACACCAGTATTGATTGAGTGGATTGCGGAAGCAAGTAGAAGGATCGCAGTCAGACTCAATGGGTGGATTCCTGCGCCCCTCTGTCACTATATCAGTGCGTAACGACAGGGTAGGACTCAGTCTTTCGACCAGCTTTGAGGGAGACCTTACTTTACGGGCCGGATTTTGTACGATTCCTGCCAGAGATTTTCACTATGAGCTCCATTTCCCAACAGTCCTGACCAACAGTCATGATTTGAAACAGCGGCGCTCGACCCCTGCGGAATGTTTTGAAACCAAAAGGACCCGGAATCTAAATCGGTGTCGGAGGGAAAATTTCTGTGAATGATAACTCGATGATCAGACTCGTCCAAATCATAGTGGACTGATATCAACTGGCCGGCAGATGGCAACAAAAACTACTGGACACAAAAGGCATGACTAAAAAGAAACTGAGGCGTCAACCTATTTCGGTTGAGATAAATATATTAACAGACCTGTAGAAGAGTACGGCATCGTCAAAGTCCTCTACTTTGCTCATATTGCTCACTTGAGTTTCAAATATCGCTAGGGGTGGCTCAATCAATCGCCGTTTTCGCTCCCCATGCTTCTGAAACTCGAAGAAAAATACGAGGAAAAAATCTGCTCTTACCAGGACAGTACGCTTTGCAAATAAAAATTTGAGAATAAGTTCAAATTGAAATTTGTCGAGACAATTTGACGATATTCAAGAAAACGACCAGTCAAAGAGAAATAAGAGAATCCCCTACCTGCGCGTTCGTCAACACAGGCTCGACTTTGTGGAGAACCGAAAAGAGCTGTGCTTCCATCTCGTCTTCGGCTTGATCCTCATCAGTCGGCTCAGTCAATTCATCATCAGTTTCAATGATCTTGAAAAGGCGAATATCAATATTCGTGAACTCGGACGGCGGACCTGGCTTTCAAAAACATCCGAAAAAAGTCCGCCAGTCGATATAATCAAGGGCGGTTCCAAACTATTCTGCTCGAGACATTCCACGATTTTACAATTTCTTAACGGGTGATAAGACGGGGGAGTTTCTGGAAATTTCAAAACTAAAATGGAAAGTTAGTGTAGGGAATCTGTAGAACTTCCGACATAGAACGACCATCTAGAGAAAAGATCGCGGAAATTCCAGGAAATTTCGGTCGCTCTTTCGACTTCGAATCAAAGAGGACACACAGAGCTGATCGCTTTGATTCAGTATAGAAATTAGTAATATTTTGTGACAGACATGCTTTTTACAACATTTCGCTAAACTTCCGAAGCGTACGTGTTAACACAGAATAATCACCTCAAAACTGCTGTTGCAGTAAAAGAAGTGTTGGGCCATTCGATTGCCGTTGCGAGTGCTCATTCCACACTTGCAAACAAATCGCATTCCACGCAGACTGCACTGCAACGTATCAATCCCACGACGAACTGATGTATCGGTGAGCGCACGCCGTCGTCCTGAACTCAACAACTTGTCGCGTAATATATCTATTATACATAGATGGAAGACTTTATGAATACGAGGCAAAACATTGAGTCACATTAACAATGAATCTGAAGGCTATACAACGGCGACATCATTTTCTGGACTGCCGCCTTTTAAAAGTGAAAACAAAGACAGAAAAGGCCATTTGGAAGAAACGGCCTTTCTACACCACTTTTTCCAACGGGCAATTTTTTCTACTTCTCACTCCACATAAGCGGATTTGCTTTTTTCTACTTTACTATCAAGTCTTTTTTATCAAACCGCTGAGTTATGAGCAATGTATACAGTGCGTTCAGAAAGTATAGGGACACCCCCGAAAATCGAGGTTTCCGATAAAACTTTGTGTTTGGTATACGCCCGACTGTCCTTAAACCTCGGCATTTTGTTGTAATGAGCTATTTCTTCTATTTTGAGCCGCCACGAGGTTGTTATGGATCTTTATTTTTCTGGCTAACGCGTTTCGGCGTCTGACGCCTTCTTCAGAGCCTTAAAGTGATCCAGTCAATTTAACAAAATTGCACGCACAAGCACCGCGTACGCGTTCAACCGAAGTTGTGAACTGCTTCGGCTGCCGCGCGCAGACGGCGCCGTACCCCTCAAAGTCCTCACCTCACAATCGAGCGCAGTGCGTCGACACTTCCGGCCAGCAGTGAGCGAGAGAAATTAAGAATGAGACACTGTTGTACTCGATCACAGACCGGTCGCAATGTGTGCGTATCAAAAGTGACAGAGCTGGATAAATGGACTGAGTGCAGCTGTTGTTGAAATACACTCCTCCCTTCGATTCATGGCTGGGCCTTTAGTCTGTATCCAAAATGCCTCTAATGTTTTCCGCGGCATGATTTCAGTTTCGCGTTGCAGGATAACTACCTTCACGTTGATCAATACTGTTCATCAATGAATTCAGCATCATGGAAAACCTCTGTTTGATTATTTATATAACAATTATGAAATTTTGTAAGATTTCATCTCAACTTTTGGAATTTTCCGCCGTTCAGAAAGTATAGGGACACTATTCGAAATCTCAGATTTTTTAATCCAAACAAAATTTCCCGTTGCAAGTTTGCTACAAAAAAAACTCAAGATGAGTACATGTGATATCTCTATTTCTAAAATGGCTCGTGGTACTGCTCTAACTGCTGCTGAACAAGCTCAAATTCGTGCGCTCAGCGTTGCCGGGTTGAGCCAACGTCGAATCGCTGCCCAGCTCGGAAGATCTGTCAACTGTATCAACCAGTTCCTGCGAGACCCAGATTCCTACGGTACTGCAAAACGTACTGGACGGCCGAAGAAGATCAGCAATCAAGATTCGCGGAGAATTGTTCGGCTCTGCTCCAACAGCACACTGTCGCTGAACCAGATTAAGTCTGAATTATCGCTCAGTGTTTCGAAAACGACAGTCTGGAACACCATAAATGGCGATAAAAACGTCCGACAAGTGATGGAGAAGGCTCCGTCGTTATCTGCAAACCATAAAGAGGCTCGACTTGAATTTGCAAAGAGTAACATGGCAACTGATTGGGCAAAGGTAAGGCAGTCTCATAAAATCCGGAAAAAATCGAGAAATGACGCAAAAAAATTAGGTCATCTTTTCCGACGAGAAGAAATTTAATCTTGTCGGACCGGATGGTGCTCGATCCTACTGGCGAGATCTGCGCAAGGATCCATTGATTTTTCAGCAGACGGAATTTCGGCGGTGGCTCGCTGATGTGTTGGGGAACATTCAGTAGCTAAGGTGTTTTGGAATTGGCCTTCACTTCTTGTCGCATGAACTCGGAGGAACATCAAGAAACTCTTTGCACACATCTACTGTCATTTTTGTCCGGAACACGACGTCAGCGTTTCATTTTCCAGCAAGACAACGCGGCGGTAAATGTGTCCAGGTCTACAAAAACCTGGTTTCCACGTCATCGAATCCGTTTGTTGGAATGGCCCGCGTGTAGTCCAGATTGTAACCCGATAGAGAATATCTGGGGCATACTTGTGCGCCAGGTTTATGCCAACAATAAGCAGTACAGAACGGTAGAAGAGCTGAAGGTCGCTATCCTCGAAGCGTGGGCCAATCTGGATGAAAACGTCATCGCCAATTTGATCAATTCTATGCCGAAGAGAATTTTTGAGATCATTGCTAATGGTGGTGCAGCTATTTCATTTTAGATTGTATGTTTAATTCTTTCTTTGTTCAATAATTTTTGTTTTTTTTTTCATATTTTTTTGTTTTCTTTTGTTTTTCTGTTGTGTCCCTATACTTTCTGAACGGCGCAAAAATCTGAAATTTGAAATAAATTCTTGTAAAAGTGCTCAGCTGTTATAGAAATGAACAAATAGAGGTTTTTCCCCTTGTTGAATTCATTTATGAACAGTAATGATAGCCAAATATAACATGATTTTAAAAACCTTGATTTTAGGGGGTGTCCCTATACTTTTTGAACGCACTATATGACACTAAAAAACCATTGTTTGGACGAGCATTCAAAACTTCAGCAAAGTGGTCTACCTTGAATTCAGCGGGACCATTGTTAGAGAGGGGGTCGCAAAGCTTTGCCACGAATGGAGGGGGTCGCAACAATGAACGGATTTTGTTCAACGGTTGCTTGACCCTGCTTCCAAAAGCGGGTATATAAATCTAATGTTCTGTATTGAAATGGAAACGTACCGTATAAACTCTCGTTGAATGCAAGTGTTACACAAGATAAGCACTTTTTATGAGGACCAGTTTCGGATGAATTGACACATTTACTACATTGGTATTGAGGCTTCTGCTCTGGACACACAAGGCGGCTCCGCTGCCGTGAGCGCGTTTCTGGATTCTGAAAACTTACTCCATCAAAAATTAATGAAAGCGCAAGCTTCGAAAATAGAGAAGCGTTGTGCAGTAGATGCAAAACCGTCCAGTGTTTTCTGCAGAGCCTTTTCTGTTGTGTAATTGCTTAACGAATGGTGAGAAGGACCGTTAAAATTTTTAGCTCAAAAATGAAAAATTCGCGTCTTGCACAGCGGTCCGCTCAACTCTGATTTTCCGGCAAAAATATAGAGATGGCACGTCATATACGTAGACAAGCAGACTGCTGTGGCATGCACCGATCCGACGAACGACTCTACATCGACTGTGAGCGAATAGGCTCCGCTTGTATGACTACTAACTATTACCCTAAATGTGAAACTCCACTTGGGATTGACCGCCGAATGCTCTCTTCGGTGCTTCTGTTTCTCAGCAATGTTTGTGAAGGACAAGGCACAGTGATCACATCCCAAACGTGACTCTAGAATACGAATATCAGAAATTTATGATCTTCAGTGAATTAGGCTTAGAGAATAGAATCACTAACCAGATTCATGACTTATCATGTGATGAACGAACTCCGACATACGGATTACCGGCCGCTTTCTTTGATAGGAAGGAACGACGAGAGTGAATGTGCAAAACGGACACATCAGCATACTAAAAACAAAGCTTTGTATACATTGGAATTACTAAAAAAGGAAAAAAATCTAATGAGGGCCGAGCAAACGTTTTCGCAATGAAATTTTTTATTTATTCATTTATACGTCATTGCCGACGCGCTCAACAACAACGAAAACAATGGATAGAAACTCGGGAAAAACACAAATGTCATGAAAAACTCAGCGCAAAGATTCAGCAGCGTCCGCAAGATCATAGCTTCATCGCCAAATTTTCGGAGGACGACCCTAGTTAAAATTTGGAGCGGGTAGTGGTAGGGAGAGGGTAGTAATAAAGAACTGAGTGCCAGAAAACTGAAACCAGAGTTTCTCTGGTTCTAGAAGAACAATTCATCCTAATCCGTATCCTGTTGTAAAAAACGTTGTAAAAGAGGCCCTACCCACGCGGCTTCCTTGAATGCATATAAGTCCTCCGACCACAGTTAGGTATCTGGGCGAGATGTAAAAAAAGAAATAAAACTGAACTAAATTTACGATGTCCTTTCAACGTATTCACTACAACGTTCACAGCATACGAGGCGCAACTTGGGCTGCTCACTGTTTTGGGGGCACAAAGCAGCCAGCCGAGCCCGTATGTTGAGGCATCCGCGACCGCAAACTCGCTCAGGCGTGTACGCCTGTGTGGTTGTATGACATTTTGTTTTAACCCACTCAAGACGGTGCGTCCCACTTTGGAACACGTGTCCCACCGGTGGACTACGGCATACGGTAACGCAATATTGCACGCGGTCCGATCATGCAGTCACCCAAAATTAGGCGAGGTCGTAATTGGGTTAAGGTTTATTTATCGCTTCCATATAGCTTGAATACATACCGCACTTTATTGGGAAAACACAAGCTTCCACTCCTCTAATAGACCAGTTGCGAAACAAGGATGCGTTGATCTGATTTGATCCCTGCAGGATGGCCCACGAAAGCGTGTTTACATCGGCTGCCTCAAACAGCACCTGGTAGGCAGCAAATAAATCTTCGAGTGTTCAAAGGGGGCAGCAGCCGACTCGAAGAATTGAAACAGCATCGAACTGTCCACTGGAGCATTGCCAATTTAGCACCCGAGAGCTGCGTGACATATGACATTCCACAAGATGATGATCCCTGAGCCGTTTAATACATAAGCGCTGCAGAAGGCTACTGACTTTATGGTTGACTGGGTGAAGGAAAGGCAGCTGCCGCTGACTCCTTAAAAAACCGTGTTCAGGTGAATCACCTAAGCTCGACAACTCCACACATTTATCATACACATGCGATTGTGTCGCTCTCCCAGCGGTATATTCTCTCCGAAATCTTCGCTTTCGCTGTAAAACGAAATTGCATTTCTCTGAGCATATCAAGGTCAAATCTCAATTAGTTCCACTTTATCCTATTCTTTAGTTCCACTTTAATAGAATATCCACGCAAAAACAGGCCATTTTGTTCCGAGCGTATACGACTTATAGCCTATCTCCCTCATTTTGAGCCGCTCAAAATAGGGCTTATCGGGTTTACCATGTCGAAATCTCTTTTTATTTTGCCATGACCGACCGCTCCGCTTCTTGCTCCACCGGGACTCATCTGAGCAAGCTAGGCTTTACATAAGACATATAGTGAAATCTGGATCAGTAGTATTTTCTTCGTGCACGAAGAAGGATATTGATGCGCTCGAAAAAGTTCAGAGCAGTTTTACTCGTAAGCTGTTGATTCGTATTGGCAACTTATTGAATTCCAGAACACACAAGATGCATACCAGGAACAAATATTTTGGATTAACTACACTGGATTCACTGCGCAAGGTATTCGACATTGCATGGTTAACAAACAATTGGAAAATAGCAGCATTATCAGGATTGCACCCTATTTTGAATTGGCCTCACTCACATTGGAACCCAAAGGGTGAAAGAATGTTGCGAGAAGGATTTCCTGCTCTCTCTCTGGGCCAGTTGAGGCGGCAGGCCTGGGAAATTTTATTCAACCACTAAATTTAGCATTGCCACTCGTTCCTTTTTTGAAGATAGATAGATCAGTAGGGTTGTAACAGAGATGGTGCCTTTAATATCATCCTATAGTCGTCTTATGTGTGCATTTTCACAGTATTTTTTTTGCTCTCGCACATTTTCCTCAAAAGAATTCAATGGACGTTTACTTATATGAAAATTGGTCACCTGCGGGTAAACTTTCTCCTCCACGGCTCTTCGGATTGATCTTTTCGGAAAAATACGGCCGCGGGTCCTTTACATTTCACAAACAGCAAAGTTCACCGCGGCTTGTCAGAAGAGCCAATGTCGACCGCTATGGCAGCACATACAGACCAGCTCTCTAATTTCGAGCAGGCCCAAGTAAGGCTTACCGGGGTTATCATGTCAAAATCTCCTTATCACTGTTATACTTTGCCATGATCGACCGCTTCGCTGCCTTCTCCGCCCGGACTCATTCGAGTAAGCTAGGATTTAAATTGCTTGAGCTCAGCGAGCTCAGCAGGCCGTGACGTGTACGCAGGCGCGCGTATATCCCCTTTGACGGATGGTCGCACGTTATTCCGTCACTTTTTGTGTGTTTGAAAAAAACACGTACCTTGTATTTCTGTGTTCCTTTACAAAATGATCAAACAGGTGCATTCGTACGGTGCATCGGTATCGACAGCGTTTGCAATGGTATGGCGCATCATTCGGTTCATGAGCCAATAAATGGGTGCGCAACGCATTCGACGCACCAACCTGACACATGCGAATTTCAAAAATCATGTAAACACGAAATGATTGAAACTATGTGGTCTGATATCACGTACGTCTGTTCTGACATCTCTCTCACAAATAGCACAAGTCGCACGATTGACTGCCTGAGGTTGTCGTGAATGACACCGTGTGTAGTGCACCTTGAAATGGAAATTGCAACATGGAAGTCAGGCAAGTAATCCAGGGTCAAGCGGGGTTGTGAAATTTCTCAACGGGGGGTCGCATTTTTTGGCCCGAAATTGAAGGTTAGGGGGATCGCGAAAATTTCGGACCAAATATGAAAATTTTCGGAAGTGAAAAAGGTGCGAATCACTTTCCACTACCAAAAAACAGTTTTCTTGCAAAAAAAAACGTGCCCCAACATTAAACTTTGGGGGGGGGGATGCAAACTTTTGGATTTTCAAAAAAAAACGTTGATGAATGGAGGGGGGGGTCGCTCCGATTTCTGAAAATTCTACAACGCCCTGCTTGACCCCGAAGTAATCCAAACAAAAAAATCATCAAGTAGTCTTTAACCTACATAGTTGTTAGAAGACATATCTGAGGCACCTGCCTCCTACTATGCGCTGCTGTCTAGAGGTGACGAGCTTTCAAGCTGCAGTTTTGAAAAACGGATTTTGGCGGCCGAGGGGTGAGAATGCACTTGGATAGACCGAAAACGCCCAAAAATAAAGGAAAAAATGGAATTTCGCCCTCCATGATTCAAGGTTTGGTCGTTTTTGGACTACTCATGCAAGACATTTTAAAAAAGTCTAAATTGTTTCTTTTTGATTTCAATCACAACCGCCAAGGCACCGTTGTTTCCGAAACCCCAGTTTGCTTAGAGTCACTATGGAAACCAATGAACGAAAAAATGCTCATTTCATACTCATCAAATGTCATAGACAATATCAAGAGTTCAGTTCAGGGAAGGAAAATGCTCCATCCTGGTTTGAAGAGACGTCGATTTGTTTTGTACAAGGAGTCCAGATCTCAAAAAATCTAAAGGAAAAAATTATGTAATTACCTGCATTAAATATGGTGTGTGAAATCGAGCAGTGCAACTTGGACAAGTTGAGAGAATGTCGACATCATTTCTTTTCGAGGACGGTATGATCCCGCTTTCAGAAGACACAGTAAACAATGGGGATTTCGGATCGTACTCCTTCCACGTTGCTATATGAGCCCAGAGATGGCAGACAAACGAGACATTGCCAGTTATGACGCGACGACAGCTCGGATATTGACACTAGGAATATTCATAAAATTAGGCCAGATCTCATTTTGCGTTAACACTTTTCACAGTCTGCCGAAACTGCCGTCCGACACATTGTAAGAGTGCCGCAGTGCGTGTGAAGCTGCGGTGAACAATGGTCAGTTCCGACTTTTCAGTACAAAATATGAGGCAAAACCAACACGTTTTGACCCGTAATAACTTGCTCCGACGTCGTGTCAATGATTTCATCGCAGTGCGACGTCGGTCGGCCGACATCGCAGAGCGCGCCACGCCGATGCCGCAGCCCTATCTTATGACGTACCGGCCGGCGCCGTCCGGCAAACTGTGAAAGGGGCTTTAGTCGTGGATACAGACACGGGAAAAATCGCGGTAAAAACATGTTCTCACATAACCGTCATCTGCGAGAGGGGAGAAAAGCGGACTCTCGAGCCTTCGCTTTGAAAACCTAACCCGTACCGTTCATACAGTGCGTTGCAAAATTCTACGAGATACCCCGATTTCCGCGGTTCCGAACTTCGCGTGATTTGAGGATACAAACGGTAAAAGCCAATCGATGCAGCACCATCGAAAAATCCCTAGGTGAGAACCTTCATAAAATTAGAGCAAATTAGCTTCATGAAATTAGAGGAAACTGGCAACGGAAATCGTCAAAAATGACCGTTGCAAAATTATATGACATAGCTGACGTTTTCGCTGAAATTTCTTCTCTAAACCCTCTATATCAGCTCATTCATGTTAGGAACCATCAGAAACATCAAGCTAATAGTCTTCAGAATCGTCTTGACGCAGTACCACATCGAAAACTCGTTTCGAATGGTTCAAGCCAGCACTTTTTGAACGCTCCTTTAAATCAGCGCCTATTTCCTTATAACGGCTAGTTTGAGCGGAGCCACACGCTCGTACTGTCTGCTCTGGATATAGATTCAACGCCTAAAAATACCTTACACGTTTTCCACTGGCTTGAGGCCCTGAAAACCGGCCTGCCATTCTAGAAAATGGGCACAATCGGCCTGAAACCAAGCCTGCGTAGTCCTACTGACAAGAAGACTAGATAGAGCTGGAAGCAGTTTTTCGACACAGTGTGATAATTTGTGAGGTTCATAGGTCGTCTCAAAAACCTGGTCCACCACCTGAATCAGTGTCGACACCTTATTCTTCCAACACACATTGTCCTCCAGAGTTCCTACACGAGGACACCACCTGAGTCAGTGTCGACACCTTATTCTTCCAACACACATTGTCCTCCAGAGTTCCTACACGAGGATAAGTCGAGGGTCCTTTTGTGGATCACTGCGATGCTTAGAATACTTAGATCAAAGTAAAAAAATAGAAGACTAGAATATATCATGCTCGTTCGGACTGAACTTGCTTTCGACCGATGAAAAAAGGATTTTGAAGGATCCCCCTACGGACCCGAACAATCCTTACATTTCATGCAAATGGGACGTTATTACCGAACTCTTTGAAAAAACTGATTTTAAACAATTTATAGCCCCATTCAGAATGATCCACTTGGTTTGCGGCGGAACTCAGACCTCCTCCACCCCTGCGCAGCTCAGACGCCCCCTGCGGATTTCGGCGCCTGGCGGCGTACCCTGTTCAGGATGACAGACCAGGCTTTTGAGACACGATCTTTGAACCTCACAGATTATCAGAATGTGTCGGAAAATCATTTCCAGATCTTTCTAGTCCGTATCCGCCTTCTTCTTGTCAATAGGACGACACAGGCTTGGTTTCAGGTCTATCATGCCACTTCCCTAGAATGGTCGGCGGTTTGAAGGACCACAAGCCAGTGGAAAACGTACGAGGCATTCTTGGATGTTGAATCTACATGTGAAGCTGACAATGCGAGCGTGTAGCTCCGTTTAAACTGGCCGTTCTAAGCGAATGGGCGCAGATCAAAGGTCACAAAAAGCTGGATGAAAGCATGCGAAACATAGTTTTCGAAGTGGATCAGCGTCAAGGCAATTCTGAAGACTATTAATTTGATGTTTCTGATGGTTCTTACCATGAACGAACTGATACAGAGGGTCTAGAATAGGGATTTCTGCGAGCTATTTCGTATAATTTTGCAACGATCATTTTTGACAATTTCCGTAGCCAGTTTCCTGCTAGTTGCTATAATATCATGGAGATTCGTACCAAGGAGTTTTCGAGGGTGCTGCATAGATTGGCGTTCACCGTTTGTCTCCCTAATTCACGCGAAGCTCAAGACAGCGGATATTGGGGTATTTCATATAACTTTGCAACCCATTGTAGCATGACGGAAACGCCGTTGTATCGAAAACGGGCAAAATAATTTTACTTCAGCAATTAATGGTCGGCAGCCTTTGAGTTAAGGGAAAACTCTTCAGGGAGAAAAAAACCCTATACAACGCTTCACCGAAAAATAAATCCCTTCACGGAGTGAGGAATCAGACCGTGACGACTGTAAATACAAAGGGGAAATTCACTGATTACTTTAAGCTATCCCAGTCTTCTTCTATCCGAAATCCGTCGCAACTTCGGCAATTATCGTGGATAGTGTCTTAAAATAAGAACTCACCTTGAACCTGAGCAATGGGCATAGCTGACGATCACTGTCGCTCGACTTCTCACCGTTTACTTCAAAGTTATAGTTCTGCACTCGCGACTCTGGCACATGTCGAGGCTATACAGAAAACGAAAATTTCACTATAAAATTTCAACGCAATCGCTGAAATCTATTCACCAATGAGCTAGACATACCTGACTGCGATGGGTAGAACTGTGGAGCGGACGCGCCGGACTGAAAACAGGAGGGTTTCGCGTCCATTGACGGTCAAAGATTTAATGGCAACAAAAAGGTTTCTAAAACTCTATTCATAGTTTCACATCGTTGCGACAACACCAGTTATTCCACTATGCCACAAATATGTGCATCATGGAGGCCAATTTTTCCCGCTGTCATCTAAAAGTAGGTTGAAGACAGTGTTCATGATAGATTTTTTTCTCTTTCAAGTTCTCCACGCTATGCGGAAGGTCCGGCGCCCTATATAGCAACGCATATTAAAAAGAACTTGAAAGCCGTGTTTTGAGCTTGAACAGGGCCACCTTGGCTTTCGATGATTTCTGAAAGTGTGAGAATTGACTGCTGCAAAGAAATTATACTTATCAATGCAATCAGACGTTATAGCTCACTTAACAATACTTTCTTGATTGGATTATTAGCTGTTATCACCCGGGTTAGGCAGTGCGATATGAACGGTCCATGAGAGGTGTGGCCCCATGCCTCCTTGAAAATTCGCGCGACCCCCTCTCTCCGTCACAAAACTTCAAGCGGTCTTCTAGGTTTGTCGTGAGCGCGATCTTCGGATCTATAAAAGGTTAGCAAAATGTCTGAGCATAATCGTGAACGCTGCTTTCAACTATTGAGACAAGACTTTCACAGCAACTGTTCGTTGCCGCTAACTGACAACTCGTTGAAGCGCGCAAAAAACGTCAAACGACAGAGAAGTTCAAGCAAATGAAGGCGCGTGGCCACTTTGGGTTTGCGCGCCTTATGAAACTTGTCATGTATCAATCCTGCCTCACCTTTCGGGTTCCGAGCGGACGCGCTTCGCACGGATCAAAGGGCAAAAAGAAAGAAGGAAAAAGAGTTCAACTGGGTATGAATGAATTCAATTCGGATTTTTCGCAAATCCGTTGCTACAGTACCGTGCAAAAGTCTATTCGCGAGGCCTTTCCACGAATAATGTTTTTATACACATCTTGGCTTGCCCTTAGTGAAATTTGATGAAACTTTGGTATGTTATGGGGCATCACAACTCTTGCTTCACAAATACACAAAATCGGTTTTTGAGCGTGCAGTTTTTAATATGGATTTTTTTCACATTTTGTGGTAATATCTAAAATTAGGACTATTCCTTTAAAACATGGCTATTATAAATCCATACCCGGAGCAGACTTTCGCCATTCCAAGGTCTTCGGGACCGTTGTATAGCTCTGTGAGAGAATAGCCTCTATCAAATTTTTCTGAAGACCGAAAATTGAACAGGTTGGGATTAATTTTCGGAAATTCACCCCTATAAAATTATTCACTCCATATTCATTACATAATATGTGCTTTATAGGCCTTGACAAAGTACTAGTGGAACATAAATTCCGCTCTTTTTCAAAGAGAGATACTTAGTAGGTGCAATATCGCATTATTTTCTTTCGAATTTATTTCTAAACAAATTTCAATAGAGATTAATTTTTTCCAAGGTTATACAAGGGTTCCAAAGACCTTCCAATGGCGAATAGTTGCTACGGGTTTGGAATTGTAATAGCCATGTTTTAAGGGAAAAGTCCTTATTTGAAATAATAAGAACAATAATTTGAAAAAAAATGATAAAAAAATTCCATATTAAAAAACTGCACGCTCAAAAACCAATTCTATGAATATGTAAAGCAAGGGCTATGATGCCCCATAACATACTAAAGTTTCATCAAGTTTCGCTAAGGGCAAGCCAAGATACATATGAAAACATTATTCGCGGAAATGCCACGCGAATAGACTTTTGCACGATACTGTATATGCAAGCGATAAGCGTCTAGTTCAGCATAAATAAAAGAGGAAAACTTACAAGTGTGCGGAGGAAACCGCTCGTGACTGCATAGGACGAGGTGGAGCGCTGCCCAGAAGCGACAAAGCGCTTATGCCAGTATCATTCTGCGCTTGAATTTTCGGCCTGCCTGCATCATATCCGAGTCGCAGCGGTTGTCGCTGAGTTGATATTGGGGTCACCTAAAAGGCTCGAATAGTGCTGCGTAGAGCAGATGAACTTATGAATTAGTGAACTAATGTAATACTGCTAGCGCGCACGATAGCGTCGTACTCCACGGTGCGCGCATAGGGTCGATTATACTTCCGCTGCCGAGCGGCGCGGCGAAGTACAATTCTATGACGTTGATCACGTGACGCGGCACGGTTAATATTAGAACTACACATCGCCGCGCCGTTGGGCGGCGAAACTGTAAACTACCCTTAAGAGGTGAAAGAAATATGGAATTTTGCAGTTTCGCACCGAGGCCCACTTCGTAGCTCCAATAGAATAGAAAATTTGGAGTCGAGGTATCATATAAACATCCTATGCGGAAAGTGGGTCTAGCGGAGCGTTTTATACGATCTTGGCGGAGCTACGACCCAATCAATGAACTTTTTGGAAAATGTTCGGAATATTTGCGATCCCCCTTTTCAAGTTTTTTTTTCGGACAAATAGGAGACTAAATTTAGAAAAACCTCCAAAGAAATTGTTCATGAAAAGGCTATTCCCAATAAGAAAAATTTTCAACTTTCGAAATTCTCAATTCTGAGCCATTCTCAATAAGAAAAATTATCAAATTTTGAAATTCTCAATTCTGAGCCAAAAATTTTCAAGACCTCCATTTTGATAAGAATTGCCGCAAACCTCCTGTATGCCGCCAATCTACCAAGAACCTGTCGCAAACACCTCGGTTCCGCAATCTTCTGTTTTGAAGTTATATGCGATGCGCGAATATGCTCCTGACGCTCCTCATTATGTCTATTGAAAAGTAGTCGAAGAAAGAGGGATACAAGACGGAAAAAGGAATTTATAGGAACCAGTTTTGGTGGAATGATCCGCAAAAGGGATGGCTGCGGACCACTCAGCAGTCCGCGCGCCGATCGATCATCACGTTCCTCGTAGGCGCACATGACGCAGCGCAGGCTGCTGAGGTGTCCGCAGTCATCTGCTTCGTGGTTACCCAAACCGCAATAATGTGGGTAAGATCTGCTGAGGCTTCTCTGCACCGTGAACATCTGTTATCCTGTAATGAAGCGTT
This sequence comes from Aplectana chamaeleonis, assembly GCA_029168955.1. Taxonomy (NCBI): domain Eukaryota; kingdom Metazoa; phylum Nematoda; class Chromadorea; order Rhabditida; family Cosmocercidae; genus Aplectana; species Aplectana chamaeleonis. The sequence goes on along the minus strand of JAPDOI010000058.1, from coordinate 2,029,203 downwards.
TAGTAGTAAGGTCGCGGCTCCGAGAAGGAGTTTCGTGTAAGGTTTCCGAAGCCATAAACCTGTCTTGGACCTGTCGGAATAGGGATGCAGTATTGAGAGCTATGAAGGGGTTGGCGTAGGGGTTAGGGCGTTGGCGCCTTTCATGATGGCAATGCGAGGGAGGGCTGAAGATCACTGAAAACCGTTCCTCCGTCAACATTAGCTAGAAGGCTGGGGCAGCTGAGAGATCATTCCTTAGTAATCTCTTCTTCTTCTTCTGCAGCCTCAAAGTGGTTTTTGTCATAGGTTGAGGAACTGGGCGGCCTTCACGGGATTCGTCCAGAGGTCCATTGTTGTTAAGGAGGTAGGTGTCTTCGGGCACATGAACAAGTGCGCCGTGTCGTGTCCGGGAGCACCACAGTCCGGGCATGGCATGCGTCTGGTCGGCTGCTGTCGATCTTGTTGGCGTAAGACATTAGCAGAATAGAGTGACCACAGCGCAGCGAGGCGAGAGCACATCTGGCTCGCCGGCCGAGTTGAGACTCGGTCTCGCAAACCCGAGGCGGCACTGCTCCTAAAATAGGGTTCACAGCCGCCTTCTCCAGATATCCTTGAACAAACTGGGTGTGCTCCTCGCGCAGAAGACGAAGCCTTTCCATGATGGAGTCGGCCCATCTCTGTACATCAACTTTACGAGGGACATCTGCGAACGGCGTCCTAATCGACCTCTCTCTAATGGGCTTCATAATTCTCTTTGCCGGATGATTTGGCTGTCTCAGAACATTAATATACATCTGCTGTGCCTGGAGTTCACAATGCTCCTTAACTGGCAATATGCAGGCCTCCGCGTGAAGATGTTCTATTGGAGAGCTCCTTGCACAACCGGTAGCGATTCTAAGCGCAGCATTCTGTTTACGCTGCAGCTTATTCCAGGAGCTGTCTGACACCAGGTGCTGCCACACTGGTGCCGCATATTCCAGAGCCGGCTGAAGTATTGCTCTGTAGGTTCTCAGTATAGTCTCCCGGCTGCTTCCCCATGATGTTCCTCCGAGAGCTCTCAGAATATTAAGCTTTGCCTTGACGACTGTCTGTTTCGGTTCCGCGTTTTTGTGGAACTTCAGTGACGGATCGAGTATAAGACCAAGCAGCTTAGGGAATCTTACTGCTGGCAAACGATTACCATCCCATCTGACATCTGGGTGGGCACTGTGTGCAGGTGCTTGTTCTGAACACTGATACAGAAGACTTTGCAGCAGACTGTGAGCATCGTATTATCGAGGAAAAGCTTCAACTCGACGAGATAGGCGCTGATCTTGTTAGCGGCTACTTGCAGGTCACGGTCCTGGCACATGATGGTGATGTCGTCGGCGTACAAAACACTCTTTATATCCTGTGGTGGCTCGGGAAGATCCTCAAGATACAGGCTGAATAGGGCAGGGGACAACACTCCGCCTTGCAGAGTGTTGTCCAGCTGCGATTGGAATGCTATCGGATATGTGATTCTGGAATTCAACCTTAGCCCGGCGGCCTTTGGTAAACGCTGCAATCCATCGCTTCTGCCAGGATGGCAGCGAGGACTCCAGCAGTTTGTCGGACAGCAGTCCTAAGTTAACAGAGTCAATCGCTTTGGTCAGGTCGAGGGCGACGGCCACCGTTCTTAGGGGCTTTCTCACGTTGGATCCGTCGACCGCAAAGCTCACGATCTCCAATAGAGCGGTAGTAGTAGAGTGAAGTTTCCTGAACCCATGCTGATGCTGCTGTCGCTCATTTTGCTCAGCCAGGTCCCTCACGATCAACTTTTCAGCTAATTTGGCAACGGGAGATAAAAGGCTAATAGGTCGAAAGCCTTTTGCCGTACTATGGGACTTGCCTGGCTTTGGCAGCGGTATCACATTAGCTGTCTTCGAAGCTTGGGGTAGAATGCAGGTCCGGAAAGAAGTGTTAATGATATCTGCAAGCATCGGTATAAGTTCCGTGGGAAGCTTCTTCAGGATGGCTGGGGAGATACCGTCAGGTCCGATAGCCTTCGAATTCCGCATTTCTTTGATAGCCTTCTCTACTTGCGTGAGAGTAAAGGCCTCAGAAGCGTTCATGAGCGGCAACCGGCTCAGTTCTCTAACCGTGACTCTGTTTTGCACGCCTTGCTTGGCACGTGTGATGAAGAAATTCTTGCCGAGCGCATAAGCAGCCGCTTTCCCTGATTTGAAGACGTTCTCCTCGAACTCAATAGCGGAGCTCATCGAGGGAGCGGACTTGCCGGAAATTTTCCTCAACACTTTCCACGTCGTAGTTCCGTCAGCCTTGAAATTCAGCTTTTCAGTGAACTTCTCCCAGCATTCCTTCTTGTTCTTATCCAGATCCTGCTTGATCTCATTATCCAGCACAGCTATGTCCCGGTCTAGATGGTCTGCGGCTCTCTTCTCATCTCTGGCTCTTATCTTCTGCAATATTTCCCTGCTGACATTTGGAAAAAAGGTCTTGACACGACCCTCAGGAATTGCTGCTTTCATGGCCTTGCGGATGGCACTTGTTAAATGACGTTCTTTCTGATGGACATCACCATTCCATGGGTAGTCGACCGCATGGCGAAGTGCAACATCTCTGAACAGGGTCCAGTCTGCTAGGCCTAAATTAAGATAAGTACGATGACGAAAACCAGAGTAAGGTCAGAGCCCTCTGGCGTCAGAGTCAAGAGCAGAACAGAACGTGTGAGCATTGAAGTCACCCGCAAAGACAGCTGAGGGAGAGAGTGAGCAGTCGTGCAACTGCTTAAGGAGAGGTGTAGGATTATAAGACGGGCGGCAAGATGTTACAGGGGGGATATAGACGTTAAATAGAGATACAGGGGTTTTTAGGGGGAGGTGGACAGGAACGTACTCAAGAGTACCGTCCTTAGGAGTATTGGGAATAATATGAGAAGGTAAGGCAGACTGCACAAAAGTAGACACTCCGCCCCCAAGAGCAGACCTTGGTATTTGATAGGCGTTGTAGCCCGGAATGTTAGGTTGGGGATAAGTGGTAGATGGAGAGAGCTTGGTTTCTTGAACCATGATAACATCCGGGTGATGAGAACGTGCGAATAGAGAGAGTTCAGATAACTTGTTGCCAAGGCCGTTGAGATTAATATGAACAATGGAGAGGGGGCGATTGCTAATTGAGGAATCAGAGTTGCTGGGGGCAGAGCATAGAACACAACGAAAGGATGAGTCATGAAGCCTCACAGAACTGAGGCCCGAACAGGAGAAGTGCACCCACCTTTGGCATCCGAAGCACTGGACACTTATTTTATACCAGGTAACATCCTTGCTGCAGGTGGCACATGGATACTTCTGCTCTGGACCTAGATTCCTCTCGACGTCGGCCCTCTGTAGTAAAATCCTCAGGAGAGCTGCGGCCGACCAGCACCTCTCCCATGACAAAAACCCTCTTCTCGGAGGGGTTGATGTCGGTTTGCACGGAGGCGATCTTCTTTCCTCCACACTGCCACGGCACGAACGTACGACATCTCGACAGTTTGTGATCTCTAGCAGTCACAGAGCAACCGTGAAAGATATCGACGTCCTAAACCCTGCCACGACCACTTCATTACACTCGCAATCGTGAATGCCGCCCCTAGTCAATGCCTTAAGCCTAAGGGCCGTGCCTGTTAGACTGGCAGGTTCCCAGGAGATTCACGGCGAGCTCTATCACAGTCCTCTCCTTTTCAGACAAAAGCCCGCTCCAGCCTAAGCGACAAGCTAGCAAGTAAAATAATAATAACCATCACTGGTCTGGAGGCTTTGCATAACTGAAGGTGCAGAGCTTTGAATGTTGGCCGACGAAGTACTACCGTCGTTTGCAACTTTTGGAGCCTCATTTTTCGAACTTTGGTTTTTCTTTTCATGTGATCAAAGTGATCAATACTTAGAAGTTCTCTTTGATTCGGAGCCGCTTGAGAGTTGTTGGGGATCTAAACTCTCCTATATCGGGGAACTGAGATTGGTTCAGAGTCATAAAAATTTGGAATGAATTACCTTGGGAAGTCATTGAGCCCGGAAATTTCTCGATTTCTAAGGGCAAGCTGTTTCACTTCAATCTAAGGTCATTGTACGGAGCAGATGACCGCTCTTTCTGCTAAAGCTTTAAATACTGGGTGCTATATCGTACGAGTGTTTGACTTGCTTTTTGTTCTGTTTATCTGCGTGCACAGGTTATCGCATTTAACCATCTTCACATACATTCCGTATGTTTCTCTATTGCAAAATAAAGCAATTGAATTGAATCGAATTGAACCTATCCGGTATCTACGCGACTCAAACTCCTCATCGAGACATGTTGGAGTTTGTTTATGCTGCCCGGGTCATGCTATCATTAAGGTCTCTCTTTATAGCAAGGCTCTCAGGGAGCGTCCATAGTTAGCGACAAGTGACAGTTGTCTCTAAGCAGAGTGAAATGAAACATAAATTATTGATTTTAGCCAGTGGCAAGACGTGTAGTCAATGCGATCATCGCCGAGAGCGACAATCGGTGGCAACACATAACACATGCTTTTAGGCTCGACAAGCTCTCCTTTCTCGCCATTGACTGCCTAAATGGAGGACGTGACTCCAGGGAAGTCGGCAGCCGTCGCTGCAGTGGGACAGTTGTCGCTCCTGCTGCAGATTAGTAGACCATAATACGAGCTAGCGCGTATGTGTCGAACGACGCTCGTCGCCATTTATAAGTTCTCCTTAACTCCCTTTTCATAATTCCTCCGCAAAATACCCGTTAAAACGGCACTTATTATCAAGAACATTTCAACCGCTAACGCGGCGTTTAACTAAACGAGTACCAACGTTGTGCGAATACACACTACCCAACCAGACATTGTCGCCAGCATTGTCATGTGCACCGAAGTCAGCTAAATTCCAGGACGTTGATTGCTATCTAATTCAAAGAGCGACATTTTCCGCGGCTGCTACTTTAAAACGGGAGTAAAGGACGATCACGGAATGAGTGGAAAGTAAGGGAGCGTCCATAGCTAGCGAAAAGCGACTCTATATACGCGCTAGCCCGTTGTATGATGAACGATGGTTTATTGATCTGTAGCGGAGCGACAAATTTTGATAGCAGCGACGGATACCAAAGCCACTGCGCAACATGCGTAGTACATAAAACTTACTGCTAAAATTTTTGGTGAGTGCGTATTTCTGTCTGATGTCATATAAGTATTGTATTGATCTCGCATTGTATCGCCGAAAGTTGGATTATTCGCCGCAGGTGATAGCGCCTGCGGCGACTAATCTAGCTCGCCAAGATAAGAGACACATGTACCGGTTGAATATACGGAGCAGCAACGTTGGATTTGTGTCGATTTACTGAATACAATCCTGGCCCTCTGTCATAATACCGGGTGTTCTGATTATTACTCAAAACGCCGTCGTCGGGCCTCAAAGAACCAATTCCTGAAAAATAGAAGATTAGTTGAGGCAGAATTTTCATCCCTGCTATTGAAAAACACAATGAAACACTTGTATTCTATCTATTCACCCACCCAAAGCGTCCAGATCTAGTGGTTTCGAATTCACTATATCGATTGAAGCGAGAGCAGAACCATTAACAGGAGCACCGGCACGAGTATCTTCATCATCAGAATCCAAGACAATAACTTCAGTCTCCATCTGAAAGCAAAAATATCCCAAAGTCGCCGATAAGAGGTTTTCAGAGTAGCATCGCTGCGAAACTCGCGCCGCCGCTTCACATAGCGAGGGGAAGTGGGCGTAGGATGTCGAAAAATTGACGACACGCGACGCGAGCGACAAAAATGGTCGAAATCACTTTCTTCGCGCAATATATTGATCACCGCAACCAGCTCGCAGCGCCGCCGGCTCAGCTCGCCCACTTTGGAATTCACGCACTCACGGCCGTCGTGCGGCACGGTTTTCACTGCGTAGCACCCACATCGTTCCTACACACCCCGCGACGCTACTCTGAAAGCCCCTATGTAGCATTGTTACTCAAGTAGATGCGATGAACAACCCGAACATTAACAGTACCAACGGGACTAATGTCACCCATAACCCCTGCAAAGCCAGGGCTCGCCGAACAAGGTTCAGCTTGAACTGCGCGCTGCGTGATATGATGCTCACTGTCTCTGCCGCGAAATCATCTGTATCTCTTGTCTCCACTGACCCGAAGGAACGCTGTGCCCACACCGTTAACTGGGAATATGCTCGTCTGCCTGCCGCACGTTTCCCGAAGCTCCTCGGCCTAGTATTGGTTCCTTCGCTTAGGTCCCACAAAAATACTGAGAAGAAACAGCCTGCAGTGAAAGCAAAACTCAAGTAGCAAGTTGACAATTCTGACCGCGTACAATGAAGTCTTGCAGCCGGCGTTGGAGCACGCAGTGCCGGTATGACAGCACATAATACCGGATTCATCGTGGACAAATATGCAGCAGGTCCAAAATGCTGCCTTTCGGATTGCCACCGGGTATGCTAAAAGCACCCCGGTGGAACATATTCATGCTAAATCCCGAATTTCGCCATTTAAGCAGCACTTCCAACTGCAAGCGCAGCAACTGGTTATTAACATTGTCAAGCTGCCTGATCACCCTTTAAGAAGGCTCATGAATCCCGCGTGAGGGTGAGAGAGATCAAGAGGCCTTTTGCGGATACTCCCCAGAAACTCAATATACAAAGATGGACGGACTTCCAACTGGATCGTCTTCGTCTTTTACATGCGGAGCACACCAAGTTCGCCAGGGATCACTGGAGTAGGATGGCCGTCTACCCCTCGGATGGAACTCGGTAGGCGGGCTTGAAGTACCCTTGCCTCGTTACGCTGCGGAATTCCCTATGCTGATGTCATACTTGAATAAGATCGATTGCAGTAAGCCGGACGAGTGCCCGAATTGTGGTAGCCCTGGCCACACGACACAGCACCAATTCGATTGCCCGAAGAAGCACACTGACGATAATGGATTTGTGAATGAATCCAACTTCGGTCGCCCATTTCTTGAACCTTTGATAGAAACCATCCTGCGACTGCAAAGAAGAATAAGAAGACATTCAAAGACTATGAGCCAAATTACCTATGAAGTTTCGGGCCCCAAAGTCTATGCTCGAAGAGAAACAGCATAAGCTGAAACTTTTTAAAAATGGCGAATTTCACACTATGAAAAAAAACTTCCACAAACTTACTCTTATGTTATCACTTAGAACTCGGAGGGATCAAATGGTTTTCAATTTAAATAAAATTGGAACTCCAACTGGAAGCGAATACAAACATTTTAATATAAACACAACTGGACTAGACATTGAATTCAAATGTATATGCTGGAATCGTCTTTTCTCGGTAAGCTAAAGGCCCTCGAACTTCTTATTAAGGCGTCGGCATAGTGGCAAATCTTCCTGCGAGCGGGCAATGATGAAGGGTGGGGAGTGCTACGCAGTGCGTTCAAACTGCATAGTATGCCGAGGCATTTAGGCCCAGGGGGGAAACTTGCCCCCGAACAGGGTCAAGCAACCCGTTGGACAAAGCGCGTAGTTTTTCATAAACAAACAGCATGTAGTTTTTGCAGCATGTAGCTATGCAGTTTTTCATAAACAAACAGCAGATATACCTTCTGTTCGACTGCCGTCTTCTAAAAGTAAAAACCAAGACTGAAAAGGTCATTTGAAAAAAAAAACGGCCTTCTTACACCACTTTTTTCAAGGCGATTTTTTCTGTTAGTTACTTAGTTTAAACAAGCGGCTATGCTTTCTTCTACTTCATTACTGGGTCTGTTTTATTGATCCGATGAGTAACGGAGAGTAAAACTAATGTATATGACACTGGAAGGCCACCAAAAACCATATTTTCGCTACTTGGACAACTCCAACTTTGACGAGCTTTTAGGCCACCGGCGGCTGACTAACAAATCTGAACAACTCGTGGTTTTGAGAGAAACATTCAGTGAAGGAGCTGAGTTGGAACTAAGAAAAACAATTCGAAAAAATCCAGACGTGCGACCCCCCCCCAAATTTTCCAAGTCCTAAATTGAAGGCTCCAAAGCAGTCTCAAATACACAAATCCAGGGTAGAATTTTTTGCTCGTTCAGAAACTACAACGTTTTCAGCTCCTTCTTCAAGCAAGGACTTTTGAGCCGCTAAAACTTATGGTTGATACAACAACGAAATCTATTATAACGATAGTAACTTGGTGAATAATCGGCTGTTATTCAAAAAACGACTTCAGAGTTGATTTTTTTTAGCTAAAATCAAATCATTAATTATAGAAAAACAATGTCTTCGAAGCGCTCAACTATGAATTCTGCTGCCTTGTTCTTGTTGCATAAACTAAAAACTCTAATTTTTACGATTTCCAAAGACAAAAATCTGAATTCACTCTTTAAAAGAATTCCCGCGAAATTAATTTTTTGCTATAAACTAGCCCTCGGACCAAATTTTCCCTCTCCAGCAACCGATTTTTTTCGGTTCTTATAAGACGCTCATATAATAATATTTGAGGTAATCAGCGCACGCCAGATTCAAATGTGAAATGCGAGGAAGAAATGCAGTTTTCTTAATAGAGCACAAAATATAGCGGGAAAAAAGCAAAACGAGAGCTGTGACTTTCCTCTCATTCCGACACTTTGATTACTACCAGGAAAACCAACTATTACTTTGAGGAAACACTTGAGAGTGAAAGCAGCAAATAAAATGAAGTGCGAAGCATTCTGCGCGCGTTGTGCGCCAGGCGACGTCCGCAATATCGATCGGATGGCGGCGAGAATGTGGGGGCGGCGCCAGAGGCCAGACCACTCGCACGCAATTCGTGTTTATCGATCGATGCTGTCCATTCTACGGGGGATGCGATGCATCAATTTCTGGTTTGGGTTTGACGTCGTCAAATCCAATCCACGATGTATCCACTAATAGCCTACTCGGACCGATTCCTGACCTAGTCAATGCTGTGACAACTACGACCGCACCGGAAGGAAAAACGGACGAGTTCTACCATGAATTCACCGTTGGGTCTATAACGATTTGAGCACGGCGGGTAATTCGAAACGGAGTTGAAGCGAAACTTTCCCGCCGCTTGACATTGACGATCTTTGAAGCTTTCAGCGCTGGTTCTTCGGCCAAGTGCGATACACCGATCGAAAGCACAAATTCTTTTCTACCAAATGCTGTCTTCTTTTAAGGCCAAAACTTGCTCATTCGCAAAAGTCATGCTACAGTTCAGAGGTATGCTCCAGTATTGGGCATCGCTGAATGCTTACTTTGAGGTAAACCCCCAAACTTGCCAGAGTCCAATCCAAAATGCAATGGACGCAATGGTGGTCTGGTCTCATGAATGGCACCTGCCGCTACCGAAGGAGAAAACGAAGTGTCTCCATCTATAATAGGTTCCTCAAATAACTGTCATACTTACAATGCCGAAGGGACTGAGATTGACAATGTCGAGCAGATCACTGACCTGGGATTCATCCTCACACGAAACCTCAGTTTTGACAAGCACTGCGAATCGGTATCTACCAGAGCCACCGTGGCTGTCAATAATATATTCAGGGGACTGGGAACTAGAAATAGCGCGGTACTACTTAGAGCCTTTAAAACCTACGTGAGACCTATTCTTGAGTATGGGACACCAGTGTATTGTCCACACAAAAAGAAAAGCATAGTCAAACTTGAAAAGGTGCAAAACGGATTTACAAGAAAGTTAATGATCAGGAAGCTCGGTTTTTGCCATTATCAACAAGTGCCATCTGCAGAAACCAGGAATAGTGAACTCAAACTGCCAACTCTTCAGGTAAGGAGAGGGTTGAACGACTTACTGCTGCTTCATAAAATCCTGTATCAACCGGACTTTGGTCTCCGGCCTGGGTGTATTGTCGAGGTGAGAACATCAAGTACCAGGGGAGGAGCTTCAAAAATTGTGCGCAAAAATTCAAACCTAAAGTGCAGGCGCTTTTTCTTCATAAATAGGGCGACCCCGGCATTCGAACGGCTTCGGAGGCTAAAATCCATCCCTGTGAGCCATAAGGCATTTAGAAAACTTGTAATTGAACACTTCGAGAACGAGCGTGGCGAGCGCTAATCCGTCGCGGAGCAATTTCCTTGTCTCTACATCATTATGGGCTATACGTGTATCTGCTTTGAACTCATTACACTACCTGATCGAAAACTGGTAGTTTTCCCTTGTTCCTTAAGTATGCTTTTTTGCTGATTTCGTTTATGTTGTTCGTTGCACATAGGTCTGGTATACAGGCTTATGTAAATAAACAAATAAATAAGTTGACAGGATATGTGAGCCACCTTAGACCGAGATGATAGCACTTGCGGAAAATTTCGACACAGCGATACATAATTATTTATTTTTAGCGGATTTTGTGTTTCGGAAATATCGGCCTTTTCTGGCCTATCCGAGAAGTTTCTGCCTCGAAGTTTCAAAATTAGGTATAATCGGAAAGTCCCTGTTCAATAGTAATTTTTCTCTTCAATTATCGATAGTTTTTTTTCACAAATAAAATTTTCAAAAAAAAAGATCGATAATTGACGAAAAAAATGCTATTGAGTGGGGACTTGGCTATTACTGTCGTTTTCTGGACCAAATTGCGGTGCGCTTATGCGGACTACGGCTGTTGCACCATGCGACAGTGATAATCGTGCTATTAGGAGGGTGCCTAACGTGCCAAGTACCAGATTCCAAATCCTCCAAATAAGCCAGATATAACCGACCACCACAGGCCCGACCTCCTTCGCTCATCACCACGGGCCGCACCCCCTACCAGATTTCCGAATTCGATAAGGGCTGAACTGGAGAATAATTTTCTGGGTATTCTGTGCCTTTAAGATGTCGTACACGGGGGAAAAGCCACCGATTCGCAATAATAAGCGCCTTTTTTTGACGTCACGGAGCTTCTATCAATTCCAGCAAGGAGAGTTCGCAGATTAGAATTCTTTTCTCGCGCATTACCGAATTCTTTTCGGTTCGGATGATTGTGTCCTGAGGCGTCTCCTGGAGCTGGACTTCCACCACCCCCCCCTTCACAATCACTGGCTGCACTCGACTCGCAGAAAAAAACCGTATACGATTTTTGAAATTTGTGAAATTAGGCCTAAGAAGTTTCGATATGTTGCAAATAGGTCAAATAGGTCACCTAAAACACTCGAACTTTAGAGAAAAACTCGTCCGAAAATCCCGAAGCAAGCATCATCCTTTTTCACGCCGATCTTGGTGTGTTATGTGCAGTACACAAACATCGGAAACTCGGACGTCTAAAGTGGTTCAGCACCTCAAACTCTTTAAATTAATTAATTCTTTTTGCCTTTCCATTGTCGGAAACTCTCTTAAAGGCACAGTCCAACCTCAGAATCGCTTCTCTGCTTTCCTGCCTATCTTGGAAACGGTCCCACGGTGATTACAATGATGTCTCTGGAGGCGTACAAGACCATGGGAGTGGAGTTATGGCCCCTCAAAAATTGAGCTGGCATGACGGACGAGTTGTCCGAGGCTTGTAGCTTTCGTAAATTGCTACCGATGTATGCGAACTGACCTGAATGAAGAGAGAGGCTGAGCTTGAAGGGTAGAACGGGCTATTGATCGGAAACCATCGCTCATCTGGCCACTGTTGAGCTCGAAAGATAGTAAAAGGGGCGTGCCAAAGTGTCTTCTCGATGTGGACGTGCCAGAGTGGCTTTCTCCAATATCTCGCTTATTCGAAGGAATTGGGAGGTCGCACTTGGCAGGTGTTATATGGGGTGGGCCTACTTCACAATTATGTGCAAATCTCAGATTTTGTCCCTGAGCTTGGACTGTGCCTTCAAGATAAGGAGTCTTCATTACTCACGTTTGAATACGAGGATCTCTCGAAATATAGAGTCATGGCATCTAGGCCGACTACACGCTCAAGCTGCACTCACGGCTGCGTACCACCACCACGCTGTCAGTAGCACCGCAGTGATGAGAAGGCAGTCGCGCAACTTAGAGTGAGGTGGGAGCACCACTCAACTCTGCGCACACGAAAATCCTTATCGAATTCCTCCACCTCTACCATTGTTTTCTCGAATTTCATGATAAAGCTATCATAGCAGCGTCGCAGCCCCCCCCCCCAATCAGAGATTGACGATACATTTCTACTAACCCCTGAAACTACCGCTTTATAATCATAGCAACATTTTCATTAATCGAAATTCTGGTGGAAAATGGATAACTGCTCCCAGTACATTAATAATCTATGGCTTTTCTATGTTCGGAAATGAGCTTAAAAAACACCTTGGTATAAAGCTAACCCATTGCGTGAGCTTCTGGTAGCTCACATTACTCTAAGCAGTGGTGATGGCTTGTTTACGGTATTCAATTAGATTGAAAGCCTTTTCTCAACTGAAAGTGAGACAAACTAGTGTTGCCTAGATGCTTCTCATAATTTTTGCGTGGAGGCGGAGCTTAGATGAATCCCCTTCGATAACTTCCTGCCGCTCAAACACAGCCTTAGTGTGGCGACCCACGTGGGTCGTCGTGCTTTCTGCCCGAAGGTTCAAACGGGCTCTCAAATTTCGGGGTAGCAAACTTGTAGGAAAGGTTTACAGCCTCTGCAGCTAGCTCACGAACTGCATACGATTGGATGCGAAGACATCTCGCTTCCGTACTAACTCCCCAAGTCATGGTAAGTCCACTACCAGAATTCGTTCCCTGACTATCTTAGCTTCCCACAGAAATCTCTTCAAATGATGTACTGAAGCGACTCTTCCCGGTGAAAAAAAGCTAAACTGGGATATGTTAAAAGTCTAATCTCGCTGCTGGCAAGGTATTCACAATAAACCGATTTACATCGACAATTGGACTTTCTGTAATGGAAGGGCCAGGATTTGGGGAGTGTAGCTCGGAAGCGGAGTGTCTTCACATTCAGTCGTATGCAGCAAGTGCTGTTGACCCGTCTTTCAAGTTTACTACCCTAAGATTCAAGAAATTGTTTCGGTTTACGGGGGTTAAGCACGACCGCCCACGTGGGTAGCTCCACTGAGGCGTTGTTTCAGCAGCAGGAAGTAACAAATGGGGATCTATGAAAGGCTCTATCTTGACGCGAACGTTATGAGAAGCATCTGGTGAACACTAGTTGTGACACTTCCAGTCGAGGATACTTTTCATCTACCTGACCTTGAAAACCTTGAACGAGCCACCACCAATGCTTGAAGTAATGTGAGCAACCAAGGGCTCACGCAATGGATTGGCTGCATGCCAAAATGATTTTTCAGCTCATTTCCAATCATAGAGAAGCTATGGATCACCAATGTGTGTGAGCAGATTCCATTTTTCACCGAAATTTCAATTAATGAAAATGTTGCTATGATTATGAAACGATAATTGCAAGGGTTATTTGAATGTATACCTTATTCTCAATACTCTTCCGTGTAATTTTGTGGATAAGTGTATTCGGGAGCACAGAGTTGGGTAGTAATGATGTCGCCAGGTGAAAGTTTGAGCAGACGTCGATACCGTTGTATCAACAGATGTTGCTATATTCATGAAACGCACTACATGGACGCAAATAAAACGAATGTCTTTTCGATGGGTTCCTCTTCTTTGAGAATAAACTTTACAATTGGCGAACCTTTAAATAGAGGGTATGCACTTCTTGCTAACCAGTAAAATAGGAAGCCTTCAGATGATACGTGTCTCCATAATTTATTAAAATGTAATAAAACAACATTTAATCCTTCCAGAAACAACAAAATTACAAACATAGATGTTGAACGGCAATCAACGTTTTCCATTGTAAAACGTGAAGGCGGCATAACCATTCACGGCAAGTATAATGCTTTTTCGCTTTTCCGACTCACAATCGCCAGAGTGACTGAGACCGACACTGAAAGCAGGATATGTATCAATCCGTGTTCTGAGATATGATTTCGGTACTGATGCATGAATGAGTTTGGCAATGGTTCCTCGCGGCAAACGCCGCTGTGGCGGCAAATACGATCAAGATCATTTTGCCGCCAACGTGGGGCTCGTCGAGACTTGTCATAAGAAGACCAGTATCGGGCGAAGACCTATTACCAGAATGGGCATTTCACCATCATTCTTATGTGCAACAAAATCAATGGCTCGTCTCCGCGTAGTTGATAACCTTTCGCCAAATTTAGTCTCGCGAATGGATGGACAGAACGCGGCGGATCACCTTTCGTAATCGTGGCCATGTTGGCCGGAGCTGTCGCGAGTGTTGCTCGGCCGCCGCAAATGATCGCGTTTAGCCAACTCGCTCGACTGAATGAGGCGAAAAGCTCATACGAAACATTCCAAAACACGCCATCTTTCAATTTCAAATACACGATGTGTTTTAGAATGTTTTTTATCCGCACCGGCGACAGTATGAATAGGTTGTTGCTATTATTCAACTCACCAACTGCTACTGTGAGCAGTACGAGTGGTATAAGTGAAAGTGTGATCTTCGGGACACAAAGAGGACTTAAGGCCAACAGGTGGCTTTCGTCAGCGTCAACCACGAGCATCTCATGCGTCGCGACATCAATCTCTGGGTCATGCCATCGCGACGTTGCTCGACGTGATCGATTGCTTCGATTCAGACCACAGACAGGAGGCTGAAAACTGTAGGAAATGCATGATCACATGGACGCTGAATAACGAACACAACGGCACAGGTTGCTGTGGAGCCAATATTTAGAAGCGAGCAAAACTTCGTCCCTTGGTTCAGATTTCAATACTTAGGCGTCATGCATAGTCCTCACCGCAAGCGCGTCACGCGCGTGACGCGCTTACGGTGAGGACTATGAATGACGCCTCGGGAGACCGCGCGCTCCACGGCCAATCACTACAGTGAGTTTTCAAATTGATATTTTTGTTGTGATCACCTATATCAAAAGGAGATATATGGCGCTTGATATCTGTATACCAGTTACGGAAGTTGTATTGAGCAGAGATATAAAAGCAATAATTAGAACGAATCCGTGTTTTTCTTGATGTAAAACGAAAAAGTCGAGTTTTAGGCGTGGGTGCGCAGTGTGGACACGCGGTCCATTAAGTGTTAAGAAGTGCCAGGAGGCGCGCATATCATTATTACTCACAGTGAAATGATAGACAACGATTCTGGCTCAGACCTAATGCAGACTTGCGCCGCGGTGTAGCGACTGGCACAATCAGCCACGTCCAGGGCACCCATCGATTGCTCGTAGCACTGGGAGTATATTCGGGCCAGACGGTCTGAATTTTCAAATTTCGAATTATCGAAAGAACTTGAAAATGAAAATTTTAAAATTTCAGATTCCTCAATACACTCAAAAACCAGATTTTTCGACTCTAGAGTTAACTCAGAAAACAAAAATTGTGAATTTCAAGTTTTCGATTTTTCTTCCAACTTTCGAAATAGCTCTCAAATGATGTCATCGAAAAGTTCAAGCTTCCAGCTGTTACATTCTGTCTCTAGAAGCGACATGGAGCTGACTCAAAAATCACTTGGAAAAAAGAAAGAGCTGAAAAAAATCATACACCCTGCTTTGTTCGTAATAGCGCTGTTTGTAAAGTCAGGGAATTTCGTATAGGTACAGTCGGAACGGAACGCATTGATACTTACTTTGTGTTCCTTATTGTGCGAATGCGCAAACTCGGTACACGTATGTGTTAACATATGCTCACCGAGTTTGCGCCAAGCAAAGTACCAGTGCGATCCGTTCCGTCTGTAATTGTGTAGTGCGCTGGCCGTGAATCGTGTAGCAACTCATTAGTCGTTTATATTGAAGACATCGACAGAAACACTGCAAGGCAGAATAACGCCATCCCCAATAAGGATAAACTAGAAGGAATGCATAAAAAAAATTTATAGCAGCACGTTACACACAAAAAATAGCGCTCAACAGGTGGAGGCTAGTTTTGAAGGCTCTGGTCCTGGTCTCGATAAACTTCGTCCTTGATTTTCCAATGAAAAACAATTATGGTAGCCCACAGAGGCAGAACAGTGTTGAAAAAAAAACGAATTCGAAAACCTCCCCAAAAGCAGAAAAACGGTCTTGAGGATTACCCCAGCGGGGGCGAGCCGGCCTCCTTGGTTCTAGTTGTTGTCACAAACTCCGACACGGCTCTATGTATCAGTTTCAGGCTTTGACCTGTAACCATAGCAGTGGTTTTTATTGAATTAGGAACTGGATTGGACAGATTTTTGCCTGACGACGATTTTCGGATGTTTTCGACAACTAATTCTAAAATCTAATCCATCTTTCTTTCAACGACAAACCACTGCCGACGATCGCAGGTCAAAGCGTGGCAATGACAGAGACGTGTCGGTATCGATGACAATGACTAGACCCAAGGAGGCCGGGCTTCACCACTGGGTTAATCTTCAAAACCGCTTTCTGCCTCTGGGTAAGCTTTCGAATTCGTTTTTTCAGCACTGTTCTGCTTCTGGGGGCTAACACCATTGCTTTTGAAAGAAAACTCAAGGACGAAGTTTATCGTGCACAGTGCCTTTAACACGTGTGAAGTGAGGCATTTTGTCGAACCTCGGTGGGGCTACATTTGAACACCTTCTCCCATAGAAGCCTTGATGAACTAAATATCTGGAATTTCCAACAATCTACGCCACATAGTTTTCTTGTTAATCACGAAAGCTTTGAGACTGTCAACATTTTTCAGTTTTTGATCTTAAATTCTCTAACGATTTTCCATCACCAATTGTTTCGCAGCATTTGTACGCTTGACCCTGTTCCAACTCCTTGTAATTCACGAAAATTGTGGGAGCGTAGAAGCGCAGAATTATTGCGTAGAAATATTTCTCGGTTGCACATTTTCCTATTTTAGAGATTGTTTTTGATAAATATGAAAATCTCAAAACTAGACTCTGCAGTTGAAAAGTTTAGAGAACCTACCACTACATTAACAAGGGAGCTGAAACAATCGCAAAAGCTTGGCTTCGAGCAAAACTGAAGTAGCCACAGGCTCAGCAAAGTGACTAGCATAGACTGGATGCTCTTTTCAGTGACCCCGACATTGGAGTTCTTTGATTTGTGACAGAGATGTAGGTGGACTAGGAAATTACTTTGACTATTTTTGCAGATGTTCTATTCAATACTGGAACTTTTACGTAGTTTACCAAATATAACACAGCAATAAGGATTACCGTCACGTCTTGACACATGCCCATTTGTCGTTGACATAATCGTATTTGACAAGTGAAATAAAGTTGATTAGAATCGGCATATTTGAAAACCTGAATTTACATAGATCGTATGAGACTGGAGTTGTTCTTGTTACAGTTCACCGCTATGCTCAAAGGACATGACGCGGTTGCGGTCATACACTAAAATTACGATGGAAAACTTAGCTCTTTGCCAGATTTCTTTATCGATCGACAGCAGAGCTGATTTTCTGGGTGATTTACGGTTTTTCTTTTTTATTCACGCTTGTTTCTTCTTCATTTTTGTTTCTGACTCTTATAATATTACAAATAGGGGCTTTTCTTAGCGTGCGAGAGGATTTTGCCATTTCTCGATTTCAAAACAGAATTCTGAAAAAAAGACACTTCGAAGCCCGAACAAACGGCTGATTTCTCTCATTCACTAAGAATAGCCCCTATTCGCAATATTTAAACAGTCAGGAACAAGAATAATGCCGAAACAAACAAGAAAGAAAGGAAAAACCGTAACTCACCCAGAAAATCAGCTGTGCTGTCGATCGATAATGAAATCTGGCAAAGGGTCAGGTTTTCCACCGTAGTTTTAGCGTGTGATCCCAAGCGCACCATGTCCTTTTGATATTGCGGTAAACTGTACCTTTATGGCTTTATGGGTTATTATTCACCTGAACTACAGCAGTGTACAGTGTAATTCATCAGAGGAAGCTTTGTTACAGATCACCAGTGAAGTGGTCGATTTGCAACGAATTAAGCGAAGAGTGGTTGTTTTGCTACGTGTTGCATGTGCAGTCGAAACTGACCGGTGTGTCGGTTGTGCTTCCATTTTTTGATGCACATGCTACGTGCAGGGGGTCATAGGAAACTCCGGTGAAAATAATCATTCCGAGAGAGGATCGAAGAATTTCGCAGGGAATTTTTTTTCATTTAATGGGCTTTCAATAAATTAAAAAAAATTAAACGAAAAGGCCACAAAGATTGGGAAATTTCTTATATGAGACCTTCAACAAAGAAGAAAAGCACACACTTTAATAATTAAATTAAACTCTTCTAGTCACTTCGATTATTCCCTGTCCTATTATCCTCTGTTTCCGCGTGTAATTTATTTCCGCTCATCGCATGCGTCTGCGCGCGTACGCTGAGTCCCCTTCTCCCCACACTTTCCCGCTCTCTCTACCCTCGCTCCGCACAAGCGCGCGAGGGAACACAGTAAATTTGGCCCGGAACCAGAGGGTATGTACTAGGATCCGCTGTATTTTGTGTTGCAATAAACTTTAAGACACACTATCCCTCACAAAAATACTTTTTCTTAACATCAAAAAGAAAAGCTGAATTCTACACCGATTTCCCCCACAGCTGTCATAATCTCACCTACCAAGTTGACCACTCTATAGAATTAAAATGGGATTAGGTGGTGGACATTGGCAGCCCGCTTTGGCAAATTGCTGCCTTTTTACCCTCACTATAAGATGGGTTGATTTCCTTCAACAAAGGATTTGTGGACCGCCTAGGGTAAAGAAAGCAGTTGTGAAGATTTGAGATTAATGAAAATCTTGCTAGACAAGTCAAAAGTCAGTAACAAACACTGAATACAGGTTCTAATTGGGTAACAGTACGAAATAGAAGAAATTATCGAAAATCCCGCTATTCCTGAAATTAGAACTTTAGCAAACGATAGCAATATAGCAAACTTAGAGTTCACAGACCCAGAACTGTTAAAAAAATGCTAGCAATAAGAAAAACTGTAAAAATCAAGAAAACAGATTATGATCTGCAGATGAGGGGGGGGGTGCGAAAGCTCGTAAAAAAACCGGGTAGGGGCTCTCTTCACACCAAGGGAGTTGTCCCGCCTTTCGCGGCTCTAATTCCGCTCGGGGCTTCTTCGCTTGGAAGGAGTAGCGTGACCTTTCGGACTGCAAAAACTAGATAACCCCTCCCCCGTTGTGTAGAGAGCCCCTATGACGAAATAATCTATGCGTTGCGTGCTCGCAGCGCGAGTCCGCAATCGCACACACTAAATGTAACCTCGAACCAGAGGATACGTGAAAGTGCACCGATATTGCGACAACCTTCGGTAGGAACTCAAAAGTATCAGTGCGGTCCGTGCCGACTGTACAAAATGACCACGTTACTTACCGTCTGGAACAAAGCGACGCCTGCTGAACTAGACTAGATACACATTGGTCAGTAAAGCAGAGAAACAACTCTCTGTGGAGAACATGAATTTTCCGATTGAGAGCAAATAGAAGCCAACCTGACTAGTGGCATGAGCTCTCATTAGATTTTGATCGTAGATCAGCTCGCTGAGCAAGAAACTATCAGTAGAACACCTGAAACATCGCTCAGCATGTTATCTTATTGTCACCGAGCTTCCACTGAGAAACTTCGCGTTTGTGAGGTACAATACCGCCTATAGATTTTGCTCCACGACTACATGTTCTCGCGTCTTCAGCGTCCTTTTTGCAACTCCTTTCAAACTATTTTTTTCGTTGTGAATTTTTTTTTGTGAATCTCCATGTGGAACTTTTCGTAAATCTTGGTCTGATACATAATATTCCAGTTGTGTTATATTGTCGCCTTTGACACAAGGTTGGTAACAATCCTTCATGGCTTACGCTTTGGAGTAACCTTTTTCTTTAGTCTAGACAGGCACTCGCTAGAAAGGACTGCGTGGAACGTCGATAGAAGAAACGCTGTAGACTACACCTGATGTTCGAAGTGTTCAAAGTGCAAGGCTTCGGCTCTCGGTCTCGTCAAGTCCAGTCAGATTTATTTGGATGAGACTGCTGCGACGTGCAATAGCCAGCCCGATTTCTCGTGCAATGGTTTTCCAGAGCAGGGTCGACCAGCTTATACCTCCTCAAGCTTCTATCATCACATGAGCAGAGGCGTGGTCTACTCCTCAGCAAAAGTGCTCCGCCTCGACGTCAATGCGTATTTTTCAGCAGTGTATCGCGCTTCACGCCAACATCAAACAATTGGGAAACAGATGATGCCATTGGGATGTTGATCGAATTCGCAACGCGGGTGGGGCTAAAGAGGAATACGCGACGGAAAACCGTTGCGCTCATGTCGTCATTGGGGCGCGTTAACCGTGCGCGAACTGGTTTTTTCAGGAGACTCATGGCTATCGCGCCAAAATGACGACGTGCACGCAGCGGTTTTCCGTTGCGCGCGTCACGTGTGCGAGCCAAACTGCTCCTTTGTCCCACCCGCGCTACGAAACCGGTTTTTTACCACCTCACCCGTCGTAGTCGATAACAGCGTGATCTTCTCCGTCCCCATCGGTGACAAAGCACTTTTTCACGAGCATACCCATATCAGGTGGGTTGCATTCCCACACATGATAGACCTGGAATTCAGAGTTTTAATTATACAAATTCTATACGTCTCATTAATCCCCTAGGTAATCGTGCCGAGTCCTGTTAGAGTCTAATCTCGGCGCAGAGCGATAATGTGACAGCGGACGACATCGACTCAGTCGCGATACGTCACCGCATTGCTTTTAAGATGGCTCTCGCTGTGCGCAGGACGTTGCAGCAAGTGTACGGGACCCATGTAGGAGTGCGAAGGACGCCACAAAAATGTTAGGGTGCGGCGCACGCCATAGAAAGTGTGCGGGACCCATGTAAAAAAGCGCCGGACGCAATAGAAAGTGCGCGTCGGATGAAAATCGGAAAGTCAACTGAAACGCTCGTCATTAGTTGATATTCGATTGTAATCGAGTTGCGCTCGATTACAGTCGCTATTTTTGTCCGAGCCTAACGACCGCTAGGCCATTTGAAGCTGACCGCGCACAAAAAAAGCGAACTGATCGGAACTGACTCTGCATTCGTTCGTGGGCTGCGTCGCGATAAGTCCGCACCGTTTCCTGAGAACTGCAAATGAGGCACAAGGCAAAATAATAGCCGTACACTTTGCCAAAGAACTTGTTTGTATCATACAAATGGAGATTTGGTAGATCGGACGATTCTATGTTCGCTGAGATGTTGTCCCTAGCGTCAAAGAAAAATCTGCCACATGCAGAGGATATCTGCATCATCAACAATGAGAATGTAAAATACGCAAAAAAAAGTAATGGTTACGTAAGTTAAACGAAGAATCCGCTTCTCTGGTTTTGGGTAAGGCAGATACTGCGCAGGTGACGTGATTGCGTACCCACAGAGGCGCAGGGTGAGCGCTGCTTCCTGGGACTCTTTTATTGGCTGACCTGATCGGGACAAAGTTATCAAACTGTCCTGATCGGAACCAAATTTCGGTCCGCAGTTGCAGAAAATCACTTTATGAGCACGTGAGAAGTGAAACCGCACAGTCCCAGCACGCTCAATCATTTTCCTAAAAATATTATGTTCGAGCACATGCTGCAGCGGTGGTTGTCTGTACGTGCGAACCGGAGTTCCGCTCCGCGAAGGACAGTACGTTCGATCCGGAATCGACTGTCCGCACACACGGTCAGAGTGCGTATCAAACGGTCATGGCAGAGGCATTCTTCGAACCTGTGAATCGTTTATCAGGAACATTAGACGAATAGTGCGTAGCATCCCAGCCAGCTGTTTGCGACTGTGGGAAGGCTTGTCCGAGAAAATGCCTAGCAACGACTGCGCGACGGCAGCGTGGTTGGACAGTCTAATTCGGACACACTTTCCATGCGCTGTTGCGGCATCCGGTTCAAAAATACCCGACCCGAGACCTTGCGGTCCCAGCACGATTTTGTTTGCGCTGCATGCCGGATGCAAGGGTGATGGTCGTAACGTGTCCCAGCCGTAAAAAAGGGGGGGAATGGGATGGAGAGAAGCGCCGTGATTGGAGGAAGCTACGACTAGTGACAGTTCACTCTCTACGTCTGTAACGGCTGCCTTCTGCTCTTTGATGCCGCCAAACACTGCCGCGATGACACACATTCGATGACGCTCTGTATGGTGCAAAGTGGCGTGTGGTTCTGTGCATCATGGCTGCCGTGTTTATCAGCGTCAGAGTAAAAAAGAGAAAGCAGGTTGTAAGCGCAGTACACATCCCAGGAGGAGTTGTTCCGTGCTTTGCTTTTCGAGACATCAGACTATTTTTTTCAAGCGAAGGGTCCGTAGTCGATTTCGGAGTGCAAAATATGGGACAACCCTCGATGTGCACTGCGCCCAAAACCCAGAGACAACGGCAAGAGACTCCTAGTGAAGGTTGTCTACTCTGCCAACCCCTAGCTAGATGCCTCCGAGGGCGCGGCCTGTAACGCCGCCTCATTCCATGTAGCGAGAATTTACGGGTTTTAGCTACGATAGCTAAAACCCGCATATTCTTGGGTCGACGGGACAAGGGTGCAAATTCTACGCGTATTCTACGTAAAAACGAAGGCTAAATTCGACACATTGATCTCTCCGTCGCTAAACCCGTATATTCTCGATATAATTTTATAGCAAGAATCTACGGATTTCGCGACAGCCTGTGTTGAAATGCAATCTTAAACCCGCGCTGGCTACGCGGAGCGCAGGGATGCCGTTCGAACAGTGTTGGCTCAGTCAGTTCACTGAGTGATTACTCAACACTCCGTGGCTGACCGTGGAGGGTGACCCCGTGTCGCTCTCTGGGAGACCATGGTGAGGACAATTTTGAGCACTGGGATGCGGCAGGCCGTGGTGAAGAAATGGCGATGCTGTCGATCTTAGTTGTGATCGCCTTCCTAGAATGGATCAGGACTGGGTGGGTCGATCGACCGAGTGCTGTAACGAGAATTTACGTAGAATATGCGGGTGTTGTAGCTAAAATTTCACCAACTGAGGCTAAACCTCCCGTAATTTTCGTGAAATCTCGGGTCAAAATTAGACTGCATGCCTCCGAAACCCTGGGCATCTCCGGTTTCCGTGTTAGGCATCTACATAACTACGCGCTGGCAGAATATAAGCAGTGTTTCCCCATTCTCAGCACTCCGCTCCGTCCCAATTTCCGCACCTTTTTTTGCAATCGGGAAATTCGGCAAAAAAAAGAAAATAAAATTTTCTTACGATCACCACCCCATATGCAATATCCGAAATGAAAAACACATTAAGTATACAGCAAATTAGACAAATCCTACCGTTTCTCCAACGTTAGCGAAGGTGAGCGTGGGGCCGTTGGGAGAGTCACGGCGGACTGAGTACTCGCATTTAGGCATTGACATGGAATCTTGGAGCTCGGTTGTTGGAAGGCTACTAGAAACACTTTGAACATGACTTGTACAAAACAAAGTTGTTAACTGTGAATTTTTGTGACTAAAACTCATTCGAGAAAGCTGAAACGACTGTATTGGCATTATCCTGAAAGTTGTTAAAAGGGCACAATTATGGTTAGGATATTCGAAGTGCTTCCGCGAGTGCCATCCGTTGAACGCCAGAGACGCAGGAAAACTCGACCTTTTTAAAGAAGAGAAAAGACTTGAAGAAATGAGATATTAGACCTTTCAGCTGTTCGACAATGTAGTTTGACAAGGTAGTTGAGCTGAGCGCAAAATCTGCGAATGGGACGGGACTCAAACCTGCATTGCTTGCTCCCCCGGTTCGAGGGTAACCATTCCACCATCGGGGTGATAACAAGTATGATCTGGTGAGGCACATCGGCGCGGGTTATGACAATTTCTTTTGCCTGGCTCCTAGGTTTGTGTTCAACTGACCTACTTTGTAATATCTAATATACACGAAACCTACTATGAAAAGACATATCTTCGTCCGAAAGTCCAACGGAAAGTGCAAATTAATCCTCTGATACAACAATTTTTTGAGATTTTTCGAATTTCGAAAGGCAAATTGAGATTTTTTTCTAATTATCGACTCTCGAATAAGTCAAAAACTCTCGCTAATGATCGAATTTCCGTGACATCCTGATTTTCACTTCTGAACATATTCGACTCACTCCAGAATAACTTTTTAGTACGATTGACCTTTTGATTTATCCGAAATGTCAACTTTTCCAATAATCAACTTTATCGATTCAATTCAAGCCGTCTTTTTCGATCGGGTAATTCGATCATTTGATCGTAAACAAGTATACTGCACAGTGTAGTTGTACACAAACGGTATTGCCGGGAAAATTTCAAAAAATTTTTGGATTTATTTCAATTCCCGTTCGTTCGAGATCTGATTTTTCATTTTTTTCGAAAACTTTTTCGATTCCCAAGACGTTTCTCAAACCCTATGTTACGCTGTTTCGTTATTCCTAAATAAAACATCGAGTTCAGTTTTGAATAAAGATCCCAAATTTCGGAAAAATCCGAAATTTTAAACGAATTTTGAAAAAAAAATTGAATAGTTTCAAAATTCGTTCGTTCGGCGTTCGTAATTTCATAAAATTTTCCAAATTCGTTCGAAATTTTTCCAACGAAAAAATATTAACAATTTTCGTTAGTTCGACTTTTTTTTCGAAAATATACAATTATACTGCAAAGCACTAACAACTGAATTTTTTGTTGATTAGTCCTCCTGCTCCAGATTCTGATAAACTTTTCAGATCAGAAAAAAGGACGTTATGAAAGAAAAGGACGCTCATGACGCAAAAGCATCGAGCGCCCTCTAACCAACTTCAACGAACGCGAGTCTTTAGAAAAATCGTAAATAGGTTTTTCCTTGTGTAGGAGGGTCCATGTAAAGCTGATTCGAATATCACTGATACTTTGCATTCCTTGCTGCGCGTTGGCTCAAGCTCGGTGCAGGTAATTAATAACACACGCATACCGAGTTTGCGCCAACGCACAACAAAAAGCGGAAAGTATGAATGCGATCTGTGCCGAGTGTATATGCAGCCTTCTACATAAATTCTAGCCGAGCGAATAACCGGCGCGCGTTCATTAATTGCGACACCGCAGTTGACGCGTGTCTGATCGTGAATGGTCAAACACGCGTCAACTGCGGTGTCGCAATCGATGAACGCGCACCGGTCATCGCGATCACTGCCCCACCCTCGACTTGAATGGATGAACTGATCGTATGCAATTTTTCATACGCAGTGGCTGCTTTTCTTCTAAGGATGAAGATATGTATGCTTACGGGCCTAACATGGGCGAATGATGATCGAAAACATTCTCATCTTCAGTGTCTTTCCAGGGTACCTTCTTATTTACAATGTTTTTGACGACACTTTAAACCATCTAATAAAGCGAGGACGAACCTCACATCCAGAGCTTGGCTAACAATGGAGTCTGGTTCCATATAGAAACACTTCACATGGAACGCTCTGTCGTTTTTGGTGATGAAACCAGCCGGATGGAATGAAACAAGCACGGTCACGACAAAATTTACTCCGCGTGGATTTGCCTGAAATGATCATAAACTTTACAACAGTTGGAAAAATTAATCTCCAAGTGGGGTGGGGGACGTAACTTCGTCTAAGTCTAGGACAGCTGTCTGCCTGACTCTTAATGATGTGTATATTACTCTTAATGATGTTCAGATGTTCTTCAATGTCCGCGCCGATAGCTTCCTTGGTAGGCTCGACCCTTTCAGAGTCCGATTTATTTTTATTTATTTAATTTTAGTGACTGAACATATATATCCTCAATATCGAGATTTATCTCAAATCTGTGAGGGCAGAAAAATCACATGTGTCGCCTTTAGATCTCCACTTCGACGGAAACGTTGCTCGAGAGTCAGAGAAAAGCATCAAATAAGCACCGGATAAGCTGAACATCATTCATATTCGAAGTTTTGATGATGACTGCCTTTATTAACGTAATACTTTCACGGCAACTAGCACAGTTCTAGGGCTAGAAAGTGCCCCAAAGATCCTAATCAGCGGAGCGGGAGCGCGGGTTACAGGGAGTCATCCCTCCTCCGCCATCAGGGGCCGGATTCATCAACGAAATTTGGGGTTATTTATACCTAGAGTTTAATTAACTCCACCCCATACCCCAAAATAAACCCCAAATGCGATTCATCAATATTTACCCCGCGAGAGTATCGGATACCCCACCGACGTCTAACCAAGAACCTTTTGTGCAACCGGCACCACTGATCGATAACTGTGCTTCCTCATCACTCTCGAAGTTTTTTTGTTTGGCGAACTCGACCATGTGGCCTAGATTTTGCAATGTACGGAAGAAGCACTATTTTTGAACGGATTTATGCATGTTTCAGCAACTTTAGTCTCTATCGAATCAAAATTTCCATCATTTCAACGTCGTTTTCGGCAGAATTGGGCTTTTGTAATATTTTCATTATCCGAGCTTCATGTTTTATGCCCGTTTCTATATTTTTTATTCATTCTCTTATTTTATTGATGCTTCTGAACAATATTTGGGTCAAATATCCAACTGCTAGGAAAGTGGAATTTAGAGCAGCACATTCGACATAGTGTGCTTATCTGGGCCAAATTCCGGTCCGCAATTGCGTCTCGACACGCTTTGCGGCCGCACGCGCTCGAGTCGGTCGAATTTCCAGCGCCAAAGCCGACTCGATGGGGCTTTTTTATACAGTTTTCTTCAATTTTTCTTAGTTTCCAGTTCCCAAAACCCTCGTAGAGTTAAGATCCTGCTGCGGTGCTGGAAACTCTTCCGACTCGGGAGCGTGCGGCCGCGAAGCGTGTCGAGACGCAATTGCGGACCGGAATTTGGCCCAGAGAAGCACAGTATGATAAAATATTAACATTATGCAATGACACGATTTGGAGCTTTCGAAAGATAAAACTCGAAAGTTTCTCGATTTTTTTTGTACGTTGGGCTAGTTCATGAGTTTGGTTTTTGATATATTATATTCTTTTGAAATTGGGTTGATCATTTTTAGATAAAAGGTTTTTTCGATTTTTTATATCGGTCATTTAAATAACTCTAATTAAACTTTGCTCTAATTGAAAGATTCTCTGCTTTTTGAGGCTGTGGAGCGTAAGAAAATTTCTAACGTTTTAATTAGTCAAGTCATATGTCGTAATGTGTACTATACTTTGACCGAATCGAATGATTCGAAATATCATTCGATTGAAAAAGTCGGCTTCGAACTATTCGAAAAGTCGAACATTCGCAAAATTCAAAATCCTGAGTTATTCGAAAGTCGAATATTCGAAAAAATCTGAAAATGTAAAAGTATAATGTGTACAAACTGTGAAGAGGGCGCGTGGGTAAACGAAGGGCTGTGATTGGCGGTAGCCGGTGTATCCTTCGATCACGGAACTTCGCTCCTCTCCGTCCTTTTAGCGGTTTGGACACATTACGACCACCACCCATCCAACATTCATTTGAAATAAATAAACAGCTCATATAAATGGACCATAAAAACTTAATCTTTAAAAAGTTCATCTGTTTTATAGTTACGAAAAATGAGTATTTCAACTACTCTTTTATCCAATATAAAAGATATTTTGAACATCAAAGTGTAGTAAATGCATACCGAAATTGTCGAAGCCGAAAATTTCGGGCTTAGTACTCTCAAAAAGTCTTTCAAAAAAGCCATTGCATTGAAAAATCTAGGCTCGATACGGTCTAGAACACGAAAAAGATACGAAATGAAGCCAAGGAGAGAAAGCTAAGAATAGGGCAAAGTTATAAAATCAGCAGTTATATGTATGTAATCAAATAAGTTAAATGCAAATGGCTTAACTTCCAGTGCCTCATGAGTTCTGACAATTCGTTAGTAGCAAAGTGCTGATTCCGCTCTCTTGCTGATAGAATAGTATCGGATACCCGACTCCTTCAGCAGGGTATCGGATACTCCCGTATATACCCCAAAAATTGGGGTTTTATTGTTGATGAATAGCGAAATTTTACCCCGTGGAGTAAATTTAAGCCTAAAACCGCGGTTTTATCGTTGATGAATCCGGGCCCAGGTCAACAAAACTGTATCGCATCACCTCTAATGCCCCAGTCAGAGCTGGCCGATCTACTGAGGCCCACTCGGTCGATACGCACCGAAATAGTGAGAGAAGGGGGTGCAGAAAATCCACTCAATGAGTCCGTCTGCTTGCTTCCGTAATGCACACAGTCGATACAGGTGTTCCAGGCGAGCACACGGGCAGGGCCAATGCACCGAGGTCAGTTTTACGCCCCGGTTTACTAGTTTACTTATTGTGTACCACAGGTGAGAGCCTAACATACAGAGAGCGATAAGTAAAGAACATGATCTTTTCATTTCTGAAGAATGGTCAAAATCGATAATCGGAACTCTCACCGATCGTAGTCGTTGCATGCCACATTTTCCCAGTGGTAAAGAGTACGAGTTGGTGCCATTGTTAGCGTATGACTGCCGGCATGACTTGTCTTTCGCTCGACCCTGAATAATCATATGTATTGGCAAATGTTACTGCTTCTCACAATCAGGTTATGAAACTTCAACTGGAGGACCAAAACATTTTCAGAGGTTCACCACCAATCATTGGTGTATGCGATCTTCTAGACATAGGAAAGAGTGCTACAAAGATTCAGGCGGCGCGTGGTGCTACGTTCAGATATGTGCGCACATAACGTCGGCATAGATCGTGAAGAGACTTCGCGTTCACTGTTGAAGGTTGGCGCAAACTCGGTGCCATATACTATAACATAGGTGCACCGAGTTTGCGCCAATCTTCAACAGTGAACGCGAAGTCTCTCCACGATCCATACCGATGTTACATTACAGGTGCGTGTACCCGTACCCACTAAGGTATACCCTTTTTTTCGTGCATTCCCAAGCATACAAGCGTGCAGACTTGTGCATATCTGCGCACGCAAACACACGCAACCACGCGCATAAAAATACACTTGTTAGGCCTCTTCCACAGTGAGATTGCTGATCGCCGCGATGGGGTGATAACCATGAGCATCGATCGAGATCGCGTAGCACGTCGATCTGCATGATCGTGCATGACGATTCAAAACATGCCATCGCGGCGATCAGCGGTCGCACTCTGAAAGAGGCCATACCCTTGCATACGCACACACATAGTACGCATGTGCAGGCACACAACCGCAACAAAGCTGCGCGTGGAGTAATGGCTATCGAACGGTTTTTCCGCGCTCAGCAGCAGAGTTGCGGCATGGAAATAAATAACACAATAAAGTAGATAGTTAGTGTTGAAGGGCTGAAATCCAGGTAAGTTGCAAAAAGGCATCGGTAAAATTGTGAAAATAGGAAAAGGAGTGTAAGCATGTGTTTGTGTGTAATTAATGTGGTGATGACTTGGGGCTGAATCGAATAATTATTCAAATATTTCGAATATTTGAGTCATCGAATGGTCGAAAAACATGACATTTGTTGATCCCGAATCCATGGAATATTCAAAAAACAAGTAACACACGAACGAATCGAGTATTCGTATTTAGGAATTTTAGAGGAGTTCGAAAATTTTATGAATGAACCTTTTTGAATATTAATTCGAATCGAAAAGAGAACTCCAACATTCAAATTATTTGAATATTTATTCGATTCTGTCCCAAGTCCTCACCAGATTTATCAAAAGCAAGAATCGCGATGAAAAACGTTATCTAAAAAACTATAAAAATCAGCTTAGATAGAAAACATCTAAAAAAAGTATGAAGGTAGGGCGGTGAAAAACGGGCAAGAATCAGAGTTTCTAGGACCCAAAGATGCCAGTTCGTGCACACGTGCAACGCGCCGCAAGAAAAGATCGTAGTCTTATGCCGAGCAGTCGAAAATCATCGCCGTTTAGAGGAAGAAATAAATTTCAATTTACGTAATGAAAAGAGTTGACCAATGAAAGCAAGCACTTCAGTCAATGTTTTTGACTAGATGAGTCCGAAGGATAATGTTCATTGATTGAAATTTAATTTCAAGCCAGCTGATGGTCTTGATATCAGAGATCATCGCTGCCGATGATGCGGAGTGGGCTCGTCCAACATCAAAAGACAAGAAAGTTCAGGCTTCAAGTTTGGGCCAAAACAGCGGTTTTTTTGAGATTTTTTTTTCATACTCGCTCCGAAATAGTCCTGAAATACGCCTTCGACAAAGTAGAACTGGTACGTGAATTTTGCTAGTTTTCGGTCACGTC
This sequence comes from Aplectana chamaeleonis, assembly GCA_029168955.1. NCBI lineage: Eukaryota > Metazoa > Nematoda > Chromadorea > Rhabditida > Cosmocercidae > Aplectana > Aplectana chamaeleonis. The sequence goes on along the minus strand of JAPDOI010000058.1, from coordinate 1,999,211 downwards.
GAAGAGAGAGACTTAATAGGTGCAAAAATGCATGATTTCGTTTCCAATTCATTTCCAAGAAAATTCTGATAGAGATAAATTTATCACAAGGTTAAACGACTAAGAGACTTAAAAGACCTTCTAATGATGAATACGCGCTAAGGGTTTTGATATTAATAACCATGTTTTGAGGGAATAGATCTATTTCAGAATATTTTCACGAAATTATAAATAGATTCCATATTTAAATACTGCGACTTCAGAACCTGAGCTTTTGTATGTGTAAAGCAAGATTTGTGATGCCCAGGTGACAACCGGGAATTCCTGAGATACTAAAAAGTCATCAAGTTTTGCTAAGCTTAGGCCGGGTAATGTACAAAAACAGGGAAAAATCTGCGAAAAGGCCATGTCATTAGCTTTATGGCCGCTACTGTATATTTCACACCATTGTAACATCATGAATGTTACAGAATGGTGACAACAAACATTTGTAAATGGCATAACATAATGTAATAGTTTTTGAGCACGTTTTTGAGCATGTTTTCATCAGGGGATAGTATTTTGTGTCTCATTAGCAGATTATTGCGGTGAGTAAAGTGCAGCAATTAGCCAGTGAGACGACTAGCCGTAGTTAGCACCTTGTTAACGTCTCTCGCGCCCTGCTCAGGCTCCGCCTCCCTGGGACAGAACGCCCGCCACCCTTGCGGGCTACCCATGATTGGTTTTTAGTCGTTCTCCGTCATTATTGTGTCAATGGATCCCGTAACATTCAATTTGCGGCAAGACGAGGACAGTTTTTCATGAATACCCGCAAACGAAACCATTTTCTTGAATAAAAAACTGTCTTCACATAGATTAATAAACAATCCCGACAGGTTTGCAGACTGACAGGGTCATCCTCATGGTTACAGTCATAAAATACAGAAGTTCAAATTTTGGCAAACATTTTTGTTAACGGCCGTGTTCACGATGATTTTCGATTCCGAATTCTCACTTAAAACGATGGGTTGGCTTCCAAGTGTCACCAAAATTACGAAGAAAGGGCGATAAATGCACTGAAACGCCTCTTTTTAGAGAAAGATTTTTCTGACTCGGACTAGTTGTCCGGTAGGATGAACGAGTTAGTGGCGGTCGTGACCAGTGAATGATGGGGTCAAACGAAGATGGAAGAAACTGTTATGCAGAACAGTAATAGTGAAGGTCCAAAGCGAAGAATGGAGCGACAGAGAGCTGAGGATTTGCAAGGACGGGGACACAAAGAATTCCGTCGTCCCAACAAACAGTTCCCCTGGACGCTCGAAATTGATCGGAATTCTCAATAATTCTTACCTTCACAAAAATATTTCCTTGAAATGGTTTAGCTGTTACGATATCGATTGCCAAGTCGTTATCTTCACATAACACTTTTGGAGTGCCTGAAACATTCGATATGAATTCCTTTGAACCCGTAGAAAAGGCCTCTCTTATAGGTAAAAGTTTGTACTGTTCTTATCGGAAAAATGGCGGTCCGCATTTGCGGACAAGCCAGCACAGCTAATAAATTGTGCCGGGACCACAGGTGATCGTCACGAGACCATCAATCCTCGACTCACAAGCCGCGTGCTGGGACAGCGATGGCCCGTATTTGCGGCCCGGAAATTGTTTCGCTATTCGCGGATCGGAAATCGTTTCGACAAAGCGTATTCATACTCCATAATAGCCAGCAGAGCTAGTTAATTGTGCCGCGATCACGGGTGATCGTAACGGGACCACCAGACCTCGACTTACAAGCCGCGTGCTGTGACAGCGATGTTGCGTATTTGCGAGCCGGAGATCGTTTCGATGATACGTTATTCATACTCCTTAACACCAGCGCATCACGCGTTTGACGCTCGGGAGTGGCGTTGGAGCATGAATGTCTTGACGCCGTGACACCCGCTCCGCCAAGGCGGTGATGGCCGTAACGACTTTTTCATGATTTTCATTGTTAATCCATAATGAAATTCATTCCGTTCCATAATAATACTAAATTTGCTTGCTTTAACAAGTTGAAGCCCATATTAATCCGCTCCGCCACAGCGTCGCTGCTGGAGTATTCACAGTCTCTGCAAGCGCGTGACGCGCTGTCGTTGAGGAATATGATTAGTGCACAAGGGTCGCAAATCGTATGGTTATCTCTACAAAATATTAGCAAGCACTTTCGAAGGTAGAATGGGTAAGGGTAGGATATCCAGGTCAATATGTGAACATTGAGATTGAGCTGAAGATTGTGGAGCGCTAATCCAAAATCAAGCTTTATACTCAGGAATTTCTGAACAAATGGCTTCACGCAACTTACTTCAAGTTCACAAGTAACGTGAAGCGATGCCACATGTAAGTGAACTAGATTTTCAATTGAAGCATCATGTAACTGGCGATAATAATACACAACATCGCGAGTAAGTTGCACTGTTGTTACAGGTTACTTGACAACCCACACGCGACGCAGCTACCGGCGACCCGCTGCCTGCTCGTCGAGCACGACTGGGGCCGCCAGCGGCTCGGCTAGAACTCCAGCTGGTGTGCGGGGCGGAGTACCTCAAGCTTGTGTGATTGAACCGACGACGCTACGGCCATTGAGTCCTGCCTCGAGAGTGCGCCGTATACCTCCCTAAGAAACGGCCCCGTAGATAAGCCAATTGTGGCATAAACAACACATTTAAGTTACACGTCTGTACTTCATGTCACGCGTACTCAGGAAGTTCTGATAAAGTTACATGAGATTTAAGGAATCAAAACATGCTACCTGCGAATTATCTTCGCAAATTTGAGTTACATGTGACCTTCAACAAAGTATGTATGTTGCACGGTGAGAGTTGATTTACACATGACAGGCAGCGTGTCGGTGCCAGCCGCGTCGCGTGCAGGTGTCAGGTAACATGTAGTAACAGTGCAAGTTACTCGCAATGTTGTGTATTCTCAGCGCAAGTTACATGATTTTTTAACCAAAATTCTGGTCAAGTTACACGTAACATCGCTTCAAGTTGCTTGTGTACTTGAAGTAATTCGCGTGAAGCCATCATGCAACTTGCATCAAAGTCTCAGGTAACTTGTTCAAAAATTCCTGAGAAAGTCAACTCGCACCGTGCAGCACATTTACTTTGTCGAAGATCACATGTAACTCAAAGTTGTGAAAATAAGTCCAAGGTAGAATGTTCAGAGTGTTTTTATTCTTTCCTAAGTATGGTCTCCTTGTCAAGTTAAGCCCGGTGGACTGACTAGGCGCGACCATTGCGGCGGACCGTGCGGCGTTCGCGACACCAGGGTAAGGCCTTCCGCAAGAACTGCTCAAATAAAGCTTGGCATCAGCTGAAATTCAGTGCTCTGAGAAAAAAAAATATGAAAGGGTGGCGGCAGAGTGCTACAAATTTGCAAATATCTACGTGAGGTGCAGCCCGCAATGCTACTAAAAATGTTTTTCCTCCAGATTACCCGAAGAGATCCGAGTTATCCAACCGGATATCAGAAATCCGATCGGGAGGAAAATTCTCGAAGCGTATAGGATTTGTTACTTTAATTTCTCAGTGTCAGCATCCGTTTCGTCCGATGATTCAAGTTTGCAAAATCGGCAATATCCGAAAATCGCGATTTTGGCCAGTTGCAAGGATCACACGAAGACGTCTTCATGCGTACAAAAAGAAGCGTTTGAGACCCAGTCAACATCTTGGCGCGCGGTCAGGGCGCAGCATATTTGCGATTTTTTCAAAAATAAAAGTTGTTACCGGGATCGCAGACGTTTTGCTCACGATTCACATATTGTGTCTTCAAGAAGGACAATCAGATATTCAGTCAAAATTTTTGTAACTCACCAATGATGTTGTTCTCAGTGAATGCTGTAATAACGCGTAGAAGCACAAACAGTATGCTAGCGTTTCGCAGCATTTCCGAACTGAGGGTGGGCGGAACTCGTGCGTTTGCGACGAGAGAGGAGGGAGGATTCGTTGAGTTGGTTGGTACCTCCGCCCTCGATTGACCTTTCAAGCAGTGCCACTCGCTCTACGACGAGACGATTTCAGCGCCAGTTCGCAGTCCGCGTGTTCATTTGTGGCTACACAGCTCGGCTAGCAGGGCGTGAGGTCAAGTGGACGCAAGCGCAATTTTCTGCTAAAACTTTTTAGTACACTCGTTAAAGCGTAAGACTAATTGTCAGCACTTTCGGGAATCTCATTTGGGTGACACTAGGAATGAGAAAAAACCAAACTGGGTCAAGCGCTTTTCGGCTAGCAAGGGGCCTTGAAAATGTTGAGTGACCCATAAACTGAATTAGGATCGAAGTTCATCTACATACAAAGTGCTTGCGTTCCATTGTTTATGAACACCTCAGTTTTTAACGATATCGCGTTCAGAGTAATGCTGAGCGTTCTTCACTATCATGAGCGCATTCAGAGTGTTGAAGAACCTATGCATATATCCATGTTTTGAGGATTATACATTCTTCAGAACTTTTTAAATAGCATTTTTTTGATGTTCGACCGTTTTATTGTCTATGAACGCTAAGTCTAGGGAAAAATTCGCTTGGATTTTGAAGGCAGTCTCCGCGATAAAAACTGAACTGTTTTCAAGTTGCCACCGAAATTCGAAAGGTTCGGGGCCAACGGCAACAGCAATGAGAAAAAACCGCTAAAAAAAGAGCCCTAGATAGCCCTACACTGCCCTGAACTTCTGTGTAGAGCGCAATCCCCACCCACTCTTCTCAACGGCTGTTGACAGGGTCCAGCATCCCGTTGGCAGGGACCGAGCTATACTCTCCCCGGTGGTCAGTCCGTGCCCAAGAGTCCCGAAATTCGTAACGACCCCCTTCCCAGAGACGCACCTACGACAAGAACATCGAAAATATGCCAATTTTTATCGCTGATATTCGGATCATGGTGAAAACACAGCGGTTGTCCGAGGGATCTTGCTGCAGCGAGAGCCCATCTCTCAATGGTCTTCGCGGCGAAACACAAACCCACTCCAAAACTTAAGTTTTTGTCTGGTTGGATTGTGCGGTTCCAGTTTATAGTACTCTCTCTTATAGGCTCAAGTACTCTCCAAGATGGGTGGTTGGACTGCTTGACGATGTTAATGTACAGCTGCTGGGCCTGGAGCTGACAGTGCTCCTTTACTGGTAGCACCCGTGTCTCGGCGTGTAAATGCTCGATCGGCGAACTCCTAGCACATCCTGTGGCGATCCGAAGAGCAGCGTTTTGTACACGCTGCACCTTAGTCCAGGATGAGTCCGACACTAAGTGCTGCCAAACCGGTGCCGAATACTCTAGGGCGGGCTGCAGTATAGCCTTATACGTGGTCAGAATAGTTTCCTTACTGCTGCCCCATGATGTACCTCCCAGTGCTCTTAGCACATTGAGTTTAGCTCTTACAAGTGCTTGCTTTTGCTCGGTGTTCTTGTGAAACTTCAGCGACGGATCGAGTATAAGGCCGAGTAGTTTGACGAAGCGAGAAGCAGGCAGGCGATCTCCACCCCAGCTGACATCGGGATGGGCGCTGTGCTCTTTGGGGTCCGTTGTGAAAACTGATACTGAAGACGCCAGCGCCACACGAAAAAAGCTATTTCGTGTGAACGAGCAACGACAATTTTTTTCTATAGCAATGGCAACAGTTTCTCGCGTTTGTTCAAGCGCAATTGATCCTATTTATGTTTGTTACATTGTTTTCATTGCTACATATAGTTATGTTCACAAAAAACACTGACGAAAAGTATCAACGAGCTTGCCTTCGTGCGAAGACCAACGCGTCGTATTGCATTGCAAGGCGACGCGATCGACGTAGCATGAAGGCAAATAGCGCGTCTCCACTGTGAAAACCTAGCGATGACGCGACGCGACGTCTTCGGTCGATACGCAGGCTAATTATACCGTCGCGTCGCGCAGAGAATGAATTCTGAACGCCGCCTTACGGAGGCGTCCCCCATCTTCCGCCATTGCCCTGCCGTAACGAGATTCGCCGCAATGTCATTCTGCAGAGCCCTTTTTCACACTTACGCCGCTCCGCTCGGCGGCGGGAGTGTGAAAAATCCCTTATCTGGCCCTCTATTGCGGCAAGCGACACGTTCCAGGCTCGAACTAAGGAGCGTGGATGTTATAAATTATGAATGTCTTGAAACTAGCTGGAAGGCTCCAAAGGCCGCTGAATGGGAGTGAGGTGTTCGGGGTCATCGTCAGAATCCTATTAGAAGTATCTCAAATAGAAACATATGAAACGCTCTGGAAGCATTCGAAAACAATGCAAACGTCCTAAGCAAACTGGAAGGATGATTGCTTCTCTTCCACCAGCAAGCGGTAATGAGACTCTTACGGCGGTCGCAGGCAAACGAAAGATTTATCGGTGAAAAAAATTGATACTGCGTGTTAAGGTGCTGTTTCTACAATGATATCCATGCGATCCGAGACTGCTCCTGGAAAATCAAATCATTTTCGGATGATCCGGGTAACAATGAATTCACATGCTTCTAATTCTCATCCGCAGCTGTATATAGGGTGGCTAAACTGTGCTGATTTGTTTTCCTGTTTTTGTTCATTATTATGTTTGTCGTTCCACTTACACCTAGTGGTCTGTTCAGTGACCTATATCGCAGCAGTTCGCCAGTTGTCATATGCAAACACTCCCTATAAACCGAGTGCCATGGCCTTCGTGAATAGCTTCCGTTCATTGCATGAAGGGCATAAAACATTGAGGTAAAAAATATAAACGCACCACAGTTTTTTCCGGATAACTATTCTTTTTTGGCCTGATTTTTGACACCATTCGATAAGGAAGGGCAGTAGAAGCATTCTCATCACTGCTGAATAAAAAAAGGCTTCATTCAGGCTCTCCATCATAACAAAATTCAAGTCCGCGCTCTCATTACGGATGACTTGCCAACAGCAGGACTACTGTTCAACTAGCGCGGTTTCCCCACATTTTGTCTCCTTATCAGGATCAGTCTAGTCTACGATCATTGCGGCTGGCCATGCGGCGTTGGCTGCATTACTTGCCAACGGGGTTTCAATCGAGTGCGACGATCTACAGTCACAGCCCAGTCCATTCACTAGATTAAATTAAACGCGAGGATCCTGAATCCGGAGCGGATCGCACTGATACTTTGTGTTCCTTATTGTGTACTGAGGCGAATTACATAGGTGAGCACATATTTTTAACATATGTATGTGCACCGAGTTTGCGCCAATGCTACAAACTCTGTGCATGTACTTGCAGGAATAACACGAAAAAAGGAAAGAAACAGAAAACACCAAACCCAAAGGGAACTCGTCAGTTATTTTCCCATCGATTAATGGCAAACTTGAAACCAAGCCAGTCATGACTTAAAGGCAGTGTTCACGATACGAATAGTTCTTTTGCTTTTCCGCCTATTTTGAAGATGGTCCTATGCTGGTTCCAATGATGTTTTTAGAATCGTACAAGACCTTCTAGGAACGGAGTTATGTTTCCTCAAAAATATAGCTAGGGAAGCATGGTGGACGAGTTGTCCGAGGCTTGTAACTTCCGTCTTTTGCAGCCGATGTATGCAAGCTGACCTGAGTGAAGAGAAAAGTTCAGAATGGAGGGAAAAACAGGGCTATTGATCGGAAACCATCGCTCATCTCACAATCTAGAGCATTCATTTGTTCACATCGGTGGGCGTGGAAAGTGCATCTGGAGTGTGACGAGCTGACGGATGTTCAACATTGAGGCCGTAGGGGACCGTTCCAAGCTCAATTTTCTCAGTTTTTTCAACGCTAGGGTTGCGCTAGACCCCGCAGCTGCCGATCTCCACCACAAAATCACATATGGTTTTTATCGTGGACACTGCCTTTAATTATGCTAAGTGAAAATACGCAATCGCATGGACGCCTTCTTCCGTTGCCGCGGATTGTACGGGGCTCACTCCGCTCCATAGAGATGATTTGTGGTAGATCTCTATTCCTTAAAGCAGCAGTAGCGGTAGTTATGGAGTCGATTCGGTAATGGCGTCTTTTAGCAGGGCGTTCCACATGTCGCATACATGGGAGTGATGTGGCGCCAGCTTCGTGCGTCAACGCTAGACGTCTTACAAATTTGTGAAGGTCACGTCCGTCGTAGTCTGATGTTGCGCTTAATTACCACATAATCTGTGCGCACGGATGAATGCATGCCTCCGATCTAAGGTCATGAATGCATGCTGACGACTACGTACCTGCTGGGTTCACATTGCATATCAATCAGATCATGAAAGTGCGGTCGAATTTCAGGATTGTTCGAACAAAACTGCGAATGTGTTTAGGGGTGGGGTGAAAATAGATTTCGAGGGATCTACAGAAGATGTAACAACCCCGCAGATTGGCGTAACATGTCGCGATATAGTGTGCAGAACTATATCGCAAAGTATCTCATACATTGCATAAAGGTGTCGCTGTCTGACCCACTAAGGTCTCTAGTCCATAACATCTTAGGTCAGGTATCTAATAGTAGGGAGTTCCTGAAGCCTTTTGCCACGAGGCACAATTTCACCGCACTAAATTGCCGGTCAATGTCGAGTGATATCCAAAAATCTGCGCTGTCCAATCTTCTGAGCTATTTCCATGGACCATTTGCTGCTTTGCAGGAAACCCGCTTCAAGGATATACTCGTCTTCGGCGTCGGAGAGTACACCATCTACTGCGCTAACGCTAACAGTGCGAAAGAGGGAGGTGCAAGGAAAGACCTCAATAGTATGGCCAAGAAGTTCGGCTCAACATCGTGTGGGCATGCATCAGTACGTCTGCATAGATCCTAATGAGACTTTGCGGTTACTATTGAAGGTTGGCTCAAACTCGGTGCCATATGCTGTGACATAGGTGCACCGAGTTCGCGCCAACCTCCAATGGGAAACGCAAATTATCATTAGGATCCATGGCGATGTTACGGCTGCGGGATCATAGAGGGCTCAATAGGTAGAAAGTGAGCGCTCATGCGCCCACCGAAACCGTCGAACACGATTCCAAAATGCGTTCTACGAGGAACTCAACACGCTGCTAGCCACGATACCTTGTAAACATGCTGTTGTCGTGGGAATCAACGCAAGCACGAAGATGGGACTTGATCAGGAATTCGAAGTACTCGGAAAATGGCTCTACCCAGTGGAGCAAACATCGGACAAAGACTAACGCCTTGTCGACTTGTGTGAACGCAGTTGTCTGATTATTCGACATCGACAGTGAAGGGGATTCATCGAACATTGAACAGACTAAATGGCGTTTCCTACTTGGACCCATTGTTGGCTGTGTATCGCCTAAATGAATTAAGAGGTTCTGAAAGCGTTCAGTAAATTTGTTTCAGATGTGGCTTGAAAATTTCAGAAGGGGGGGGGGTTCATTGAGGGTGCTGGTCTTGAATCGAAGGTTTATTTGGTAAAGAACGACTCTGTCTTCTGCGCGAGGAGCACATGAAGTTCGTACGGTGTTATCTTGAGAAGGCGGCGGTAAATCCTATACTAGGAGAAGTACCGCCCCCAGTCTCTGCGTCCGAGACTCAACTCGGAAGGAGGGCTAGATGCACACTCGCATCGCTGCGCTGCTGTCACTCGACTATGCTTATGTCTTACTTCAGCAAGATCGACAGCAGCAGTGTCGGTGTGCCGGCCGCTACGCGTGTCCGTGTAAAGTAGTTCCTAGGCTAGATGAAACAGTCGTGTAGGATGTGAAATGCTGCTAAATGGGCCGCCAAACGCGACACATCGAATTGTTAACAGCCCGACAACAGGCGGACGTCGCTGGGCAACAGGCAGGTCTCAGGCTGGCAATACGCGCCATTTGACTTATCAGCAGGGAGCGGTTTATGAGAAGACAACTTATCAACCTGTTGTCGACGCCCCAGTTTGCCTGAGTAGGTGCACCGAGTTCGCGCGAACCTGCAATGGGGAACGCAAAGTCTCTCTAGGATCCATGTCGATGTTATGTACCTGTAGCATACGTTCCGATTGCGCGGGAAATCTCGAAATCGAAATGCTGCCCGAATCCTGCCTTTGACACGAATCTGAGGTTCGTTCATGGCTTCTTGATATACTACGGTAGATTACGGTGGGTATACGGTAGCTTCGCCGCGGACTCAGATTCGGTTCAAAACTTCTCTGCGGGGTTAATTCGGGGGGGGGGTGAATACGAATTTGACGTTCATTGTCGATTTTTAAAATTCTATAAAACCCACCTTGACTTACAGTACACCTCGGAATTCCGAGATGTAGACCCCAGATTTGTGTTTGGCGAACAAAAATAACCCGTGTGTAGAAGTTTGGAGTGAAATCGGATTTTTTTCTGAGCACCCTCAAAACTTGTCTGATGGTACCTTTGCCTTTTTGCGGAGCTTAAAATGCGAAGATTTGGGACGGGATAGTACACAGGCACGAAAATAATATTAGGGTAAATAATACTAGGGGAACCGTAAAGTAATGTCGTTTCTGCGCATGTCAGAACTTGATTGTCATTTATCAGCGGATTGTTTGGTTCAGAGGCGTGCCAAAGTCGATGTTAGGTCATAAAAACTTCTTTCCTTACAGACGATTGAAATACAATTTCTTTGTAACTTTGGGTAAAATGGCTAGCCAAATACCAGAGGAGGCAGGGGAAGTAACGCAACAGTTGCTACCAAAAACATTCGCAATATTTATCCAAATGCATTCGACATTCGTAAATGCCAAAGGTGGTTTGCCGAGTACAAATCGGGTATATAAGATCTATCAGACTCGTATCGATCAGGAAGAATATCAACTTTAGAAAAAGACGTGTTAAGGATGGAAGTGGAAGGAAATCCGTGTCAGACGAAGGAAAAATCGACGAATAGTCTTAACCAACCTTGGTCGGTCATCCAATAACATTGAAGTATATTGGGAAAGTAAGCAGAACAGGTGTCTGGGTCCCGCATGATGAGAAAACGACATTAGTTTCCGGTCCCCTAATAACAACGCGATTCGTTTTCGCGGATGCTTTTCACCCTTCTCTTTTTAGAAAAAAATTCTTTTATGACTTAATGACAAGGAACTCGTTAAACGTATACGATACGCCTAGAAACTGATCAATCAAGGTTACTTTCTGCCATTGCGTCCCCTTTTGAGTATGCTCTAAAAAACAAGAAGCTTTGGTGCAAAACTAGTTGGAGGGGGCCACTTAAAATTTACCCATAGAAATGAAATCTTGTATGGAAAAATGTAATCTTGTATTCCAAAATACCTAGAGCTGAAATCAGGAATAAATACCTAGGTCTTCCGTCACTTGAGGCGCGACGTCAAGTATCGGACTTGTGCATGGTCTGTAAAATGTTGCACTACTCGGGTATCTTTGGAAGTCATAACTTTTTCAAATTACGTCATTCCCATACAAGAGGAGGAGGAACCAAACTCATCTTGGAGCGCCTCGCACTGCTTTTGCGGCGAAGCTTCTTCGCGTTCAGAGCGGGTAGTGCGTACCTTAAATGACTAAGAGTATCACTCCACCACTATCTCTGAGTCGATTCAAACGTCATGTGGTAAACTTGATACAAAACCGAATCCAGCGATCATGCTGTGTGATTGACCTAACTGCGTTTTTATTTCTAGAGCTTAGCTTTATTTGTTTTCTGAAAATGGTTGTATAGTGGTTTGCGTAATTAGTGTTTGTTTGTTTTTTTTCTCACGTTTGCCTTACGCATTCGTAATAAACTTATACTTATACTAAAAGATTCATCCATGAAATAAAACTTTCTTTCGTAATCAGATATGTGAAAACGTTATCACTCGCGATTTCCTGAAAATTCCATGAAATTAGATCGATTTTCGAAAGCAGAATCATTCATTCCTCACTTGAATTCTGATTGGCTCCCTCCAACTGGTTTTGAACCGAACCTATTTCTGTGAGACGAGGATTGTCCATCCATTGAGAGTTTCGATCCTTCGTTGACCCTGGCGATCTACGAATCCATGTTGTTCACCCCCTTCCCCCCTCCACAGACCGCCTATTATGGTCGTCAATGAGCCACGAGACTCCTCTTCTGCAACCAGATTTTATTCTTCTAACTTACTTCATCAGCCCCATCTATTGTCTTTTGCATGAAGTTCTAACATCTTTATGCCACCTTTTGAATTCCCTGAGATCTGGAATATTGTTAGTCCGTTGAGAGAAGCCAAATAACCAGTTTTTTGAAATTGTAGAAGTTGCAGATGTCCCGCTCAGCACATGATTTCTACTATGGTATCGATGACCACGCTCACCGTCCTCCTCCGCGACCGTTGTCAGATGTGCGCCAAAAAGGTGAACATTATTCAATTATAAACTCGGGTACTGGAAAAGATGGGAGCACGGGGAGGGGTTTATCCCTCTGTTTTTTTCTCTCCATCCTCTGAGTCGTTGCCGGTTGGCCAACAGGGGGAAAAACTCCGCCCCGTTTTCCCGTCTCCCCCTGTGCCATCATCCTTTCCACTACAGAACTTGTTATGGGTCAGATGAGATGTTCAAAAATTATGAAAACTTGCAAGTCCTTTCCGACACGCTTTGGTTCAGTCCGAAATCAGATTTCGCGACAGCCCTCTGTGAGAAAAATGTGTAGCCTGTCAGAATCTGTGCTGTCAACCACGTAACATTTGCAAAGGTAGATTCAACTGAAAAATTGCTTTCAAGTATATTTGATGTGCTTAACTCGAATATGTGGTCATCTTGTCACTTTTAGAGCGAATGGACTTGATGTCGCTGATTGCCTTGATAGAAACTGGCCGTGAACCAGCCGCAACCCTGCCGAGTCGCAGCCTATAAGGCTGCGGCCCGGCAAGTTTTCTGAGAGTTTTAGCCAAGAAATAGCCGCGAAATGCGTGCTTGCCGCGTAATAGCCGCGAATTAGCCGCCAAATATTACTCGCCGTTCATTAGAAGCGAAATGGCCGCTAAATATGGCTCATTGCCAAATAATGCTTGCCGCTAAAAAGCGGAGAAAGAATGCTCTTCAGGGCTGGGATTCATGAACGAACGTGGGTCCCAGCTGGGTTTGATTCAAAATCTTCCCAATCAAACAACGCGTTAGCACTTGGTTCGGCCAGCGCTTGGCTACATTTGGGACCCACGGGACCGCACCTGCGAGGTGCTGGCTAGGGTTTGGTTAAGAAGCACGGAGATGCGTTGTCGTGAAACCCAAATGTAGCCCAGCGCTAGCCGAAACAGGTGTTGGCGCGTTGTTAACATGTGGAAGCTTCGCATAGCCGAAAGATAACCTTCCAGGAGCCGTTGCGGCGCCTGGTGGGATATTTCTTGGCTATTCCGCGGCCATTTCTCACCTAAAACTCTCAAAGTTTAAGACAGCTACCCGGCGGGTTTGAGTCGGGTTTACGTCTCCGAGAACCTGCAGCGAAATTGTTCTCGGCGCCACGAATCTAACACTGAACGAATCATGATAGGATCAGAGCAGGTTCAAGGTTCAGAGATCCCTCTTAGGAAATATTCCAAAAATAATTCGTAATTTCTCGAACTTTAATTCTTCTCTACTAATACCCTTCAGGGATGAGAGGAAATTTTTTTTCTGAGTTTCGAAAATCATAAATCGGAACGGCGTTCTCAATTTCGGAAATCATCAGAAATTTTAAATTCGTGGTGACTGTGCCTACCAAAATACTAGGGCTTATCCTTCTTTATTGGATAATTTTCGTGTAAATACAATCAACTCTGGTTTCTTGAAAAGTAAAGGCGGACCTCGTACTCGAATTTAGCGCCCGAAATAACGCCTTTGGAATTGACAAGGAAAAAAGTTGAAAGTTCTATTCTCGTGAATATTTCGGGTTTTTTTTCCGTATTTTCAGTTCTTTTTTTTTTAGAAATCGGAAATCGAAAGGCCGAGAACCATCAGAAATAGGAATTCGAAATTCGGTATTCCGCTCATCCCTGATCCGCTTCTTCTCTTTCATTTTATAACGCAGGAAATGTTCTTCCGCTACGTTACCGTTCCCTGATGCAGTAAAGCGCCGCCGACACGTGTTACTGAGGGAGCGTTAGGGATATCAGTAGTGCCAGATTTGTGTAGCATATTCAGTGCAGACTGTCTGAGGCGTTCAACACGTTGAGCAGATTCGCGGTAGATTTCAGGAGCGGTGCACCTCGAAACCGTAGATCGCGGGGCGGAGGTGTACGCGGTAGGTTCGGAATTCGGGGCATGTTCCCGGTAGATTCGCGTGCGACACAAGGTTGGCGGTATTTACGCGCCAAATTTTATCAGGGTAAGATTTGATTTACATATACCCCAATGTTCTAGAAAATCATGTTCTGCATCGTGTACGTATAGTACTGCTTTTCAGTAACCTATGTTCAACATTTCTTAGATGCCCCAAAGAATCCCAGAGAAGAGGATTTTCCTAGCTTCGCTGACATAAAAAGGGTACCGCAAAGGCAATTTCAAGATGCTCAAAAACATTGTTTCGGGTCTGGTCTAAAACTGTTTTCCAGTTGCTTTGAGTGCTGATCACAAATTTTGGGACCACTGGTCGATTTCCTAGAGCGTTTGGTAGGCTTGGTCGACAGCTTCCCACTTTAAGAATTTTTGACGGATAAGCGCGACTTCTGATGATGCGGCAACAAAATAGCTTCAGAACTTTTTCAAAGGGGTTGTTTGCCCTGCTAACACAAATCTGTGAACTGTTAATTGATTTTTTTCTGGATTACGGTACGTTACGGTGAGTATACGATAGTTTAGTTAAAGACTCAGCGTTGTCTCGGAAATTACCTGAGTGGGTCATTTGGGACACCGAACTAGGAATTGAGGTTCAGTTAAAGGCATCGTTCGCGCTTAAAATCAATTTCCATTTTTTTGGCTCATTCCATGAATGAGCCCGGTAGACCACACCGGTGAGTTTTGGCGCTTCAAAAACCTAGGGTTATGAGGTTGGAAGAGGTTGAAGATGAGGATCCTCCACCAGTTCTCACCAGTCATCTAGCACTTTTTTATAGAATGTAGATCCGACCGGCAAACAACATGAAAAACAGTTATGGCACAAACTCCACATGTAGGAAAACTTCGAAAATAACGGTGACGAGGCCCCTAAATGCAGAAAAATCTCAAAAACGATTTTGGCGCGAAATTCAAATTCGTATTCACAATGTGTCCCGAATGAATTTTCATTACAAATATGAGTTTTTCATGGGCGCCTCTGACATTTTCGTTCACTAGAGAGGCCAAGCTAGGCTAGACAAAAACATGGAAAAATAATATACGGTTTCCTGCGCGTACGATGCCTTTAAGCCCCAGATTAGCGAAAACGGACCGCATGTTAGTGTTTACCGCCCTAATCAATATCTACTTGCAGGATATGGAGCCGAATTCAAATTTTTTCTCTGGTTACCCTAAAATTTTCCTGATTCAATGACCTGCGATGCAATGGGAATGCTTGTTTTGGAATTCCCGGGGCATTTAGTACACTTCAAGCGCGGATTATCTATGTTTTGACTAACACATACAACAACAAAAACATGTTTCCTTGAATCGTCGGGGGCAGGTAAAACATTCTTCAAAGGCACAGTCCAACCTCAGAAGCGATTTTTCGTTTTTCTTCTTGTCTTAGGAGAAATTGTACGCTGATCACCATGGTGTCTACAGAACTGCCCAGAACTCATCACGAACGAAGTTATGGCCTCTCAAAGATTTTTAATTTAAACGCTGCGGAGCTCGCGGACGAGTTTTCTCGTGCCTGTTTTTCCTGTTATTCGCAGCCATTGTTCTGAAGCTGGCCAGAATCTAAAGCCAGACCGAAAACAAATGGAAGAACATAGGTTCTGAATAAAAACAATCGCACTTCTGTTCCTATTGAGACCTGGAGCTTGTCGATGGGAGTAACCCATTTTTTCTTTCACGGGGGCGTGGTTGACTGTTTCCTCGCTTTTTCTTGGTTATTTGAGAGAATTGAGATTTCGCGCTTGGCGGGGTTGCTATACACGGCGACCGGACCATAACATCAAAAATCATCCCCTGAGGTTGGACTGAACCTTCGAGCTATTTCCTACGACGCACACGAGAATCGCATGAAAAAGTCGTGCAACCACAAATGCATCGTTGATGATTTCATCCCTTAAGAATTATCCTTCCTTCCGTCAAGGTAGCCACCAAGCGGCTGTCTGCTCTTCTTACTAGGGACTGATCCCAGCGCAAACTGGTGTTTAAGAATACCATCTGTTGAATGTTGTGGAGGGGATGGAAAAAACAATACGATATTCGTTGATCTTCTTTATTGCCCCCAGATAAAAAAGGACTACATAGAAACATAATTTTTCTGAATTTTAGAAATTCGAACGCTTTCAGGCCAAATTTTCTCCAGGGGGGGAGATTTGGGGCTCTTGACACGGCTGAGAGGTCCACTCTCAGTTTTTTTGGAAGGGTACGGTAGGTTACTGTAGGCAAAGATACTTTTCCTACTGCAAATTGTCGTAATTTTCTCAGAAACTGATAATGGACCCTATATTCGTATTCAGCGCAGCAAATAACCCCTTCCCCTAAACAAAGTTTGGGCTGGAAATGAACAAATTTTTAAAATCCGAAAATTAATTTTTTGTCGCTTTTGACCTACCCATATGTATTAAGGAAATTCATAAAAAATTTAAATTTTAACTTCTACCTTCCCCACAACACTAAGCAGATCAACTTTCGAAACTCCAGTTTCTGTACATCTCACAGTTGAGGCCCAACTTTAACCGCACCGTCGTGGCAGTTCGCCGAAGGTTCCATAGTTTTTTGCCGCGCGTGCCGCGCGGTGAGAACTTCCATAGTCCACCGCTCTTCTCGCTGGTCACGCGTGTGCCGCGCTTGTGGTGAGGAATATGAAAGTTGTCTAATTGCAAGCAGTGTCGCGGCTTCTTACTTGATTTACTCCGACCTTATTTCCATTGGTACAGTCATAGTTGAAAACTGCTAGATGGTTCATTTGCACTTCCGTGGGCAGATTGCGTGAAAAATCAGCCGAAGGATATATTTTCAGTGCCCACATATGCGCATTTGTGTGCCGCCCAGCGTGGCACACCGCTTGTCTTTTCGTCGCCCTGCCCGGCGGTGGAGATCTTAAAAACGCTAAAGTTCGCGCTCATAACTCGCGCGACCACCGCAATGTTTATATGGAGTATCGGTTTCCTGGTCGATCAGGGCGACTTTCAGTGTGTTGCTCCGTCGGTCGCCGAAAGTATGACCCTGCCCGTAGGCCGACAGCGTATTCAACCATGGTGCGTTTTT
This sequence comes from Aplectana chamaeleonis, assembly GCA_029168955.1. NCBI lineage: Eukaryota > Metazoa > Nematoda > Chromadorea > Rhabditida > Cosmocercidae > Aplectana > Aplectana chamaeleonis. The sequence goes on along the minus strand of JAPDOI010000058.1, from coordinate 1,982,061 downwards.
TTGCAATTATCCAAATGCATTTCGGCATAGGTGGGGGACGGGACTGCATTCATTTGCCTCCTTTAAAAATGTCACTAGATTTAAGATTGCTTGATTCCTGAGCTTCATTTGATCGATGTTATAATTGCTGTAGAAACTCAAAATGCGGTGATTTTTGTCGTTACGAACCGCTCTATTCGCGACGTTTTGGGCCGTAAACCCTTCTTCAGGCAGCTATAATGAAAAATATTATTAGCCGCCTGCAGAAGGGTTTACGGCCCGAAACGTCGCGAATAAAGCGGTTCGTAACGACAAAAATCACCGCATTTTGAGTTTCTACAACAATTTCAACAACTAGATTTGAGGAAAAGGAGTAGATGTGGTAAGTAAAAAATGCAAAAACTGGGAGAGATTGATAAAAGATAGATCTCAAAGAGAACCTTGTTTAGGTTTTCATGGTCAGACCAGGCTGATCACTGTCACTCCTGATGCGATTATACCGTCAGTCAACGAGCCCATTGAGGCCAGTGGTGGCTCCAGAAGACGAAAGAGCGATCTATTCGACGTTGTTATTTTCATAACTTGATTTTTCTATTTTTTTCTGTAAACTTTTCGAAACTGGTTTACCCGACCTACCACGGCGTTGCGCACTGGCTGTGATGTTGTCTACATACAAGCACACAGAAGTAGCCATGTGTGCTGGGACGAGGATTAGCTCTCGCGTTTCTATTTGAAATCGGGAATGTGGCATTAGGTTAAGAATGAGGAAAATTACTTGCATGTTACCTGAAAGGCACCTCGAATCAATGAATACTTTCTCTAACGCCCTCTAGAAAATCGTGAATGAATGAATTTTTCAAGTATACAGCGAGCGTCAAAAGTATAGAAAAGTGAAAATTTCTGCGTTCGCAACGATTTGAACCTCGACAGGCGGGTCGTGTCGCTGTGTGCAGCGACGCGACCGTGTGTCGCAGATTTAGACCATACCCCTTACAGTGTATGGCGGGTGTAGCCGCAATGAAGATGGCTGCGGACCACTCAGTAGTCCACGCGCCTGTCGCGTGCGCCGATCGATCACCTTATTTCTCGTGAGCGCATACGACGCAGAGCAGGCTGCTGAGGTGTCGGCAGCCATCTGTTTTGTGGTGACCCCAATTATAGCGATTTTCAGATTTCGGACTGAGTTTTTCTTCGTTTCGTTTCAGGCCAATAAAGCGGGCCGCTCTTCAACCCTGCCGTTTATCTATCTTAGAATCGACAAAAAATCGCTAAGAGAATCAATGAGATTGCCTCAAGCATAAAATAATTTCATGTCGAAAGATCTGTAACGTGTCGCAGAAAATTCAAATATTCGGTGCGCAGTTTCGAATTGAAAATATACGGAAACTTCAACCCAGGACATACCGCGGCGCCGTGGTAGGTTCCCAACGAAAGCTGTAAACTCGAAATTTTTGTTTAGTCCCGTGGTCGTCGTCAATGTATAACATGGGAAACAATGACGGACGAGGAACGAGAGGAAGTACAGAGAATGAAGAGGTACATGGCATTCAACACACACTAGGGAATGCCTTTACCTTCCGGCGAGGTTTCAAAAGCCGTGTCTTCGTTAAAAGACCATGGAGCGGTTGCGGTCAACACACTAACACTAAGGTGGAGAACCTGGCGCTTTGCCAGAATTCGTCATTGATCGACTGCACAGCTGATATTCTGGGTGGGTTACGGCTTTTCTTTTTCACGCTTGTTTCTGCTTTATTTCTATTTGTGACTCTTTCATTATTGCGAATAATGGCTATTCTTAGTGCGTAAGAGGAATTTGTCGTTTGTCAGGGCTTAAAAGTGATTTTTCCTCAAAAGTGACTTTTTCAAAAATTCTACTTTAAAATTGAAGAAAAAACCGCAAACTCCCCTCACGCACTAAGAAAAGCCCCTATTCGCAATAAGGAAACAGTCAGAAGCAGAAAAAGACAAGAAAAAATGACAGAAACCGTAACTCACCAAGAAAATCAGCTGCGCTGTCGACCGATCACGAATTCTGGCAAAGCGCCAGGATTTCCGCCGTAGTGTTGCCGACCGCAAATTCACCATGGGCTTTTAACATTGTGGTAAACTGTAGATGTATGACACAACATGGATAATCCGTATTCAAACTTCCCTAAATACTCCAGGGAATTACAAAAACGACATTTTCGTAGCTTCAAAGACAGGTATCGGAAAATTTTTGGGGTGTTCAAAAAAGTTTCCAGATTTGTGTCAAAACGTTTTACTGAAGGTTATTTGAAGGTGCCGAACACGAGTCTGGGATCCGTTGGTGCCGTCATTCTGGGGGTTAGTATAGGTTACGGTGGGCATAATGGTGGGCTACATCAAGTTTCTGTTCTCCATCCCAGGATACCCTCACAAAGAAAACTGAGACATTGGCCATCCTACAGTATACACACCGTAACTTACCGTAATCTACTGACAGTCCATAAGTTGGCCTCAGATTCGTCTTGTGCGTTTCGGAGAACCCCAGAAAGTTTCTGAACTAAATCTATCGTAGGTTTTCGGAAGTCGTCAATATTCGCTTTTGAAACTTAAAATGTCTCCCTCGTGGTAAGTTTTGGGCCGAATCAGCCGAAATCTTTGAAAAATCAACAGGCAAACCTAGGCTCATCAGGCTTATCATATCAAAATCTACTTATCGCTGTTTTTTGCCCTGACCGATCGCTCCGCTGCTTGCTCCGCCCATCCAAGCGAGCTAGACTACAGCTTATCTACGCAATCGCGTTCAGCCCACAAAATGCACGCTGATTGCAAAAGCGTGTTGCGGCGCGGTTTCGGGGATCCTCAGACAGGGATGTCGAATCATCCGGGCGATTTAGCCTTTTTGCGCCGCGGCGATATTTGGTTTTGAAGAAAAGACGAAACGGATGGGGTAAACTCCATTAAAGTAAGTGTTTTTACGATAAACTCTGTCGTAGAGTTCTTATCAGAAACCGAATGTACCGGAGTCCATTGCAACAACAAATTGGCGAAAAATCGTTCAAAAACTAGCCATTGGTATCCCTATACGATCTCCAAACTCGACTGTCTTACGCCCGCCCCGCCCACTACCCCAGCGGCCAACAAGGATTTGGGCGGTTAGGCACAGCGCATTCAAGTTTGAGGGCGAGTTCGAGAGTCATAGCTATCTGAGGCTCGTTTTCAGCTATTCCTCCTCCATTAATGTTGAAATAGATCCCTGTACATTGGATTTCCTATAAAAAATTGAAGACCGTTTGTATGGTGAACAATGCCTTCAGGCGAACCTAAATTTCACCGTTGTTGCTCACCACCGCCACCGGCGAGGTCCGATTTAGGCTACCCATCCGATCCTTTTAGCACCATTCCACTACCACCAGCCCATTCGCTACTCTCATTCATGATCGATTATCTAGAAAGGACGAGGCATACAAGACGGCTTTATGTGATGCTTTCAAGAAATTTGGCTTCTGCCCGTACGGTGATGGATGCCGATTTGCTCACGGTGATAGTGAACTCAGGCTCCCAGCTCAGGTGAGTAGAACTGGTGGAGCTTGTTGGAGGAGGGAGAGGGACTAGCTCAGTTTCTACCACCTATGAGCCGACCTGTGGGGCTTGTTGATTGATTCCACAGGAAAGGAGGAGTTTCAATCACAATTCGACTGTCTCAATGCCTAGCGCGAGGCGAAAAGCCACAGCAGTGAATGCCCGGTAGGCGGCGTTCAGAGTTTTTGCGGAGCGACGCTATGGTACATGTAAGTTCAACGCGTCGCGCGGGAATCCAGGTGTGAACGCTGCGCGAGCGCTGGGCTAATGCGCGCATTCGCGGAAGTACGCAATTCAGAGTAAACAAACAACGGTAAATTCTTTGTAACAGTAGTAACAGTTTTTCGTATTTGATTGAGAGCAAATGATTCTGAAATTGCCTAAATTATTGTTGGTTATCGGTTGTGATAAATAAACACTGAAAAGAAGCACCAACGAACTTGTCTTCGCGCGACATCCATCGCGTCTCGTTGCATTCCAAGGAGACGCGACACGACGTAGCGACGTAGGCTACTTACACAGTTGCGTCGACAATAAACTCTGAACGCCGCCGAACGCCGTGTGCGTCGCATTGAGCCAGCCAAACTGTGCGCGAGTCTCGTGCCTTTCTGCGCATTTGATTGATAAGCGGATTGGTGGTGTTATGTTTGATTTTAAAGCGTCGTTTACGCTCCAGCTGCCTAGCGACGCGGCTTGTGGAAGAGCATGATATTGATTACGCGGCGTGGTAAGACCGATATAATATCATTGCTCTTGCTCGGCTGCAGAAATATAAACGACGCTAAGGACCGGTCACAGCCGCAGTAATTGAGCGTACTCGCGCACTGGTGAAGTTCAAGTCGAGAAAGATAAGCGAAACTCGTCGAGTGTTAAGGAGTAGAAAAGAATTTTGAATAATTTCTTTTAGATGACTAAAAATTGCGTCGCGCCTCCTATTGCAAGAAAGTACGGTTCTAAATTAAATTTTTTTGGAGCCTGATCGCAGCGCAGGGCGATGTTCTGATTCGGAGACGAGTCGACGCCCGGTGCGTTATCGATTGACACTCAGACGTGACATCCAATCCCGCCGCACTACTGATAATTTGAAATTGGGATTGACGCGCCGCACGGTAATTCGGGGCATCTTCTTCGCGCGTAGCCGTCGCTGATGTTTCATACCGGTCGTCGTCGCGCCTGCCATTCACCTGGAACGCAGAGCTGCGATGACTGGCCAATGGTCGCTGAGTGTCAACTTTGACGCGGCGACAAAAATGTTTCGGAACATTATCGTCGCGGCGTCGGTTGCCGCTCGCTGGCAGTAACGCAAGGTCATAGCTGCTTCCAAACACACTGCGATTCCTTCATAGCCTTTAGGAGTCTGCAGAGTTGCAGCGACTGGCGAGTGTTCACCGAGTGTCAGATTTAACTTGGCGACAAAAATGTTTCCGAACATTAACATCGCGGCGTCGGTTGCCGCTCACTGGCTGTAACGCAGGACCGTCATGGCGTCTAAAGATTCTGCGATGCCCCCTCGTCGCCCTTCACGCTGCGTCGGGCGCCCCTGTCGCCGAATGCGATCAATATTGCATCTTCCAGCACTGTTCGTCGCTGCGAACAACGCCGCTTTTTGAACTCTGCAGCCCCCCCCCCGCGTCGGTCGCTGCGCCCAATGTAATCAATTTCACACTTCTCCCCAACGTTGTTAGTCGCCGCTAGCAACTCCGTTACATCAATTGTGCAGTTTCCTTAGTTAACCATAGGCTTCATTTTATAGATGTTTTCTTTTCAGCCACGCGGTAAAGCTCATCCAAAGTACAAGACTCAGCTCTGTGATAAATTCTCCACATTTGGACACTGTCCGTATGGGCCTCGCTGCCAGTTCATCCATAAACTTAAGAAGGTATTGTGCCTGTTCCACTATCCCACATGTTTACCCGTAAAGCCGTTTTCGTTTTAAAAGGGACTACCGCTTATCCAGTACGACCGACTCTTGGCTGCAGGACAGATCTCACCGGAGAGAGAAGATGAACCTAAGCTGCCGTCGGCTGCGCAAGGTTCCCGTCACTCCTCTGTGGTCACTCCGTCCAAGTGGGGCTTAATTCTTCTAGTTTCTTTGCAGCCCTTTGATTAAGCTCGTACATTAAAGGATTACAAAAATAGACGCCTCCAAGCGGCTATCCTTCGACCGGGAAAATGCGTTTGTACCAAAACATAACATCCCGAATGCCATATATCCAAAAATGGAGATCATCAACATTGAGCGCGCCTGTAAGTACGCGGACGATCTGATTGCTAAACGTGAGTTTCCGGGAATTTTGATGAAGTCACCTTCTGGTCAGAATTGGCATGGATCCTAGTGCTACTTTGCGTTCCCCAATGAATGTTAGCGCAAACTCGGTGCACCTATCTTGTTGCATATGACACCAATATTGTGCCAGCCTTCCAATAGGGAACGCAATGTATCACTTGGATTTATGTCGAAATTATGTGGTTTAGAAGCTCATTTGAAGAATCTGCCACGACGACTGTTTAGTGATGACGTGACTCCTTCGTGTTTTGTAACGTTTTATGCTTCCAACCGCAACGCCTACCGCACAGTCAAGAGCAAATGCGAGCCAGACTGTGGAGCAGTGCTAGTACTTCCATGGCGACACCTTGACATGACATTCTCATGCACTGATGGAGTCCGATTTGACCAAAATACGCTCCCAACCGCGTCATTCCGAGTTACAGGCGTTTTTTGCACTTTCTTATTTTCGATTTACTATTTACGAAATTTAGCCCCGAAATCGTAACAAATCGTGAAAATGCGATTAGGGGAACAATGATGCTTCGCGATCTAGAGTTTAGGTGAATTTCCACTTTTTCACAATCCTAATATTTGATTATTCCGTCTAACTCCAATTTAAGGGACAAACCTTCCCTGATGTTTTCTCCCGAACGTAGTCTACAGTAGAGGGGCCGGGCATGGCGAAATATAATTGTTGAAAACAAGATTCAGGATGACAAACCGCTCCGCTGCTCACATTAACCGGCTCTAACATTGTATTGTGTTCCGAACATTCCTTGCTTCATAAACGAGCCAGGCCGATGGGTGCCGAGCTCCACACTTGTGCAACTCCATTGAATGTTTCCGCTCCCTTGATGAAAACGTGAGTCGCAAAAAGGCGGTGGAGCTACTCTCTATAACGGAGCGAAATTCCTTTCCACAATTGCACACAAATGCTGTTGCCACGCATAGCGCAAATAGAATCATGCTGGGAATATGAAATTCTGCACGGTTGGAACCCATTATACATTGTAAGGGAATTTCACTGAGGTTTCGGAAAGGCCCTCACCACGCATCTGTCTTCAGCGTTCAAAAAAGTACAACCAAAACTGGTATTCTGTGAACTGACATCTGCTATAGGGTAGGTAAGATATTTTTTTCAGAAGATACAATTTGGCGGGAGTGGAAAAAGCTCAGGTCGAAAATTTGCAACAAAAAATGTGACTGCAGAAGCTCAAAAGAACCATAAGACTTCAGGAGGTCGTTCTACAAAAGATAAATCCTATAAGGCACGCACCTCCTTTGAAAGGTTATCAGATGTGTTGAAAAATAATATTTCAAAAAAGAATCTAAATGCGAAGGAAACGAAGATCAAAAGGAAACGTTTGTTTCTCGAATCACATGTTTGAAGGAGGCCTTCACATTTTTACATTTCTGAATCCTTAACGACTTTCTCATTTTCACGATCGCTCTCTCCACCCCCAATGGACCATGTTCATGGGGAGGAACGCTTACAACTCCGTTCAGAGTAAAGACTCAGAAGAAAGAAAGCAGACACGAATTTCGCGTCGGCAAGTGATTCTGCAAATATATATTTATTTTGCAATGGCCACCTTGTCCGAGTATCTTTTCCTTGGAAGATTCAGCCTGAAAGTATAGAAGCGCTTTTTTTCCCACAGTGCTGCCCTCGTTGGCTTCCATTGAGCTGTGCCTGATAAAGCGATGATTCTGTATGTTTTCGTATTCAGAAGTTGGGCAAAATCTAGTACAGGTTTGGTACTTAATTAAGCCTATAGTTTTAATTTGGGAAATTGGGGATTGTAGTGAAAATTTTTTCAAGCAATGCTCAGAACAGTGTTATTTTGAAACCGAGTCTTGGAAATATCTCATCACTAACGTGCTGATGTGTTTCTACATCGAATGAGGTTTGGTCTACAGTGCGGTGCAAAACTATAGAGCCACCAAAATTTTGGGATCCAGGAGATCAGACCTCAAACTTCGTGGAAAGTGAGCATAAGCAATGAATTCAGAGGGTTCAGAACCCTAGTACACATGATTCCAGAAAATTTCGTTCGTCCAATAATGATTGATGCGTCTTTTTCGGAAAACAGCCACTCTCAAGTGGTGCATAACTATAGAGCCACTGGCGGAAACAATAATTCATTGTAATTTCTATAACAAAGAAAAGAAAATCATCACACAGTCGCACCTCCTTTGTTGACACAAACATCAAAAATCCTATTTGGCATGCTGCTGAGTAGATTAGTGATAGCTGTTTGGCATACAGAAGCCCATGCGTACACAATGACAGTCTTCAGTTCAGAAATTAACGAAAATGTTGCGCCGCGTCTGTAAACCTTGCGCACAAGAATACACCACAGGTTCTCCATTGGATTTAAGTCAGGAAAACATGCGGGCCATTCCAGAACTTGCTTGATATAAGCCTCTAGCCCCTCGAAAGTTGACCGTGAGGCGTGAATCGAAGCGTGCTTCTGTTTAAACACGAGGCTTCCCGGCCGATGATGCTTAAGATAGGGCAGGTGATGGTCATTGAGCACTATTCGATAGTCTATGCTGTTCATCCGGCACGACACAAAGCCGAGGGCGACTCGTCCGTGACCATAGAACGCAGCCCAGACCAACAGACTTCCTCCGAAATTGCGCTTCGAGAAAAGTCTTTTTTCCTTTCGCATTGAACAAGTTGCTGATCGAGTATTTCCTAAAAGTCAATCAATTAGTTCTGGGAGCGTTTCAAAAACATGCTCGAACTGCTTACAAACTCCCCATGGATGTTATTTTTGGTACTGATCACGGATCTGAGGTCCGTTAGTGAATTTTCAAAAACCTCCAGTATAATTTGTTCAAAGATTCCTATGTGGAGACAATTTTGACGTAGAAACGTAGCTTTTCGATTCATGGATCGTTACGATGAATGTGACTCGGAGGTTTTTTCTAGAGATGATTGGGGGTGTCTAATACGAATGTAAAGACTGTTCATCAGTTTTCATAGGTTGCGGCACGTTACTGTATGTAAAGCCTAGCTCGCTCAGATGAGTCCGGGCGGAGCAAGCAGCGGAGCGGTCGGTCATGGCAAAATATCACAAAGATAAGGAGATTTTGACATGATACGCCCGTTGAACCCTACTTCGACCGGCTCAACATGAGGGAGCTGGGCTATATATGATACTTCGGCCAAGATATCAGATTTGCCTCGAAGGTTCTCTATGGGGGTTATTTAGAGGGGGGGGGGTGAAGAGGAGTTCGACGTTAATTTGTCGATTTCCCAAGAATTAAATTTGGCTACACGAGCTATGTGACATCTTACCCACCGTAATCTACAGCAGATTCAAGAATATCGACAAACGAAATCTAGATCCATGTTCAACACACTAATTTACCTTTGCATACAAGTTTCTTGCGAAATCCCAAGAAAGTTTTTGTAATACTCTAAATTGGCCTGATAGCAAACCATGAGTTTTTGAGCTTCGTGATTAACAGAGTATGAATGAATTCAGCAACAGCATCAGCACGTCGGCGCTCTGTCGAGTTCGACGATATGAGACCAACCAACGGCTTCAGTGCAAATCAAGTAACGAGGTACAAAATTTTCAGCTCAGGGAGAGAAAAAATGATTTACTCATGGTGTTCAAGGTCGGTTTCGATGCAGTCATTACCTAGTCGTGGAATAATCGGAGACATTCGATGCACTCCAATCGTTCAACCGCCTGATCCCGGAGATGTTGTTGTTATGGAGGCGCGGGTTGTACAGAAGAAGAAGGTCCCTGATCTGTCACTGATTAAAGAGGAACCGGAAGAAGCTCAGCCGCAGGAAGTTATGGGGTCGGTTCAATTTGTTATCGACATTTCAAGAAGATTTATTGAAATTGATACTGCAAGGAACATCTGAAATTATAAATTCTCTCCTTCCGACTCCTTAAAGATTTCTCTCCTAAATCTTCCCGTTTTTTATTGAGTTACGATTACTCAATTTGATAGTCTAATATTGTATAAATACTTTCACGGGGTACGTTTCCGCCCTTTGCGTTAGGGCTATAGGCATTAGTTCGCTGGGGTATTTCAGGGCAGTCTTCTTCTTTGCAGCCGCGAAGAGAGTAATTGCTATAGGTTCAGAAACTGGGCGACGAGCGTTGGATTCGTCCAAAGGTCTATTGTAGTTAATGTTGTAGGGTTCTTTGGACAGTTGAATAAGTGTAGGGTATTGTGGCCAGGACCACCACAGTCCGGGCAAACGTCGGGAGTGCTATTGTCGATCCTGTTCACGTAGGACTTCAGGAACGTTGAGTGCCCACAGCGCAACGAGGCTAGAGTGCATCTGGCACGTCTACTAAGCTGAGACTCAGACTCAGAAACTCGAGGCGGCACAGTACCCAGAATAGGATTAACAGCCGCTCTTTCCTGATACCCTCGAACGAACTGGGTGTGCTCATCGCGCAACAGACGGAGGCGTTCTTGATATGAATCGTGCCATCTTTGCAGATCGACTTTATCTGGAGCATCGGCAAAAGGTTTTCCGATGCCTCTCTCTCTCTCTTACAGGCTCAAGTACTCTCCAAGATAGGTGGTTGGGCTGCTTAACGATGTTAATGTACAGCTGCTGGGCCTGGAGCTGACAGTGCTCCTTTACTGGTAGCACCCGTGTCTCGGCGTGTAAATGCTCGATTGGCGAACTCCTAGCACATCCGGTGGCGATCCGAAGAGCAGCGTTTTGTACAAGCTGCACCTTAGTCCAGGATGGGTCCGATACTAAGTGCTGCCAAACCGGTGCCGCATATTCTAGGGCGGGCACCAGTATAGCCTTATACGTAGTAAGAATAGTTTCCTTACTGCTGCCCCATGATGTACCTCCCAGTGCCCTTAGCACATTGAGTTTAGCTCTTACAACTGCTTGCTTTTGCTCGGTGTTCTTGTGAAACTTCAGCGACGGATCGAGTATAAGGCCGAGTAGTTTGACGAAGCGAGCAGCAGGCAGGCGATCTCCACCCCAGCTGACATCGGGATGGGCGCTGTGCTCTTTGGGGTCCGTTGTGAAAACTGATACTGAAGACTTGGCAGCTGAGACAATGAGCATCTTGTTATCGAAATAGCTTTTCAAATCTATCAGGTACTCGTTGATCTTGCTCGCGGCCACTTGTATGTCACGGTTTTGGCACATGATAGTCATATCATCAGCGTAGGCGACAACTTTAATGTCCTGGGGAGGTGCCGGAATGTCCTCTAAGTACAGATTAAACAGAGCGGTCGATAAGACTCCGCCTTGCGGAACACCTGCAGCTATGGGGATACTTTTAGAGACATGATTTTGAAACATAACTTTTGCTCGACGGCCCTTGACGAATGCTGTTATCCAACGCTTCTGCCACGGTGGAATAGAGGACACTTCAGTATGTTATCCGATAGAATACCCAGGTTAACACTGTCGAATGCCTTTGTCAAGTCCAGGGCTACAGCAACGGTCCTGAGGGGCTTTCTCATGTTGAAGCCGTCGATGGCATAGCCAACGATTTCCGAAAGCGCCGTCGTGGTGGAATGTAGCTTCCTAAAGCCGTGCTGGTGATGCTGTTTCTCATTATGCTGAGCCAAATCATTGACGACAAGCTTTTCAGCAACCTTGGCTAGAGGTGACAAAAGGCTTATTGGCCTGTATCCTTTCGCTGATGACAGCGATTTACCGGGCTTAGGCAGAGGAATGACATTTGCTGTTTTCCAGTTTTGTGGCAGTGTGCAGGTTCGGAATGATGTGTTCATTAAATCAGTGATCAGCGAGAGAAATTCACTGGGGAGCTTCTTTAGGACTGCTGGACAGATTCCGTCAGGTCCAATGGCTTCGGAATTACGCATTTCCTTTATAATCTTCTCTACCTGCGCAGAAGTGAAGGCATCAGCCGTGCCCATAAGCGGAAGGCGGCACAGCTCCCTTACTGTCACTCGGTTTTGCGGGCCACGCTTCGCACATGTTATGAAGAAGCTCTTGCCCAGAGCGTAAGCGGCATCTTGTCCTGACTTGAATACATTGTTCTCAAACTCGATAGTAGATACGGTGGTGGGTGTGGTTTTTCCTGAGAGTTTTCTCAGGATTTTCCATGTAGCAGCACCATCTGCCTTGAAGTTCAATTTTTCAGTGAACTTCTGCCACTCGTCTTTTTTGTGCCTGTCCAAGTCTTTTCTAATCTCGTCGTCAGGTTCAATGACCTCCGGGTCCAGATGGTTGGCAGATCTCTTTTCATCTCTTGTCCTGATTTTCTGAAGTATTTCCCTGGTGACATTAGGGTAAAAAGTTTTCACACGTCCTTCTGGTATGGCCGCTTTCATAGCCTTCCGGATAGCGTCAGATATGTGACGCTCTTTCTGGTGCACATCGCCATTCCATGGATATTCAGCCGCTCGGTGAAGTGCAACCTCTCTGAATAGGCTCCAGTCTGCAAGGCCTAAATTGAGATAAGAACGGTGACGAATACCAGAATAAGGGGCTAGAGATTTTGAGAGATCAATATGGACGAAAATGGGAATGTGATCACTAGACAGAGTTGTAGAAGTGGACCACGAGCAGGCACTAGAAAGATTGGAGGAAACGAGCGAAATGTCTGGGCTAGAAGATCGGCCGATGGAAGGGAGGCGAGTGGGCTGATCATCGTTTAGGATAACCAGGTCGCACTCCTCCGCCCATTCCTCGACGTCCTCTCCTCTAACATCAGAGTCAAGTGAAGAGCAAAAGGTATGAGCATTGAAGTCGCCCGCGAAGACGACTGAGGGTGAGAGGGCGCAGTCGTTGAGTTGTTTTAGAAGAGGGATAGGATTATAGGTTGGGGGACAAGATGTAGTTGGGGGAATGTAGATGTTGAAGAGAGATAGGGGAGTTTTGAGAGGGAGATGGGTGGGGACGTACTCGAGAGTACCGTCCGTAGGGACATTGGGAATTAGGTGAGAAGGAAGAGTGGATAGTACAAAAGTTGAAACTCCTCCACCGAAAGACGATCTTGGAGCATGGTGTGAAGTATAGCCAGGGATATTTGGGTGAGAAGAGGTAGCAGAGGGGGAAAGTTTGGTTTCCTGAACCATTATAACATCTGGATGGTGAGTACGAGCAAAGAGAGAGAGCTCAGATAGTTAGGCACGAAGGCCGTTGAGATTTATATGTACAATAGAAAGTGGGCGATTGGAGGTAGAGGAATCAGAGTTGGAAGGTGAGGAGCATAGGACACAGCGAAAAGCAGAGTTATGATGCCTCACAGAACTGAGACCCGAACAGAAGAGATGCACCCACCTTTGGCATCCGAAGCACTGGACGCTTGTTTTACTCCACGTGACATCCTTGCCGCACGTGGCGCATGGGTACTTCTGAGCGGGTCCAGGATTCCTCTCCACGCCGGCCCTTTGTAGGAGAATCCTTAGGAGAGCTGAGGCCAGCCAGCATCTCTCCCATAGCAAAAACCCTCTTCGTGGAGGGGTTGATGTCGGTTTGCACGGAGTTGATGTTGCTTCCTCCACACGGCCACGGCACGAACGTACGACATCTCGGCAGCTTCAGGGCAGTGAAAGGCGAAAAGGAATGTTACCCGTACTTGTGATTTCAAAATTACGCATCTTCTTGATCTTCTCCGCTTGCATTTGATATTTGTTCAGTTTCACCTACTAGTTTCAAATACAAAAAAATAAAGGAGGTAGTTCTTGGCGTTGATCAATGCTTCTGGGGATGCGCCACACCCTCGACTTCCAAATTACAGAGGCTCCTGAATGTGTATTGGGCCTGTACAATGACTTGCGGGGTCTGGCCAATGTACGAATCAGTGTCTTTATCTTTCCAGGCGAGTGTGGCACCGACTTGTCGGCTCCGCAGTGATAGAAGGCTTGATTGGCCTAGGGCGAGGATCGATCACTCGACTGTGTGCGTGACAGTGGCGCATCTAGCCATTGCCCTACACGCGTACTTGCAATCTAAAATATACAGTTTCGGCCTTGCTGTCTCTCCAGACTCGCTTCCACGGCGAAACTTCAAAGTTAAGTAGTGTGAGCAAGTCCCAAATTAATAGGATCTATTTTGCCACTTATCGACCATTTTGAAGAGATCCCGAGTTTTGCCATTTGTTTACTATTAAGCTACTATACTATCGAATGGGGACTAAGTTTGTACATAACCTCATAGTTTCGCAGCCGAAACGGGTGTGATAAGGAACAAAAGACCGAAATTGGAAATTCAAAAAAAAAACGCGGAAATTTTAGTGATCACACTGCTTATTGTTAGAGAATTTTCGCAAGCGTTGTTACCTAACCCTTAAAAGGTCCGAATGCCCTCTTTTTATGGGCAGCTTTGATAGCTTGCCTCAAAGTCAAGAAAAGCACTCGAAGATGTCCAGTATTGAGGATTACAATGGAGTTCCAACACGCGATTTGAGAACTACTGGGTTTTTCTCACAGCTGAAAGAAGGTTCTGGTAGAGAACAATATGCGCCTTCGAACGATATAGCAGATTTGACCGAAAGATCAACCCTCAAATTTTCTAAATTAAACAAATTCAAAAGGCGAGAGACTTTTCTGACAATCTAATGGATTTGTTTCACTGAAACCGGATCCACGTTATTTGATGTTTCCAAGTAACTATCCAAGAATTTGTTGAGCTTGATTTCAATTTCAACTTTGTATATTTTGGCAGCGTCCAGGTCCCATTCCCCGAAAGCTACTTGTGCAGCTATAACAGTGCTGACGTTTTTCCTCTTCAGATCCCCGAATTCCTTCCGCCCAAATCGCAATCAGTGGTCAGAAACTGCTTTCGGTAGAAAAATGGACACTATTTCTGAAGACGACAGGGAGAATAATGTGAGCAAGCAGAGCCGCGCCAATGAGACCGAACTACTCGTCCAGTCATGCGATGAAGAGCTTCTCGCTCAGGGACTCTATGATTATAGGTATGGCTTTAGGACCACGGCATACTCGTTTCACCAGAGAAACAGGCACCGAATTTTTGAATAATCTTTATCGTGAAGAATTCTAGCAACTAAACATGTGCATTGGCCCGTCTTATTTTTAAAGAGTTTTCGGTACAATGAACAGAAAACAAATTCACTTACCTATAGATTCTGAAGCGGGGCAAACGCAGTCTCGTGAAACACACCAACAGGCATAATTGAATTTTTCAGAGACTTCTTCAAACAGCTTTTTTAGGTATTTAAGAGTTCTGTAGGACTTACCTACCCAAAGTCATCGAAAACTAGAATACGATTTTTTTTTGGTGAAAACTGACTTTAATTGCAATAGAGCTTATTTTCTACTCATTTAGATATCCAGACACGCCGACAGATCTTCTCGAGCAGTGGAAGGAATTGCGCACGAACTAATCTGAACAGAAGTCGAGCGTGTTCGATTCAACTAACATGGAAACCGTTTTATTCACCATTCGTGACAGTTGATATTCGAATTATCCAGCTCGGTTTGACTTTGAAGCTGCCCCACAATGATACATATGCGTTTATTGCACTATTTCATTCATTTTTGTTTGTTAGACAACCGTTTTATTCTATTTGTCATCACCACATAGATAATATGGACATAATATAGTCGATATGGGACATTACCACTACCTGTGTTCACATTCACAAAAGACCCGAGTGAATCTCTTTTCGGTGGTGATGCAATGCATAGCGTGCAGGTTTTAGCAGTGCATGTGTTTTAGTCATATGGGTTGCGTTGATCACCCTGTATGATTGACTTATCTATCTATTTACACCCTGTGAATTAAGGAAAAATAAAGAATTGTTGATTTTATTGTTCTTCTTCTCTGCAGCCACAAGGAGGACTGTCGTAGGTTCAGGAACAGGGGCACCAGCGTAGAATTCGTCCGTGATTCCATCGCACAGTCGGTACGGATCGCGCTGATACTTTGCGTTCCTTTTCGCGCAAACACACAACAAGGAACGCCGAATACCAATGACATCCCTGCAGAATGTAAACACTCTCTATTGCGGAGTGAATTATCTGGCTGTTATGCGCATTTGTCTGCGCGCGTATTTCTGAAGATTGAAGGAATCTGAAGTAGTCTTTCAAAAATCTGGAAACGGACCGCATAACCGTCATCAGTGCCCAAAATAATCTCCGTGGGCAAAGTTGAAGTGAACACCCATTTTCAAACTTTTCACAGAGTGCTAGCGTTTCCCATTGGTATGTTATAGTTTGAGCATTTACTTACATATATCAACTAGGCCGGGACCATGCTTCCAGCGAAGAGCGACGCGATGCAATGTTAACCATCTATGTTGATCAAAAATCAATATGCCTGCTATGCGCTGTCGCTGGTCGTGGGAGGTAGTATGTCCCCGGCCTTAGGAGGCACAGAAAGCGTTCAAGAAAAATATTCCACATTTAACTTAAAATTCGCAAAGGGAAGTTATTTGGGGAGCTGATCACGATCTGAGGTTGGATTGTGGATTTTCCTACGTTTTTGACTAGAGTCTAGCTTAAAGGCAGCATACACGCTCGTAAACGTGATTGAGATAACTGCGGTAATAGAATGGTATGACTCAGAACACAACGCCTACGCATTTCGAAGCGTGAAAACCGACCCACAATGCCGTTACAGGAGTAACAAGTTTGACCCCGCCCGTATTTTCACGCCCCCTGTATTTGGTTTTTTCCTCTAACTCAGGGTTGCTGGGTCATCTTCGCCGTCAGTGACGTGTGAGGTTCAATTGTTAGGCAATCCACCAACAGTACCGACGGTGAAGATGACCCAACATTCTTGCATTGCAGGAAAAGCGCAACTTATAGGCAGTGTACACGATTAAAACCGTTTCTCGGTTCCCCTGCTTATTTTAAAAACGGCTCCATGCTGATTCCAATGATGTCTCTGAAATCGCACAAGACCTTCAGGGAACGGAGTTATGGTCCCTCAAAAATTGAGATAAAGAAACATAGTGGACGAGCTGTCCGAGGCTTGTAACTTCCGTCTTTTGCAGCCGATGTATGCGAGCTGACCTGAGTAAAGAGAGAAGTTGAGAATAAAGGGAAGAACGGGGATAATGATCGGAAATCATCGCTCATCTCACGATCTCGAGCATTCATTTGTTCACGTCGGTGGGCGTGTGCTGCGCCTTTGGGGTTTGCCTTGCGCCCGAAGTGGCAATTTCGGGCTCTTTTGTAGCTTTTCCTGGCTCGTTTTCTTGCGTTCTTTCGACGTCAACGTTACAGTGTGCCCCTCCACTACCCATTCCTGATAAAAACTGAAACACATTTTTTATCGTGAACACTGCCTTTAAGGGGCGTGAAAATACGGGCGGGGTCAAACTTGCTACTCCTGTAACGGCATTGTGGGTCGTTGTTGACGCTTCGAAATGCGTTGGCGTAGTGTTCTGAGCCATACCATTCTATCGTCGATCACTACTCGGGAGATCGCCGCGTCGAACACATGGGGCACGCACGCAAGCGAGGAGGTAGTGATAGGGGCTGAGCAGAGTGCCACCGCGGCGCGGTCTGATGATGGAGAGCCGAATTGATAGATCGCCGCGATCTATCAATACGGCGCTCAATCATCAGGCCGCGCCGCGCCGCGGTGGCACTCTGCTCAGCCCCATAGGATCATTACCTCCTCGCTTGCGTGCGTGCCACATGTGTTCGACGCAGCGATATCTCGAGCAGTGATCGATCATATTTCCGTAGTTACCTGGATCACGTTTACGAGCGTGTATGCTGCCTTTAACATCGGGAAGAAAATTCGAGGTCAAAACGTGACTTTTGACGATTTCCGGGACGCTACGATAGATGCGGCCCAAAATGCTTCACTGGGGATCATTTGGAGTGCTAAACACGATTCTGAGGTCAGTTTATTCATTTTTTGACAGCTTACGTTAGATTACGGTGGGTATATGGTAATCTGTTAAAGGTCTCAGATTTGGTTCAAAATTTCTATGCGAGGGTTATTCGGTGTGTTGAATACGAACTCGTTGTACATTCATCAATTCTCGAATCATTAAGGTAGGTTTTGCCTCTTAAATGGCATTGCACCTACCGTAACCTACAGTAAAGCTGAGAATTTCGAAAAGTGGACCCTAGAACAAGTCGTTGAAGCAAGGAATTTCACAGGCGTCACCGTCAACCGTTAAAGTATTTCAAAATATTTTTGATTTTTTCCTTCTTAATGGCATTGCCAAATCGTAACTTTTCCCAGGAAGCTAAATTTTCAGAAATATGTAGCTTCTTTCAGAGCGAGTATAAACAGCTGCAAAAAACATATTAGAAACTCTACGTCTTAAGGTAGTTCTAGAAAAGTAATGTCATTCGAAAAGGCCACTTTCATCAAATGGGGTGCCTTTGTTACGCAGTCAAATAGTGCCCTGTTAGCAGGCGCGCTACAATGAGAACGTCGCAGCGCAGATTCTCGCATCTGGCGAAAATTAGAACTTCTTCCCAACTGCTCGATCGATATCGCCGGGGCCGGGCTGGGCGCGACCGACTCGCACGTACATGGGATCAATGCTATTCATCGTCCTGCTAATAGGCGATCGTCCTGCAATCGTTTCTCATTATCCTTCCATCCGGTGCATTCCCTCAAACTTCCAAAGTGCATTAGAATTTGCTTCCTCGAACCGTTTGTGGGATGTGCTCCTTCCAACACGTCAGAAAATGCTATCGCTCTCGCCATTCGAGGTTGGGCCGGTATAACACTACTGTCTTCTTCGTCCTTGTGTACTCGTCTGATGATTAGCTTCATCGCGAGACCCTGCTGCTGGCTGAAACTGATGAGGCGCTAGCATAATACGTGACTGGGGGAGAAATGCCGGGCCGGACCGATTGCCACTCGTGTTTGATCACACGATATTGGCGATTGTTCCGTCGTGATTAAAGGGTGGGCGGGTCAGATTAGCCAGCAGCCGATAGCCCGGGGTTTTTCTCCTTTGAGGGATGGTGTAGCCGCAGGGCAGGAA
This sequence comes from Aplectana chamaeleonis, assembly GCA_029168955.1. Classification (NCBI taxonomy): domain Eukaryota; kingdom Metazoa; phylum Nematoda; class Chromadorea; order Rhabditida; family Cosmocercidae; genus Aplectana; species Aplectana chamaeleonis. The sequence continues at coordinate 1,963,359 of JAPDOI010000058.1, read as the reverse complement.
ATCCCCGGGATGTCGACTGCTGGTTGATATGACCAACCCAGTATAGTTGTACAATTTCGAAAAAATGTTGAACGAACGAAAATTGAAATTTTTTCGTTCAAAATATTTTCGAACGAACGAAAAATGAAAAAATTCGTTCGAAAATTTTTTCGAATGAACGAATAATGAAAAAATTTCGTTCGAAAACATTTCGAACGAACGAAAATTGAAAAAAATTCTTTCGAAAAAATTTTGAACGAACGAAATTTGAAAAAATTTCGTTCGATGAAATTTCGAACGAACGGAATCTGAAAAAAATTCGTTCGACGCATTTTCGAACGAACGAAAAAAATTTTGAAAAATCTTTCGAAAATTTCGTTCGTGTACAACTATACAACCGAACAGTCGATCACGCTGAATCGATTGCGAATGCGATGATGTCTCAACGCAGTGGCAATATGTCCGGTCCGGCATTTCGTGTTTACATAATACTTGATGTGATATCAATTTTTCCTCTTTTATATCGGTCATTTTTTCAGCACAAGTCCACGAGTAGTTAGCCCTAAAACGTAGGTCGGAAACCGTAGAAGTGATGCGGGGTCAAAAATTTCACTCAATTTCGACTTCGGTGCAAGGGGAGATAGAAGTACGGGCGGAGTTTATCCTGCAGTCGGCTAATCGGCAAAGCCGAATTTAGTTTCACATCAAAATATAGAGGTAGTTTTTGAAAATCTCAAACTGTTTCTCGTTTTTTTTTTCTGTCGGGGCCGCTTAAGTGTACGGAATTTTGAAACTCGTGAATACTATTTTATAGTAGCAAAATGAGCTCGCAGAGGTCCTTCAATGGCCAAATTGCATTTTTTCCTAAATTTCTGAAGAGTGACATCATCTCTCATATCCCCTTCATCACAGTAATCGAAACACAGAAAAAATGTTTGAGCACTGTACTCGGTTGGATTACGGTGCTTAACACTTAATGGACCGCTTGTCCACAATGCGCACCCATGCCAAAAACTCGATTTTTTCGTTTTACTTCAAGAGAAACGGATTCCTTCTAATTATTGCTTCTATATCTCGGTGCTATGTGGGAAGGGGGGGGCCCTATGGCGCGATGGACTTGGCCACGCCCATTCTACTGTGCCGCACTAAATTTGAGCACCTACAGGGGTTTCCTCCTGCCAAAATCAGGAGAGTCATTGCGGCACGGAAAAAGGGGCGTGGCCAAGTGTGATACAACAGCGCCCCCCCCCCTCCCACATAGCACTTATATCTCTGCTTAATACAACTTTCATAATTGGTATGCAGATAGTAAGCGCCAAATATCTCCTTTTGATTTGGGCAATTACAACAAAAAAATCAATTTAAAAACTCCCTGAAAAGATTGACCGTGGAGCGCGCGGTCTCCTAAGTGCTATACGATTTTTCCCTGTGTTTCAGTTACTGTTCGGACGCAAGGGGGTGGAGGGGTGTCGCAAAATATGTGTCTAAAAGTGAAATTTGGCTTGTTTGGGAGAGGGATTGTGATAATTTGGTACTGATTTAGATCTCTTGTTGGGAGGAGGGATGAGGCCCATTTTCTCAGCCTTCGCTGCGCCTATGATAGGTCAGCGGCAGTAAATTGGCCGTGTAACTCCCTCCCAGCAAAGGATCTAAATAAGAATCGAAAATTTTACCCTTAAGTTTCACCGACGGAAGGGGTTTATGAAAATTTCCCACACTTTTTGATTTTTTTTTTGGAGACTAAGGAAGGGCCATAGTCGATCGCAACGTCCTGCTGGACTCTGATCAAGAGAGAATGTAATCGGTCGGTGCGACATGTGCCGGGGTCAAGCGGAGCGTTGCGTATATTTTCGAAATCGGAGCCACCTCCCGTCACATTTTTTTTCCCAAAATCCGAAATTCTTGCGATCCCTCCTTCCCGAGTCCGGCCAGATTATAGTTAATTACTAAAAGTGTCAGACGCCGAAAATTGGTTCAGTAGTTGAGCCCAAGCGCCTAAAACCGAATGCTACGATCCTTCCCTTGGGGACCAAAAGTAATCGAGAATTTATGGATATCCACGAGATTCTCATTTTTGGACCGAAATTTTCGCGATCCCCTCTAACATTCACTTTCGAAACCAGATTTTTGCCACCCACCGTTGCGAAATTTTGCAACCCCGCTTGACTCTGATATGTGCCGAATGTAACTGGATCAGTATAGGGTAAAAGCTGTGAAACTTGAACGCTTTCAAGCGAAGCTCTGTGAAATAAGGCTAGTAATTGATAGATTTGAAGGAAACAAGCCATTGAAGCTACTTCCCGGATGTGGAATTCGATATGATAATTTCAAAGAGGTGACATTTCCACTAGTTTTTCTCAAGCGGGCCCAAAATTTAATTGCTGTTGAGGACAAAGGTACTGCGTACTGATTTAGTTCATTATCTGGAGTCTATATGACGATTTAGATCGGAGGTTTTGTGGCCAAGGGATGGCGGAGGAGCTAAATTGCGATCTGGATGAAGGCTCACATCATGGGCGCTCTGATGGCGGCTCCAAATCCAGTGCAGAGGATGTTCCAGGTTCGTTATAGTTGAAGCATAATATATATATATATATATGTATTGAAGGCAGAATATTCAGATTTTTTTGAATAGGTCTGTATTTTCTTGGGGATGCTTTCCGTCTAATTATACCAATTTTTATTCTGCGCTGGGGCTTTGAGCAATTTTGTGGAGCTGCAGGGGTTCCTTTGATTTATATGGGGACAGCTGCGTCCCCTGTTTTCTAACGAAAATCTCCGAAAAATGTTAAGAATTCTACGTTCCCCTTAGGTGATTTTTTCGGCGATTTCGGGGCTGAGAATTTCCACTACAAAACGTCATTCACTAGTATTTTAAAAGATCAAATGTTTCTTCGCGAAGGCAGGTTTCCTGTTTTCATTGAACATTCATCGAAACCAAGACATACGTAAAGTGTAAAGACTAACAAGGGAAGTGTCGTTGCCGGAGAGCTGGTCCGTGCCTGTTTTTTCACCAACTGAAAATTTCGCACCAACCCAGGTTTCCTTCCCCTTCCAAATTAGGGAGAGTAAGAAGGCCTCAGAAGTGGAACTTCTTCATCGAATTGATTGCCAATTTGAGCTTAACCTTGGGTATCAGAACTTGAAAGATGGCGGCGCGGACCAGTTCTCATGTAATCCATTTTTTTGGGTGTTTCAAAAATTTTTTCGGATTTTGCTCAAGACTTGTATGCAAGGGTAATCCAGGGCGATGAAAACGAATCTGGTCTCTTTTTGTTCAAATTCTGAGGTTTGCTGTAGGTTGCGTAGGTACCATGCGATTTAGGGGGCCAAACCCACCTTAGTATTTTGAAAATCGACGAACGGATGTTAAATTCGTATTCACCACCCCGAATAACCGTAACAATTTTTGAGTCAAATCTGAGACTTTGACCAAACTACCGCATACCCAATGTAGTCTACCGTAATCTGTCAAAAATCGATAAATGGACTCTAGATTCGTGTTTAGCACTCCAAATACCTAGAGAATGATGATTTTGAGGGAAATATCTATGGTAGAAATCCGGAAATCCCGAAAGTGGCGTTTTTCCCTCGAAATTTTTCCCAATTGGGAAGCTTCGAACGAAATTAGCTGAAAGCTTTGGAAAATCGACTAATAAACCACACATTCGTGATCAGCGCCCCAAAAAAACCCACCTGAGAGGATTTTAAGTCAAATCTGGAACCTTTTTCTAGAACGCTTCCAGAGCCCTCTAATTGGTATAACCGAAAATCCGTGTAAGTCCAAAACGCTATTAGTCTGGGCAAAGTTCGGAAAATGTGCCTCTACCCAAACTTTGCTCAGGGGGGTAGTTTTGGGCGCTGAACACATTTATGAGGTCCGTTTACAGATTTTCCGAAAACTAATGCGCGTTTTGGCTGGTACAAAAGGCACAAAAAACGCCTCAAACACTTTCCCCGTGTAAGAACACATTTCTATTTTTAACGCAATTTAAAAGTGATCGAGTTCTACTGGACGCGTCAATGAATTGCGTTTTGTTTTTGACTTCATCCGTATATTGTGCAAAAGACTAAGTAAATGAGTAAAAAACACTGCGACTTGTACCTAAACCCGATAGATTCTCGTTCAACACTTTAGGTAACCATCCCTTTAGCTCTAAGTTAGGGACAAAAGACGTCATGTGACACTTTGATTCTATGAATGAATAGTAAACGCAACATTTCTTCAGTTGAAGCATGTGATTCGAAGGAGAGTGCGCCACCGTCGCTAGAGAAACTGGAGGATGTTCTGGATCTTGACTACGATGAAGGTTCCCCATCTAATGCAGCTCAGGAGAGGGGCGACGAAGGCGAAGAAGTGGGTTTTTCTAGAGTTCCACACAAATATGGTGGACGTCATGCGTAACCCTTTCTGTACATGCTCTGGAGGAGGTCGAGATCGGCCTGATATTATCAATACAATAATGATGATGATAATAATTTTATAATATTCCGTGGCTATTTTCAATTTTATATAATATTCTATAAAATCAAAATTTTCTGTACGGCTGAGTCCTATTTTGATTGATGAGCGGTGAAGTCCCCGAGCCGCCCACCCCTTACCGGTTATGATAACCGAGGGTGCTTTACTCCGACGAAAATACATAACAGTATTTCTATTTACACAGGTGTTATTTTTAAGAGTTCTGATGGAGAAATAGAGGACTCAAGCGACGAAGCCAAGCAGAACGGAGAAGATGACGAAGACAAGGAGGAAGGCGAAATTGTGGAAAGCGATGGTGAAGATGGCGAGATCAACGAATCAAAAACGGCGAAGATTCCCATTGAGGTAGTGCTCTTACCTTTCGTTTATTCTACAAAGATAATCCCCGTTTCTAAGAATCTTCTCGTCTCGCATCCCGTAAAACTAGTTCAACTTCGATTTTTTGAAAGTTCAGTGCGCGGATTGGTACTGAACGCTTTGCGGTGTAATATTAGTGTCTCATCGAAGTGCAGTCTCTCATCGTTGAACGAACATTAGATCTTTTTGAGAGCTTGATATTATCGCCAAATCAGATCCGCGCGATTTCTTGAATGATGCGATTTTTTCGGAGATTCCCACTCTGCAGTTTCCTGTCAGGCGAAGACTCCAAGACAACAACTTTCATAGTCAGGTACTACAAGGAATTCACTAAAAGGAGGAACTTAAAATTTGAAAGGAGGATCAGATTTAGGATCTCTCAGTTTCTAAAAATCGGTGTAGGTGGAGATGCGTCTTCTGCGACCCCACGGAAAAAGGAAGAGATTTGACTTGTAAGCAGGTGTATGTATAAGGGATATAGCAAGCAATGAGGCTATGCATCTGATCGAGTTCTGGTTTGTAGTGCTATTACTCTAAATTATCGGATGTCTCCTCAAGTCAGGGCCAAGCGGGGTTGCAAAATTTCGGAACGGGGTGAGGCGGACGTTGCAAAAATTTTGGTCCGAAAATGAAGGTGAGGGGAATATCGCAAGAATCTAGGTCCAAATATCAAAATTTGGTGAAGATGTCCCACCCAAAAAGTTCTCGGTATTTTTGGTCACCAAAGGAAATTATCGTATCATCGCTCAGGTTTTAACCGCTTGAATTTTCCGCACCTGACAGTCACGGTCAAGCGGGGCGCTGTGTAATGTCCGAAATCCAGGGCGACCCCCCCACCTCCAGCTATCAATTTTTTCCCGAAAATCCAAAATTTTTTTGCGACCCCCTCCTCGAGGTGCAATATTTGGGCAATTTTTTTCCACAAAAAAGTTGTGGTATGAAGTACTGAAAAGTTACTTTATGGTGTTCAATGACCGTTATTTTCAGTTTCCAATCACTTCCAGAAATTTTCATTTTCGAGCCCAATTTTTTTGCGACCCCCTTCCATCACCGTTGAGAAATTTCGCAACCCCGCTTCGCCTTGCTGACAGTTTTAGCAAGTTTTCTGTCTAGAAATCGCGCCTCGAGGGGGATCGCAATTTTTTTTCGATTTCGGAAGATAAATTTGATGATGAGGGGGTCGCTCCGATTTCGAAAAATTCCGCAACGCACCGCTTGACCCTGCCTCACGTTCCGACTTTATTTGTATATGTTTATTATATTCATTAAGGCAAATGCGTGAGAACAGAATACAGAGAAAAAACAAATGCAATGAAAGAAAACAATGATTTTCGAATAGAGCAAATTTCTTCCTACCTTTCATACACCTTGCTGATCTATCTCAAGAAAATAAAAAGCAATGGGATGGGGACTCTACACATAGAGGGGGGATTTTTCCCGTTCTTGCAGTCCGACACATCACGCTACTCAATGCAAGCGAAGTGGTCTCGAGTGGAATCAGAGCCACAAGGGGCGTGACAACTTCTCCCTCGGTGTATGGAGAGCCCCTATCCCAAAAGCAATGGAAATTTCAAGTTTCTATCTAAGAAGAGCTTGAGATACCCATCATCTAAACTGGCCCTGGGGGAGAGTCTTTCCTTCTTTTGTTTGTAGGCATGGTCAAACGAGGTTGAGGAATTTCGCAACGGGGGTGGGGAGGGGGTCGCAAAAATTTCAGCCCGAAAATGAAGGCTAGGGGCATCGCAAAATTTTCAGTTAAAAAATGAAAATTTGGTGAAGATCTTCCAAAATTTTTTGACATTGTTGGTCTTTTTCGACGTCTGACAGTTTCAGTAATCAAATATAAACTGCCCAGAAATTGCGCCTAGGGGGAGGGGTCGCAAAAATTTTGGAAAAAAAAGTTTGATGGTGAGGGGGTCGCTTCGATTTCGAAAAATTACGCAACGCCCCGCTTGACCCTGTTTGTAGGGTGGGGTTTTGTAGGATTGTTCAACTGCTGTCACCTTAGAAAGTTTCCGCCGCTTCCAATTCTTCTAGCTTTCTGGTTGGAGGCGTGCAGGGTTGAGAAAGGTTGCGCCTTATCGCAACAGGGTTCGTAAAAATTCCGAAAATTTCTCGGAGAAAAGTTAAAAATTCGTGGGGGTCGTAAAATTTTTGGAGAAGAATTTCCTTCCAAACCATTTGGTAAGGTAAATTGAGGTAGTGATAGCCTCCCTCTATAGTGATATCGCAGCGCAAGAACAGCTGTGTCTACAGAGGCCGTCATGGAACTCTACGTTACGGTGGGGTATACGGTAGTTTGGGCAAAGTATCAGATTTCACTCAACATGTCTTCACTTGGGTTGGTTATTCGATGTGTTGGATACAAATCTGACGTCTTTTTGTCGAGTGGGGAGGTCGTGGATTTTTTTTTTCAGAATTTTTGGTCGACAGGGGGGTCGTAGCTCACGATCAGCAGAAAATTGTCCCAACGGCCCTGCTCAACCCTTCAGCCGCCTCATTCCATAATCGCAAGCAAAGCTACGAGTGCGTATGCCGTATTTCAATTCTAATTTGATCCGTCGCTGTAGTGAAACTTGTTTCTAGAGTTCGTGGTGATAGTACTCGCAATTGTCTCAGTTGTCAGTCATGTTGAATGATTATCTCAATCGTGATGCTTTTAGGCTCGTCTCAGTCGTCCTGTTCCGATTCGAGATCGACCGAAAAAAATTCGGTCAATTTGTCCGTACGAGATCAATGGTTCCTGTACATGGGGTCCAGACTGCAAATACTTTCATCGCAATAAGGTGCGAATTTTTCCGTTTTTTTCAAAGCTCAGATGGCGTTCATTTCTTCTTCGAAGGCCACAGAAACATACCATAGCGTTGTCATTCGAGAGCTTGTCTTGCGAATGTTTCAATTTACACCCGTGTTGATTTTATAATGATGTTCCGTTTTTAGGAAGCTGGCCGTCTCTTCAGCAAAGGAAAACCGACGGAAGGTTTGTCCGACAGTCTTGTTGCGCTCAGTTTCGTCACATAAAATTTCAAAGCAGCGAAAAGTTCTCTTCTTGCAGGTCATGGTAGGGGCTCAGTCGGGCGCACCATATTGATAAGCAACGACCGCTACAAAATTGTTAATGAGGGCAATAACTCGCTCACTGCTGTGCTTAGGCTTGCTCACATGCTCGTAAGCGTAGTTAATGCGATAACACAATTGGACTCGTTCGGCTTCACCCCTTAGCGCCAATACCCAATGTCAAAAACCGGAGCTTGCTATAGAAATTCGTGCTGTAGTTATCGCAAAGTACCTGATTTGTACCTAAAACTGCATGTAGAATCCGAACATGCAATGCTGGCGTTACGGGTTAGCATTGTCTCACATATACCACTAGACACGCAGCTCTGGCACTCGTCAGCTAGCTAAAACAAGATTGGAACCATGACCTCATTCGGCTCTATTAAGTAGTGGCGCTGTCCTGGAGCATTGAATTTTGAATGGCTACGATTATATCTGAATTGATGTGGTTAATAATAATGCGATAGGGTTTCTATGCTTCTATTTTCAACTACAGCTCATGTAGCCCAATTTTGTTGCGAATTTCGAAATCATTCTGTCGGGATATGCTAAACCTTTCACATGAATGTTTTGGACCTGTTTTTTTCCTCCGATTTCAGTCAACCGTTTAGTTCAATTGTGTTCAGAGAGCTCATGGGAACGTGGCCTTCGTGAAGCACGGGAAGCCATGCGAAGGGCTTCTAAAAAGCGTCAAGAACCTGAGTTTGAAACGAAGCGGCTAACTGCTGCACCAACGGGGGAGCGCATGAGGAATGCTCGTGATTCCGATTCGGAGGACGGTTCTTCTCCTCGCAGGTAGTATTCGTCATTTTTACAGTAGATTTATTTGATTTTATCACATAATGCTAACTAACATGCTTTCAAGGCGTTCCCCACATTCGTCGCGTCATCAAATTCCCTCATTATTAGACATCAGCACACAAGCACCGCCAAGGTACCAGAGTCGATCCTCATCGCACAAAGGTGAGATCATCGCCCGACTTGAAATTCGTATGGAAATCACGGTATAATTTCGAAAGCAAAATCATGTATGCTATTGTGTAAGCCGTATCCGAATCTTTCACACTAACAAGAGCAGCATCGGGAGAGTTGAAAGCATCTGCGAGAAAGAATTACTTTGTAAGTATTTTCTTGGGACTCTACAGTACATTTGCGTACTCTATCGTCCCGAGCTGCTGGTTTAAAAAACTGACTTACTTCAAGCTTCGCAAAAAGGAAAAGGTACCTATCAGGCAACTTCTCTTATATTTCGAAAAATTGTTCGGAATCAGGTCCAGTCTTGTATGTAGGGGTAAAATTTTAGCCAAATCTGAGACTGACAAAAATACCATATATTCTCCGCAATATACAGCAGTTCATCGAAAGTCGATGAATGGACCACAGATTAGGGTTAGGCAGTCTAATCTACCCTCAGAGCAAAAAAACTGGGTCACATCTATAGCATATAGCATTCTGGAAATCGTCAAAAGTCTCATTTTGCCTTCAAATTTTTCTTCAATGGGAAGTTTCAAACGAGGTATGTCGAAAATTTTGAAAAATCGAGTAATGAACCTCAGATTAGTGATAAGCACCTCAAAAAAGCCGCGTGGGAGAATTTCCAGTCACACATGGAACATTTTTCGCCAACGCTTTCACCATAACTTGGTACTTTCATACCCGTTTGACGCGTTACTGTGTCGTTTAGGGCTGACGATTTATACCGCAGTGACGTAGGAACGAAGTTACAATGATATTCATCGTAAAGCTGAAAATGGGACAAATTTTTATTGGAAGATTGGTATCAGATGTTCTTTCTAAGGGCAGTGGCAAGGAAACGACTGAAAAAGCGTGGTACGAATCAAGTAGTGCATCCAGCAATCTAACTTTAACAAGGGCTGTGATGATTGTAGTAATGTTACACAAGAAATTAGAAGGTATTCATTTTGTGTAGCATAATCTCAACATTAACAATAATTTGATATTTAAAGTCATTCCTCGAAGAAAAACTGCCCTAACGCTTAATCATGATTTCGAATTCGACTTAGATGTGGTGTTGGCATTCTATTGTGCAACAACGCGCTGCTGTATAAAGCGAGGGTTACGGTAGCGGGTGATCGCAACTGTTGCTTTTTGTTTTGTTCTTTTGATTGATATAAGTAAACACTCTACCAGCAATAGGTACAAGTCAAAACGCTCATCACTCTGCATAAAGTTCGAAAGTGTGTTTTTCACCCAAATTTTGTCCTCGGGGGGGGGGCATTTCAGGCACTTAGCGCGATTGTGAGATTAGTTCCCCGGATTATTGAGAGATTACGGCGTGTTTTGAAAGTTACAATAGGTATCTTAACGACCATCTCGTACTTATTACTTATCGAAATCAAAACCTCGGGAGTGGATAGTACGGAGGTTTACTATAGAGGCTCAAATGATACCAACAAGGTGATCTTTGAAAACATGAAACAGTACAGTAGAGGCTTTCTAATCGCTGTGTTTTCGAATATACGCGCTCCGCCTATGATCGCCATTGCCACTTTGCATTATGGACTCTCTCTCTCTCTCTCTCCCCTGTGGTTCTTTACCAGTCTCAATCTTCGGGGAACAAAAAATGTAACGAAGCTTATTTTTTTCAAACCCTCCCTGCAAAGAAACATGGGGCGGTTTTGTGTTGCGCATTTCTTCAACTTGTTAGTCGTATTGTTTCTTCTAAATTTAGATTTGGGTCCACAAGTTCGCTATCCTTGCGGTAGACCGCAGCGTCGCAGCGATGAGAGACGAGTTGTTGGTGAAGGCGGTGGTCAACAATCCACGCGTCAAAACAGGGGCAGAGAGTCAGCTCAGCGATCACGTCATGACTCACCCGCGTGCACAAAGGCAAGCCGTAGTGGAAGGTATATCTGAACGGCTTAGAGAAATTGTGATGTGGATAATTTTCAAGGTAACAAGTTCTAGGATATCTCCTTCGCTTGATGTGTCTCCCATAAGTAGCGACTCTTCGATTTCACCGATTCGAAGCCCGCACAGATCAGTCAGCACCAAGTTTGACAAAAATGGTAACGGTAACATTTTCATTCTGGGGTTCCGTTTCTAAGATGCTATTTTTTTAGTAAAAAAGAAGGCGCAAGGCGGTAGCGCAATGGGCGATGTAACAGATCCATGGGCTCGGAAGAAGAAGTCAAGCGCGTTGATTCGAGGAAACAAAGAGGAGAAATCGAGGGCACGTTCGTCAAGCGATAGCTCGTGCGTTTATTTGAGTTTTGTGTGCTATTATAACAAGAATTTTTGCCGACTTTTCGTTTTCATGTGATTGATGATTTTAAAACTTTTCTAGAACGACTTCATCGAACAGTCATGAGAAGAGTAGGCGTGCACCAGCATCTTCTGGCTCCTCTCGTCCGAATCGTAGACATCGAGCGTCTCCAAATTCTAAGGTTCTGTTGATGTTTTAGATTTCAATGCTTTTTTATGAATAGCAAGATATCACAAAGTAGCTGAGTTGTTCGCAAAAAGATGTCAGGCAGGAATCGACCCCTAATGATTGTCTCTATCTCCATTCTCAGGTTGACAGACATCTTTCGCCGCCAAGGGGAGATATTGCAGGCTTTCGTATTCCGAAAAAGCATCAGTCATCTCGCGTGCGAACGACGAGGTTGGTTGCTCAAAAGGCGTGCCTTTGGGTTAATATGGAATAATTGTTGAAAAAAGTGACGATTATGCATTATTAGACGCAATACTTATTTCATCTGCCAAATCAGGTGTTTGTAAAATATACAAATTGTGCATTTACTAAGTTTCATTCAAAGGTACATTTTGCCTAAAAGAACCGTCGCTCGTTTGCAGCTCTTTTATAGCTCATTAAGGAGATATCAATCTTTCAGTACGCGTGTCCTATCAGATAGTGGGCGCGATGGCACATCTCCAAGGAAATCTGAAGTGAGTCAATACTTATATATTATTTGGTTGTTCCTGTGCATTTGATTTTTTTTTCAAATATCTTCTGCATTTGGTTATTCGTCATTTTCATGGTTCAGAGTTGCTCATTGATCCATGATTCTTTTTCAGAGTTCGGAATCGAGAAGGAATTGCGGATCGGAACGGGTTTCTGATGTTGAGGGTGCTGATGTTCTTGAAAGTCGTGGTGCCGAGAATATCAGTGATGTGAGTAGATTTATTCAAATCAGCGGGGGTCATGCTTCCATCAGTTGCAGAATCAAGTCAATAGAAGGGGCGGCGAAGTGTCTATTGGGAGGGGGTGGCTGCACCCTAAAGGTTGTCAGTAACTGCGAACAGGCGTTAGGCGGTATTAGACACGTGACAGCCTGTTCCAAGCATCTTTTAGTTTGGTAGACACTGTTATATCCATTGTTTCACAAATTAGTGAAACTTTCCTCCTATTACCCAGGGTCTAGCATAGCTTTGTGACCAATCTCGATAGAGCTATGATTCCTTACCGTAGTGCCCTCTACTTGGAAAAATAAAAACGTCCGAACTCTCTTATATGCGAAAACTCGTCCCAAAGCCCTTCTCCCAAATTTTCCCTTTTTTGCCAAAAATTTTCCGATCTCTTTGTATACAAATAGTTTGCGACCGTGGCATGATCCGTCATCTGTCACGATTTTTTGTGTGGCCAGGGGCACACAGGGCAAATGTGCTGTCGCAAGAACCCTTTGCATGCACCTGCTTTGATCGCCTGGTTAAAAGCTATCTCTGAAATGTTAAAGACAGTGTTCACGTCAATCTTCAATTTTCAGATTATTCGCTATATTGATTGAGTGGCTCCCGGGTAGAACTAACATGACGTAGGAATTGAGTAAAACGCATCAGAAGTACACAAAATTCTCAAGTATCACCCCGCCTCTCAAGAATCGCCGGAATTGTTTGTTGTGACCATAAAATCTTTTGTGGACCGCTCCTTTGCAATTCCTTGCTCTCCGTTGCTTCATTGGGGTCCTAACTAATCCTGCTTCGCATAAAATATTCTTCTGTTTTCGTCTGACTCAAATTTCCACCGGTGACAACCAACATGAACATGTTGATCCAACCGGACATCTAGTCCATGTTACAGAGCAATGTCACTGAAATACGACGGTTCAAGGCGTTTCTCGCCGAGTCTTCGTAATTTTGGTAATACTTGGAGGTCAACGCATTGTTTTATGAGAAAAACTCGGGGACGAAAATCATCATGAACACTACATTGAAGACTCTGCGGTAACCGGTCGCTCTAATGTCCGCCCGACACCGGCGGAGTGCCCACTTTAGCGTCGTACTATATGTCTCTTGGCCGTGGGGAAAGACGTTGCTAGGTGCAGACCACGACTGAGGCCCTACTTATACACCGGCGGGACACTGCGGAAATAGCAAGACAACTATCACTAATATGCGCCTTAACTGTGCCGAGGCATGCCAAAAGGAGCGGTTGTCGGAGAAAAACTCGCCGGAAGCCCGCACCGAGGAGTTATACCAGGTTGTCCAGTAATTCTTGTCCGAAAATTTCACCACTTTCAATTTTTTTCAACTTTATTGAAAAACAAGTCTAATCAACAATATAATCGCCACAGTTATCCACAACAGTGGCCCCTCGATTGGGCAGGTCGCCGATGCCCTTCGCCCAGAACTCCGGGGGCTGCGACTCGAAGAATTCCGCGATGTCGGATTTGAGGTTGTCGTAGTTGGTGAATTTTCTTCCGGCCAAATGGTGCTTCAGCGGGCGAAACAAGTGGTAGTCGGAGGGAGCGAGGTCCGGGGAATACGGCGGATGGTCAACCGTCTCCCAGCCGAGCGTCGCCAACTTCTGCTGGGTCTCCTTCGCCACGTGGGGGCGCGCGTTGTCGTGCAGCAGGTGGACCGAGGCCAGTCGGGGACGCTTTTCTCGGATGGCGGCGGCTAGTTTCTCGAGCTGATCGGTGTAGATGGAGGCGGTGACCGTCCTGCCTTGCGGGAGCTGCTCGAAGTACAGCATGCCCTTGGTGTCCCACCTGCAGCAGAGCATGATCTTCAGCGGGTGCAGGTCGGCTTTCGGCGTCGTCGGTGGCTCTTCTCCGCGCGGGATCTAGACGGCACGGCGGGCGACGTTGTAGAGGACCCAGCTCTCATCCCCAGTGACCAGGTCCTCGAGAAACTCCTTGCAATGCAAACGAAGGAGGAGGGACTGGCAGACGGCCACGCGGCTCTGCTTGTTGGACGGCGGGGGATCCAACGGACCAGAACTTTGAGGTAGCCGAGTAAGATGAGTCGATTGTGGATGGTGCACTTGCTGCAGCCGAGCGTCGTCGCCAGTTCACGGGTGGTGGCTTCCGGCTTCTCCTTGATACAGCGACGGACTTCGTCATCATCCACCGTAGAAGGCCTCCCGCTGTGCTCCGTGTTCTCGAGGCTCGTGTCGCCGCTCTCGAAACGATTGGATCAGCGGCTGACTGTGCGTTGGGACACTGCATCCTCCTTGCACGCTCTGCAGATGTTGGCGACCGCGGTGCCCGTGTCTTTGCCCAGCAGCCACTCGTAGTACACGAACGTACGAATTCGACCTTGGTCCATTTTAGCTTGTAATGGTAGCTAGACGCGGCGACTGCGCCTTATATACCCCTAGCGTGGAACTTTGGAGAACCTTCTGGAAGGTTCTTACACTTGCCTGATATTATAACACTTCTAAGGAAAATTATAGAATATTGAAAATTTTCGGACAGGAATTATTGGACGGCCTGGTACAAGCCGCGGCACTATATACTGTATCGTTGCGGGACCTACTCTCATGGAAGTTTGCCAAATTCCATCAGCTGATTATTTTTTTAGACTCAAACTCGTTAAAAGATTACCGAAGCGATATAATGAGCACTGCTATGACAAGAGGAACAAATTATTAGTGACTTTCAGCAATACAAGCAATAGAAGCGTAAAATATCGATAGAAGACAATTGAAACGGCCGGAAATTTTCAGTCTGCAATATTGCGTCAAGCACGTCAAAGACGCAGTTTTGCAGACGAGTCCCTGATTAACGCAGCAAGCGGCGGCAATGTCATCGCGGGACGTTTTCATTCTGCTGGTGTATAACTAGGGCCTGACTCTGAGCGACTGCGACGACGCAGTGTTCTGCAACCGCGATAGGTCTGTTGCAGGGTGTAACCATGGATTTAGACTGCATAGTGTTAAGCTAAACTAGTTTAGCACTTATCTAACCCTAATACCAAATCAAATCGCACGGATGAGGTTGACTTTGATGCTCAAGTTTTTGCCCCCACCCCCAGATAAGCATTTGTTAGATCCGCTTTGTTAGATACTAGCTTTTTCGGGGTGAAAACCTGAAAATCATCGAGTTTTCACTATATCAGGGCAAATTGATGGGGCGAAAGAAATTGGCATTTGGTATAGAGTAGATTATTGTCATATGCAGGGTACGAAACGAGGTGTGAGGAAGGGAAATTGTACTCAGACCCCTTACTCCTGGGTAACATCTTGGCCAATTTCTCAGACATCCATTCCATTAGCTTTTTTTTGGTCAAAACTTTGACGGTTTTCTCAGATTCCATCAGAAGCAATATTAGGTCTGTTTCTCGTTGGTAAATTTTCGAGGAAGAGGCACCATTTCAAAAACTAGACATTAACAGTGAATTAGATCACGGACAAGGGTTTTTTCCACGAAGTACTTAAAGTTGCCTGCGTGCTTGAATAACTTAGCTATAGTAAAGGTTTTAATTGTAGTAAAGGTGCCCAGAGGAACGCCGAAGACCGCTACAGTAATATCGTGAAGATGAAAAATCCAGGAATCTAAACTAGAGTTTGAAAACTGCAGTATCTCAAGTTCTAAATGTGGCACCCGTTAAAACCATGGGTTTTAGAAACTACATTTTATACCTTCGAGAATGATATTTTAACCGCCCCACAGGATGCCCTACATAAAAGTTTCTATGGTGTGGACAGTTGCATAAATCAGCCTAAATGTCCTCACCTGGGGGTTTGCATTTTTAATATTTTTCATTGATCTCACTCCCCAGCGACCACTGCAGCCGGCCTCTCGCTGATAGTGGGAGGCATAGCGGCAGTAGCGGCTGTCACTAATATCAATACCATCGTTAGCCCCTTGCCGTCATGCGCCAGCGTTTCAGCGCTGGCACACGACGCTCCTGCGACTTCACGTTTTGCCGCCTGTCGTTCGCTATGGACGGAGCCTCATAGATCGTGAAAGTTTCTATTCAGGGAAGTCGGCGGAATGTTGATCGAATCCACAGTGCGGGAGCAGTTCGGCTGGCTTACGTGACGCTCGCGGTGGAAAACCGCTGCGGGCACGTCGTTGTGGAGCGCGTTGAAGGAGCGTCAACTACTTTTCTTGTTAGAGGCACCATGGTTAACGTGTCCCAACGACGACGTGCACGCAGCGGTTTTCCGCAGCGCGCGTCACGTGTGTCAGCCGAACTGCTCAAATCTTGTGGATTCGATCAACTTGCCAAGTCAGCGACGCTCGGCTCAAATATTCTACTCTCAAGACTCAATTTTTGCAAAAGTGTGGACTTTTAGAGGGACCACACCTGAATTTTCCGCCACATACCAAAACTTCTAATCTGAGATCATTCGCAAATTATTGCGGAACCGTTTTGGTTACACGACCAAGCCTGTGTGTCTTATATTCAACATTAGGAGAACCTTTACTATAAGTCGAACCTGTCTAATGACGATGTTACGAAAATATTTTTGTGGCTGCAAAGAAGAAGAAAACATTTCATGTAAGTTGGGGTGTGTGATCGAACTCTTTGTGAAATTTGATTCTCAACAGTGCATACCTCCATTCAGAATGGTTCACTAGGTGTCCCGGCTTGGCTCAGACGCCGCCCCCCCCCCCATCCCCTCCATCCATGCGCAGCTCAAGCCCCTATGGATATCCACACCCCGCGCCGTACCCTGGTCGAATTGTGCAAGCTAACCTTCTTTATGTGGAGCTTTCGGTCCAAAAAGGGAGCTACCGTTCTTTTCCCCAGCTTCAGTATATTTGTTGGGACGGTTTTCACGACTTGCGCGCTTACTGGCAACCTATACGAAACAGCACTCACCTACTAGGGATTGCTTTTACCTTCCCACGAAAGTTTACAAAACCATGCTTGGATAGTGTAGACGTGTGTCAGAATAGAAATAGCCTAGCTCCCTCATTTTAGGCCGGTCGAAGTAAGGCTTATCGGGCCTATCATGTCAAAATCTCCTTATCACTGCTATGTTCTGTCATGATAGACCGCTCCGCTGCTTGCTCCGCCCGGACTGATCCGAGCGAGCTAGGCTTTATACTCCGTGCTCAGAATGTCCTAAATATTTAAAGGACAAATAGAACATTTTCATACATTCGCGAATCGAGGAAATTTTAGGGTGTTGAGAGAAACTTTTCCAGATTCGGCTGTAAACAGTCATAAAGACTTTCTGATGTAAGTTACCTCAAAATTCTGATGATTGGAAAAGGACGTCAAATTCGTGTTCAGTGTCCTAAATAACCCACAGAAAGAAGTTCTGACCCAATTATGAGGTATTGATTACACTACCGTATACCAACCGTAATCTGTCGAAAATCGATCAACGGATGTCAGATTCGTGTTAAGCGCGTCAAAAATGCCCCAGTGAAAGATTCTGAGCTAAATCTATCGTAGCATGGCGAAAAAAGTCGGCTTTTGCCCTCAAAATTTTCTCCGATAGAGAACACAGACCGATATCGGCGTCATCTCTCAAAAATGAAAAAAGTATACCTCATATTGGTGTTCAGCGCCTCAAAACGACCCCCAAAAGAGTTTTGAGCCGAATTCCGAGCAACCTGTCTGAACAACCTAAAAATGGCCTATTGTGCACCTCTTTTCTCTTTACGGAGATATTAAAACGCCTTGTTTTGGAGCTCCCTTCCAGGCGTTCAGGGAGTTTTAGGCACGGATTATTCATGTTCTATCGTAAAGAAACAGTGTTGTGTAAAGCCTCACTGAAAAGCTGAAGCAAGTCCAAGTAGGATAGAATATTTCAATTTGTGATCGTTTGAGGAATCAGTTTAAGATGTTATAAATATTTTTGGCTTTTGTATGGCTGTCAACTTGATCGAATACATTGATAGTTCAGTCGGATTCGACTCGGTCAGCTAGCGGAAGTTCTCTGGGATCATCATCGTCGTCTCGAAGCTCTTCGGAAAGTCGGTCTACCTCTCCTGCTTTGCCGGCCAAGTACCGCAAAGTTGGGAATAAGCAAAACGCACCTGCCGTTATAGAGAAGTTTGTCTCTTCGTGCAATATTATAGAATCGAGTTGTATTAACAAATTTCAATATGTTTGAAGGGGCGAATCATCCATGTCGGATTCGGATGGCGAAGTGACGGCGAAAAAGCGCACGACAGGTTCATCTGCAGAGAAACGCGCGGCTGTTCCGCCGAATGCTCATGAAATGTGAAATGTTATCTCTCGTTGTGTGAACTGAGCCTTCCAGGATTCCCTAAATTTCCGCTGTTCAGATCACCGTCTCCATCTCCTCCCCCACCGCCACCACCTCCTTCGGACGATTCAAATAGTCGTAGGCGGCTATCCGAAAAATCCGCAACACCTCCGCCTCCGCCTCCTCTCCCTGAAGTAAACGAGGTTGCTTCAGCAAAGGAAGTAAGGAAGACGCAAAAGCCATCCGAAAAACGGCAATCTGTAGGAAAACCGAAACGCGAGAGAAGCCCACCAAGAAAGAAGATAAAACCCAATAACGAAGGTGAGGCACTACTGTATATCGTCTATCCCTGAAAGGGGGAAGCCGCATTGCTGTCATGACAGCTTTATCATAAAAGTCGAGCGGTTGTTCTTGAGAAAATACATTGGTAGAAATGGAGAAACAACCGTTTCGCTCCCAAGATAGCAAAATACTAGCTACGTCGTGGCTTCTTAGAGATTCGATGCAAACCATAAAGAGCGTTGCAAAATTGTACAACATACCCCAATTTTCGTGGTTACGAGCATCGTTTGATTTTGGCGGACAAGCGGTGAATGCCAATCGACACAGCACTCTCGGAAACCGCTGGGTACGATTTTTCAGGAATCTAGAGGAGCTGTCAAGTAACTGGCCTCGAAAATTGTCGAAAATGGCCTCTGCGAAATTATACGAGATGGCTGACATCCTCCTCGTTTAAATTTCAATTCAATATCCTCTATCAATTTCGTCATGGTAAGAATCAACACGAACATCAACTTAGTAGTCGACAGAATTGTCTTGGTCCTGCACCACGTCTTAAAAGCCTGTTTATTGTGTTGCAGACAAACTTTTCGAAGACGTCAGCCCCAATCTGCGCCCAATCACTCAAAACTGTTAGATTAGGCTGAGACACGTGCTAGTACTGCCTGCTAGAGGCATAGACACAACGCCCAAGAGTATCCCACTAGTTTTCCATTGGTTTGAAGTACGAAGAACAGGCTTGCAATTTGAGCAAATTGACATGATTGACCTGAAACCAAGCCTGTGTCGTCCTGCTTACAAAAATTGCAGACGAATACGCACTAGAAAGGACAAAAGGTAATGTTTGAACTTTTCCCAATAATCTGTGTATGTAGTTTATACTACCTCATGCCAGCACGTGGTTCAGCCTGTCCTCACAGTTCAATTCGCCATCACTTTTTGAGAGAAAGTCCTGCTCATGGGGCTTTCTATCCCAAGCACTCATCCTCGAGTGGGAACTGAGGAGGAGAAAACTTCATGTGTTGGGCCGGATTAAGGTAATACAGCAAGCTGGACCACGTGTTTTAACCATGTAATGTAAATGCGAAAGACTGCCAGGGAGTGCTAGGTAACCTACCTTTGTCCTTTCTTGTGCGTAATCGTCGTCTCTTTTTTGTCAGCAGGACGACACAGGCTTGGTTTCAGGTCAATCATGCCAATTTGCCTGAATTACCAGCCTATTCTCCGTACCTCAAACCGATGAAAAAAACTTGCGGCATATTCTTGGGCGATGTGTCTTCGCCTATGGCAGACAGTACAAGCCCGTGGCTCAGCCTAAACTAACTATTTTGAGTGAATGGGCGCTGATTAAGTCCGATGTCTTCACGAAGTTGGCGTGCAACACACCAAACAGACTTTTACGTGGTGCTGGGCCAAGACGATTCTGTGGACTACTAACTTGATGTTTATGTTGACTCCTACCATGACGAAATCGATACAGAGGATATAGAATGGAAATTTCCACGAGGATGTCAGCTATTTTTGCAACGGCCATTTTCGACAATTTTCGCGGTCACGATCTTAACAGCTGACCCAGTTTCCTAAAAAAATCGTACCCAGGGGTTTCCGAGGTTGCTGCGTCGATTGGCATTTACAGCTGGTTCGCTTAAATCAAACGAAGTCCGGAACCAGAAAATTTGGTATTGTCGTATAATTTTGCAACGTACTGTAGAATGGCTTAGTGTGTATAAGTTTCTGCTCGAGTAGACATACATTTGATTGTTATTCTTCTCCAGGGAAGGAACGTCGGAAGCAAGAGCTCATGGAGCAGCTACGCGCTGTGGAAGCAGAACTGAAGAAAAGACAAGCGGCGGCTTGTGCTGTGCTGCGAAGTAGTACGGATTAACTTCTGAGAGACGTGTTTACGTTCAAATTGTATGTTGTGACTTGGCATCTTATACATTATAGTTATCAAGAACTGCGTTCATGTAAAGGGTTTATACTATAGAGGCCCATTTTGACAACAATGTGACTAGTCTCACGAGGTTCACGTAGTGCTTTGTTTAACGGTTGAGTTATATTTATTGATATATACTTTCTGTGGGGCAGTGCTGTCCAACTAGCCTATAAAAAGGTGAAAATGTTTTGCTGTGGATCTGGAACGGGGTATATATCCTCACATTAAGTATGAATTTTATTGCTTGTAATTGCAGAGAATAATGAATTACTTATTCACACTCGCTATTCTAAACAGGCAAGTACAGGTGGGTAAAAGTTAAACAGTATACGCGGCTGCATGCAGGAAAGAATCGCCAAGAAATCTTGCAATTGGTGCCCGAGTTGTCGAAAAGTAACTGATTTCTGGCCAATTTCCGCTTGGTGTATTCGCGACTTTTCGAGTTAATCATGACAAAATCTCCTTATCGCCGTTATATTTTGTCATAACCGAACGCTCCGATGCTTGCTCCGCCCGGACTCATCCAAGCAAGCTAGGCTTTAGATCGTTCGAGAGTGAGAGCTGTTGGCGCCGCAATGTGGTGTAATCGGTTTTAACCGGTTCATTTGTGTTTTTAAATCGGAGGATGGAAAGGCTCCACTTAACTGTCCCGAAAATCATTGAAAAATTTCAAGACAATTGAAGTCTGTCTGAATGAGGCTGTCCGCTCACGCGGTCGGCGTACGTATCGCGCCACCGCCGCGAATGCAGTTTTCGGACGAGTCTCCGCCGGTTGCAGAAAACTGATGCATATAACTCATTATTGGTCTAATTTTCTTGCTAAACAGTTTACAGGTCCGAAAACCGCCTATAACACGGTTGCTTAACACGCACGCCGACCGCGTGGGTCCTTCGTCTCATTTGCATGTACTTTTCCCGCTATTTCGGGTCGGAATTCAGAAATTTACTGTGTTCTCTGGTGTTGGTTCACGAAGCGGGGGACAGAAAGCTTGGGGAAGAAGAAGAAACAGGCCCCACACTGTATGCGCGCATACGCTCACCTTGGATGCGAGTGGTTTTCGCTCTGAAATAGGGGAGCTACCATCTTAGGCTCCTTCCATGGCACCGTATTCGAGTTCGACTCAAAAATGGAGTTGCTTGGCCATGAGCTATCGCATAATGATGAAACAGCGAAGAAAAGCGCAAGGAGTAAGCTAAAATAGCGCTTTCTAACGTTCGTACAGGTTTAGGGCACGGACGAGCTCGCGTGTCCTGCTAGTTTCCGCAAGCGCTGTAATCGCAAGATGTGGCGAATCGATCGGGCTGGACGTGGCGGGGTTGCTTGGCAACTTGCCATCGAAAACGTCCGCGACGCCACATTTTCGTCAGAAGAGGGGACAGGGCGGGCTAAGCATGCGTTCTGGGCTAACGAATTCTTGAATTGTCGGCCGTTTTTATCGATTTCTTATCTGTTTTCGCTCGCTCCGACCCTATCCTCTCCAGCATCTGCCAGCGTAGTGTTTAGCACTGAAAAATCAAAAACGAAATTAATCGTGAGCACTGCCTTTGACATCATCTCGTGCTAGGTCTGGTGTGCAACTTAACGCAGCACGGTGCAGAGTTGTTTGGAAGTCGCAAGCGTATGGTCATTCTATAGGTAATTGAAATGGGATTCTGAAAAAATTTGAATAACGCTCCTAGTGTGACGATATTGTTTGCAGAATGAGTAACCGGCAAGAAGAACAACGTTTGGGCGTCTTACACCTTGGAAAAAGTCACAGCTGTAGGCGGAATCCGAAGAAAAGAAAAAGGACCAATTTCACGAGAAGCGCACTCTCTAAAGAAGACAAACAGGCTTTGAAGTGAGGTTTACCACTTTTTTATCCCCATGAACATTAGGTACCGATTCTTTGAGGCCAAGGAAGTTGTGAAAACATTTTCTTTAGTGCGTATGCACTAGGGGTGTGCGGCAAAGTAATATCAAACGGCAAATCCAGAACACGGCCGGCAAACTGCAAAATCTGCTTGGTGCTATAATTTACCAGCATTTATTTAGTCTGCCAGTCACTAGTCAGTCCACACCGCGATCAGCAGCGCGCGATTTAGGCTATGACTGAAGCCCTTCACAATTTTAACTATTAGTGGCACGTAGTACACTCTCGGTTTATTTTGCTCACTTGAAATGACGCTTGAATGGTTTCTTTTTCAAGGCTACAGGAGTGAAGTGAGACCAGTCTAGTTGAATACAAAGCTCACGATAATAACAGCATTCGAGATTCCTCCGGAAATGAAGGGCTCCAAGAGGCATAATGATCGATTATACAGAATAAGAGACACCTAGTGACAGTTCGACTAGACATGCGACGAAAGCCGCTGCGCTCACGCCGTCGCTGGAGCGCCGCCTGCAGTGTGTTGAGCCGGCCGAACTGCTCCTAGGCGCTTCCCTTTCTGTGTATTCGGCCCACACACCTGCACGAGGCCCATTACACTATAGTGGAGTCCACCAAGAGTGTCTCATTCACTTATCAATGAGAAGCGGTCGATTGGAGATCAATGAACATGAAACTCATTGCAGCACAACCGCTCTCGCTCAATCGGTATCGAGCGTGCTGGTATGGGATTCATGCACATTGATCCCCAGCCGACCGCTTCTTATTGATAAGTAAATGAGACACTCTTGGTGGACTCCACTATAACACTGTCGGCTAAAACTAGCAGTAAATTGCTCTGTACGGTCCCCAAAACTTGAATGTGGTGTGCCCGCCCCACCCACTTCCCCTGTGGCTACTGGGCCTCGGTCGATAGGCATCGAACCCACAGATTTCTTTCGAAAAGTCGAAGGCGGTTTTCATCGTCGCCTTCAAAGATTTTTCATTTTTTAATTTCTTTATCTTTTCACCATTTCTTAACGAACTCGGATCTGCTAGGGAGTCTACTCCTCATTTCAGCTAATGATCTCAAAATCGAAAATATCGTTGAACACCGCTGCGAACATTGTTCAATTGAAAAAAAAAACTGGACAAAGTATTTGCAGAATTGATCAACTTCCTGTCCCAATAATTGCCATCAGCCCACCACCGACGTTAAACGGACCGATCTACACGAGTTCTCAACTGGTTCATATATCTAGAAAGGCTGCTTTTACGCTACAACTTTGATACCGCTTGGATTTGTAACCATGGAACTTGCAGTAATCGGTATACTTGTGGAAAAGATTTTCTCGCTATTTTGTACTCTCTGAAAGGGTGGAAAAATCGACAAAAAAATACATTTGGAGGCTCTCAAACAACCTAGACAACCTAGAACTTGAACGAATTCCCCTGATTACCTAGTTAAATTTTTTTCATTAGTTACCGATTTATTGGGTACAATTACACATTATTACATGAGCTGGAACTAGTATCTGAAACTAGTCAAAATAATTATTTGTTGCAGCTGCGCAGCGCTGAGCAACACAGAAATTGCAGTGAGGGCAAACCCTGTTGTTTTAACGAATTTTTGCCGAAAACCTGCCGTTTTAAGCAAAAAATTATGCAAACGGCAACGGCGAACCCCAAAAATGGCCGGCAAAGGGCAATCACCGTACACCCCTGATCCAGGACCGCGCAGCAAGACACCACGATACCCCTGCTGTCACTGCGGACTATCTGCTCAACGCGCAAGCATTCAATGTGGTGATGAATCCGGTTTTCTGGATTAGGGTGAGGCACATATTATGTGAGGCATCTTTCGTAGCCCTCACCGCATTTGCGGCAGGTGCGGGACTGGCCGTGACTATGAAAGTTTTTCGCGCGTGGGATGAGCGTGAAGCAACTATGAAATCTCGGGCAGCACCGGCATGGCGGTCCGGCTAAAGCTGGGCCTCTACTGTAAAATGCACTCATTGCTGGCTTGCATTTTGCAATATAGTTGCGTAGGATAATCTCAGAATTATTAATGTCGGACTTAAACTGTGAAGAGAGCAGCGCTTCAAACGTTGAAACCGCCATTGCGGTTTGGGCGGCGCCGCTATGGCGGTGCTTGATGGGCGACACGCGTGTGCCGCGCTGGTAAAAGTTTCATGGCCCACCGCACGTCCCGCGCGTGCCGCGCCTGCGGGGATGACTATGAAAGATGCCTGACGTGATCGTGTTCCCGCAGAGATGCAGAGGAAGCGCTGCTTCATCGAACTCTTTGTTGGCTGACTCAATCGGAACATAGTATTTCTGGGCGTGTTGCCTCGAACCGCCAAATCAAGACAGAAGTATATTACGACTTGCTTTCAGGTATAAACAAGTCGAGGCGTTATACCAGATGTGGTGTGAATATTACCGAGGCTTGTTGGGAGAGAAAGGGAAAACGCTGGATGAAAGGATGCTCAAGGCTGACTATCATGGTGCTCTAGTTCTTGTTGCAGAGGCACATAATCCTTCGATGGTAATGTAATGAGATATTCCTACAGCTAGTTCAAAGACAATCGGAGTTGTTTCAGATCGGTATTCTCGGAATAATAATAGTTGAAACGCGACAAACGTTTCAGTTGCTTACGAAAGACGACAAATATTTAGGTAAGGAAAGATGTTTCTTCAAAATTGTAAACATTTTTTTTTTCTATTTCTTCGGGCACACAGCCAACGAGTGTCTACAGTCGCCACGGATCGATGTGCTTGTGTGTGTCCTTGTCGTCTCTGCGTTTTTTTGTGTGGAACGCAAAATCTATGTTCTCGGTAGAAATTACCGACCAACCAATCTGCATCCGTATCAAATATATGTTCGCCCTCTAGTGCCCGGAGACAGAGAATTGTATTTTGTTGGGAGGATTTTATGGTCGGCTACTCTCGATAAGTAAAGGAAAGTCACTATCATTCACTACTTTATCGATTTCTCGGTGAGCCGAGTTCGCCGGCTCCCTCTCATCAACCATGCGCAGTATTTCTTTGGCTCCGCGAAACGGTGGACCGAATTTTCGGCGCCTTTCCATTAACCACTCTTGGATTCCAGGGTAACTTGCCGACTAACAAGCGACTACACCCCGACCAACATCGCCGAAAGTCTCCTTGAAATCGATGTTTAGGCCTCCATAATGGAACCAGAGTGAAGAGGGCGTGATGAGGGGATTGTGGTATCAACAATATTCTGCACAGCGCAGCGGATATGGGATAATTGTGGAACAAATTTGGGATTCTGCTGGTGGGTAGCCGAATCAACACTGACTAGATAATCGCCTGAGGCCTTTCTAAACACCTCTTTGCTTCCGTGCTGCTCAACGATGCGTTACTGATCCCAGCCAATACCAGTCGTCGAAGTACAGTGTATGGTTTTGCTTGAGCGCGATACCTTGTGTTGGGGCGATGTACTATCGTTCTTCTAGCCAAATTCCGGTACAGTCGTTGCATCATGCGACACTTGATAATCGTGCTGAAAGAAGGGTGAGGCATGCCTGGACCAAGTGGTCCCAGCACGATTAACTTTTGTTGGATGATGCAATAGCCGTAACCCGCAAATGCGGACCGGAATTAAGCACAGAGAACGACATTGTATCGCAGAGAAAATCACATCGTGCGCGATTTTTGCGGCGTGATGTAAGTATGGTTGCCCTTAGGGTTGCGACGCCATTCATCCATGATGATAATGAGCGAAATTTTTTGAAACGTTGGTAAACACGAAGTATATTTTCGGTATATGTCATTGTTTTCCAAGTCAGTTATGGGAAAAGTGTAGTGGCGAAAATTCTCAAAACAAAATAGAGATGACAATTCTCCATATCAGGAAGGTGTAGCATTGTACACACTTGCGGAAGAATCGTAGATTCGTTCGAAAAAGTCCTCAGTGGGAAGGGAGGTACCCAATTCGTGCAGACCCTTGCCAACCGGCTGCTGGACCCTGATTTCAAGGCATAGCCGAACAGCTATTAATGACCGAATTAAAAAAGGGGCGCAAAATGGATAAAAATTAAAAATAAAACAACAGAATTTTGAAAACTATTGAAAAATTGAGAAATGCAGCTGCGCGTCGATGGGATTTTCTAATCGCCTTTTTTCCGCACGCACCCTGTCTGACACATAAACACTATGCCTTAGGTCTCCCTGGACTTCGATCAGTGGGTGGAAGTTTTCCCACAACACCGTACGACACAGGACTGAGCAGGGTTGCGACCCGGCACAACGAGGGGTCGTAGAAATTTCGCTAAACTTTTGAAGAAAAACAAAGATGGAGGTTCGGAGAGAGAAGGGACTTTGCTTCAAATCACGTGACAAGTCAAAATGAGGAAAGCATTTTTCTAAAAAAGCGGAAGCGTTTTTTTTTCATGTCGGGGGGGTCGTAGAAATTTTGGTGTGCCGACCGCATCGCGTGTCGGGTGCCAGCTACGTCGCGTGAAACGCGACGCAGTCCGCACATCGACTCGCGGCGCAGTCTGAATATCGACGCGCGGCGCGGTCGGGATATCAACACGCGGCGGCGCCTCCGGCTCGTAGAAATCTTCTCTGGGGCCGCCAACCGTTCGGCGGGGCTTTCACAAGTCGGACCGACCCAAGTTCCTTAGGCCTCTTTCAGAGTTCGATCGCTGTGCGACGCGATGGAATGATAACCATGAGCATCTATCGGGATCGCGTCGCACGTCGATCGAACTCTGAAAGAGGCCTTGGACGGCGTTCAGAGTTTTCGCGGATCGCGTCGCGCAGGTGTTTAGGTGTGAACCCTGCGCGAACGCTGGGCGACTATGCGCAATTGCGTACGTACGTGATTTCTTGTAAATAAGCAGCGCCAATTTTTTGTAGCAATACCAACAGTTTTTTTTCGTGTTCTTTCAAGTGAGCGTGATCCTTGTTGTGCTTATTATATTCCTTTCATTGTCAGAATTGGTTGTGTTAATGAAAAACTACTGAAGAAAAGCACCAACGATTTTGCTACCACGCGACTTAAATCGTGTCGCTTTGCACTGCAAGGCGACGCGATCCTCGGCGCGCGAAGGTAAATTGCGCTTCATTTCAATTGTATCGCGCCTCTTCACTGTGAACACCCAACGGCGGCGCGACGCGGCGTCGTTTGATGGATACGTAGGCTGATATTGGCATCGCGTCGTGCCGTGAATGAGCTCTGACTGCCGCCTTGCGCTTGGGTTACGTAAGCGACGATGCCGCTGCCATCTAAATCCTGTGTGCAAAAACGCGTCGTACACGACCGTTGGACGAGGCTCCTTTTAAAAATGCGGCTGATGTAGGTTGACATGCTTGGAGTGCGATGCACTGAGGAGCAATTACCGTGGCTGATTGAAGTATCCTTTTTATATATAGTGAAGATTATATTTATTCGTTTTGCAGTGATTCCGAAACAAGGAACAGCCCTACAGTTTATATTGGATGGACGCGTATTCACACTATTCTGTGATGCAATGAGGTATAAACCCTCTCTACGGGGCAAAAAACATCGTTTACGTATCGCACTTCCATTCTTAATAAGATGAACATTTGTGTTGTTATGGCTGTAATGCAATGTTGTTTTTGAAAAACATTCGTGGTTTTTGAAAGTTGTTGATGAAGTTTTTAGTCGAAAAATTGGTGTTCAGGGATAAAAAGTGATAATTTTTTTGATGATGCCTAACTTAATATGTACAGTGGGATGAGACTGTCCGCCCACGCGGTCGGCGTGCGTATCGCGCGGCCATCGCGAGGGCGTTTGCTTCCGCATGATTGCAGGCAGCTGACTGAGATATTACTCACTATTTGCCTAATACTCCTGCCAACCGGTTCACATATCTGAAAAATTCCTCTGCCACGATAGTTCAACAGGGACGCCGACCGCATTGGGAAACAGACTCATTCGGACGTACTTTAGTGTACATCGGTATCTACGCCCACAGAAAGTTGAATCGCGTTTTCAACTGCTCCCGACGAAGAACGGACAATAATCGTTCAGCCGGGATTTGGACTCTTTTTTTTTGGCGGATCAGTCGGCTAGCCCTTGCAAGTGGCTGTTATTGGGTCATAATTGGACAAATTTGAAACAACTACTAGAAACCATCCATGTTCAAGATATTCAAAAGCTGACGTCAAATATAAAATCAGAATTGTGCGGAAATGGAATGCAGAATTTCGTTATTTTTATGCGGTGTCAAAATCGAATAGACGGCGTGCGCAGGGGGCTATGGGTACCGGACGAAAACTACATACGTGGCAGCGTGTTCTTGAGGGTATTTTTCTTTCACTACGCGGGCAGTTCGATTGATACCGATTAGATTCATATTATATCAGCTCATCCCAACTTCATTATCATTGATTCTCATTCCGGTTGTAATACACATTGATGCGTTATATCGTTGCTCGTGTTGGGTTTTGATTTTATCGTATATTCGCATCAGGGTCCAGCAGGCCATTGGCAAGAGCCGTGAAATATCCCCTTCGATGGTCGTCCATGAAAAAAAAAACGAAAATTGTAACGCCACCCCCCTCCCCGCCCCCAGATACGCTCCTAGGACAAGAACATCAGAAATTTGCCAGTTTATATCGCTGACAACCGAATCATGGTGAAGACGTAGCGCTTACCCAAGTGATCTTGCCGCGGCGAGAATTCGCCTCGCGATGGGCTTTGCGGCGAAACACATACTCAGGTCAAGACCAGAGTCTTTGTTTGGTCGGAATATTCGGATCCAGTATGTAGTACAGAACAGGGCTGTGCGGAAATCTTTCCCAAGATTTTCGGAAACGGAAGAAAAATGGCCAAAAAACGCCGGAAACGGAAATTCGAAAACGGAAACGGAAGAGATCAAAAAACTATGGGTTGTCTTGTTCTCACGTTCCGTCGCTGCTCATTCATTACAGTTCTCATTCGATTACCTATGGTTTCAGGCAATAAATCAATTATTCAAACTACATAAAATAACTATGAGGCATTCCACGATTTAGGATCTTCGCCCCAGGAAAAAAAACCGACGGCCCCTCCGAAACAGTGTACAACCTGTCGGGTGCAGATGAAGCGGGCGGCCGCGTTGCGCGTTAAAGGGCCGATAGAAGTGAACATACAGGTTCTCACCGACGACTTTTTAGATTATCTGTTGAACCATTATTTTGAAGTGTATCGAAGCATTTACCGCAAGATTAAACTCAGAAAAGTTGAAAAAAAAATCGGTGACAACGGGAAGAATCATACTTGATCTGCCTCTAATTTTAGGAGCCCGTTTATGGCTGAGGATCTCAGCCAGGCTTTGATATTAGATTGAACACAAGAGGTCGAGAGTGTTTTTCAGCCCCTCATGATGCCTCCAAGCACCCTTGCCTAGACCCTTTACCATTACCCGTGTAGCACTGATTTCTTCCGTTTCCGGGCCTAAAAAGTCGGAAACGGAAGCGGAACGGACAGCCCAAAAAACACCGGAAATGCGGAAACGGAGTCGGAAACGGAACTGTTCCACACAGACCTGGTACAGAGACTCACAGCTAACCTTCATGGCGGCTGCGGGATAGAACTCGTCAAATGCGCGATCTCATCGTGGGTTTCGGGCAATGGGCTGAAACTTATGGGTGGGTTATTCACAAGAAGTTATCCGTCACGGACCCCAAGAACTTTAGGGAAATTTCTCTACTGCGTGTCATGTAGAACGTATCATTCTCGAACGACCTATCAAACATCGTGAAGGAGCGATCTAAGGCCCTAGCTATACACCAGCGTTTCGCCGCCGCTGCCTTCCGCGGCATGTCTGCTATTGGTCAATTTCGAAATCTTACTAATCGCAGACGTCCCGCAAAAACCAGCGACACCGAATCGCCGATGTATAACTAGGGCCTAAGAATAGCAAGTCGGTTTTCGACCTGGAAAATTGACCATCGACCAAGTGTTTCTCGTGAGAAGAGTAATTGAATCGCGGTAGCGGTATTCGAAGCCATTACAGCTTGTTTTTTTTCGGAATTTGAAGCCGTATCCAACTCTCGTACGCCTGCCGGATTCACGTCAGCTTTCGAGTTGAAAACGGGAGTAACGCAAGGAGCATTTTCTATTCAATTTCGTCGTTCATGAAATCACGCGTAGAGTTGCAGGACAGTTTCCTGCGGACGTGATCCTAACACTATCAGGACACTCCCTTGTCGACCTGGAGTGCGCCGACGACATTGTGTTATTCGCTGAAAACAACGCAAAACTGCAAAGGTTTGTGAACCTCGTTTCGAAGTATGCCGCAGCCTATGAACTTCGTCTTCGTCCCGACAAATGCAAGCAGATGTGGATCTCTCAGAGGGCTCTCAAAAGGAAATTGTTTGGATGGACAACGAATCGAACTTTTGAATGATTTCTGCAATTTGTGCTGTTTGTTGAAGAACGATGGTATAGTGGAGTTCACTAAGAGTGTCTCATTTACTTATCAATAAGAAGCGGTCGGCTGGGGATCAATGTGCATGAATCCCATACCAGCACGCTCCATACCGATTGAGCGAGAGCGGTTGTGCTGCAATGAGTTTCATGTTCATTGATCTTCAATCGACCGCTTCTCATTGATAAGTAAGTGAGACACTCTTGGTGGACTCCACTATAGTTATGCCGCGGATATTCAACAATGATGTGCGAAGGCTACATCTGCGTTCAAATCTCTAACCAAGTGTTTGTGGTCTACCCCCATCGCGAAGGGAGTTAAGTTTCTCCTTTAGTTATCCGCTATTCGCCATATCATGATGTACGTATCAGAAACGTGGGCAGCATCGAAGACGCAGATGGAACTGTTGGATTGCACGGAGAGCAAGTATTTTAGGCGTTTGCTTGGATATATCTTGTCGCGAGTATGGCATAATGAACATCTTTACAACGGAATCGATGCTGTACATCAACGCTTGACACGACGAAGGTGCCAGCATCTCGCAACGCCATCTCAAGCAGCAATGGAATGTCGACTCCGACTGCTCGCGCATATACTAAGAAGAATGCCGGATCGTCTCGTACAACAAGCTTCTTCTTCTTCTTCTGCAGCCTCAAAGTGGTTTTTGTCATAGGTTGAGGAACTGGGCGGCCTTCACAGGATTCGTCCAAAGGTCCATTGTTGTTAAGGAGGTAGGTCTCTTCGGGCACATGAACAAGTGCGCCGTGTCGTGTCCGGGAGCACCACAGTCCGGGCATGCGTCTGGTCGGCTGCTGTCGATCTTGTTGACGTAAGACATGAGCAGAATAGAGTGACCACAGCGCAGCGATGCAAGAGCACATCTGGCTCGTCTGCCGAGTTGAGACTCGGACTCGCAAACCCGAGGCGGCACCGTTCCCAAGATAGGGTTCACAGCCGCCTTTGCTAGATATCCTCGAACAAATTGCGTGTGCTCCTCACGCAGAAGACGAAGCCTTTCCATGTTGGAGTCGGCCCATCTCTGTACATCAACTTTACGAGGAGCATCGGCGAACGGCGTCCTAATCGACCTCTCTCTTATGGGCTTCATGATTCTCTTTGACGGATGATTCGGCTGCCTCAGAACATTAATATACATCTGCTGTGCCTGGAGTTCACAATGCTCCTTGACCGGCAATATGCAGGCCTCCGCGTGAAGATGCTCCACCGGGGAGCTCCTTGCACAACCGGTAGCAATTCTAAGCGCAGCATTCTGTACACGCTGCAGCTTATTCCAGGAGCTGTCAGACACCAGGTGCTGCCACACTGGTGCCGCATATTCCAGAGCCGGCTGAAGTATTGCTCTGTAGGTTCTCAATATAGTCTCTCGGCTGCTTCCCCATGATGTTCCTCCGAGAGCTCTCAAGATATTAAGTCTAGCCTTGACGACTGTTTGTTTCTGTTCCGCGTTTTTGTGGAACTTCAGTGATGGATCAAGAATAAGGCCAAGCAGCTTGGGGAATTTGGCTGCTGGCAACAGGTCACCATCCCATTTGACATCTGGATGGGCACTGTGTTCCTTGGTGTTCGTTGTGAACACTGAAACAGAGGATTTTGCGGCAGAGACTGTGAGCATCATTTTATCGAGGAAGAGCTTCAACTCGACGAGATAGGCGCTGATCTTGTTAGCGGCTATCTGCAAGTCACGATCCTGGCACATGATGGTGATGTCGTCGGCATACATAACAATCCTTACATCATTGGGAGGCTCGGGAATGTCCTCAAGATACAGGCTGAATAGGGCAGGGGACAACACTCCGCCTTGCGGAACACCGGCTGCTATTGGAATGCTATCGGATACATGATTCTGGAACAGAACCTTAGCACGGCGGCCTTTAGTGAACGCTGCAATCCATCGCTTCTGCCATGATGGTAGCGACGACTTGAGCAGTTTCTCGGACAGCAGTCCCAAGTTAACAGAGTCAAACGCTTTGCTCAGGTCGAGGGCGACGGCCACCGTTCTCAGGGGCTTTCTCATGTTGAACCCATCGACCGCAAAGCTCACGATCTCTAATAGAGCTGTAGTAGTGGAGTGAAGTTTCCTGAACCCATGCTGATGCTGCTGTCGCTCATTTTGATCAGCCAGGTCCGTCACGATCAACTTTTCAGCTAATTTAGCGACGGGCGATAACAGGCTTATTGGTCGAAAGCCCTTTGCCGTGCTTTGGGACTTGCCTGGCTTTGGCAACGGTATCACATTGGCTGTCTTCCAAGCTTGGGGTAGAGTGCAGGTCCGGAAAGAAGTGTTAATGATATCTGCAAGCATCGGTAGAAGTTCCGTGGGAAGCTTCTTCAGGATGGCTGGGGAGATACCGTCAGGTCCGATAGCCTTCGAATTCCGCATTTCCTTGATAGCCTTCTCTACTTGCGTGAGAGTAAAGGCCTCAGAAGCGTTCATGAGCGGCAACCGGCTCAGTTCTCTAACCGTGACTCTGTTCTGCACGCCTCGCTTGGCACGTGTGATGAAGAAGTTCTTGCCGAGCGCATAAGCAGCCGCTTTCCCTGATTTGAAGACGTTCTCCTCGAACTCAATAGCGGAGCTCATCGAGGAGCGGACTTGCCGGAAATTTTCCTCAACACTTTCCACGTCGTAGTTCCGTCAGCCTTGAAATTCAGCTTTTCAGTGAACTTCTCCCAGCATTCCTTCTTGTTCTTATCCAGATCCTGCCTGATCTCGTTATCCAGCACAGCTATGTCCGGGTCTAGATGGTCTGCGGCTCTCTTCTCATCTCTGGTTCTTATCTTCTGCAGTATTTCCCTGCTGACATTTGGAAAAAAGGTCTTGACACGACCCTCAGGAATTGCTGCTTTCATGGCCTTGCGGATGGCACTTGTTAGATGGCGCTCTTTCTGATGAACATCACCATTCCATGGGTAGTCGACCGCATGGCGAAGTGCAACATCTCTGAACAGGGTCCAGTCTGCTAGGCCTAAATTAAGATAAGTACGATGACGAAAACCAGAGTAAGGGGCAAGAGAGTCAGAGAGATCAATATAGACAAAGACGGGAATGTGATCGCTGGAGAGAGTTGTGGATGTGGACCACGTGCAAGCATTAGAGAGATTGGATGACACAAGAGAGATGTCTGGGCTAGAAGGTCGGCCGTTGGCAGGGAGACGAGTGGGCTGGTCATCATTGAGGATAACCAGGTCACACTCCTCAGCCCATTCTTCGACATCTTCCTCTGGCGTCAGAATCAAGAGCGGAACAGAACGTGTGAGCATTGAAGTCACCCGCAAAGACAGCTGAAGAGGAGAGTGAGCAGTCGTACAACTGCTTAAGGAGGGGAATAGGATTATAAGAGGGGACAAGATGATATAGGAGGAATATATATGTTAAATAGAGATAAAGGGGTTTTGAGGGGAGGTGGACAGGAATGTACTCGAGAGTACCGTCCTTAGGAGTATTAGGGATAATATGAGAAGGTAAGGCAGATTGAACGAAAGTAGGCACTCCGCCCCCAAGAGCTGTCCTTGGCATGTGATAGGCGGTGTAGCCCGGAATGTTAGGTTGGGGGATAGAGTGGTAGATGGAGAGAGCTTGGTTTCTTGAACCATGATAACATCCGGGTGATGAGAACGATGCGAATAGAGAGAGTTCAGATAACTTGTTGCGAAGGCCGTTGAGATTAATGTGAACAATGGAGAGGGGGCGGTTGGTAATTGAGGAATCAGAGTTGTTGGGGGCAGAGCATAGAACACAACGAAAGGATGAGTCATGATGCCTCACAGAACTGAGGCCCGAACAGGAAAAGTGCACCCACCTTTGGCATCCGAAGCACTGGACACTTGTTTTATGCCAGGTAACATCCTCGCCGCAGGTGGCACATGGATACTTCCGTGCTGGACCTGGATTCCTCTCGACGCCGGCCCTTTGTAATAAAATCCTCAGGAGAGCTGCGGCCGACCAGCACCTCTCCCATGACAAAAACCCTCTTCTCGGAGGGGTTGACGTCGGTTTGCACGGAGGCGATCTTCTTTCCTCCACACTGCCACGGCACGAACGTACGACATCTCGGCAGCTACAACAAGCTTTAAGAATTCTTCCAATCACTGTCTGGAGGCGGCCTCCTGGACGTAGGCGAAAGTTCTGGACAGATGTGGTTAAAGAGGATCTCAAGTCACTCGGCATCGAAGGACAGTTCAGGCGCGAGATTTCATTTCGCAGGAAATGGAATAGTGACAGTTGAATAAAATGTGTTCGAATTGTGGATGAAGACCGTGAAAAATGGACACGGCTGACTGCTAGGACGGTACACCTCGGTGAAGATGCGGAATGACCGCGGCAGGCGAAAGCCAGCCGATTAAGTCAAGTAAGTCGACAGTCTTGGTTTCGCTTCAACCACAAGTGACAGATGTAATTATTTTTATTTCTATTTCAAGTTGACAATCTCTTTGCTATCTCAGCGAACATAATTATATGATTAAAAATGAAAAAAGCGTGACATTGAACAATCAGTAAATGCCAATAAATCATAAGCAGACATAGGGCTCGGCGAACCCGTATCACTGTGTTCGAGTGATGTGGAAGGACTTCAAAACATCGATTACTATGTATGTAAAAGTAATAGGAGCTCGCCGATGATCACAGACAATGATAATTGCGTTTATATCACAGGTAATGTATTAGCATGGGGAGAGTATAAAGGGATCGGGATGAGGGCGAGGTGGGCTGGGCAACAGCGCGGGTACGCCAACGCCCGGACAACAAAGAACTCACTCTGGGTGAAAGACGAGCGAGAAAGACGAAAACGAAAGAAGCATAGTATTAATGACGTCATTATCGCACC
This sequence comes from Aplectana chamaeleonis, assembly GCA_029168955.1. Taxonomy (NCBI): domain Eukaryota; kingdom Metazoa; phylum Nematoda; class Chromadorea; order Rhabditida; family Cosmocercidae; genus Aplectana; species Aplectana chamaeleonis. Next base: position 1,927,806 of record JAPDOI010000058.1, on the reverse strand, counting down.
CGAGTAGCGTTTATTACAGAGCGTTGGAGAATATATTATTAAATGGCTGGAAGAAAATGTAGACAAATGTATGTATTTATGTGGGGAGCACGAGAATAAGGACACATGACGGAAACACCCTGAAGGACTACAAGGCGGTCGGCGTTGAACGCGTAGAGATCTCTAGAGGTGCAGCGATCACGCCGACCGAACGACTTTAATAGATGGGATGACGAAGAGATGCCCACTGGATAGGCAGAATAAAGAAGTAAGAGGAGAGAGAGAGAAGAAGCTGTGATCTCTAAATCAACGATTAGTTGAAGGTGCGGAGACCAGATCGAGCACAGTACATCATCACATTCCAGTTGGAAAGACAGACTAGATCCGTCTTTTCAATGGAACCAATGCGATCTCCAGACGGAGCCACATTACACATACGGAGGCATCTGAAGCGCAGTGATCGATTAATCTATTGCGGAAGGGAATGTGTGGAAGGAAAGCTTTTCTATCAAGGCATCAAGGCACGTACCGATCTCCTACTCCTAAATCAGCGTTCGACATGCCGAGAAACTCGCAGCACTTGCGATTGTCGCGATTTTGATGGGCACAGTAAAGGATGGATGACATGTACTGTAAAATGCCAAAAGTAATTCTTAAAAAACATTAATTTAACTCAGGCGACTCTCGGCCCCGAGCCGCAGCGAACAGCAATCGGAGCCGCCTGACATTTCATCTTGTTCTCTTAACGTCCCTGCCTCGGTTGTTGCTGTTCGGGTGAGCTGGAGGAGCCCGGACAGCAACAACGATTGTCCGGGAAGCAAAGGAAGTGGCCCGGACAGCTACAGAAGCCGACCCGACGGTTGGGGGAATAAGCTAAACAGTTAGGCGGCTCGGGGTCGAGAATCGCCTGGGAATGTGTCTCCCTCACCTTGAGATCACATCCGTCCTGTTGCACGGCCGCGATGAGCGTCTCGGCAGCAACATGCTCGCGATGTTCGTAGGTGCACAACGAGTGACAGTTTGTTGGCACCTGTAAATAGCAGGCTGTTATTAGTGGTATCAATAAGAGGTCAATGGTGACTAAGCCTTGAGACCGTTTGAAAACCATCGTTGGGCCATTCAGAAGGTTTTCAATAATTTTTATTATGTTTGAAAGAATTCAAAGGCACGGTGCATCCTCAGTTGTGTATTCGAGACTTTCTTGTAATTGTGTGAGAGACCTCTCTTGTATAACCCATGCCAAGGGCGAAATCTCTATTCCTCCAAACAAGCGCGATATAGGCGACTACCACGGGCCCGGACCCCTTCAGTCACTACCAAGGGCTACTTTGTAGCGGCTAGATAGATGTAAGAATTTCAGCTGCGTATTAGATTTTCACTCCCTTGTCGGTCTGTCTCTTCACCCTGGTTCGCTCTCGTGTAGATACTACTAGTGTAGTGAAATACAAGCGTGAGGCTACTCGTCCAGCAAATTTTCGTGCTTAAAATGTATAATTTTAGTTTGAAGAGCCATAACTCGGCTTATGGGGGGAGGCTTTGAATGATTTAAGAGGCATTGTTGTGATTTGCGCGTTATTCTCTCTAAGATAAGCATAGAAACGCAGAATTTTTTTTTCGAGTGTTCTGTGCCTTTGAGACGCTTTGATGTGCTACGGTAGTCAAACTTATTATAGAACTCGAGCGGCTGTTTTTGAGAAAACACAGTGGTAGAAATGGAGAAACAACCGCTCCGCTTCAAGACAGCGTGATAATAGCTGCAACGCGGCTTTCTAGAATTAGCATATAAATCATATTATGCAGTAGAGCCCAATGTACCGTTTCAATAAATGAAAAATGCAAACAAGCAAAAAAAGCGGCGCTATGAACGGTACCTTCTGCTTTAGGAGATTGCCGGCTCGGAGCGCACCGAACAGGAATTGGCTGACAGTTCGGCTCGTTCTCCCAGTCTCCGGGTCACTGCTGTTTCTGTTCGGAGGAACTAACTGGAGAAGCGCGGGCACCAACAGCAGAAGCCCGGAAAGCAACAGCAGCTGCCGGGACAGCAACAGAAGCCGACTCTCAGATTGGGAACACAAGCCGAACTTTCAGGCGGCTCGGGGCCGAGAATCGCTTTAGGTAGGCTCCCTTGTTCGAGAACAGTTGTCCTTAATAGGCAGAGTTGCTCCTATACTATAAGCTCCAAATTTCTGAGTGTTTTGTTGTGGCCCAACCGCAGCCACAGTGACAACAAAAAACCGGCAGAAAATGGGTTCGACACGGCCCTGTATGGTCCTGAGTTTTCAGGTGGCCTGTTTCCATAAATACTTTAACCTAGCCCCGAGAAGGCTCAAATGTCCTATGATCATTTGATTCAGCTTTAATTTGTTGCTATGAAATTACTGTTGGGATATCACCAATTTCTGCTGAGATTGAAATCAGTATCAGGGAAGGATTTATGCCTACAAATGGTGTATCACACCTGACTGAAAATTGTTACGAGTGGCGGAAACTTTTCTCATTACCTACACCGGTGGTGTGGTAGGCAACGCTCTTAGACTGGTAGTATTCACACTTGTGGCCGTCTAGTCATTCCTGTAATACACTCACTCAATCGAGAACTCACATGTTGCTTACAGCATGTCTTGAACACATCGTCGACGGTCTTACGGGCAAGGCAGGGCGAATACGGCGGACGAGAAGCCTCGGTACCACATTCGGCAGTTAGGTCGGCGTCCGTCACCTCGGTGATAGGATACTCCTGATTCAGGATTTGACGATCACTACCTGTAGATACGTCCGTTAGTTTTCATTAGATGATTGCAAATCACAAGCAGTGAACCTACCAATCGGTGCACGACGCCGATCCGACTTGTCCACCCACTCCTCTTCGGCCCGTGGAGGCAGAGAACTGTTTTTTGTTAGTTTGACAGTGGATGGACGAGAGCCTCGAGTAATTTGCGCAGCTTCAACCTAAAGGCGTTTATGATAAAACCCGCTTGCCGTTCACGTTTACTAACAAAAAGCCGTATTTGTCATATACTTTGTTTCCATCGATCGAGTGGGCCACCTTAGAGCACAGAGTTACATTGGTCAGAGGCGAGACGGCAGGGACAGTTGGCAGAGACGAGGATTGAATTCGGAATTTTAGGCCGTGTTGGTCAATCATAATACCACGGAGATTGGGGCACATTAGCGTGTGCCTTATCGAGATGAAACAGTAGCGGAGGGCCGCTGTCGCAGCACGCAACATGGGGATAATCATTCCGGGACCTATTGGTCCCAGCACCACTACCCCATGCAGCAGCAACTGTCCACAACTGCGAAGCGGAATTTCGCTTCGATAAGGACAGTAATGCTTTTACTTTTTTAGAACATTCCGGGAGCTTTCACCCTGCTGCGCCCGTATGCACAGGGTATAATCACTGGCTTAGTCGGCCTCAGGGGCTGGATTCATGAACGAAACCGGGAGTAATATTTAACCGTGGCTATAGCGAACCACTGTCTTACTCTTCTTCTTTTTTTCCACAACCGCGACTCAAATGGGCTGGCTCGGGGATGTTATGCGCGTAGACTCGCGTAGTGTGGGTGGTGTATAAACACCCCCGAGGAGGCGCGAGAAACGGGGAGAAGCGAGGTTCCTGATTGGACGCAACACGGGTTAGTCCCCGGCTAGCCCCGTGTTGCGTCCAATCAGGAACCTTGCTCCTCACCCGTTTCTCCCGCCTCCTGGGGGGTGTTAATACACGATGGCCACCACTCTTCTGGAACCATTTCAGGGCGCACACTAGGAGTATGCTTTTTAGAGCTGCCAACATTCACTCCGAACGAAATTTCGGACATTTTCCCCTATAAGGGGCATTTGGTGAGTTCTAAGGTGCTGTACACTCCCATAAGGTCTGTCATTCTCTTTTTGGATAGTCTATGAGATACAGGTTGGAAAAAAGCTGAGTTTTCACCTTGAATCAACGAGGTGGACACGTTTGAGAAAAAACCTTTCTTTTTTAACTTAATTTCAACTCCTCAGGGGTGACACCATACGAGCGAGTGGCTAGTCTTTCAGTTATACTCCGAAAATTTTAGTTCAATGGGTGTGCTCTCTTTTCTTTAATGGGTTAAAGATGATGATAGTGGTAACTTTAAACTTGCCTTGTTGTCTGAGACCAGCCTCTTCTCCTCAACCATATCAAATTTTTCAAGTTTTCGGGGGCATTTCTCCGTCACGTAGTCAATACAACCAGTTAAGCATTTATCTAAAATTATTTGAAGTTAACATTATTTGAAGTGTTTTGATCGTTCTATTTTCTGTATAGACGAGATTCCCATCATACGTCGCGCGTGCGTGTGCTAATTAGTGATGGGAATCTCGTTTTTGCGCTGGATGAGAATTTGACGCATAAAAAATTCCCAAAAAATCGACTCTGACGTGGGAAGGGTTTATGGCGGTAAACGCATCTGCAAAAACGATTTGTATTGCAGTATCTTTTGGGTCTCGAGAGTAAAATTGCGCAGTATCCCGCCACGAGCTGCTTGTTTCAAGAAGTTGCAAGTTTAAACAGGTCGTTTTTGTACTTTTGACATTGCGCATCCCTTACAGGCAGCATAAAGGCTATAAAACCGCTAATTTTTCATGGTTTCTACCCGCGGGGGTGCGGAGCGGAGGTTAGAGACAGTGAGAGAGCGCATTACAGACGGAGGGAGAAGAGTAGCGCGCCACTCGCGCCATGAGTCGTGAGAATTACGACGTTTTACAGAGGATACACCCTCGTAAACGTGATTGAGATAATTACGGAAATAGAATGGTATGACTCAAAACACAAAGCACACTTCGAAGCGTCAAAAACAATCCGCAATGTCGTTACACGATTAAGAAGTTGGCCCTGCCTCTGTATTTCTCCGCCCACTGTGTTTGCGTCCTCCTTCAAAACAGGGGTGCTGGGCCATTCCTACCGTCGGCGACGTTTGTGGGTGGTAGAATAGATACAATAGGTAAACCACATACATTGACAACGGTGTAGATGGCCCAGCACCCATGTCTGACAGGGGGCGGAGAAATACAGAGGCCGGGCCAACTTCTTACTCGTGTAGCGTCATTTTGGATCGTTTACGCCTTTTCGCAAAGCTCGAAAAACGCTTATAGCTTCTTGATACTTTTCGCTCGAGGCGGGATACCGCGCATTTCTACTATTGAGGTCCAGGAGACACTAACAATACTAGTCGTCTTCGCAGATGCATTTCCCACTAATGACTTTTTTCCTTTTCAGTATGCAATGACGAGAATTGAGGTAGAATTGCTGCAGATCACCGACATTGCCTTATTTTGCTTGGTTAAGGCACTGGGATCTCGGCGGAATCTAGGTAATGCGTTGCATCTACCGCTAATCTGCTGGGAATCTGTCTCTTCGGTCCCGAGGCGGCAGGTTCCCGACAGGTTCTCGGTGGAATCCAGGCTATCCTGCCCAGAGTAGTTTCTGGACTTTGGTCCATTCGGTGGAGATCTTGGAGTCTCACCTGCGCCGATTCGTCGTATCTCATATCAAAGATCAGATCACGTGAGCCCCAGGTTAAAAACGGGTTACAGTCATCATCTCTTGAGAGCGATCTCTCCGGATCACATGATCCCGCAGTATCCCCGTATGGGAAGGCTAATATGAGTCATCATATGCTGCGACTGTCATCGTAAAACTACAATAATCATAAAAATGACTAACCTAGAACACGTTCGGTACAACACAGCACTTTTGGGATATCATGGCACTCGGGCAAGTTAACTTCGCCGCGAACAGAATAAGAACAAATGGATAGAAGATTAATTACAACCAGCGAGAAGTATTTTAACCTGAAAATGGTATTGCTCAGCAGTACAGTGTTATGATGAACCGCTGGAGGATGAATGTCATTGTCACTTTTTTCCGCGCATAAGCTTTCTACCGTCGGGGACGAACTTTTGGTGGAGGCTGTTTTTGAAATCTTCATGAAAATCTGGGTCGAGTGGTGCTTTCAGGCTACTGAAATATTCCTTTCATAAAATGACGTTTTTGCTCATAGCTCTTCAACTTTCCAAAGATAGTTGTTTGTTGGGGATATTTTGGAAATCTACGTGAAATTCTGCGTCAAACGGTGTTTCGGATTCCTACCATACATTTACTCGGTACATAGGCCAGTCCTGTCGTTCCATCGCCCTAGCTGGCTCAGAGAGCAAGCGAAGGTAGGATTGCATTATACCCTCGGATGCAGAATTTAACGTGATTCCGGCAACACTTGCATTGAATACCTACTATGGGATAGAGGAAAGACTTTCCCTACCTAAAGATGCTATGCGACGCAGAACTTCATGAGGATTCCACAGTTGACCTCCACTAAATGTCGATCACCTAGGGTATGATGGTATGAGCGAGAAACCGTTATCTTTTTGTATTCATTTAGAAAAGTGTTCCGAAAAGCTGTGGCTTCAAGGTAGCTCAGCAAAAAAAATCGTTTGTTTCCAGCAGGTTATTTCATACAGAATAATGAAAAATCAAGTATTCCAAATGCAAATAAAAAAGATTAAAAATGTCCAATTTGAAGCCGCAGGTTCGGAGGGAACCTCTACCTCTTTCCACTCAAAAATCCTAAACAACATTCATTTTCTCACAATCAGACACCCGTCTCCATCCCCAATGAACCTATGGGCGACGCCCATTCTGTGCATGCGATCCAAAAAGCTCGAAACGTACACGGGATAACCTAAGCCCTTTGCTGAGGTCTATAGCGTTTTTCCATAGCGACAACCAACTCTGACAAACAGTGTTTCAATAGATGCAGTTTGAAACTGACCGTCCGTCTTTTGGCCAGCGTTTTTCACCCACTCTCGCGTCGATGCGCCGAGGATGTTTTTGTTGGCTATGGGCTGCGGGTCAGTAGGGTAAAACTGCGCGTTGTGTAACCTTGAACATCGCGGGATGCGCCAGAAAAACATAAGATGATAGGTTAACACGTTGAGAGGATCAGCTTGACGAGGTCACCGTTGAGCTGTCATCAGCGTGGTGCAACCGTATTGTTTTCAATAACAATTAAAAAGAAGTAAGCAGATAGTCTTAACATGAGTGTAAGTGTGTGGCTAGAAAAGAAAACATACCTGGCACTCATTTTCGTGAAAACAGTCCGCCTCCGGCACTTGACGAAGAGGCGCAACCACAGGGGCCTTGGTTGTTGAAGAACGAGTCGAATGGGCGGTCCTGAAATGTTGCTTTATAAGGGAAAGCTTGGCTGAAATGGGGTCATCCACGATTCTCTGGATTAAGACAATGGTCTGCTGCGGAGCGGCGGCGTAGCAACTACGCTGTGATCGAAACGGAAAGTCATCAACGCAGGTTTCTTGTTTTAGAATCGGGATGAGATGCAGCCTGTGAGGGGGTCCGTATGCAATACTTCTGGTTACTATTTTGTCAAACTTCCCCCTTGGATTGCAGGGGAAGGGGGAAGAAGCCCACGGCTGGTTGAAGGCAGCATCCGCGCAGAAAACCACATTTGGGTTTTTTTTCCTTTCAATCCAATGTTTTAACCAGGTGGAGATACATAGTTGGCAAAGCTTGAGACCTCAATGCTGCGTATTTATAATGCTATAGCCTCTTGGAAACCGCGATTTAAAAAGGCGTTTCCTCGGTCGATCATCTAACACGAGGAACAGAAGCGCCACGACAGGCTCCAAGAGGCCGCTGGGATCCAAAATCCTACATGCTTTATTTCGAGAGATCTTCGCATTGAAGTGTGTGTACTAGAAGTTACTTGTTTTGGAGAATTTTCGACAATGGAAGGGCCGAAAGAAATAATTAACCCAAGAAGTTGAAGGGGCTGAACCATTTCAGACGGCCAGTTTTCCGACATTTGTGGATTACAAAAGACATAGCTGATAGACGTGAAATAAGGAAGGTGATTGCTGCGGGATTTTCGAACGAGCTTTTCTCCAAAGTTGAGTGTTTTGGGTGGCTTCTTAGCGATTTATTACAATTTAGAGAGCCTACCTGCGCAAAATAGTAAAAAAATGAACACGCTTTTTGCAAGGCTGAAGCTGAATTTTGTCTAAAAAGACAGTGATGGACAATATGCCAATGATAAACCTGCCACAACTTTCATTGCGCTAGACTTAGAATAGTCAGTGGGAGTCTACCTTCTGTAGAGGTTGTAGGAATGTGCCAGTCACATATTACACCTGGCAATTCGTCCTCCCCACGTATTGTAACCGCTTCGGCCTGTTACGACCATTTACCAGCGGTGAATGTAATGTATAAATGGAGCACAGTGATCAGTACAAATCAAACCGGTAAGTCAACCACTCAGGAGTAGGTTGTAGAGGCTGCTTTTGTCAGCGCCAGCCCACCCAAAGAGGCGCACCAAAATGATTGTCACAGTTTTGTACACATATATGCTACATGAAACCAGCGTGAAAAGTTTTCTTCTAGAAAAACATTACATGTCTTCCATCTCTAGCTCTTTCTTGAAGGCAGCCTGAGCGCGGAAAAAAAAGCCGTATAATATTTTTGATGCTTTTTTTCCGCAGGTAGGACCAAAAGTAGAGAAATATATCGAAAAAGTGCCTCTACCCTATGATTTTCAGGAAAAAAAATGCTTCTAAAGATCCAAAAAAAAAGTATTCATGTTTCCGACTGTTTCCTTTTGGGTGTTTGGTGGAGCAGAATTTGCAATGTCGTAAACACTGCGCTTCAGAGTTCTTAATGAAATGGATTCCTTGAGCTTTTTCCTTCGTAGGACTTGGTCAGAGGGGGAATGTGGTCGCGTGTTCTCTTATCTGCAACACCAGGCGATATTCGGGGCGTGGAGGAAGATTATTCCGGGTTTGGCACGAAACCCTTTTCTGGGGTCCTGAACACGAAATCAAGGTCTAATTATCGGTTTCTGATAAAGAAAGAAACATTTGGCTTAAGGCTTCTCACCGGGAAAATTTTTGCGTAGGAGGAATGCGATTTCGGATGATCTCTACACTTCCAAAACGCTACAGTGGAATCGCCTCGAAACTTCTCTGTAGAGGTCGGGTGCGCCCGAAGAGGCACTCTGGTGTGGGAGGCGCCTGAGAGCGCATGGCGCGCGAACGTTCTTGCAGATGAGTCCCTTTCACAACACAATGCGTTTTCTTGGATATTCCTGGAATGATTAGCTACCCTCATTCCATTTTGTCTGTACCAGATGGTTACTGCTTCTCCTATTCGTTTCTTTTATCCACGAGAAGGTGTTCACGAAATGGTGCGCGCGCCATGCGCTCTAGGGCCCCGCCCAGATCCAGCTGAAAACGCCTCTGTGAGGGTAAACTAGGTCTTAAAGGCAGGGTACGTGATGAAAACTGTTGTTGTGCTGTCCTCATGAGAAGGTAGATCTGGCCATCAGAGAAGGGCAAATAAGTGAAAAGTTGGAGAAAAAACGGTCAAGAACAAGTCATTGTTTGGAGTCCGCACGCACTAATATATCGAGATTCTTACAAATGCTTTTTTTTGTCATCCTTTGTTTTGCTTCAAAAGTACTATCTGAGCTTTTCTAGAGACTACTGACTGCTTGATGAGCGAACTGAAAGACGGATTAACAAGCATTCATGATAATCTCGTAAATTGAGGGGAGGGGGAGGAGCGGACACCTGTAATTAGCCGTTTCACCTTGTGTTGTATGCTTTTCCCGCAAAAATTTATTTTTCACTTTTTTTATTTTGTGACTTACATTTCTTGTAACTATTTTTGGTTGTTTACCCAGCTGAGGAAACCCGACATAACTCGGTTCAGAGAAGATTCCGGCACCATCAAACAAATGCTTCAAAGCGTCTTTGGAAGTACAGGGGAAACGGCGGACTCGACCCTATATGTTTTCCTAGTTGGATCTAAGCAATCACTCAACCGTTCGATAACCACTCTAGCCAGAATCCTGCATATCTGTTGGATTGAAAGCAAGTATTTTGAAGGGAGTTATAAAAAAGAAAAATCAAGAAGCGAAAAAATATATATGTCTGCGCGCCTTCTTACCCATTCCTACGTAGTTGATTATGGAATGATGCAGAGTAATCATATATGTGTGTACATGATGCCACTGTTGCGAGGTAGTCCGAACTTACATTTTGTCTATTATTTCCGAAGAGGCCCCCACCATTGCTGTTCTTATCCATGAATGAGTCGCCACCGACACCACCGACGCCGTGTGTTGACCTAAAAATTCCGTAATCATCATCGCATCATGATTGAGAACACATTGCAGAAAAAATTCACCTAATTTCTAAAAGTGTTACACAGTAGCGCGCATGTCCTTGACTCGATGGGTTTTCAACGATTGTATCGAAGTTTTGGGGGAAAACAGTGACAACACACGTAGGTATTCAGCGGTGGGGTGAAAAGCTGGACGCCTTTTTGTGATTTAGTGCTCCATGTAGAAGTGCATTTCTCTTCTTATAGCTGGCTGGGTGGGGATTAATGTCCGTGTTCGAGCACGTTCCCGTCCCTGTGGACGCCCAACTGGTCACTCGTTAGCCGTCAATAACCAGTCTTCCGTAAGCCTCGTAAGCATTACGTAACGGCGATTCGCACGCGGATAGCCAGCCTGTCGGTCACTTAATGTTCGAGAACAATTAGTCACTGTAGTTTCGCGCACTAGCGTGGAAAAGTGTTATATATATATAAGTAGGTAATAGTAGCGTACGCGCGAAATCCGTACAGGATTTCCAGGCAGGACCAGGATGCTAGCGGATAGGCTCCGGAAAACCTGTGATGCTTCCAAAAATGAACATGGACAGAAGGAACGGTGGCGACATAAGGTGCTCTGAGATGGATAAAGTATAAGGACAATTTTGGATGCCCATCTGTTCATACTATGTACGCTGCGATTTTTTGTCGATATTTTGAGGGGTATGACGGGTGGAGACTTCCAGAGGACAATTTTTAGGTACCAAGTGAGCTTCTGAATCGGGGATTTTTTTTTCGGTCAAGGACATCACGTCAGGGTTTGCCCAAAAGAAGTTCGTCATTTGTCTTGCTAGGGTTTGTATGTTGTAACCTATTTTAGCGAGAAAGATATAAGTGTAGAGGAGAATAGAAGGTGAGGCGCCTCAAGAACCTACCAGTTTCCTGAACCAGTTCCAACGGCAAAGGTTGAGGCTCCTGTTTGAGGCTGAAGGTCTGAGAGGGCGAGAGCGGCACGGGGAGATGGGCTGTCGGGGAGCATGTCTGACTTTTTCTGAAACAGAGGAACGAATGGAGTAAAAGCCTTAGAACGCTGTGGAGGGCAGTATACTGAGGTGGCAAAGAAGCAAGGAACTAAGGTTAGGAGGAAAACGAAAAATAAAAGCCAGTTTCAGCACAATATACGGTGCTTGTTGTCTGCGTAGGTAGCACGCTATGCGGCCAATGGCTAGTTACGGTCGTTGGTGCTAATATGGAGTCGTCGAGACTGGTAGACAGTAGCACCCGTGGTGGTCGTGGCTGTCGCCGCGCTAAGCTACGCCCCTTTGTGCCTTGCGCCCAGCTCCTCTCCGCCTATTTCCGTCAAGATGTCTCTAGGTGGCAAGCCACACCTACTAGCGCTTGCGGCGGGTGGCTGGCCGCCGCAAGCGCTTGCGCTAGCGTCTACTGGCTACCCCCGGTATATGCGTTAGTGACATCACTATGTGTTGTGATGGTGGCGATAATCGCGAAATTATCTTGGGGCAGACAAGAAAAAGTAACTCGTCCACTTGCCACCACTATCGCTCCTATCGCGAGTATGAGAAAGTATACATGGTATACAAGGCTTGAATGAGGTTGAAAAAAGCTAGCTTATCGACGGTGGACCACCAATGTTCTATGCAATACCTACTGATTCAGAAGCGCGTTCCCGTCCAACCTAGTTAAGCAGACGTTCCAATCTGAGGATGTAGATCAGGTAAAGAACTTCGTGTTTATGCAGTCTAGATAACCCCCATAGAGAGGTTTTGAGCCAAATCCGAGAAATTTACCAAATTACTGTATACCCATCGTAATCTACCGTAATCTATCGAAAATCGATAAATGAACCTCATATTGCCATAACAAGAAGACGAATGTTTTTGATTACTGGCGACACGCTCTTTTCGGATTTGATTGGAGCCCCCTCAACTGACTAGGTAAAGAAAACTGGCCTTAAACGCCGTTTCTAACGAGATTAATATCAATTGCTATAAATCCAGAGACACTTTCAAATCTATGTTCGTAGCTGCCGAAGACTGCTCTAAACCGAGTTATGGCGGGTTTCCTCAGTTGGGCGAAAAGTAAAGTGTGAGTATCAAGCAATTCTCTTGGTGTTCATAAGACTTGTTTTGAATTTGGCTCGAAACTTGTAACTGGAATCAATTCGGGGTGCTGAACACAAAAACGAAGTCGATTTAGGAAGAAAGTCGCCTGGTTTGTCCCGAAGACTTCCACTGGGAAAGTTGTCGGTGTTAAATGCGTCTTCTGATGACTTCCAAGGCGCTGTGATAAATTGGCTTCTGAACTTCCTCTTTAGAGATTATTTGGAGCGCCAGTCACAAATATGGGGTCCATATATCGATTTCTGATAGATTACGGCAGGTTACGGTAGGCTTACCGTAGTTTTGTAAAAGTCTCCGATTTGGCTCAAAGCCTTCCACTGGGGACTGTTTGGAGCACTGAGCACGAATTTGAAGGCATTTTCATAACTTTGCGATGAAAAAAGGGGTATACGAATGGAATTTTTAGGGCGTTAAAAAAACGTCTCGGGCTGAGCTTGAAACTTTTTTTCTAGGGGTTGTGTCGAGTGCTGATCACGAAACTGGGGCCCATTTGTCGATATTCGAAAAATTCGGTCTGATTTGGTTGGAAGTTTCAAAATGGGGTGAAGTTTTGCTGGCCAAACGCGACTTTGGACTGTTTCGAGAATGCTACGATGGAATCGTCTTAAATTTTCTACATAGGGGTTACGTGGGCTGCCTCACTCAAATCTGTGGTCGGTTTATCGATTTTCCTTGGGTTACATTATGTAACGGTGGGTATACGGTAGCTCGGTCAAATTCTCAGATTTGACAAAAAAAATCTGTGGATGGTATTCTGGGACGCTGAACACGAATTTGAGGTCCATTTTTCGATTTTGGAAATTTTTAGGTTAGTAACGCCAGTTAAAAGACATAATGCCGACCGTAACCTACAGTAACCCTAAGTCTGGCGAGGAATAGATCCCAGATTCGGGTTCAGCGCCCTGAATAACCCCCAGTTGAAAGTTTTGAGCCGAATTCAAAAATTTTAATTTGAAACAGTCTTGAAATAATGCTCTCTAAGGAAGTGTACGACGCATTCTAGAGGCAAGTTTGAGGTACTTGGACCCCGCTCAGCCTCTGAAGGCACGCACAACCACTGACGGACCCGTATGACGGCTCGGCGAGCCGGCAACGGCCGCGTCTCGTTATTTTTGGTTGTTTCTCGCATTTTCCCGATTATTGCTCGGCTCTTTCTTGGCTATTTCGCAAACACCCGAGCAATTAGTGCTCGGCTCTTTCATGGCTAATTCGCGAAGACCCGAGAAATAGCCCAGCAGAAGCTGCTGGGGAGCCTGGTGGGCTATTTCCTGGCTAAAACTCTAAGGAGTCACAAAAAAAAATATAAGGAAGAAAGCCCACAGCTTTGTGAATGTTGTCGGCTTCGAAGGATATGATCGGATTCCACATACAGAAGGGGTTCTTCTTCTTCTTCTTTGCAGCCACTGAGAGGGGTTTCGTCACAAGTTGAGAAACTGGGCGACCAGCACTGGATTCGTCCACAAGTCTATTGTAGTGAGCGTTGTTGGCTTCTTCGGACAATCAAATAGGTCTTTAGTGTCGTGGCCTTGGTTTCCACAGTCCGGGCACACGTCAGGCTGGCTATTGTCGATCCTGGGCAAGTAAGACATAAGCAATGGAGAATGTCTGCAGCGCAACGAAGCGAGGATACACCTGGCGCGCCTACCGAGCTCGGACTCGGTATCACATACCCTGGGCGGCACATCACCGAGAATAGGGTTGACGGCCGCTTTGGCGAGATGATCCTTCACAAACCGGGTGTGCTCCGCGCGTAAGAGACGAAGCCGTTCTTGATTCGAGTCGGTCCATCTCTGTACATTCACTTTGTTCGGAGCATCGGCAAACGGCACTCTGATCGATCTCTCTCTCACGGGATTTAATAGTCTTCTCGACGGATGATTAGGTTGCTTAAGGACATTAATAAACATCTGCTGAGCCTGGAGCTGACAATGCTCTTTCACTGGCAAGATACGGGCCTCGGCGTGAAGGTGCTCAATCGGTGAGCTTTTTGCACATCCAGTGGCTATTCGTAGTGCAGCATTCTGAATTCGCTGCATCTCAGTCCAGGAACTGTCCGACACGATGTGCTGCCGGACAGGTGCAGCATACTCCAATGCAGGCTGCAGAATAGCTCGATATGTCGTCAAAATTGTCTCTCTGCTGCCACCCCAGGACGTTCCTCCTAGAGCTCTCAACACATTAAGCTTCTCCCATGACGAAGACCCTCTCGGTGGAGGGAGTGATGTCGGTTTGCACGAAGGTGATGTTGTTTCCTCCACACTGCCACGGCACGAACGTACTACATCTCGGCAGCAAGGGGTTCTAGAGATGCTTATTATCTGATAACGGCCAAAAATCTTTTATCGCTTTGGCGCTGGGGCTTCGGTGGTGCAGTGCGATAAGGCGCTCACCCGGAAAGGTAATATGCTGGTTCAATCTCGCCTGGAGCCAAGCGTTTTGCGATCAACTCAGCACCTTGTGTGAACTTTCTCCAGAATTTAAACCCTTTAAATCTCAGAAATAACGTATTTAGCTTCAAGATAAGGGAAGCTATTGATAAATATAATGCCTATTAGGGTTTAGATTCGAACAATAAAGTTCGGAATGGGATTTTCAGAACATTTCATGTACAGTACACATGGTGCTGCGCAGCCACAAATCTTGATCAAAGCCAGTCTGAATGAGACTGTCCACTCACTCGGTCGGCGCGCGTGTGGAGCGGCCGTCATGAAGATATTCTTTGGACGAGCCTTTCCGACGACTGAGCTAGCGTTGACTGGGATATAGTTCACTAATCGTCTGATATCCTTGCTGATCGATTCGCAGGCCCAAAAATGCTATCGCGACGGCCTATCGACACGCTGGCCGACCGCATGAGCGGACAGTCTCATTCGGACAGACTTTTAAATACTGTTCAGCATACATAAAATTTCACGCCGAATTTTTTCGAACTTCAACTTAGCAATCATCACCCCGTTCGATAACCCTTCTCACCATCTTGTATAAGTTTTGCGAGAAATTATCAGTTCGAAAGGAGCTATCAAAAAAAGGACCATGAAGACGCGAAATTCGAAGAAATCCGAAGCCCACGCGGCTTCGGATCCATCCTACGATAGGTAATGTTCGCGTAAAGGGTGTGATTACAAAGCGGACTAATTGGAAGAAGTCAGAGAGGCTCAGATTGATGGAATCATGGAAAAGTTGAGGGAAAGATTTCATAGTTGGATGTGGAAAGGAAATCCAACAGCTACTTCCAGTGTGGAGGGTTCAAATGAAGGCTGAACAGCCAACGAACGAACCGGGGAACAGGTTGTACGACCAGTTAATGCGGGATTGATAATCGGAATCCAAACAATTCAACAACACGGATCTCATTGTCATCGAAAACGAGTTGGTCGCCTGAGCCTACGCATAGGTATGCATTTGGGATACGGAAGGGATGTGGAAAAGCAGAAAATGATCGAAGAAAAAAAAAGGATATAAGAGAAAAAGAAAACGAAAAGAGTTAAGAAAGCAACGACGGAGCGACAACAAAGCGACAGACGTCTGTCGCATACTGTCAGTGTTATATCCCCTATCTATGTGGTATATCCAAGGTCAATCGGTCGGTGGTACGTGGAGGAGGATAAACAGCGCGCATGCTGGGCATACCAGACATACTCACGTTCCAATTGTAGCGAAGATAGGGCTACATTATTTCTGCTTCATTCAGTTTACAGGAAAATTTTCATGTCTTCATTGGTAGATGAAGAGATTCATTGAAGGCAGCACAAAAGCTCAGAAAATATTATTCAGTTTTATGGCTCAAATCGAAGGCTTAGGGCTGCTATGTAATACTAAGAAATACCGGCAAAAAAAAACACCAAAAAATCTCTCAAAGTGAAGAAATAGCGGTTCTTTTCGTGTTAGACTAAAAGTGGGCCAGTTACACCGCGTTGGCTTAGATAGTGAAGCTAACGAAAAATAAAGGTTGAATAACGACGCAAAGGCCTTAACTGGAAAGGCCGTTGGAAGCATTAAAAGCAAGCCAGAATGACCGTATTCAAGCATTGAATTTGAGGATGTGTGTTGAGGGGTGGAGCCCGTAAAACAAATACTGTCTGGGTGGCTCAATTCGGCTTATGTCCAGTAATTTTGACTCGTTTTTGGCGTTTGCAACGGCGTGGGCGTTCCAGAAGGAACTATACGACCCCATTAAAAACACAGTCCGAGCTCGAGTGTAACATTTGATGTTATGGTCCGGCCACTGTGTGTAGCAACCCTGGCAAATGCGGAATCTCAACTCATCTGAATAAGAGAGAAAAATCGAGCACCCATTTCCTACGCCCGCTTCAAGGTTTTCCGTCCCAGTAGAGACGAGAGCCGCGATTGATTTCAATAGAAATCTATGAATTTGCTTACCTTAGTATTTCAAAATAGATAAACAGATCCAATTCGCTGTCTCACAATTGTGATTGTCACAAAACTTGTCAATTTTATCTCAAAACCCTCATAGAGAAGTTTTAAGCCTAATCTGAGACATTTAAACTACCGTATACCTACTGTAACTTACCATAATCTATCGAAAATCGATTATAGACCTCAGATTCGAGTAAGGACTCCGAATAAGCTTTACAGGGAAGTTTGTAGGCAAATCTATCATTGCATTTTGTGAATAATTAAAAGTCTCAATTTGCTCCGAAAGTTTTCCCCCGTAATAGGCTTTAGACCGATTTCGTCGAAATCGCCTGAGTTGATTGGGCCTCAATTTCGTGTTAACACTTGAGAGACCGCGTGCCTCACGGCTCATCAAAGCAGCCAACGGCGTTCTCCACGGCCAATCAATTCAGTGGATCTTGAAATCGGGGTTTTGTTAATGAATGAACACACACAGTCTTCCAGCTATACAATGAAAAGGAATCTTTGTCTTTTCGAGAAACAAGAAAGGATCGAGTTCATGGCGTGGGTGAGCAGTGTGGACACGCGGTTCGTTTGGTAAGGACCACGGATAGCTTCCCAGAAATAAGTTTCGAGCCGAATCCCATGCAATTTTTCTAAATACCGTTAAAAAAATGTCTGGCAGATGTACCCTTACCTTAGAAAAAACTGCTTAAAGGCATCGTACGCGCTGAAAACCACCTACCGTTTTTCAGGTTTGAATCAATTGTTGGGCCCACCTGAGAATGTGGGTAGAGTTTGTCGGGTCACCGATGCTTTATTGGGAAGATATGGGAGATCGAATGCCTCGAATTCCGCCAGAAGAGGCCGGCCTACCGACGGCCGCGTGGCATAAAATCAGAAAAGAATGTGGCTTATCATCAAATGATAAGCTTGAATGAGTGGAAGTTGTTGTATCATTTGTTCATAAGCAACTTTCTTTTCTCATTTGAAGCCAGACGGCTGCCGGAAAGCCGGCCTCTTTTGGCGGAATTCGAAGCATTCGATCTCCCGTATCTTCCCAAAAAAGCATCGGTGACCCGATAAACTCTACCCACGTTCTCAGGCAGGCCCAACCATTGATTCAAACCCAAAAAACGGTAGGCGGTTTTCAGCGCGTACGATGCCATTAACTCAGTTCAGAGAACTCCGTAGCAGTTCCAAGCATAGATTCAAAAACGTAACTGTAAGTTCATGAATCAACTGATATGAACTTCGTTGGAAACGGCGTTAGCGACCAGTTGTCGATTCCTTGTTACTCAGGCGGGCTCATATGCTCTTAATGTCAAGTTTAGTTCAGCGATCGGACGACGCGGAAACATTTGCCGTCTTCGCGACACTACCGGCCAGCAAAGTTCTGCGACGATCTACCTCCGCGATCCTGACCATTCTTCAGACTAAATTGTTTGAGAAGACTCTATGTCTGTACGCATCACGCTTCATATAGGCTATTGATCTAAAAAAGGGTGCAACCACTGGGAAGTACTCATAGCGTCTGTAAGCGCGTCAGGCACGCGCGACGCGCGTGGAAAGTATTTGTGCCATACGAGTCGTCTGGTGTTGGAGAGTGTGAATAGTGCCCTATCGGAAAGAAAATCCGGTCTGCAGCTCAAAGACAATCGTGCTGGGACGAAAATTAACACTTTAGAGATCGCGTGTCCTTACTGCGCTCTCACGCCATGAACTCGATCTTTTTTTGTTTTATTTCAAGAAAAGCGGCATCCTAATGATTTTTGCTCCAATATCCACACTTGACACAAATTACATGACTGGTATGCAGATATTAGGCGCCATATATATATCCTTTTAACATAGTCATTTATAACGGTATTTTAGTTCAAAAACTCACTGAATTGATTGGCCTCAGAGCGCGTCGGTCCGCTACGGGAAGTGGCCATGGAGCGCGCGGTCATGCCAGAGCCCCGTCGTCCCAGCAGGACAATCTTCAAGTTGCGTGCTATAAACGATGTGTAGTACGATAGTTCTCTACCAAAAGCGAGACCGAATCGCGGCATGGGTTTTGTTCGGAACGCCATGCGCTCGCGATCCGACTGGTGTTACTGTCTGAGTAGCAATTTGACTCAGAGAATGGAACTCACGGGCAGCCGGCTGATCGCTAGCAGCCTTTTGGCTACTACCTGGCACTTCCTCGAGCAATCACTTGACTGCGGCTCGCCACTTCCTTGGTAGATCGATAGATCGATAGATCGATAGATCGAGATGGGATCCTCACCGCAGACTATGCGATCGTCAAGTTATCCCGGTACTTTCAGGCAATTGGCATACTTTCGCCAGCGTTCTTCCACTGACACTGTCTCAGATGACAAAGATGAGCCGACTGTCGACCTCGCAATTGCCAATCGCCAGCCAAAGGCCAGTTATCTTCAATTTGTTAGGCAACTGACACATATTTGCCAGCGGTCTGCCGCTGGCAGAACCGGAAATGTATGCCAACTGTCGGCTTCGTAGATTACGTTGGCCAGACTAATGCCAATTGTCATGTTGAGCAGGTGGCGAATTTAGGCTAACGGTCCGCTGCTCCCTTTGTTTAGGGAGTTGTGGTTGTGAATTAATGGACTCTAAACGAGCCGTAGGAATTGTAGGGGACCCCAGTAGGTGTGCGCTGAACGTTAATTAAAGTGTGTGATACCCGAGTGGGAATGTTCTGGACGCCGTAAAAGTGAGTGGGACACCAGCGGGAGCGCTCCGAACGCCATGGAGAAGACGCGGGGCCGAAGTGGTCGTGTATCGGACGCCGTGGAAAGTGCACGCGATCCCAGTGGTATTTCGCCGGACGCCGTAGAAAGTGTACGGGACCCCAGTGGGAGTGTGAGACATTAATTTTACATGTAAGTTACCCTTATCTTACATGTAGCTTACACTTATATGTTCACCATGGTTGGCCATCACTCGACGCAGACGACACTCGACGCGGAGAACGCGTCCGCACGCATGCCAGACCACACGGTACCCGATAAACGCTGTGCGGGGCCTTCCCTGTTCGTGTGGGGTCAAGTACCTCAAACTTGGGAAACTTAACCGAAAGTAACGCCAGTCCTAAGCCTGACCCCGAGTGTGCGTCGTATACTCCCCTTGGAAACGCCTCTTGAACGATTTAAGTTACTTGCGAGTCGCCTGTGCTATTTAGGTTGCATGTAACATATCGGAGGCGCACTGCACGCGACATCCCCTCGATATGTTGCACGTAACTTAAATGACCTTAGCTAAGTCGCAAATAACCTACATTGGGTTTGATATGTTACAAGTAACTTGTTTTCGGCCTTTTATGTTACAAGAAACTTGCTTCCATTTCTCTGAAATTCGGAGGCGGGCAGAGAGTGATAGAGTGTACAATAGTGATAGACGCAGGCGGCTTCGATTAAATCTGCGCGCACAAATTTTTATGGTTTATGACACCAAAAAAATAGAAACGCCAGTGTGCGTGTTCATTTTCGCGCTCAATTATTGGTGTATGCCGGAATGGAGTTCATTTTTCGCTATTCTGAGGGTTGCTGTGTGTTACGGCAGACACAATTACATCAAGCTGTGTAACTTACCTCACTTTCTCGAGAATTGACAAATGGACGTTAAATTCGTGGTCTCCACCTCAGATAGAGTCTATCCGAATTGACTGTCCGCCCATGCGGTCGGCGTTTGTGTCGAGGGACCGTCGCAGAGCCATTTTTGAATAAACTTCTCCACTTTTACAGACAGTTGACTGGAATATCGTTCACTATTCGTCTAATATTCCGCTAATTGATCCACAAGAGTAAAAGTGACTGACACGCACGAAGACTGCTTGGACGGACAGTCTCAGTCGGGTCGATTTTACATACATAACCATCACATTGAATTTTTACCAAATCTGATACATTGACCAATCTGGCGTATACCCACCATAACCTGCCGCGATCTATTCAAAATCGAGGGACGGACCACAGATTGATGTTGAAGGCTCCAAACAACCTGGACCTCAATGCTTGCCACTCGTTGGACGCTTTGGACCAAATTAGCCGAATTTTTCATAAAACGAATTAAAGGACCTCGGCTTCGTCAATAGCACTCGAAACGACCACAAGAAGACAGTTTTGAATCAAATTGCGAACGATTTAATCAATTTCGTAAGCTCTACGTATACCGAAATGTGAGGCCGTTCCTTGCTAAGACGGAGGTGAGTTTGCGTGCAGTCGGTGACAGACTCGTGGTTAACCATCCGTCAAGTGCGCGCGGTCAACTAGCGCTCAAAGACAAGATTACTACCTCCCAAGATAATTTTTGGGGGATATGTAGCGCTTATGCCCTTGGAGTTGGGTTGAACGTCTGTTGTAGCGATCGTGTGTTGTTTTGGCGCGGTGGGATTTGGATTTGGCTCGTCAAGGTCGAAGCGACGAGGCGGATATGGCGAGACTAGCACCCGTAATAAAGCAGTCCGGACAACACACGCGCGCGAACATCTAGGTATCAGGTCGTGGCCATGCACGAGCGTGGAGCGCCGATACAGTTTCCATCTGACCTTTTCGCAGTAACCCTCTTCGTCAAAGGAGGAATACACCTGAGACGGGTCCATTTTAGCCTAGACGACTTGGTTTTCACGATGGAAAACTTACTTAGAGCCTATATACGCGAATGAAATCACCAATGTTTGTCCCGTCTGAATCTCAACTTGGAACCAAACGAAGGTGGTTTTCGAAGTTTGAGATCTCAATCTTGCAAGTCCTTAACCTAATGGCCCCCAAACACGCGGCTTACTGTGGTTGTATCACGAGTACCTTGTTATTCACATTTTTTAAAGTCTAATGCAAATTGGAAGTTATACGTTCAACTCGGCTACCTTGTGACATCTTGTGATCAAATACCATGCCATAAAAAGGCATTGAAACATTCCAAAAAGCAATTTCGAAGCTTGTGCAATTTTATGTTACAATAAAGTTCAAAACGCACTTGTAACATAAGTTAGTGGATAAAAGTAAGTTATTTGCGAGATAAAAATTTAATTGCGTGAAGCCCCTTTGCAACTTGCATTGAAGTCACGCGCAAATTGCTCAAAAATTTTTGGGTAACGCAGTCCCTGAATTCGAGTTTGCAGCTGCAGACCAACCTTCTTAAAGGCAGTGTTCACGATAAAAAATGTGTTTCAATTTCCTTAAGGAATGGGTAGTGGAGGGGCACGCTGTAACGTTGACGTCGAAAGAACCCATGAAAACGAGCCAGGAAAAGCCCCAAAAGAGCTCGAAGTTACCACTCCGAGCGCAAGGCAAACCTCAAAAGCGCAACACACGCCCACCGACGTGAACAAATGAATGCTCAAGCTCGTGAGATGAGCGATGATTTCCAATCAAGCCGCGTTCTTCCCTTCATTCTCAACTTCTCTCTTTACTCAAGTCAGATCGCATACATCGGCTGCAAAAGACGGAAGTTGCAAGCCTCGGACAACTCGTCCACCATGTTTCCTTAGCTCAATTTCTGAGGGACCATAACTCCGTTCCCAGAAGGTCGTGTACGATTTCAGAGACATCGTTGGAATCAGCATGGGGCCGTTTTCAAGATAGGCGGGGAAACAGAAGAAGGTTTTTCTTTATCGTGAACACCGCCTTTAACTGAATCGCGGAGAAGTTTTCTCACTAAGACCTTATCCTTCACTGTGTAGGAATCAGGCAATTTTCATGGTGTACAGAGAAAAGCGTTTGCTCAAATTCTCGAAATTAACTCATAACTTCTTTCTGGGGGTTATTCGAAGTCTTAAAAACGAATTAGGAGTCCAACTGTCGATTTTCGAAAAACTTCAAGGAGTTGACCTCGCAGTCTTCCACAGAGAACAATTTCTCGGTGGTTGTCCCCGGTGATAAGTGGGGCTGATCGAGGATGGAAGGATATTTTAATCAAAACAGTATCAGTTAGGGTTCGAAGGAAAGAATGGAGAAACAGAGAGTAGATAATCACAAACGACGGGTCCATAAAGTATTTCCCTGTGGCAACTAACACTTCTTGTGAGAGTAAAGAGGCGGGATGAGAGCAAAGGGTTTCGTGTATCTTGGTGCGTTTTTCCTAATTTCCACGTCATTTTAGTTCCACCCGGGCCAATTAATTGATATAGCGAATAATCTCAAAAGTGAAATTATCGCGAACACTGCCTTCAAATGCTTTCTTGAATTTTTTCGTTTTTTTTCTGTCCGAAAATTAAGTGTTTCGTGAGGAGCATTCAAAAATAAGATACCGTGCTTAACGCGTTTGATGCCTCAAATATTCCAATTGCCCATGTTCGTTCATCAGTATTGTCGTTATCTTTGCGTGACTAGCTGCGCACCTTTTTCTCATGTGGTCGAAGAACCAACACTCCCTGGCGACCGCTGTTGTTTGGAGCGGTCCTCCGTCTGGGCGTGTGAGCGTGTGTGGGTCCAGTTTCATCGAGCGCATTGAGCGCTTTTTCGAGATCAAGCCGATTGCGCCGATCCTTATCTGGAACACAACGCAGCTAGCGAAAAGCCAACGAATCATCGCTCGCGCTCGCGGTAAAGTGGCAGGTGATCGCTTCCTATTTCCCCAGCAAGAGGGAACGTTTTTGTAATTATTCAAAAGGCTTCTCACAGTAGAATGTACGATGTGCACCTGAAAACCTGGGACGATAGTTGTATTTTTCTATAACCAAAAACTTTCCTGCTTACACCGATGAGACAGAAAATACGGTGAAAGCGATACCTGGAGTTTACAGAATACTAATAATAGGCAGAGTTAGCAAAATATTTCGAATTTCGAGATTTTCTACAAGAATGCAAGGTTACGGAAATGAAAAACAGATGAGAACATCTGCATGGGTGGGATGTGGAATAAGTGATTTGCATTCGTTTTCACGCCGTTCTCGAAACTAGTGAATCTCGCATGGCGAAAATCAGGTGCCTAAAATCAAGGAATACTTTTTTTTGCGAATTCTCGCTTGATTCCTCTAACCGAGGAAGTACTTTTAGTCAGCCTGGCCATTCCGGGAGACGTGTACTTTTCTAGAACCGCTTTTTGGCGTAGAATTCGATTGCGGTCTTCGCAACTCCTTGAAAACACCATGAAAGAGGGTATACTCGTTTATCAAAGCCTGGCGGCAAGGTGCACCCCATGAACTTTTTGGGATGTTTAAAAAAAAATTTTAGGTTTCGGCTCAAAACTTGTATTTAAGGATAATCTAGGAAGCTGAACTCTCTTTAGTGCGTTCGTCGAAATTCTGAGGTTTATTGTAGGTTACGGTAGGTACCATGCCATTTAGGGGACAAAACTTACCTTATTGTTTCGAAACACGAAAAATGGATGATAAACTCGCGTTCAGCATCCCGAATAACCGCCGCATACAAATTTTTAGTCAAATCTGAGACTTTGACCAACTACCGTATACCCACCGTAATCTACCGTAATCTGACTAAAAATCGATAAACGGACCTCAGATTCGTTTTCAACACTCCAAATAACCTCCAGGGAAACAATTTTAGCCATATCTATCGTAGCATTCCGGAAATCGCCAAAAGTTGCGATTTGCCATCAAATTTTACACCGATGGGAAGCTTTGGACGAATCGTGTCTAAAACTTCGGAAAATCGACAAATAAACCCCAGATTCGTGATTAGCGCCCCAAATAACCCATCTGGAAGAATTTTAAGTCGGCACTTTTTTCTGAAGCGCCTTCAGAACCCCTAATTGATATAAATATAAACAAAACCAAACCTCTCCAGCCGCTTCGCGGCTGGAGCGAAAGCGCACAACCGAAAATCCTTACGCATAACAGCAAATTCGTACTAGTCCAAAACGCTATTAGTCTGCACAACGTTTGGGAAATTCGCCTTCACCCAAACTTGGCTCAGGGAGTTGTTTTGGGCGCTGAACACGATTATGAGGTTCGTTTCCAGATTTTCTTAAGTTTACTTAGCGTTTTGGAAGTTTCAAAAAGCAGAAAAAAAAACGACCGTCTTAAGCTTATAACTTGTCGGAACCAGCGGCTCGGGACGGGGCACTGCGCAGTTTAACTATAAATGCCTCCTAGGGAGCATTTTTGCATCAGTTATATCCAAAACTCAAGGAGATTAGCGTGTTTCATTTAACAGCTAAACCTCCATCGGCTATAACTTTACACGCGCAAGTCCGCTGCGAAATCCATTTTGAGATTCGGAGAAAGTACATCAGAATTAATAAAAAAACATTAGTCGAGTTCAAGAAACTCTTCTTCATCACATGAAGATCCTCAGTCAGGGGATACCACCGGTTCCAATGAAAAGTCGGTTGCACGCTGTTATGAGTGTGATGCGCTCGAGCGCGCCACAAACAGTCGGCACGGATCGTACAGGCACTTTCGGGTAGTTTGCATAGGCGCAAAGTCAGTGCACTTATTTTTTTGCAATACGTGCTCCGGAATTGAGCCACTCAACGTAGGAACCAAAGGTGCCATTGCGATCCGTGACGATTGTATGTAGCTGTCCGCAATCGGCTCTTTTATTGGAACCGGCGATAAGTGGAATGACAGCTTACCAAGAAGTCTCGCCTGGCTCGAGATTTCCTCGATTTTTGAAAGACCACGGTAGGGAATTGGATGAGCTGGAATATGTAGTTATGAAAGAACGTGAAGTTTCCACGCGGGGCTATTTGAGGCTGCTGATCACGAACCTAAGGCTCATTAGCCGATTTTCTGTAGTCTTCAGCATCGTTTGTTCAAAGGTTATCATAAGGGGAATTTTTTGAGATCCATAAGCTATTTTTAGGAATTTCCGAATCGCGACAATAGATTTGACTCTGGCCTTCTGTTGAGACTCTCCAACGTTCATATTAGGGGGACTGGAAAGTAATGTTGTTTCTGTTGACTGTAATTTATGAGCTCCTTATTTGGTTCAGAGGCGTGTCAACGAAAATCTGAGTGTATAAGGACTTCTCTGAGGGTAGACAGTTGAATAACATTTTTTTGCAATTTTTGGTAAAATGGCCAGATAAATATGTATCAGAGGAGGTACACATCCGGCATTGCATGCTTTTAGGGTTTCGCAAGGGAAATAGCGCAAAAGTTGCTACCGAAAACATTCGCGATATTTATCCAAATGCATTGTGGATTCGTAAATGCCAAAGATGGTGTGCCAAGTGCAAATCTGGTAATTTTGATCTTCCCGACTCGTATCAATCAGGAAGACCACCAACGCTGGACAACGACGTGTTAAGGCTGAAGTGGAAGCAAATCCGTGCCAGACGATCGAGGGATAGTGTCAGATCGTCTTAATCAATCTTAGTTGACTATCCAAGAACATTTGAAGCAGGCTGGGAAAGTAAGCAGAGGAGGTATTTGAGTCCAGCATATCTGGAAAACGACATTACTTTCCGCCAACCCCCCCCCCCTTTTACTTCTACTGTTTCGTCATCTCTGCAAGGAGCGGCTAGACTCTGCGAAAGGCGAAAAGACGAATAAAAGCCTCTTAAAGACAGTGTTCACGATGAAAACCGTATTATAGTTTTCGATGTTTTTGGGTAGGCCAGTCCACTAAGAAGAGGTTAGTAGGGAAAAGTCTCGCAGAAAACTCGAATATCGTTGTTGTTTTCTGTACCGAAAATTCTGTGAAAATAAGAGGGGCTAATGTACATGCTGGAATGTTAGCATCTGATAAAGAGTATTTGAAAATTCGGTCCCTGTTCCTACGGTAAAACGAATGCAGAACAATTGTTATAGGACGTGGGCGGGGTGTCCCAATGAGTTGGCTGGCCCACACCCACTTTCTGGCCGTTTTTTGTCCTTCTTCGTTCTTAACTTTCTTAGACCCAAAGGACGTTTTTGTCAAAATCGGGCGACTTTTTCATCGTCAACACTGCCATTAACACCGAGCGCAGGCTGCAAACTTTTCTATGGGGATTTTTTGGGGTTTCACACAAGAGTTTGACGTCCAGTTATCGATTTTCGATAGATTCTTTTTTCGATAGGTTACGTTGGGTATACGACAAATCTTCTCAACTCTTAGATTTGGCTCAAACTTCCCCAAGGGGATATTTGGGACGGCGAACACCGATTAGGGGTGCATTTGTGTCGATTTTCGAATTATTATGTCGGCTGAGTTCCCTATCTGGCAATATGTAGCCTTCCTACATTTGTTCAAGCCGGTACACGTGGTCCATGTAAGCAGTGGAGTGGTAGAACATGTTTGGATTCTCGAGAGTGACTGTGATATTTCTCGCTCTCTCTACTCATCCGCAGCTTACGTGGGCCACGTGGAACGGCTCGAGAAATGAGAGATAGGCCGTACTAATATAAGGTAATACCTGAGCGTTCAAGATAACTTATTTCCCGTACAGGTTCCAAGAACTCAGGTATTTTTCACAGTTTACTGCTTGTAGAAGCAGGGTTAAGGAGGCATGTGTATCAAAGCTAAGGAGAAGCACGTGATTGAAATAGCGACATCCGGCATTTCCTTCCAGACTGTACGTAGACTTTCTGTGAAGCTCTAGACGTGAATCGGATAGCGTCTACTGGCGCCATCTTAGCGTCAAAGCTATCGATGCCGCGCAGGCAACGATGCATATGTCGCGCAACAATGCGAATTGGAACACAAAAACGGATGAAGATGATGGAGACACAAGTGCGCGCAAAAAGCTTCAATGGGAAGCGGATCGACACACACAAAAGGAGCGCACGCCGCACGAACACAGGTACATACGTGGGGCGATCAGCTTAGGTGAAGTTAAGGTTATGAGAAATTGGAAATCGGAGAAAGCTTAACATTAGCTGCGCTAAAACGTACAGGATTCATCTGACCAGGTGTCACTCACAAGGAAGTCACTATTAGCCATTTTAAATGAAGTGGACTTTTCTAGAGTTTTTTTTAGTATTCTATCGAAAATATGGAAAAGGACCTCGTAATCGTGTTCAGCTCCCAAAGCAGCCCACCTAGACGAAATTTGGGTGAATGATCAATCTTCGAACATAGCATAGAATAAGAGCGCTTTGGACTTGTACGGATTGTTATTTGAGCGTTTACTTATATAGATTAGGGGATTCTGAGAACGTTTAGAACAAATGTTTCAGTTTTGAATTGAAACTTTTCCATGGAAGTTTCTCGGGTTGCTGATCACTAATCTGGGGTTTACTTGTCAGCTTCTCAAAGTTTCAGATTCATTCCGCTCAAAGCTTCACACGGGGGAAAATTCCCTAGGCAAAACGCAACTTTCGAGATTTCCGGAATGTTACTAAAGATGTGGCTCAAAATCCTTCTCGGGGGTTATTTGAAGTGCTCAACACACATCTTTGAGGTCCATTTTCGGTTCTCGACAAATTATGGTGGATTGTGGTGGGTATACGGTAGTTTAGTAAAAGTCTCATATTTGACTCAAATATTTTATGCGGGGGTTATTCGGGCGCTGAATACAAATTTGACAAGTAACTGTCGCTTTCCGAATTATTAAGGCACAGCCCAGCCTTAGATATTTTAGTCCGGCCGCCATGTTTAGCAACCCTGCCAAGCGCGAAATCTCAGTTCGCTCAAATAAGCGAGAAAAGGTCAAGAAAAAGTCGACCCCACTCCCAGTGCACGCAAAACAGAACTGAGGCTTTCGCCCCTAAGATGGGAACCATGATCTTTGCAAACGGAAACATTGGCATGTGCGGCGATGCCCAACTGCAACATGTACAATAGCAGATTTCTTGGTTTCTTTTTCGAGACGGTGTGTATGGTTTGGCTTTCGAGCGTTGGGAGGCGGGGCCGACCTTTCCCTGTAGTTTCGCCTTTACTCGGGGGAACTGAGATCCCTTGTTTGGCTTGCCTGTCACAGGCCATGTCCTGAATGAAATACGAAAAATTACCCCTAAGGTTGAATTGTGCCTTCAAGGCAGGTTTCGCC
This sequence comes from Aplectana chamaeleonis, assembly GCA_029168955.1. Taxonomy (NCBI): domain Eukaryota; kingdom Metazoa; phylum Nematoda; class Chromadorea; order Rhabditida; family Cosmocercidae; genus Aplectana; species Aplectana chamaeleonis. The sequence goes on along the minus strand of JAPDOI010000058.1, from coordinate 1,899,320 downwards.
CGCTAAATGGCTTCGATTCTTCTGCAACGTACAGTAAACCTCAGAATTTCGACAAGCGGGCCCCAGATTTATGTTCAGCATTACCCTGCCCCGAGACTGTGAAAAACGCGTCGAACTGTTTTTTTTTCAGAGAGGTTTCAGGCAGCTTCGAAGATCATACTAGAATTCTACGTCCAAAAAGTTGGTAGAAAAGTAAATTTTAATCGGAATGGCCAGGCTGACCAGGGGTGCGTTCCAAGAATGTTCCCACGACGACGTGGGAGGGCAAAAAACCTTTCCATGGTCGAGTTTTCTTCTCATGGCCACGAATTATAGCTGTAAATTGCTTCCACGCGGCCGTGGCTACGTTTCCGTGGACGCGTTTCGCTATGGAAATGTTCTTGGAACGCACCCCAGAGTCAAGCGGGTATTGTTCAGCTGGACAACAGGGGCACGTAATAATTTTCGAAGTTTAGACATTCCGGGAGGAGGGACGTATTAAATTTCTGCTAAAAATCTGACAAAGCTAATTAACGCAAATTCTCACGAAAGGAATGCATACATGCATATTGTTATAGAAAGAAAAAGGTGAAAATGAACAATACCAGCAATATAACAGTTTGAATGAAGAACGTTTTTTTAACGTAACTATGTGGTAGCAATATTTTAAACTGTAGTCAAAGGTTTAGCTCATAAGACATAGTTTCGGATGAGTTACATGTATCAACTTGAGTTACCTGCATTTCCGTTAAATTTCAGATTTACGTAAATCAAAAAAAAAGATTCGGAATCTCCGTGAAATTTTCTACAAAATGATACCTAGCAACCCTCACATAACTATAAAGTTATGTAGAAAATCGCCGAAAACCTGTTTTCACGTTGTCCAAACAGTGCCTTCGGCCGAAATCGGACAACGCTGGTTTTTTTCTTTTAAGAAGTCAACCTTTGCAAAAACTGACATTTTTTCCGTAATCTAAGGGAACGTAAAAGTTCTAGACATTTTTCAAAAATTTTGATCTCCAAGTGAGGGGGGGGCGTAGCTTCGTCAAGGTCCTGGACAACGAGGTCCTGGACATATGCCTGACCCTAAGGCTGACAAAAGTTGGTCCCTCTTAGTCATCGAGCAAGTTTTGAGGTATCAAAAATTGCCTTAAATTCGATTCTCTTGTGGGCTGTTCAGGGAGCAGAAAACGAATATGGTGTAAGTCTGCTGTTATTCACAAGGGAAATGTCAATGGTCGATCTAGCAGTTTGTGTCGAAACATTTACCATTCAATATATGATACTTGCCATGACGTTTTGAAATCCAAGCGTGTAGCCTTTGAGGCAACCCTAGCAGGCGCGGAAAGGCGTGCGTCGTCAGTCGCATGCGGTCGCGCTGCATTTTGAATTTTGCTAGATGGTACAGCTGATTTCAGACGTACTCCTTTAAATATTCTATTTTTCCATTATACATCTTTGATATTTTTTGGTAAGAAGGTTGGTTTCCCCGATTAATTTCTTTTCGAAAATCTCGCCAGGTGGTACAGCTGATTTCGGAGGTCATTTCTGATTGATTCGCGCACATTTCGCGATTGGCGCTTGCTTACTGAGCGCTTGTGGAAACTAGCAGGGCTAACAAGTTACTTCAAAGTAAATAGAAGTACTCAAAGATGCTCAGCACTGAAGATTACCACTGAATTATAGCATATATTTCGTAAATGTGCAGGCTTTGGCCCGAGCGGAAGGCATCGCTAGATAGAAAAGAATTTGTTCTTTTGATCGATATATCGCACTTGGCCGAAGAACCAACTCTGAAAGGTTTACGAATCGTAAAATCAAATAGCGGAAAACTTTCGCGTCAACCTTATAATTTGTAAAACTACTGGAAAATGAGCGATCTTATCTTTTGTCATGATGGACAGGAGAGCTATGCAATATGGCCGACAATTCGACAGTCGCGACAGGTGAATTAGGGGCATGCATAAGTTTTGAGGGTTTCACAAAGCACTAGCGTGTTAACCTGTGTAGCATTCCAATTAGAAGAGCACGCTAGAACTAGACCGGTTCTCTCCGAAAATCCATGTTTGTCATTCCGCTAAAGGATAAGCAGCATACTTCATATTTGCTTCAATCATCTCAATCCTAATCTCATAAAATGCATTTTGCAGAAAATGCTGTTTTTTGTTTCGATTTGAAGAAAAAACAGCTGATCGACTTCGGTCGTTGTGCAATGCTGATAGGAACACGTTTTAGCCACGAAAACAATTTGGATATGAAATAAACATGTTTATTTTTCGTAAAATTGGTAAGGAATTTTGCATAAAAATTTAAAATTTCAGGAAACCAAAAACTAGCTACTCCAGTCTAAGGAAACCATCTCTTAACAGCTTTGCCACTAACAAGTAATGCAATTGAGAAAGAGAAAATGCCGACTATCAAAAGGTCAAGTTGGTGACGTGCTAAATGCATTTCCTTGAGTCACAGTCATACGAGATTTCGGGTCAAGGCAGTCAGTTTTCACCCGCCCTACCACTTACACCGCAAATTCACTGCAGATGCTCGGATGCATTACATGCTGCTTCTGAGACCACATGAAATATCAGTTTCACGAAATCAAGACAGATGGATGGGCATCAGGGGTGCGCGTAATTTTTCTCTGGAAACAGAAGTTTCAGTTCAACAGAAAGCGGAGAACAGAAAAAACAATGGCCAGAAGACAGAAACAATTTCAAAAGATCGTCAAAAAGTGGCCAGGGCACATTAAATGAGATTTTTAACAGAATAAAACTTTTTAAACATCTTGCAAGTGTGATTATTACTATTTTCTCACAACTTGCCAAACCCACAGTTAGTCATGGCAAGTATTAAGGGGACCGGAAAGTAACGTCGTTTTCTGATTACGCGGGACCCAAACACCTGGTCTGCTCACTCTCCCAATCTGCTTCAGATGTTCTTGGATGGTCGATCAAGGTGGGTTAAGACTTTTTGACGATTCCTTGATCGTCTGACATGAATTTGCCTCCACTTCCGTCCTTAACCAGTCGTTGTCTAATGTTGATGGTCTTCCTGATCGAGGCGAGTAGGAACGATCAAAATTATCCGATTTGAACTTGGAAAACCACCTTTGGCAATTACGAATGTCGAACGCATTTGGATAAACATCGCGAATGTTTTGCTAGCAACTGTTGCGTTTCTTCCCTTGTGGGACTCTAAAAGCATGCATTGCCGGATGTGTACCTCTTCTAGTATTTGGCTGGCCATTTCACCCTGGATAAAAGAAAAATGGATTTTAATCGTTCATAAGTAAAGAATTCACTACAACCTCACAATGTATTTGGTGCGCTTCTAAACCAAACAATGAGCTGACAAATGTCAATCAAGTATTGACATGCGCAGAAACGACATTACTTCCCGGTCCCCCTAATAGTACCTATAAACTATACAGAGCATTGCACAATTACATTACTACCCCGATTTTCGTGGTTTCAAACAACGCGTGAGCTTATCGGACAAACGGTCGATCTAGCATACTCGAAAACACCTGAGTACGATTATTTATGAAATTATACCAACTAGTGGGAAATTGGCTATGGAAATTGTCAAAGATGATCGTTGCAAAATTATTTGTCATAGCTGACGTGCTCGCTAACTTTTCAATTCCACACTTTTTGCATCAGTTGGATCGTGATTAGAATCATCAGGAACATGAGGTTAATAGTGTAAGGGTTAGCCTTGATGCCCAACCACGTCGCAAACTCTCTTTGGCATGGCTCAACCCAAGTTTGTGGTTGTACAAAAAGAATTTTTTGCAAAATGTTCGAGAGTTTCTTGAATTTTTTCGTTTGTTTTTGTTCGTTCAAATCATTCGTTCAAGATATGATTTCTACGAATTGTTTTCCGAGAAATTGGTCGATTTTCAGTACGCTTCTCGAACCCCAGGTAACGCTCTTTCGTTATTCTTCTAGCCGAGTTGTCGAGGGCCATCCATTTTCAGTTTATTGGAGTATGCTCTTAGGCAACGGTAGCTAAATGACACTATTACGTCGTGGAGAGCAGTCTCCAAAAAAGTTGTAGAATTTCTAAGGAATCTCGAGAAAAAACTGAAATTTCGATCGAACTTCAAAAAATTTCCGGAAAATCAACCGCATATCAAAAAACCACTAGATTTCGATTAGTTTCGAAACTCGTTCGACTTGTGAATGTTCGGAGGTTGTTCGGGATTCGCTCGTCCGAAATTTTAGGAAACGGAAACTTCTCGATTTTCGTTTACTCAAAACTGTCTTGAACGGTATTTCTTCTAATTTCATTCGTTCCAAACTTTTTTGATTGAAAATTTTTGAGTTCTCTACATTTTTTTCGATAGCGTACAAGTATAACATTGACGACCAGGAAAAACTTAGATTGTTAAGATATAGCGGGTACTTCTCTAATCCTCCTTTCCGTTCGATTTTTATGTTCAATCGGACTATCGGGACAAAAATAAATGCAGGCTAAACGAATTTTCCGTCAGAGCGGACTTATGTACCCTATCCCAGTGTATTTTGGGGATAATTTAGATATAATTACTGGCTCGAGAGCTGTACCAGGTGGCCAGAGCAGCACTCAAAGTATATAGTACATAACCAAATGCGTTCACACTAATCGACAAGGCGATAGCCATTGCCCGATGTTTGCTCCGCTGGATAGAACCATTCATTTACCGAGTACTGTGCTTCTCTGCGTCAAATTACGCTCCGCAATTGCGTATTGAGACGCTTCGCGGTCGCACGCGCTTGAGCCGAACGAGATTCTAGCGCCGCAGCCGATTGTAGGTGTTTTTTTCGTTTTCTTCAATTTTCTTGGTTTCTTCTGTGACTAAACCCGTCCTTCTGCGTTTCGTCATATACTGAAGTGTTGTATCTACATACACAAAATTTTCTTTCCGTCGCAAAAACTTCTAGGGCAGAGAAAATTCCCAATGGTAAGTAATTTTTTTATTCTCGTTTATTTTTGGGATTCTCTTCTCTTTTGTTTTTAACATTCAGATAATTTTTATGATTGTTTGGTTTCGTCCCCGATCTCGATCGGTTTTGGACTGAAACCGTAGCTATCCTAAAAACCCAAACAATCATATTAATAACTGGAATGCAAGAAAGAGAAACAAAAAGAGAGAATTACAAAAATAAACGTGAGAAAAAGAATTACCTACCATCAGGAATTTTTTCTCCGCTAGAAGTTGTTGCGGAGGCATATGGAACGATGTTAAAGCGATCACTCAATCTGACTCAGATTGCTGACTTTTCATGAATGTTGATCGCATATTTGATGGTTTTGTGAAAAAATTCCGCCATGAAAATTCACAAAAATCAGACTGGAAAATAGAAGTGTACCCTGTAAATGGAGCACACTCAAAAACAGGTCTGAAAATCAGAAGTATATGTGTTTATGTTTAAAAGAGAAAATACGGTATTTTGCCAGGAGACGAATTTGAAAATGGAAAGGCAGGGCTCCAACTTTCCTTTTGCCCAGATCGTAATTCGGCCATCAGGACCTTTACGACTGAATGATTTCGTCAACAAACATGCATAGACCTTAATTCAAGGTTGCCTCAGGAAACCATCAATATTTACATAAATACATTCATTGGTTTCATGTAGTCGACCTTTATGTATGTATTCACACGTTTGATTGACTATAGGCAGCCGGTTGGTAGTGCAACGGGTGGTGGCCGGCGAAGGATAGATATGGGTCAGTGTTGATGGCACTCCAAGGTCGAAGGTAAGTCCGAAAAAATGACAATGAACAGGGACAAGGCCGCATGCACTGTACGTGCGCCGGCATGGGGTAAACGCTGGCTATACATCTACAGGGGAAAGGCCGTCCACGAGAGTGAAAAAAAGCTACTTCGCGCGTGCGCTAGGTGGAAAAAAGACTATCCCTCACGAGTGTTTCGAAAAAAGTGTACTGTGAAAACATTGGTTAAAACAGGGAGGAATCTTCAGTCTATCAGGTTGAAGCGAAAGTTTCCCGCCACCTGACTTTGACGATCTTCAAACCTTTCAGCGTTGGCCATTCGGACAAGTGCGATATACAGATCGAAAGCACGAACTATGTTCTATCCAATCCTGCCTTCCGCTTGGGCCAAAGCCTGCTCATTAACGGAATGTATGCTTTAATTAAAAGATAGTCTTCAGTTTTGAGCACTTTTGAGCGCTTCTATTTATTGTACTACTTCGAGGTTGACCACCAAACCTGCCAGAGTTGACAGGATGTCTGAGCCACCACAAACTGGATGATAGCCTTTTTGGAAAAATTCGACGGCGCGTAATCATTGATTTTTAGCGGGTTTTGTGATTTCGCAGCTTCTGTATTTTCTGGCTTATCCGAGAAGTTCCGGCCCCGAAGCTTTAAGGCTAAATATGATGGCCACGTTCCCATTGAATAGTATTTTTTTACGTCAATTATCGATGTTTTTCTTCGAAAATTTAATTTCCGCTCCTTTTGTCGATTTTCAAAAAAAATAATCGTTAGTTGACGAAAAAAAACTGTTGAGTGGGGACTTGTCCATTGTACTTGACTCTGAAGCTTCGCGGCCAAAACTTCTCTGATAAGCCAGAAAAAACCGTAGTTACAAAATCACAAAATCCGGTAAAATCAATAAATACGTTCCGTCGAAATTTTCCGCAAACACTATCATCGAGCCCTAAGGTGGCTCAGATATCTTGTCGCTTCTGGTTCTCGTTTTGGAGCATTCTGCCTCGTCGAGAGCAAAATATTTGTGAAGAAATCAGCTGCTAGAAAATCTTCATTTCCATCCTCATTCTCGCTTTCATCTCTCTTTGTCACCTTCGTCCCACTCTTCCTTCTCCGACCCACTTCCTTCCTCCTTCTTCACCCTTGTTGTTCCTCCTTCTTTGGACTTCCTTCGTCCTTCGCAATCCTGTGTTGCTCCTTCCTCAATTGTGCTTCTCCTGCCGCGCATCTTGCCTTTGCTTCGTCCTCCTTGCTTCTTTAGTCGGAACCTCCTTATGACTAGTTATATTCACCGAGGCCCACCGCTCCGCTGCTAGTGATAATCGAAATGCACAGGCATATGTAATAGCACTTTGCAAAAATAGAAAACAATCAATCATTGAATACTCAGGCAAAATCCAACAGTAATTATGCGTGGAGTCAAATGCGTCCTTGACCCCTGCTAACCAAACATTTTACCTCACGCCCGAGTTTAACTGCGCGCGATCGGTCCTAGAGTGGTGCAGTTTCTGCGCGTTTTGCAAAGTTGCGCGCGGTCTGAACGGAAAGAGAGGAGAACCGCGAAAAGGGTAAATACGATTGGAACGCTCGCAACTTTATGTGATTGTACTGACCGCGTTCTTTGCGCGCGTTCAGTTCTATTCTTTTTTTTTTGGTCGAAACGCTTGTTGTACGCGGTCGATACTAAGGCTGAAAACTTGCGCGCGGTCAGTCCTGTTTTTTGTCGGAGAAGGTACTGCTTCACGTTTGCGCTTGGAATGCTCACTAACTCAACATCGTCTCGAGGCTGAGTTTGAACAATGGTGCGTTGTATTGTTGCAGTGACTGTATCGAAAATGAAAGGGAAAAGTAGCGATAGTCTGTCTCGAGGCGGTGGGTTTCGCTAACTGGCGGTTTCGGCGGGCGCTGTAGCGCTCACTACTCCGGCATTTCTCGATTCTACTGCCATTTCTGATTCCGCTTCCGGATAGAAGCACCTACTACGCCGAGATAACCGCGCTCGTTAGTGGGATCATCCCTCGCGTGCGAGTCTCAAATAGCGTCATCGGGCCTTGACACCACTTCCTAATTGTGAGCGACATCAACCCTCGAGCAAGGCGCGTTGATGACGTCATTAAACCCTGAGAAATCATCTCTTAGTGGTGAACGGCATCATTCACCCATTCTGACGTCATTTGGTTCCAGAATCACCTTCATCACTATGATCCAAGCGGGTAGCCTAACTCTTCAGACCTCGAAATCGTTAAAGGCAGTGGTCGCGCTCAAATATGCTCTTCGTCTTTTCCTCTTTGAACCCTTCTCTGGGTATAGAGTAGTAGAACCTATGAGAAAAAATCGCGAAAAAATAGCTGTTCTGGGCCAAAATCGAAGCCTGAACTTTCTTGTCTTTTGATGGCGGACGAGTCCTTTCCACATCATCGCCATCGATGATCTCTAATATCAAGAACATCAGCTGGCTTGAACTTGAATTTCAATAAATGAACTTTTGGATTTATGTGCACATCTAGTCAAAAACATTGACTGAAGTGCTCGCTTTCATTGTTCAACTGTTTTATTAGGTAAATTTGCATTTATTTCTTCCTCTGAGTGTCGATGATTTTCGACTGCTTGGCATGAGACTGTGATCTTCCTGTGCACGTGTGCACGAACTGGAAGTTTAGGGTCTTAATAACTCTAATTCTAGCCCGTTTTTCACCGCGCTTCCTTCGTAGTTTTAAAGCTGTTTTTGATCTAAGCTGATTTTTGTAGTTTTTTAGATAACGTTTTTCATCGTGACCACTGCCTTTAAATGAGCAGAAATTTTTTAACACTTCATTAACAAGGTCATAAGCTCTCAATGGAAAAAAAAATAATCTGAATAGAACATCAGCAGCCAGCAGTTTTGTTGAAATAGAAGTGTTCGATGTCGACGTTTACCTGGATCTGATGTAAGCTTCTGCCTCTCTTCGCGCAACTTCCACCGTCGGACCAGTCTTCATGATAAACTGAAGAAGTGAAAAAACACGGAAAATAAAGGCATCATCAAACGTTGAATTTAATTCGAGTAATTTTCATGTGGAACCAATCATTTCGGTTTTTCATCTGAAACCAATCAGAAAACTTTAAAATTCAACGCCCTTCGACAATGTTAGAGTGATATGCGAATTTCTTCGTTTCGTACCGTATTACGATACGTATTCATGAACCACCGGGAGCCTCCCGGAAAGATCCAAAGTCTACTCAACATACCCGGCGGGTGGACAGGAACGCTCCCGGTTACCTTGCGGGTAGACGGAAGGGTACCTAGCCACCTAGCGGGTGGATGGAGAGGGGTGTAGCCGCCCGCTACGCCAATCTCGCATTTCAAATAATGACCGATATCTTCCTGGAACTCAGCCTGCGCTCTACCAGTCCACCCGTACAGCTGAGGCCGGGTATTATATGCCCGGCGAAATGTTTTGGTAGTGAAGCTGAGAGACTGCAGCCTCCCACCTGACGGTCTTCTCTCCGTCTCTGCGGGTGACTACTCGCGCCTGTCTCTGCTTCCACTGTTGGCGAAGAGGGGTAGCCACAATGGAAGTTTCGACCGGAGGGCACAATATTGGTAGCCAAACTCCGGGCGCGGGTATGTTACGCCCCCTTCCCGCGGCGCAACTACATCACATATATCTGCTAAAAAGCTAGCCAGAGAAAAAAGTTTCAAACTTCTGACTTAACTTCGAGTTCGTTGAGAACCCCAACGAGCATTCGCATCCTTTCTCTGTGTAAGCACATTGTGAGACAATCATGAGGCTCAGGGATAGCTCTATAATCCAAAGTTAATACTATTCAGGCACTTTCCGATAATACTGAACTTTGAAGATTACCGGCCGAAATCGGCTGGATGAGGCATAAACAGAACTTTTTCAGACGATGCTGATGGAGCAGAGTCACAAATGGTGCTAAAATTCAGTAATCACGCTCCGTCGAGATTCTCCGCTGATGCTACTACCAAGGCCTTAAAGGGTTTAAAGGCAGTGTCTGCGATAAAAATCGTTTTCACTAGAAAACAAAGGGTAAGTGTCTGACTATTTCACCAGTGAACAAAGAATCATGAAAAACGCTGCGAAACATCTGAAATTAGCTCTTCTTTTTGAAAGCAACATTTCAACGGTGGATGAGTTGCGCGGGCATAGGCGTGAAATAGACAGCGTGTGTAGATGCGCCCCAACGCTAAAACTCAGCCACGCTCGCGCTCCAATGCTAATGTAGAAGCGGACCAAATTCTTCCTCGGGAAACTCGACCGCGAGCGGAAGGGCTAGCGCGAGCGGATCTCGGAACTGATTAAAGCTCTTTCGGGCTCGTTTTTTGTTCGTTCGTTCACCCCTACTGCTCCAACGAGACCCCGACCTTTCGATTTCCGGCGGAAAACTAAAAACGAAATTTGCCTGAAATCTACAAGCAATTAGCCGCAAACCTGGATCTAACGCGGAAAGCTCACAGCTGAATTCTGGCAAATCCGTATTTTTTACTTCGTCGGTGTACTGAAACTTCGGCAGAATATAGGCAAAGTCCCGAATCTACTGCAAATCTGCCGAAAATTTGCCGCTTCGGCTCCTGTCAGCCACCGATGCGGCGAGTTCTCGACGCATTCTCGGTAGAGTCCAGGCGGTTCCTTCCAGACAATGTGCTGCCAGTTGTGTGATGTTGTTGTAGTCGACACGAAGTTGTTAACAATTTTTTATAGCTAACGTTTCGGAACAACCTCCGTTTTCATAGCCTGAAAAAAGATCATATAAGATCTCCTTCCATTTGCAACTCTCCATAAACCTCGGCATGATAACACTATAGTTGCTTGATGATGTTGAACTCGACACGAGGTGGATACCAGTTCTTTATGGCTAATGTTTCGGAGCAACCTCCTTCTTCAGAACCTGAAAAGATCAAATAAGAAGTGTGTCTACCCGGCCAAACGTCTCCCAATCCCCACTTGAAAACGGAAAGCTATTTTCTGTCACGTAGGTAAGAGAGAAAGCCAGAGAAAAGTACCGCACCTAACCAAGGATTCGCTAGCGATCAGAGCAGCATGAAGCGTCGATGAAACAAACGACTGTAGACCACCACTTGAGATTGCCTTCTAACATGTTTTTCTGGTATGGACCAACTGCGGATGACTCAAAGCATTCATTGCTACGACCATTGTGCATCTCACCGGTTTCCATTGTCGTTTGGTCTCTCCCGCGGGATTACCATGACGTACACGCGTTTCAATTGGAGCTAGCCGTTCCCATCTCGCAGAGGAAAAATCGCGACACTTTCCTTTTCAGCAAGGCCATTTCATTATTGGCGCTTTCCACAGATTTACATGATGTGGCCAAGTTGTGCAAAAAGCAACGTCCAACCCCACCAGGGAAGTGCAACTTTACGATCTAGCCGTTTTGAACGAAAGTTATACCCATTCATACATCTAAGATAGAGCTTTTCGGCTGTAATTTTTCAAATCGGCTCACAACAATTTCTAGGGGTGGTTAAAATTCCTAGGTACGAACTTTGGGTCCATTTGCCAATATAAACAAACTTTCGGCAGGTTTTGTGCGTAGCCTTCCACCAATGGCAAATTTTTGAGGCGAAATGCGAGTTTTGGTGATTTTCAAATCATTGCGCAAACTCTGGTATACGCTTCCAGTTTCTCAGAAGATTGCTGTGAGTTACTGTAGGAAAAGTATCATTAACCTGCCGTAATCTTCCCGAAAACTGGCACCAGTCGGCTGGCAGCAGTGACCGCTCTTGGCCGAGTCACCCCAACAAGGAGATCGATGGCTCGCTCGCTCGTTGATTGGCGATCGGAGGAGATCACGCACGCGAGATCAGGGTCTATGCGTGAGACTCAATCGTTTTTTAAACAAAAAGGGTGACGATTTCATATGTTAAAGCAATTAGCCTAGGAGTTTTTTGACGTTTTTAAGCCCTCTTAGGGGATCGCACAATCTCCGAGTTTTCCGAATTTTCAAAGCGTTGGGACTCTGGCAGGGCGAGATTCTGACTTGAGTGCGAAGTTGCCCTGATTTTTAAGGGGTTGGAACCCCGGGTTGGCGAGTTTCTGAGGTGAGTACGATGTTTTCCCGATTTTTTAAGGGGTTGGAACCCCGGGTCGGCGAGATTCTGACATGAGTACGAAGTTTTCCTGATTTCTAAGAGGTTGGAACCCCGGGTTGGAGATATTCTGACATGAGTGCGAAGTTTCGCGATTTTTTCCAAGGGGTTGGAGCCCCGGGTTGACGAGATTCTGGCATAAAACGATTTCAACACCTCAAAAAACTCAGGAGCTGTTTAGTTTATTACAGGAAGTCGTCACCCCTTTTGCTCAAGGAAACGATTGTTCTCCACGCACAGGCTCTGATCCAGCGTGTGTGATCTCCGCCGATCGCCAATCAACAGCGAGGGAGCCATCGATCTCGCTGTTGGGGCGACTCGGGCGAGCTGCCAGCCGGCTGGCGCCGGCTTCACCCCGTATTCCGTCCTCCCCCAGCTCCCACAATCCTTATCCCTTTTTCCCCTAAGCTACGATGCAAGGTGTGATGTATCACAGGTAGGGGTTCGGACCCCTTGACGTCCAGGGGGGGGGGTCGGACCTTCGACCAAGAACTATTATGGGCTTCCGTCAGGGTGGGGCGGTAGATAATGAGAACCATACTGTCAGTATGAAGTAGCATGCTAGCACGTAATGATAATTGTGGTAATAATAACTGTAGAAATGATAATAACACTAGTGTCATTCAATACGACGGGATTCTAAAACTCGCCCACTAAGATGGCTCTTCAAGCGATTCAAGTTTCACAGTTTTGGTTCCAACAGAGGCCTGAATCTTTGCAAGTGGTGCGCTTGCGGACTTCTCCCAATATTTATTTATTTATGCATTCACATGCACGCTGGGATGCGTCAAAAAAGAACTGTATGTATAGAAAACAAATCAACCATTTGCAGTAAACAACAAGGAATAAAACGAGAGAAGAAACACGTAAGGGTTCCTTATTATTCACATCTAAAAAAGTCTTTGCACCCTTTTCAATGAGAGAAATACACAGCTACACTCTCAGACCAATTCCGACAAATCATTGTGAAATATATGATGAAAAGAATCACGAGGAAAAGAAAGGATTACCCTAGGGAGACCGTTTACTTACTAGTGCACTGGGTCATTCATGTAAGCTCTGCCGCCAAGTTTTGATGTAAGGTATTCCCTACTTCTATTAACATAGCTTCAGAGCAACTAACGGGAGCGGTCAAATTTAGGCTGATCAATGAAAAAGAATTTGACGGAATACTATGAGAGAAACCCGAACGAGAAACACTGTAGTATCAATCGCTCTTACGAAACAGCTGTGATTGATCGGTTAGTTTCTGTTTCCACTGATACGACTAGAGATATGACGATATCCGGCCCGAAACACAGAAAACTCTATAAAAACAACTTGTACACTTCAATGAGAATTTTGTGGTGATGGCAAATTATAAACTTGGGGCGTCAAACTCACGGAATGTTCACCATACTCTTCAGAACATTTGAAATTGCTTTGAGTAACATACGTATAAATATTGAACATACAGGCTAATCATGTCTCGCCACAGAAACGCGGATATACTCAAAGTAGCAAGGTCGACAAGAAACTGGTATGTAGCTTGACTCTTCATTGCTCATGGCTTCAACACTATGGGCTTAAAGGCATCGTACACGATGAAAACCATACTTGGGTTTTTGACGTTTTTGTGCTGTTTTATCTCTACAGTGACTAAAGGTTGCAAAAAGCTCCCTCAAAAACGTCATCTTTACAAGAAAAACCCATGTCAAGAAATCTCAAAACAAATTTGAAGTTCCCGCCGACATCTACTTGGGATATTTGCGCGAAGAACGCAAGGAACGGTTTTACGATTTGTTACTTGGCGCAGCGTTGGGGCAATTCACCGAGGACGCCATTCAGACGAGCGATCAATTTTTCTTGAACGAAATGAAAAAGGGTTACTAACCTTCTGCGCCCATTGTTGTCAGCTGCTTTCGATCGACGTCGAACGTGAAATCGAGTGGCGTGTGCATTGCGCCCTACGACGCGTCAACGCACGATCGCCGGCAGCAACTACGGAGTTTTGTTCCTTGTAACAACGGATCGACCCCAAGGCCGGTCCCCCGAACCCAGGAAGCCCTTTTGAGGTAAGCAAATCTTCATTCAGAGGCGATTTGGAAACTCCAGACTTCCTGAGTGACATTGTTATGACCCACTAGTCCGACTGAACGCAAAAGCTGGAATTCGGTTTTCATCGTGTACGATGTCATTAAAGGCAGTGTTCACGATAAAAACCATGTCTTATTTTTTGGTGGAAATCGGCAGTTGCGTGGCCTAGGGCAACCCTAACGTTGAAAAAACTAAGAAAAATGAGCTCGGAACGGTCCCCTACGGCCCCAAAGTTGGACACCCGTCAGCTCGTCACACCCACATGCACTTTTCACGCCCACCGACGTGAACAAATGAATGCTCGATATTGTGAAATGAGCGACTATTTCCGATCAATAGCCCCGTTCTTCCCTTTACTCCCAACTTCTCTCTTTACTCAGGAAAGCTAGCATGTATTAGCTGCAAAAGACGTAAGTTACAAGCCTCGGACAACTCGTCCACCATGTTTCCTTAGCTCAATTTTTTGAGGTACTATAACTCCGTTCCTAGAAGGTCTTGTACGATTCCAAAAACATCATTTGAATCAGCATGGGACCGTCTTCAAGATAGGCAAAAAAGCAGAAAAACGATTCTTATCGTGAACACTGCCTTTAAGGGCAGTGTTCACAATAATTTTCAATTTCTAGATTATCTTATAGACCGAATAAAGCTGAAAGGACGAAAACACACCAGAAGTACACTAAATCCTGCACTCTCACTCCGCTCCCGCACTTTCAGTGGAGCTGTTCATTGTCACAGTGATATCTTTTGCGGACCCATCCTTGAAAATTCTCTCATTTCTGTTGCTTCATTCTTCCTTCGGCAACTAGCTGATACCGTTTTGCATGAAATATTGTTCCATTTTTGAATGACCCCATTTTTCACCGATAACAACCCCCGAGGACATCTTCAAACAACTGGACAACTAGTCCAGACAAGAAAACAATTTCATTGAAGGAAGGCGTTTTAGTGCGCTTCTCACCGTTTCTTCGTGATTGTCGGCTAACGCATTGTTTTAAGTCGGAAACTCGAGAACAAAAATTATCGTGAGCACTGCATTTAGCACAGGTTCGTAATTTGACATCAGGTGACGTGAAATGTTGTTCCTTGTAAGTAACTGGAAGCTTCCATAACATGTTTAAAAATTTCCTAACAATCGACATGGTGCCGATTTTGGTTCACAACCATCATTTCGGGAGGCATGGCCGACCCTGCGTGCATCACAGAGTGAGGTGGGAACGAGGAGATGAAGTGCTATGAGAACTGGTACCCACTGCGCGTCCAGGCGGTCCAATACATACCGAAGAAACTCTTCACTTGAAGTCTGACTTGGGGTGGAATACGAAGCTCTTGAGCTGTTGGTTATCCAGATTCCGGAAGGGGAAGAAAATCCCAGGTAGTTGTGCACATAGTTTGGTTTGGTGAAGCAGCGGGTAGTGACGTCACCGCGGCCTGACGGGACCGAGTTCTCCGTCAACCGAGAAGATATTCGCATATCAACTGTTCATGATTAAAAGCATTTAAAATGGATGATCACCTAAGTGCGCGCTAGAATGCGATTGCGCAATTGTGTTATAACAACGACAGCCTTTTTTATGCAGCGGGGATCCGATTTCCAGGAAAGCATGGCTTCAGTAGCAAGTTTCCGTACCAGCTGGTGCTGGGATTCAGCTATAGAATTCGAGAGACAAAGGGAGAGATGCGCACCCTTTACACGAGAAAAACTAGCTTAGCCAGAGCGGCTACACAACACCATGCACGCATTGCAGCAAGAGCCGATGACGGCATGGAATTGCGCCAACGATTTACGTCATCCACGATGTCTAATTGGATGTACAGATGAATTTGGAGGCAGCGCTCGTAACGTGAGAAGTTAAAGTTTTTGCTTCCAGAATCCCAGGGTTTGGGCTCATTTCGAGACGAATCTGAAGAAGGTATGGCTAAAACATGCGAAAGTTGGTTGGTTTGGCGTGGGTCCGTCGACCCGCCTTGTGCATCCAGCAAAAAGAAAAAGGAGATGCAGCGAACGACTTCGTGCGACCTAGACGTGTACATATCTATACAAGGACCTTCAGTGAACGATCTCTAGCGGCGACGCGAACGTAGGCCGACTCGTCTGCGGCTCCTCGTTTCTGGTCTAGGGTGTATGGAATTTTCTGTTTTCCAACCATTGTTGGCCAATTATTCTCTTTTGCAAAAAAAATGGACTCGGTTCTAGCGATTCTTAGCGAAAGTGCTACCAGTTACAAGGGGCCCAATTTATCGACGATTCAGGGCGGATTTGAACCCGATTTCTTGCTAGAAAATATACAGTTGAATCTTGCTAAATTATTGCGCTTACTTAAAGGTTTACCGTCGACGAATCCCTCAGAAGGTATCATTTGAGCAGGACAGGGTTCATGCGATACAGTCAGTTATGCGAAAATTCGAATACTCGGACTCTTAGGGTTTCGAATTCTCTAAGGACATCTACTACAGTGCGTTTGATTATATAGCACTTCCATCCTATATTTTGATGATATCGCTCCACATTGTGGTGCATGGCCTTTTCCACAATCATGAGCGAATTCACGGTGTTGAAAAATCAAAGTATCCATGTTTCGAGACTCTCACCATTCCAAGAATACTAAAAAAAAATTTTCGATTCTCGACCGCTTCATTATGAATTTTCGCTCAGCCTAAGAGAAGAATCATTACAAAATTGGAACGATTTCACACAAATCTGCAGTCCATGCGTAATCTACGAATTGTAATTTATCTCAGAAGTCGATTTAACAAGCTGTTTGTTCAGGTACGGAGGACTGCGCAGTCAAAATAGCTCCTAGTTTCAAGAGCCCTGAAACTTGGATGTAAGCAGTGCAAGTTTACCCCTGGATCTGGTTAGCGCTAGCCGTTGCGTGAGATTCGCGCTTTCAAATTTGTCGTTCTTCTCTTACTAAGAGCTTCTGCGCACGTACCTAGTCATCACGGTGACCGAAGGAATCCGTATCATTCAGGAAACTAGAAACGGCCCGGTGGCATCTCTGATTTCGACCTGGATTCTGCATCACGGCGTCATTTGAAGCCCAGGTCTGGTATTTATTCACCCCATATAGTTAAGGATCACGATTCATAAAGAGACGAAAAGTTTTCGTCAAATTTGACCCACGCATACAGTTTAATTGGAACAGAAGTGTTCCAATCACTATTTATGCAAGGTGGAAGTATCTTATGGAGTGACCAAAAATCGGAAAAAAATGTTATAAACAGTTCCAGGTTTGATTAAATTCTTGAAACGAAGATAAAGATGTTTTTCGACACATTGAATTCGCTCATCACAAGAGAATAGACCCATCTCAACGCTGGAGCGCAATGTCTTCAAAATCCAGGGTGTAAGTATTTAAGGAAACGCGCCGTACGATTACTACTCAACGTCGGCACCGGGAAAAGGTTATTCGAGGAAACGTTCAGGACACCCCAAGGAGTGAACAGGTCTGAAAACCGTTGCTGGTCATCTGTAAAATTGTGGAAGACACCCCGAAGAGTGAGCAGGAGTTTGTGACCCGTTGCTGGTCATCCGAAAAATTGTGGAGGACACCCCGGAGAGTGAGCAGGAGTTTGTGACCCGTCGCTGGTTATCTGCAGTTGTGCAGTACACCGCGGAGAGTGAGTGAGAGTCCTGGACTCGTTACTCCTATCCTGGAAATTGTGGAGGACACCCCGGAGAAAAAGAGCCGGAGTTCGAGACTGGTTCCTGGTCATCCGGGAAGGTGTGAAAGACACTTCGGAGAGTGAGCAAGAGTCCGGGACCCGTTGTTATCCATACGCGAAATTGTGGAGGGCACCCCAAAGAGTGAGCAGGAGTCCTGGACCCGTTACTGTTCATCTGGGAAATTGTTCAGAACATCAGGGCTAGTAGCAATCCCTCCGGAAGGCGGGAGCTAACGGCTGTCACTGCGTATTGACGGTGCCAATCACTAATCGACTGTCAATATGAACACGTCGGCATAGAAATGCACAGGCGGCGCCCAAGGTAATGACTTTTGTAGTCAGCCAGCTTGCAGCAGTGAGCGTTCTTTTGTGAGCTGGCTGATTGCAAGAGACGGGTGGTGACTTCGCTCACCACCGCAGAGGAAGGAAAAATAGCGCGCGATGCGGAGAGGAGTTTGCTAGATACCGCGTATATGGGGTCGACATGGTTTCGTGCACGTCCTAGGGTGACGACTTCTTGAGAAAAGGCTGTCCACTTATACAAACCCTAGTATCTCATCGGTCAACGCAGAAGGATTACGGTATTTGCGAAGGGGCTGATTAGAGTACCACAGCTGAAGGCACAGCAGCATGCAATGGAGGAGCATCGAATCCCCTTCATTGTCTGCTGCCGCTCCTTCGAATGGTGGGACTCTGATCAGCATCTAAAGCGTACAGGCTGTAAAACGGCGAAATTCACTAGGTTCCTACGCGTGCTGTTGGGGAACGGAGGGTAGAGACAGTGAGAGAGCGTAGGGCACACGGAGGCGGAGGCGGCGCGCGCGCCGCTCGCGCCTCGAGTGATGTGAACTTCGACGTTTTATAGAGGGTACACGGAGTGTACAACCTTCCTCTGCATCCCTGCCCGGCACGACCGCGACCGTGGGAGAGCGCAGACGGTGAGGGCGACCACATTTCGACTGCGTTGAGCCGTTTCGAATGATAAACCGCTGCACGTGTTTGCGTGGTAAGGTATGTGGAGGCTTTTCAGGCTAGATTTCAGCCGTACACGAGTTCCCCGGAAGGATGGGGAGGGGAGGTTTCAAGCCTGAATTGAAATCATTTGGAATCCCTGTGTTGCATTGGTGATAAGACAGTTGAACAGCACCACTGAGCAGAGACAGAGCCCTTTGGCACGTCTTGGGAGAGTTACGACCAGATGAGGCCCTTTCCAAAAAAAAAAACCTAACGATTCCACTTTAATGTGGAGTTTTTGTTATCTTCTAACGCAGGCGAAAATCGCTGATTCAATTTTTGTTTTTTTTTTCTAACAATAGCAAAACTTGCTGAAATAAAACTTTCACTTACCTGAGAATTTTTTTTTGTATTCATCTCAAATTAGAAGGTTTTTTGAAATGAAAAATGATTCACAAGTCACAATTTCCAGGAGAAGCGCTGCCTGGCTCAGCATATTCTACGCCCTCCCCTCACCTAACATTTATTTATCAAAAACTAAATAAATCAAAAAATGCTCATAAATTTTTATTCAAACTGAAAAACTTTCCCTCCTCCAATTTTCTCATTTTTTCCTCGAAAAATTCCACGACACTCTCGGACAGCTTGACGATTTCCATTCACAGGCTATTCAGTCTGTCTCGACCCTGCCACTGAACACGAAAGTGTTGCTATTGCCAGAACTGCCTCCAAAGATGAAAAAAATCCAAGTGTGGATATTGGGTGTGAACTTGAAAACTTGGAATAAGGACGTAGTGTAAGCTTGTTTCCCAAGCTATCACAAAAGAATGACTGTACCAAACAAAGACGCACTACCGATTGGAGCGCCTACCCGGGGTTTCCCTCCCCTGCCAAAATCAGGGGCGCTGCGCGCTTCGGACGCGGAGCAGCTCCCTGACCTTCTTTGCAGCGTTCATGCATGCCGCCCCTGATTTTGACAGGGAGGGAAACCCCAGGTACCCTCTATAAAACGTCAAAATTCACATCATTCGAGGCGCGAGCGGCGCGCGCGACGCCTCGGCTTCCGACCGCCCCCCGCTCTCTTACTATCTCTAACCTCCGCTCCGCACTGTAGGAACCATGTGAATTTTGCCGTTTTATAGTCTGTAGGTGCTCGAATTCAGTGCAGAACGGTAAAATGGGCGTGGCCAACTGCATCGCGTCATAGTGCGCCCGTTAATAGAGCACCGGAATTTACATAATTTGTTGAGATCAGACGTCATTAAGTCCGGGTAACCATCAACAATTGCCATCTACGAAAAAAATTTCTACAAGTTTGCCGTGAATTGCGTTGCATGCTGTGCAGCGACCACTCAATGCACTTCCACGGCCGCGGCGGGCACGGATGCAGAGGCAGGTTGCACACTCCTTGTTCACTTTACGCAATTACCGTAATCCTTCTGCGTTGACCGATGAGGTACTGGGGCTAGTGTTGGCATGAACATCCTTTTGATGTATTTCATACACCACGTCATGTCAGACGCTCTGAGTCCCCTTTTAGATCAAGCCATACGAGCTATCGAAAACCGGTGTACAAATATCAGTCAGACATGATTTGCATGCGTTCCGTGATCTGTACCGATATAGACACTTTGTTGGTGTCAGTCTCGTCGTCACAGATTTGGAAAGGAGCGATCAAGTCGGGATCCTCATGGCGCAATGGAGAAGAACCGGCTGTAATGCCAACATAGTGAAACGGATAGCGCGGCTAGCACACCGGATACAACAGTGAAAGATATTTGGTGGTGAAAGTCCCAACGGTCATCGGGAAAATCCGCTAAATATGTAGTGCCAAAGATGTGTTCCGAGATGTGCGGAATTTTTTTTGGAAATAGAAAGCAGAAAATTTACTTTGACGGAAAACATAAAAATCTCTAAAAATGGGCAGAAAACACAGAACAGAAAATTTTTCAAAAGTAAATAAGTAGTGTTCAGTGTAGAGTATTTAAAATTTATTTACACCATTAAACTTTTTACACCTTTTTACGTGATAAATGTATCCCTTGAACCGTATTTAAAAGCCAACAGTCGAGCAGATGAAGGAATGTAGACTGTAGACCACTAAGAGAGGTAGATTACAAATCCAACATGCTCCTCCGACCTCCCTTTTATTGGGACAGTTACAGTTGATTACCTGATCAGAAGCTCATTATGTGCAAAAAGAACACAGATTCAGTCGAAGAAAACTTTCCCTCCCCTAGTGCACATATTTCGACTATGATTTCGCGATAATTGCTGATTTGAACACTGACTACTCCTCAACGCCCTACATTTATACTCGCGCGGATGTGCTGCGTGAATTTAAATGTCTTAACGCGCCGCTCACTCTATCATGACGGGTTCGCTCGTAACCCTTTGACGGTCTCAACAACTACATAAATCACCGCCCCATCATCAATTTCATTGCACTTCATCTTGTTCTAATTCTGTATCATCCTGCGCTGGAATGAGCTAAAATGCTAACTTAGAATTTGCATGAATGGCACGGCTGGGGAAAAAACTTTACCCCGCTTCACCTAAGCGGCGAAGCTAGAGTATGTATCTGACCACATTCGGAAAGTATTCATACTCGGCCAGTCAGTGCACGAATAGCGGGCGCTAATTGCATAGCATTAAAGCTCATTATTGTTTTTATGCAATGAAATTGGAGTTTTTTTATATTACTTTATAGCATACCTTCTAAAGGTATCATCAACGATTCACTTGTGGGTAAGGGTTATCATGATACGATGAAGACTCGGCTTCCTCAATTCCTCTTGGATTTCACAGCACATTCGACGTCTATGCCATAGAGACTTCGATGCTTTTCAGGGCTAAACAGGGTCATCCGACTTTCCAGTGAGATCCTTCAACTCTGCATAGGAATCTAGGTACCGATTCAAGGACTCCGTAGGGAGCGAAGTTCTAAATAATCCTGGGCGAGGATCAAACCTTACCTTGTCGAGCGAACAGCAGCGCCTTATGCCACTACACCATCCCAGCTTGGGTAGCCACCATACATAGCAAGAGAGACGAGTTTATCATATGGAACTGCAGAGAATGCGGGTGAGTTTTGTTGAGCCTAAGGGGTTTACCGTCTATGAGTTCGGCCCCTTGTCTCTGAAGTAAATTGCTCACAAAGACGAGGATCACGATTTTTTCCGTTCTCTGCCAAATTTTGCCTATTTTTACAGAAAACAGAAAAAATTGCCAAATTTTTTCGGTTTTTCTCGTCAGTTCTGAATAGTGACCGTCCGAACTTTTGATTCAGGTCATAAAAGTCAACATTTCGAAGGTGTTTGCCGCATCGCCATAACTTGCTTCAAAGTCGTCCGATTTCATTTTTGAAGTCAACTCTGGATCGCTTTTTTCGAGTACTATGCGATAGTGCTACAAAATAATAGATTCAAACCAAAATTTTTATCGAAAATAGCTTATTTGCACCACGAAATCCCCCTCTATGAACGGATCAGACGGTCATAATAGGAGAGGATTCTCATGTCTTGACTGTGGTCGATGTGAATTTCGGGAGGAAATACACATTTTTCAACAAAATACCAGAGCTTAAAAGTCTTTCTACGTTTAGCATTGCGTTCACCTGGTTGAGAAGAACCCGAAAACTACCTGGAAAACTCCTTTCGTCAATTTTGAAGTGAGTTATGGTTTGTGAGCGCAATCGCGAAAAAATTGCGCGGCACTGTAGAAAGGGGGCTGTTTGTGGGCCCAAGTTTCCTTTAGTCGTTTTTTTTTTTCAGAATTTCCTCGACGAACGCTTCTCGAAAACGTCGCGGGCGACAAAGTGCGGTGAATGTTCAAGTAGTGTTTGTAGGCGAGTTTTAGAAGATCAATCTCTACGCTTTCTTCATGAATTAGGTACAGGTAATGCAATCTTGTGGAATGTGCGAGTTGATTTTTCGAAGACCTATTACGTTCTGGGGTATTCGCAACACACCCAGCGTGTTTATGATAAGGAATCAAAAATTCAACATTCTCAAATCACCTGTACAAAAAAAACTAATTTAGGAGAGTTTGGCTCGCCAAAAACATCACAAGGTAGCAATCTGAGCTGTGCATATGGCACCGTTTTCGAATTCCGAAAAAAGTTGTCCTTCGGAAAAGTTACGTGCATCGAATGCTTTTTTTGCCAGATTCGCCATATGCCCCCCTGTTCACCAAACCTAGCACGAGTATTGTATATTTTTCGTTTTCCACCTATCGTGCTACAGATATTTTTTTTTAATTTCGTCTTATTCTAAGGTGAAACTTGAGCGATTTCCCCTCCCTCTTTTTTCACATCTGTTTTCCTTTCTCCTGAAAAGCTGCATTTTGTTGTCGTCAAACAAATCTTTTGCAATTTTGAGATTTTGTGGAAAGAAATCACGCGCTTGAATGTTTTAGGCAGCCAAAGCAGCTTCTGTTTCGCGAAGAATATGAGAAATGGCGACCAATCTCATCGGTGAGGAATACTGACAAAGGCTTCAAAAGCATGGCGAGCTCTGCCCTATCATTGTGTCAACATATGTTCATCAGCAAAGGATTGGCTAGTTTTGTTCTTCCTCGCTCGAGTGCCGAACCAGCGACTGGCGGGTAACAGCAGCGGCGCCTGCAACTGCGCCACCCTGTCCCGATGTCGGCATCGTTACACTGGCCGATGTTATCCACTCTGAGTAACTGCCGATGTGTTGATTCTCGTGGTTTTCGCCTTTATAATTACCTGAACCGACGAAAACATATGGTAATGATAGAAGTTTCATGTATTTAATGTTACATTTCTAGCCTGCATAGATTTAATATCGATTCAAGGCTATGCATTTGTATGCTCAGTGAAGCCCTCACCGAACTCTAAAAAAACCGTTGAACGTTTTCGAAGATGTTTTCATCTAAGCAGAAAATTCTGAGCGATTCTCGTCCAGTACGCATTTAGATTTCCGGTCAAATCATTCATTTAGTTGTAAATGCTACAGCTGGTTTTCCGACACGCTTAAAACTTATCACTCAATTTGAAACTAACTAAAACGCCTTCAACAAGTTTGAAACAACTTATCTAACGACGCATAACTATAGAAACATTTACTTAAGTCGAGCATTAATGTTTGTGTTGTCTTATATTATTGTCAATTAATGTGCAAACAAAGGGGTGACGGACTAGAAATCACCAATATATCTTGACAACGTATAAGTATAGCCCTAAATTCGATTATTGGAGAACTTGCGAACAACTCAAAACAAGGAAGGAAAGCAGTTAGTTACTTTTCCCATCCTTAGTTTTCACTTTGACGAAAAAGTTCTGAGTAAGAGTGCAAGCGAAGAAACGCTCCTGTCGTGAATGCCAAATTTAGTATTTTTTCTGACTTTTCAAGCGTTCGAACAAAAGTCAGGCTTTCAAAAATTATTGGTATTAGTACTACTATTACTATTATTACCATTATTATTAGTGTTATTATTATTATTATTACTATCATTATTATTATTATTATTATTATTATTATTATTATTATTATTATTATTATTATTATTATTATTATTATTATTATTATTATTATTATTATTAATAGTATTATTATCAATAATATTATTATTAATGGCGTTTAGGGCAGTGGCAAGAGGCGCCATAGTCATGCACACGGTCGAGAGATCGGTCCTCGCCCGAAGCCAATCAAGCCTACATCCGGGGTCGGTAAGTTGGTACCAGCCTTGGCGGGGAGGATAAGAACACTGACTTGAATATCGGCTGGTCCCGCACATCATTTTGTAGGCCCAATATAGTTCAAAAGCCTTTACGATTCTCAATGGAAGTCGAATGTGTTGCTCGTGCCCAGAGGGGTTGATTCACGCTGAGATCTTTATCCTCTATCATAAAAATTATACAATATTACAATAAAGATAAGTTATCTGAAAATTTTAGACCACCGAAGTATAGTTTGTAAATATACATAATAATTAGACATTTGCGCATAAAAATTGTTGATCTTTCTTGCAAAGTGGCAGTTTTATCTTTGTAGCCATCTTTCGCTTTCGACGTGTGGAGATTTTGCTGTCAATCTCTCGGTTTTTACCACTTCGCCCTTTTTTCTCTATGCAATGGACAGCGAATCGATCGACCACACAACGTCTGGCAGGGCGAGAAATTGCCGGCGGGACATGCAAGGGCTATCCCACTCACATGCACTGCTGCAGCTGTTAGCAGTTGCATGCAGCATAGTTATCCCTTTTCTCGCAATTTTTTTTCTTGTAAATTATTCCAAATTTTGTGTTATTCTTAGGCACATCGTATTCATAAGTGATGATTTTAGATCATTATTTTCAATAAGCCTCGCAATATTTCCTTCTCTTTTTCATTTTCTCTCCACTAGACAACCCTCGAACGATTTCTAGGACTTGCAGAAGGAAAACTAAACATAAAGCATATCTCGCTCACATGGATTCGCTCCGATCAAGCCGCGAAGCGGTTGGTCATGGCAAATTTAAAGGTGATAAGGCTATGTAGATATGATAATCTCGATAAGTCTATCTTCGCCCGGCTAGAAATGAGGGGAAATCTATATCCGTACGTTTTTCCTTAAAGGAAGTGTTCACGATGAAACATGTACTTCATTTTCCACTAGGAATGGATAGTGGAGGGGCACTCTGTAACGTTGACGTCGAAATAACGCATGAAACGAGCCAGGAGAAGCTCCAAAAGAGCCCGACGTTCCCACTTCGAGCGCAAGGCAAACCCCAAAAGCGCAACATACGCCCACCGACGTGAACAAATGAATGCTCCAGATCGTGAGATGAGCGATGATTTCCAATCATTAGCCCCGTTCTTCCCATCATTCTCAACTTCTCTCTTTACTCAGGTCAGCTCGCATACATCGGCTGCAAAAGACGGAAGTTACAAGCCTCGGACAACTCGTCCACCATGTTTGTATAGCTCAATCTTTGAGGGACCAAAACTCCGTTCCCAGAATGTCTTGTACGATTTCAGAGACATCATTGGAATCAGCATGGGGCCGTTTTCAAGACAGGCGGAAAAACAGAAAAAACGATTTTCATCGTGTACACTGCCTTTAGGTTGTTTCTTTTTTTCCCATCGCTCTATCGTTTTGAGCTGACCCATTTTCATCCTGATCTTGACTTTTTTTTATGAAAATTAATCTTGATTTTTCACTTTTATCCTCAACTAGATCTTTTCTATAGAAAATTTCAAGTAAAACTTTTTTGCACAGTGAGATATTATTGATATCGATTTTCATGTCTACTCAAATTTTCTGATAAAAATTCGAAATTCGACTATTTGAAAATTTTGATTTTACGGATGCTGGTTTTTGGCTGCCATTTATATCTCTTGCTGGGAGGAATCTCTTCGCCCACAATCTCGCCGTGAACCTCTCACCTCGCCAGCCAAAACTGGCGTGATAGACCAATGCCGACAAAATAACATCGGCGTGGATCGGGAAGAGACTTTGCGTTCACTGTTGAAGGTTAGCGCAAACTCGGCGCGCCTATGCTATAACATATGGCACCGACTTTGCGCCAACCTTCAACAGTGAACGCGAAGTCTCTTCACGATCCATGCCGACGTTACTTTTGGGCGTAATCTGTCTCCAGCAAGAGGTCTAAATCACTACCGGCTCTTTTTTATCCATTGTTAACCTATTAAGCAGGCGATAAAATATAGATAGAACATTTTTAACATGTCGAACATTAATTTTCACAACGAAAGAAATGCCCGAAGTTTAGATTTGTTTTTGAATATTTGATTAAATCAAATTTTTATATTGTTTTATTTCTCGAATACATACGATCAACCCAGTCCCTGAGATGATAGTGAAAAGATAAAAAATTGGATTCAAAAATTGAGTGGTCAAGTGACAACGCTCAAATAATCGGACTATTTAATTTTTAAAGAAGGCTTTCGGTTTCATTCGATGGTATTTTAAGGTTTTGGTTTCGATCTCGTGAAGAATTCATTTAGGAATTCGGATTTTCTGTTTCTACCGCAACATACGAATCACAGCGAATTGTTTGCTTTTGTAAATACTTGCTTCATACAAAATTTCGAGTTTAAAGAGTATTTGAGTATTCGGTTTTTTTGCAGAAAAGCCATTCAATACGTAAAGTTAGATACTTTTCTCACCGATTCAGCCATGTAGGATTAAACATTCGATTCTCTGAGGACAAGATGATGGCCCCGACGCAATGGCTTTAACATTTTGCTCAAAATTTGCTACTTCTGCAGTTTATCTCCTGCGCGGGGCGCGATTTTTTATAGATAAGTTTAGCGAGGTGTTCTACAATCAATGATATTTATTTTGTGATTTATTGGTTATTTCTTGAAAAAAGATCCTCAGATTGTTTATTCAATCTTCGAAAAAGAATGTTCGATAATCCATGAGATGAATATTGTTGACTGCCGAATACCTTTAGGCACTTAAAATTTTGTGCCTTAAAGTCTGCGCGCAGGAAAAAACTGCAGAAAATTTTTTTTGAAGAAATGCGAACTTCGTCCGATAGGAGAGTTTCCGCAAATCTGTTTCGGGGCTATCATCTAGTCCTCAGAGAGATCAATGTTCAATCTGATTTGGTGGTGTATTCGAGGGCGATTGCAAAAGTTTCGATTCCTTCACTACTCCGACCACTCACTACATTTCGATGTGAAATTCGGGAGTGGTCAAGTTCGATGGAAGGTGGCAGAGAAAATAAGCTAGAGGAAGAGATGCGCTTTCGAATGCATGCATGAAATTTTCTGAACTGCGCGAAAATTGAAGAGAAAAGAATGCAGAAACGGAAACTCCACGAACTTCATCGCCAACTCTATAATTCAGGTGCTGGATGAGGCAGCTAAAGTCTGTCCGATTGGGAGTTTCTGACCATGCGATCGGCCTGCGTGTGGAGCGGCCGTCGCAAAGGCATTTTCCCGGTCGAGAAACTGATTTCTGCAAAAAATGCTGATTGGTGTATTATTCACCATTGGCAGGAAAATGACTCAGTGGCGGCCAATAGACACGCACGCGTACCGCGTCGGCGGACAGTCTCTTTCGGACGGGCTCTAAGTTTCGAAGCAAAAACCGCTTTTTCTTCCAGTTTTGAAGTGATGCATCTACCGGCATTGGAGAACTACACATACTGTGTTTTTTTCTGTAAGAAGTCGATTGCTATTGCTTGGCAAAGGGCTGACCTTTGCACCACGTCACATTGTGTGGTGCTGTCATACTGGTATTCCGTGGACTTGATGACTTTTCGAATGTCATTCGAGATTGTGAGTGCGTCACCGTCATTAGTAATGCCTCAAAGCCGCGAACTGATCTTACGCAGCTTACTTATTTATGTCTCCTCTGGAATTTCATTAGTTCCATACTTACGAAAAAGAGAACATCCCACTAGCCCTGCGACTATAAAATTGTCTTGGTTATCTATCAACTTTTTCCTTGCTTCTCTCGGAAAGTGTGTTACCTATGTGATTGTTATTGCGTCCTAATCTGTTTTTAGCACAATTTCAAAGTTTTTTTCCGCCTATTTCTTTGATAAATAATTAACCATTATATAGTGTAGCAATGTGAGGTTTTTTATTCATAAAATTCCAAAATTCGCCCGTTCTGATTTTACAAGACTCGACTTTGGAAATTATAGTTTGTTGAAGGCAGTGTTCACGAAAAAATAAACCGAATTATAGTTTTCGATGTTTTTAGGGACTGTGCTTCTCGGGGCCAAATTCCAGTCCGCAATTGCGTCTGGACATGCTTTGCGGCCGCACGCGCTCGAGTCAGTCGACTTTCCAGCGCCAAAGCCGACTCGATGTGGCTTTTCTATACAGTTTTATCCAATATTTTTTTAGTTTTCAGTTTCCAAAACCAGCCTAGAGTCAACAGTTCAGCGGCTGCGCCGTCGCGAATTCTTCCGACTCGAAAGGGCGCGGCCGCAAAGAGTGTCGAGACAAAATTGCGGACCGGAATTTGGCCCAGAGAAGCACAGTAATCAAGTCCACTAAGAAGAGATTAATAAGGAATAGTCCCCTCAAAAAAACTCAAACGCTGAATAGAAACAGCTTTAAAAAAGTCTCTGAGAAATAATAATGCCTGTTTGTGTGTTTTGGGAGACTGTGAACAACGCATCGAACCTGACGTTGGGGAAATGGTTTCGCGCTTCAAAATTTCTAAGTAAGTGGCTTTGCTTTCTTTTTCCTGTAGCAATTTTTTTTCAAAACTAAGAGGGGTCAATGTACATACAGGGATGCTAGGACCTTTCGCGATGAAGATTATTCGAGAATTCGCCGCCTGTTCCGAACGGAGGACATTTGTTACTGGACATGGGCGCAGTGACCCGATGGGCCGGCTGGGCCGCGGGATTTCGACCCACTTCCTGCCCGTTTTTCGCCGTTCTTTGTTCACAGGCTAGCTCAGATAGACCCAAAGCTCATGTTTTTGCAGAAAAATAGAGAGTTTTTTCTTCGTGAACTATGCCTTCAATAGCATAAATTCATAACAATCATTCTCTGATAAATTTGATCACCATTCTAGATTTCTCCCACACTGTTCCATTTATTCTCAGTTTTCATCAACTATTGATTCATTTCGCCATAATTTCTATTACTGCCCACTAATGAAAGGATGTTAACCGGCAAAAACCCTCCGGCGATGAGTCCCCGGAGAGTTTTCTCCCTTTGATCAATCAATATGCGAGAATGCGAATGTTGTTTTCCACTGCTCGATGCTGGTCTTTGTAAATAGCAACGTCGGTTACTTTGCTCCTCCATTTATTTACTAGCGGTACCAGTTTTGACATCCATAACTGTTTATTTTACGCTGGTGATTTTGAGGTTGTTCCTTTTGACAAAGTCTTACAATTAGTGTGCAAAATTTGCAGCATTTTTCAAGAAAACTCAAGATTTTTTTAAACATTTTTGTGAAGTCGGAATGTGGATGAACGATCGTTGTTGGTGTGGACTATACAAAATTGAAGACCGCGAAAATGTTAGAAATTTTACGGGAAATCGCCTAGATTCCCCATATTTCCACATCTTCCGTCTCTATGCCTAACTAGTAAGTCACAGCCGATTCCTCGTCCATTATACAAAAACAAAATTTTGCCAAAAATTAATATTATGTTTTGATAAGAATTTTTTGTTTTCGAAATCGTAGTGAAATGGCCAGAATCGATTGGTCAACGACCACCGGTAATCAATTAGTGGGGTCTTTATCGACCACCATCACTCGAGGTGATTTCGTCTCCCCCGCTAGGTGACTTTGGCGTACTTTTAATCTGTGGTTAGAGCGGATTTCACGATTTTTATGTACCTTTTCATCTACTCACCTTATCACTGCTATATTGAAAGCATTCAGAATCAATATTGGGACTGAAATCAATTTTCTCTTGTAATCCTCCACATTTTTCTAATTTCTTGCACAGTTGAAATATTTTTATATGTATTGTGGAAGTTTCCCCTACAAATGGGATAAATCTGTCTCCTCACAAAAAAAACTTTTTTCTCCGGGAGTTGATTCGTTAAATGTGAACGACTTCTCAATTCTCACGATTCAATATTTTTAAAGCAGTCTCAGTGTTTTTAGGACAAAAATTTGATTCCAGGTTTAGGGCTGAGATAGGAGTATAGGCGGGGTTTATCCCTCCGTCAGCCATTGGAGGTCTCCAAAGCGTTGCCGATTGGCCGATGGAGGGATGAGGCCTGCCCAATACTGTCATCTTCCCCTGAACCCAATTTTATTTCATTTAATAATTTGAAGCTCGAGTGAAAACAAAAAGAAACAACTTAGTTTAGGTTGGACAGTTGCATAGTTGTTAACTACTACCAATTGCGGCTTTGAACTTGGTACAGTAGAGGATATGAACAGGCAGAAGTCTGCCAGAGCTTTCGGGCTTACAGGCAGATCTTTCGGGGAAACACATAAGGTTAGGACTTTTAGTGGTAGAGGCTTTATGTGATAACATCCTGTCAATCTCCGGTCAACAACTGAGACTGCCCCGAATTAACGGAATCTGGAAATTTTCATTTTTGAATAAAAATATTTCTCTGTGCGCACACCTAGTTTAAATCATTGCCATTCTCTGTGAAACGTCGTAATTCTCACGACTCATTGCGCGAGCGGCACGCACGATTCTGCTCCCTCCGTCTGTCATGCGCTCTCTTACTGTCTCCAACCTCCGCTCCGCACCAGCACGCGTAGGAGCCATGAGAATTTTGAGGTTGTAAAGCCTTTATGTATTGATTCTATCAATTATTTCCGACTTACATAGATCATCCTCAATAAGAAAAATCTCCTTTCATTGTTCGAGGTCTTGTAAGTTTCGTATAAATCGGCAGAGTTTTTTTCCTCCCATGAAGGCATCTGTCACCTGTTTTAAGCTTTACTCTTTCTCCAAACAGACCTTCCCGATTCTCAGCTGGCCGCCCACATGCCGTTGTTCGGCGTACTTGTTTGTCTGAATCATGAGACTTTCTCACCGCACAATCGATCTAGAAAATTATAGAAACTACAATTTATGTAAGCCTTATGGGGAAAAAACTTTTGGCTTATATTTCTCCAGAATTTTTTTAGTGTCCTTTTGGCTCTGCACCTTTTCTCCATCCTTTTGATCTTCTTTGTCTCCGACTCTTTTTTGGTTTCAGAAAGTTTTATTTTGATTTTAGACTACCATCCTTTATTGACTTGTGAATTGTATCAATGTATCAATATGTTACCTTATATTTTTCAACCTCTTCTTTTTCCTTTAGGACTTTATCTTTGTTCCCTGTAGCTCTAATATTAGCAGCATGACGAATGCGAGTGTTTTGTCTCATTTCCTTCGTGAACCTTGACCTTGGTGCCATCACTATTCCTGTTGTGTACCAGTTTATCTAGCGCCATGCAACACTGCGAAAACACAACTCTGCAATTTTTTAGGGATTGATTAGTCAAACACCTCTTTTGACAACCTTAAAGGCAGTGTTCACGATAAAAAACCGTATACTTGTGTTCGATGTTTTTGAGTATGTAGGCCCTAGAAGTAGGGATTAATAGGGAAAAAGTACCCACGAAACTCTGAAGTACCGGAGAGAAACTGTTTAAAAGCCTCCGAAATATTTATTTACGCATGTTAGTGTGTTTTGCGCAATGCGGACAAAACGCGGAACCAAACTTCGGTAACGGTTTGCGTTAGGAATTTCCTAGGTAAGTGACTTTGTTTTCTGTTTATTGTGCCAAAAACCCTTCAAAAACAAGATGGGCCAGTGCGCATACTGGGATGTTAGAACCTTCCGGGATAAATAATATTCAAAAATTCTGCAACTGTTCCTCTGGTGAAACGAACGCAGGACAACTGTTATATGGCGTGAGCGGGGTGATCCAATGGGTTGGCAGGTCCACAAGATTTTCACCCACTTCCTGGTCTTCGGGACTATTTTATTTAGACGGGGGGGGGCACCCAAGGTTTACCCATAGAAATGAACAAAAAATTTGCTAAAAAATGCTTGATATTGCTGTCCAGCATTGCTGCTATCAAAATTCTATAGAAATACTTCATTTAGTAGCGTTATGGGTGGATCACTTCATTTCTGACTGGAATCCTGAGTGCCCCCCCCCCCGTCTAGAATAGTGCCCGTTTTTCGTCGTACTTCCGTTTTTACTCTTCTCAAATGGACTCAAGGCTTGCGTACTTGCCAAAAAAAAACGGCCAGCTTTTTCTGAGTGGACACCGTCTTCGACCCTGTTTTTTTTTCTTGGCGTACTGAAAAAACGGACACCTTTTTCATTGTTAACACTGCCTCTAATTGTAAGCTTTTAGATGGTATACCCCATTTCACCGAACGGTCACAGACGGATTAGGAATAATTCACTATCATCCATTTGCCGCAGGACTTTCTTAATAGCCTAATAATTTTTTATCTTCCTACATCACGCCTAATGTCCCTCATGTCTCTCATGTGCATTAGGTAGCGACTGTTATTTTACTCTATTTGCTTCGAGTTCTTCCCATATCGTCAATTTCCGCCCTATTCTCCTCGTCGAGTAGACGGTGGTCTTGCTGTTTTTGCCTTCGTTTGTTTAGTTCTTTGCTCAATTAGTGTGAGTACGCAGTCACCGCATACTTTTCTTCCGTACTTCTTGACCTCACAAGTGGAGTGCCTAGAGCGTTAAACGCATCTGCCAAAACGAATTGTATTCTCAGTATCTCTAGGATAAAACTGCATACTATGCCGTCCCGAGCTGCTGGTTTCAAGAAGTTATCAGCTCTAGAACGCCGTTTTGTGTACCTATTCTACCTTCGAAACGCGCAGCAATGTTTCGAGAATCTGGAAACGGACCTCGTAATCGTGTTCAGCGTCCTAAATAACCCCTACAGACAACATTTGGGTGAAGGCACATTTTTTCGAGTATCGAACAGAAGTAGGCGTTTCCCTCTTGTACCGATTATTGATTGAGCGTTTATTTACAGTCAACGGCCACGTAAAAAGGCGGTTGTGTGGTTGCGTACTTAGGCTATGCATTCTGTAAGTTGCCCCATAATCGACGGCAAAGTTGTAATTTTCCTTGAAATTTGAACAAAAAACATCGGAAACGTTGAGAAACCAAGTTTTCTCCCTCACCACACATTATCAAGGGACCAAAGTCTTTAATATGGATACGCGCAAGAAAACAAGAAAAATTTAAAAAATACGAAAAAAAATGCAAAACAACCGAGAAAATTTATTTTTTCCTCGTTCTTCCGGCGTGTATCCATTGTAAAGACCTTAGGTATATTGGCAATATTTGTGTGGTTCGAAAACTCACCGTTCTGAACGTTTTCGACGGTTTTTCTTCAAAATTCAGGACAAAATTACAAATTTGTCGTTGATTATGGCGCAACCTATAGTGAACTCAGTGGAAATACGCATTCGCACAATCAACTTTTCACGTTGCCGTGGACTGTTAGCAAATGCTCATCCAGCATTAGGTAGAAGTGTGAAACACCTGTTAAAAACAAACTATAAAAATGTGCTTTCACAGGAACGTTGTCTGGGAGGATTATTTCTGGCGCTGAACACGATCATGAGGTCCATTTTCAGATTCTCGGAGGAATACTGCGCGTTTTAAAGGTACAATAAGTACACAAAACGACGTTTTTGAGCTTATACCTTTTGGGAACCAGCAGCTAGGGACGGGATAATACGCAGTTCCAGTATAGGGATCCTACAGATTTTAATGACGTTAATAGTTTTTGGAGAAGCATAAACGCTCCAAGCACCTACCTTGTTGGTAGCATGTATCAATAATGATTTTACTCTTGAGTTTAGAGTCGAAATCGGACAACATTTTGTTGATCAACAGAGAAAAGGGAGCGCTGTTGTCGAAGATGTCCATTACAAGAACAGCCCTAGTTCATGGCATAGTGATTCGTTGTCAAAAATTATTTTTGTAAATTTTTATCAGTTTCCCTGGGGTTCCCAATCCTCGCAGTTCTCTTTATCTTGTTTTCATCAATCCGTTACATTTCTAACTGGGTCCTCCCCATGCAGTCTCATTTCTCAGAATGTTCACCACTCGACTGGCGAGAGCGAGCGCTTTGGTGGGAGTGACTGCCGCCACACTCTACACCCTCGACGTCTCGAATGAGCGACGATTCAAACGACAACTGGTATGCAATGTCACTATTCCGAACTTGACTCTCTCAGATAGCACCATAGCCATGATTATCGATCAAAATAGCGTGAAATGCCGATAATTAGTGTCTGCAGCCTGCGGCGACAATCAAGGATGAACTGGCCTTAGGCGAAATTCCGTTTCTGTGTAGCTGTCATTTTGCGCCGCATCGGCTCCAGAAAAAAGCTGGCTAAGGTAGTATGTGCCGCTTTTGAAGTTCCAGAAGCTTTGAAACAGTGTTTGTGGATGAGCGCAGTGATCCATGCTAGGTGCAAAGTTGGTTGGGAGGAAGCGCTCGGAATTCAAGTGAAGAATGAATATTGCCGCTTTCAAAAATAATACCATGGAGTTTCCAGGCCCCGTCCTGGTCGGCCGTCCTTATCCCACCCGTTCATTATGTCTGAGAAACGCGCAAATCGAAAAGAAATCAAATGATAAAAATCATCTTCAACTGATAAAAGTCGTCCTCAAATGAGAAAAATTGACCTTAACTGACAAAAACCGTCTTGAATGGTGAACCTTCATCTGATAAGACCTGGGACGGCCTACAGAAGGTTGATTTCTCTCAGTTGAGTGTGATTTTTTTACTTCACTTCTTCCGTTTGCATGTTTTTCATAGATTTCGAAAGAGTGGGACTAGGACGGCCGGCTTTCGACCGAGTTTGACGCGGGCTTTAGGAAGGAATGAAAATAACGCTACCACACGTGATTTCGAATGAAATTTTCATCCATTGAGACCCCGTCGTATTCGGCTAAAAGCCGGCCGTCCTAGTTCCATCCGGTCGATATATCGTCAATCTTTGGTTGAGAGGTAGCCGCGTTGCTCCTATGATAGCTTTATCGAAGAAGTTGAGTGGTTGTTCTTGAGAAAACACAGTGGTAGAAATTGAGAAACCACAGCTCCGCTTTTAAGATAGTGTGATAAGAATTCCAACTCGGCTACCTGGAGATAAGATACAAACCATATGTGAGAAGTACGCAGAACGAGAAAAAATGAAGTGATATAAATCATCGGTTTGACACCGTTCGGGGGGGGGGGGAGGCACTCAGGGTTCAGTTGGAGAATTAATGATACAGCTTTCAGAAGTCGAAGTATTTCCATGGAGTCTCCACGAGAACAGTGACCGATAACGCTATCAGGCATATGCTATCAGCCCAAATTTTCATTATCATGGATGGATCATTTCATTTTCTTGAGTGCCCCCCCCAAACGGTTTCAATCCAAATCATCCTCAAATGACAAAAGCGGTCTTCAAATGATGAAAGTTGCCCTATGAGCTCATAAAAATTTACCTTAACTGATAAAAACCCCATTGAATGATAAAACTACAAGCACGCTCATGCCGATCATTTTTTCCGCAGGGCTACCGTAACCCTCCTTTAAAAAATTTCCAAGTGTCAGCTTGGATATGAGCACATCGTAATAGCCAGCAAACAGTTTGCACAATCTCGACCTCTTCAGCCACTTACCAGTGGCTTCTCGAAGAGAGCGGTGTGTGAATGAATGCATACCGCTCCTCCGCCCTTTTAGGCCCCGATCATAGTTGGATGAGCCGACGTCTCCAGCCCGGTCGATATACACAGAATGCATTGAAAATGGGACGCAAAAATCACTCGGTGTACTGTGCTTATCTGGGGCAAATTCCGGTCCGCAATTGCGTCTCGACACGCTTCGCGGCAGCACGCGCTGGAGTCAATCGAGTTTCCAGCTTCAAAGCCGACTCGATATGGCTTTTTTATATAGTTTTCTTCAATTTTGTTTAGTTTCCAGTTTCTAATACCCACCTAGAGTCAACAGATCGGCAGCTGAGGCGCTGGAAACTCTTCCGACTCGAAAGCGTGCGGCCGCAAAGCGTGTCGAGACGCAACTGCGGACCGGAATTCGACCCAGATAAGCACAGTATCCCCCCGCAGGGGTGGGCGGGCCTATGATAAAACATTGCGTATCACTAGAAAGCTAACCTTACTGCTACCTCCGTTACTTCACCATACTCTCCTTCACTAATTCTCTGAACAGGTGCAATCCTGTTGGCCACGTAATCATCGTCGTATCTAGTTGGATGCACCGAGTGATTTTCTTAACCTCACTCCATCATTTTAAACATACGTATCGACCGGGTGGGTGTTGGGGGGTGCGGGGGGGATGCAGATGCAAATAGCACCAACTCTGACCGGGGCCTTATACCCCACATGTTATGAGCGTGTGTTATCGTTCGTTATCATGTTTTGTTCGAGAATGGTTACGGTAGCCCTGCGGAAAAATGATCGGCATGGGCGTGCTTGTGATAAAACTCCAACAGATACGATTTAGGACGGCCTACAGAAGGTTTAACTTTATCAGTTGAGGATGATTGTTATCACTAAATTTCTTCCAGTTTTGCGTGTTTCTCATATGTATCGACCGAGTTGGACCAGGACGGCCGGCTCTTTGCCCACCATGACGGAGACCCCAGGAAAGAATGAGCGATAACGCTATCATATATCTGATTCCGGAAGAAATTTCGATTCATTCCGTGAAAGGAAGAATTCGAATAAATGGGAGAAATTTTCATTTTAATGGATGAATCACGGTATTTCTCGTTAGTGCAATATAAAACTCGGAACAAGAACGATAGTTAAGTGCGCCAGAATGGAGCCACCGTAATCTCACTCGAGTTGGCTCTGAAATTGTCCAAGTTCTGACACCAATTTCCCTACATCTTTACCGCAGATGGTGCTGTTTTCCTGCTTTGTAGTCCAGGCAGATCCTCAACGGCTGACCCCCGGAGAAGGATGGTGTGTGAATGAGGACACACCGCTCTTCACTCCTTTTATACCCTACCCTTTATCAATTGGGTATCATCAATTTTGTTTACGAGAGCCGAATAACACCATTCCTAAGATTACGGTAGCCCCGTTTTTACGCACTTAACTATCGTTCTTGTAAACTCTGAAACATCCATGCCTTATTCGCGTCGCTGACTGGAAAGGTCTTCCGATACCGGCAACGTTTTGTAAAATTTCCTAGTGCAAGCAGGCATATATCCATGGGGGACATATTGGAAAAACTCAAAGAAATTTTCCAGATTGTTTTATGCGGTATTTTTGAAGGTGAACTGCTAGTAGCACAAAACAGCCGATTTGTGCTAGTAGAAAATCAGAAATGCAGCCATGGTAGCCAGTTGGAGAGAAGCTGCACCCTACTTTCTTCGTTTTTCGTCTTTTCTGAAATACGGAATGGTCCGTCGGTAGAACGCAGTATAGATTTTTGTTACTTTATTCCTTCTTCACAAACTTCGGTGGGACGCTTTCCGAAACGTCGCGGGTGGTCTCGCAATACCTTGCCTAGTAAGTGGTAAAGTAGTATATTAAAGAAGCACAATGGGGCTGTTTCCCGGTGAGGCTGTTTCCCTAATCCCTGGTGTTCAGCTTCAGCCGCTCACCTCCGGAGAAAGATGGTGTGTGTTAGTGTGAACACACCGCTCTCAATTTCTTTATACCCTAACCTTTGGTATTATAGAGCTGTCTCTGAGCTTCATTTAGATATAATCTTCGTACGATGATGGAAGCTCTGATGATCTTTTTTATTGCGGCGGTAAGCTTTCGGCTATAAAGCCGTCATCAGACCTTGAAAATTTTTCTTTACAATACATAGTTCAACACAAAATACAACATATTAGGTAAACACGAACCAGGGTTTACTTGACGGTTGGACTGGCTGCTAAAGCCCCAGGCGCTAAAGGGATGATGAATGATAAACGACCCAACGAGGAAAATCATGAAGTGCTCACCCCACTTGATCGAATGCGCGTTACGAATAAGGCTGACTGCGGGTGCCCAGGAGTTGTTGCGATTAAAACTTATTGGATACGCCTAAGAAGGTCAATCAGCTCCTCTCTGGCATTGATTTCCGGTTGCAGTCGCCGGATTTCACGCGCTTCCATCACTTTTCGCTCCAAGGGTCGCACCTAACCTTTATCAATTGGGTATCATCAATTTTGTTTACCGTGAGAATTTTGTGCCGGTTGCAATTTATAATCGTCTATAATCTTCCGCCAAAGTAAGTAGTGGTCAACAAACGCCGCGGATCAAACTGGGCTCTATCCTAGACGGGGAGGGGGGGGGGCACCCAAGATTTACTTATAGAAATGGACAAAAACCTGACTAAAGATGCTTGATGTTGCTATAATGCATTGTTGCTGTTGCAAAATGCGAAATTCTATACAAATACTTCGATTGGTAACGCTACCCCCCCCATCTAGGATAGTGCCTCGCACTGTAAGGCTGGGTTTAGCTCAGGAGTCATCTACCGCCGAGAATCGGAGGGTTGCTCAGCTAATGTATGCGCCACTGGTTCTTCCAATCCAGGAACAGCAGCAGTCAAATACTCTGTTTACACTTACAGAAGGAATATTTTCGTACTGCACATGCAGATCGGCTTGCGGAGTTGAATAAGAGGTCGTCGAGTGCTTTGCCGTCGAGAAAAGACATTATCGATTCACTGAAGGTAAGGACAAAACATGTTTGTTTTATATATTTCGGCTCGTGAGGCTCAGCATACCTCAGTCCGGGGAGCAGTTCGACGTGTTAGTAATCGGTGGTGGAGCTACTGGCGCTGGTGTGGCTCTCGACTCTCAAACCCGAGGTCAGTTCAGTTGTATCCTAAGAAAGGCGCTGACATCTTTCCTCGAATCTGCAGTGGTACTTTCAAGGGTTGAAAACTGCTCTGGTAGAACTAGACGACTTCTCATCTGGTACGTCCTCGAGGAGTACGAAACTAATTCATGGAGGTGTTAGATATCTACAGGCAGCTATTATGAAGGCAGATGTGGAACAGTACCGCATGGTCAAGGTTGGGGAGAGAATTGATTTAGAAATTTGTAATGGTTTTGGTGATTCTCAGTCTTCTAGGAAGCTTTATTTGAGCGAGCAAATCTATTGGAAATTGCACCTCATCTCAGTGGACCACTTCCGATCATGTTACCCATTTATAAGTGAGATTATGCTTGAGTTATCTATCCTCTAAGGCACCGTCTAGAGTACAATCGCCGTGTGATGCGACGGCATAGTAATCATGAGTATCGATCTAGACCGCATTAAATGGAAGTGTCGGACTGGTCTGCTTCCGAAGCGATTGCCTGGTGTCTACCGAGAGCTTACCGCGAACCTGGAGTATAATGCGAATTCGAACTACGTCGGGCCGGGAAAATACTGCAGAAAAGACGCAAATTCACCGAGAATTTATCGGGAAGTGGCTGCCGCGAGTTGACCGCGAGAGAACAGCAGAATCCTCCGCCATTACGGCAATCTGGGCGCCCTAGTGCAGCAGCGGACATGGCTCTGTCGATAACGTGTTGGGCTACAGAACGATGGATTCGTAAAGGTAGATGGTTCGAATCTTGGTACGCGTAGGCAAAAAAAAGGCTGCAGATTCCCGCTGGACTCCTTGCATTGCCGTCTCTCCGCCTGCTCGAAGCATTGGGATTTTGGCAGAGTCTAGGCAATGTCTAGCTTGTACATGGAGTCGTTTTCGCTTCGATCCGGCAGGTTCACGATAGGATCGCGGTAGATCCCAGAAAATTTTTTCAGAGTAATAGCTGAAGTGTAGTCAGCGAGAGCATGAATGGTCATCCTAAGCCTTTGGTTTCACCTTTCGCATACTCTATTGGCTGTCTCAACCTTGAGCGAATCGAGTAAGAGCTCCCTGGAAATTCTACAAAAATAACTTTGGATTTCAGGTAATTTGTTTGCTGGGCATGTGAAACCGCTGTGAGTAAAAGTGTGAAGTCGGAAAAATACATTAATAATTTCTTATAAGTGAGTAGAAGCAAACAGTGAAGAGATTTTGAGAATAGACTTTTGAGAGCTTGAAACTTTGCAGAAAGAGCGCGTGGGCAGCTCCTATTCGATAGTATACATCCACGATGACCTTTTGTGAGCAGTTCAAGTGCGACATGAGTCGCTTAGAATGAGCTTACCAAGTTCTTACTCCTGAATAATATAGGATTACGGGGTAGATGTTGTTAGACCCGCCAGTGGTCCTGTGTCTTCCTGAGAGTACTGTCTGGGCAAAGATGAGATCAAGCTCTGGGCTGGCACTGATCGGGAATGGGCGGGAACGTCCACCGACTGCGCTCACTTCCCTTTTATTTACTTCGAAGTTCACCATTCAGGTTGTGGCAAGTTCCATATTACTGGGTCGGAATTAAGTGTTATGACATAGTATCTGGTAAGAGAGTCTTGAAAAACTCGTTTTATATAGGCAAGTCGAAGGCGTTGGAACGGTAAGCCGCTCTCGTAATTTTCTGCTTCTTTCTTACCCATAAATCGGGTGTGAGTAGTCTCTGAGGAACCATTTTTCCAAGTTTGTTTTTTTTCCTGTGGAACTCATTTTAGATTTCCCATGTTGAAAAAAGAGGCTTTGAAGGGGGCGTTGATATACTATGACGGCACTATGAATGATGCACGCATGAATCTGGCGATTATTCTGTCTGCTGTGAGGCACGGAGCGAAGGTAGGAGGGGGAACACTGCAGTTTATTCGTCTCTTTTCCTTTTCACATTTTATTCTTTCCTGCTGCAGTAGGGCGAAGCAAAAACGGCAGATCACTTGTGTAAGTGTCCGAATAGATCGAACTAATCGGCTGGATTTGGCCTCAGGCGGTCTAGCCGCGTCCCCGCCAAAGTGTGCCGCCTCAAAAATCGACCCTGGCATTTGTCGCAGTATCCAGCCACAAGTTGGACACAACCCGTCTGTTGCTATTCAACTTCGCGCCGAAGCTGCCTCGCGATTCTGAGTCGCAAGACAGCTTCGTCGCAAGACTTCAAATTTTCCTTTACTACATCCGCCATGAGCTTTCGCCTACGTCCAGGCTGTCGTTTCCGCTCCGAACTAGGTAGTATCCTGAGAGCTGATTGAACAAAGCCATTAGGCAACCAATCTCATAAAATGTGCTCAAGCGGGGGATAAATAAATAAATAATTTGGTCTTCCACTGAATCTCACACGGTGCCCAAAGATGATGGCGCTACCCTCCAGCCAGGTTCAGTGGTATCAAGTCGATTCTGTTGTGAAACAATCAGTATGACACAATAGCGGGCAGAAATGTACAGCAGGTGTTTTGACAGCTTCTTCTTTCTTCGTACAATCCATTCATACGTGCTTTCGGTGTTGCCCATAAAGCTCTGAAACCTGGTGCCCATATATCCGATCTGTTGGGCAAATATTGGATAGGCATGTGAAGTCTGTACGAGTGATACTGTCCGCCCACGCGGTTGGAATCCGTGTTAAGCGGCCTTCGGAAACGGATTTTTCGGGCGAGCCTTCCCATGGCTGCAAACGGCTGACTGGGATTTAACTTTTGAGCCCCTTTCGCACTTAGCGGCATCTTTCGCCGCACCGCATCGCACCGGGGCCACTGAGCTCCTCTCTGGTGCGCTAGCGCTGGGTCCCCTCTGTTACGAACAAACAGATTATTACCTGTAACTCCAGTCGGACCAAGGGCAGACGACGGGCCGAACAACATTCACCGCGCGTTCCGATCGTTGTGGTCCCGGGAACAGCCTGGCAATATGTATCGCCCATGCCGGGCTGATTCCGGAACGATGGCCTTCGGAGCACGTGGTGAGTGTTTTTCGACCTCCCAAGCGCCCGAGATTCAACCGGTGTCACTGTCTGAGTATATGCATATGGACATACAGGCTATAAAACGGCAAAATTCACATGGTTCCTACGCGTGCTGGTGCGGAGCGGAGGTTAGAGATAGTGAGAGAGCGCGGGGCAGACGGAGGCTGAGGCATCGCGCGCGCCGCTGGCGCCTCGAATGATGTGAACTACGACGTTTTATAGAGGGTAGTCGGGTTAGATGGTTGTATTGTATTTCAGCCGCAAGAGAGGCAGGGGAAACCCTTCCAATGACGCGCTTCGCCCCTCCCCGTTCGTCCAATCACGAGCTGCGCTCATCCCCCGTTTGCCCGCTTTAGAATACGCTACGACCACTACCCATATGCATGAAGCAAGTGGAAGATTTTACGGATGAAAATACGTAACTACATAAAGTCTAGCTTGCTCGGATGAGTCCGGGCGGAGCAAGTGGCGAAGCGGTCAGTCATGGCAGAACATAAACAGCGATAAGGAGATTTTGACATGATAAGCCCGATAAATCATACTTCGACCGGCTCGAAATGAGGGAGCTAGGCTATATGTCCTCGCCCATGAGAATACCTAAAAAAAATAGAAAATAATGTGAAATGAATGAAAAAAAAGGTGAAAGAAAGTGAAAATAGAAGTGAAAAATGAGCTCTTGCTCCGGGATAGTTTTACAAATGGTGGATGGATTCTGTTTTTAGTGCGCTAATCATGTGAAGGTCGAGCGTCTACTGAAGGATGGTAACGGTAAAGTTGTTGGTGCTCATGTCAAGGACATGGTACGTTGATTCTTCTTTGAATTCGTAACGGGTTGTTTATGTCTGAATAGCATTTCCGATTAAGATATCGGGTCTTGGATGGGACATTAGGGCAAAGTCGGTAGTAAATGCAACAGGACCGTCAACAGATAGCATTCGACTAATGGCTGACCCACAGACGACGCCAATCTGTACACCCAGTTCTGGGGTGCACATTGTGCTACCTTCGTATTACACGTACGGATTTCCTTTATTTTCCTTGGTTTTCTTGAACTGAACAACTATAGAGATGTTATAGTTGCTGTAAACTTTATTGTATAAATTATTCGAATTCTGACTCTCAGGGGATTTTCAGACCGACGGGAACTGGTCTTCTGGATCCCGATACTTCAGATGGACGTGTGATTTTCTGCTTGCCATGGGAACGTATGACCATTGCTGGAACAACGGATACCCCAAATGACCTCACACTATCCCCTACTCCGAAGGATTCTGATATCGAATTTATACTGAAGGTGACTAATGAAGGATACTAAATTGTGTCATTGACGACACTAAAAGCTCTTGGGACAATTTCTTGTCTCTTCGTTCGCTTTTCAGTTTTTGACTATTCAGGAACTCCGCGGATATCTTTCCAAAAATGTTTCTGTTCGACGTGGTGATGTGATGAGTGCCTGGTCAGGACTGCGACCACTTGTTCGTGATCCGAACAAGAAAGACACGAAGAGTTTGGCCAGGAATCATATTATAGAGGTGAAGGAAGCTTTTAAGGTACCAGTGATCTCCCCATCAACCTGTCTCTTCCCAGATATCCAAGTCCGGTTTGGTGACGATCGCAGGAGGAAAATGGACCACCTATAGGCACATGGCAGAGGAAACGATTGATGCATGTGTCAAGGTAGGTAGTGGTCCCAGCACGATTAACCGTGGCGTGTCTGTTGCGGCAGCGGTTTCCGCTCCGATAAAGAGAGCAGAAGGTCTTCTGGTCTACCATGTGAGCAGATGTTTTCTGTTTTCTCCTTTTTTAGGCGCATGATCTGAAACCAACTAATGGTTGCATCACAGCTGGCCTAATGCTGGAAGGAGGTCATGAATATGACCCGCTGATGTACACTCATCTGATACAGGATTACGGCTTGGAAGCTGACGTGAGTTTGACTTTTTATCTGGAATGAGAGACAAAAACTGTGGGCAAAAATATGTACAGATTTCTAATTTTGTTATGGCGTACATTAAGGCCCTAGCTATACACCGGTGAGATGCTGCAAAAATGACAAGTTAACTATCACTAATGGACACCTCCGCCGCGTTGGCGCACCCCAAAAAGGAACAGTTGTCACATGCGAATGGCGACGGAAGGACTCACCGAACACCTATACACGCCTCGGCACTTGTGTACTGTGTCATTACCGGACCAAACCGGTTGGAAGTTTGCCAAGTTCCAGCAGCTGATCATTTTCAAGTGTTACATCTGTGAAAACCACTTGTAAAATTGTTGCTGAAAATCCGCTGCATAACTCCCATCGTTCTTCAGCAAACAGCCCAAATGACAGAAGTCGTCCACAAGTCCGATACGTCGTCTATCTAGACAAACTCCTGCTTTAGGCTTGTAAGAGGTTCGCATCTGTATGCAATCGTCGGGACGGAGACGAAGTCCACAGGCTGCGGCATACTTTAAAACGAGGCAGTGTACTAATGACATAAATTGAAGATGACCAGGCACAAGAAGCGACCTTCCTCGTTTGTGGCAAGAATGAGGCTGGCGAATGAGAACCAAGCGCGTTTCACGCGGCCGACACAGCGTACTGTAGTATATTTGCTGCGGGAACAATCGCGCCTCAGCTTTTCTTATCATAGGTTGCCTTGAGGCGCTTATGAACATTTATGAGTCTCTAGGGTTGGTTCGAGAGCACAAGATCACAGTCTATTGACTGCGGAGAAACCGCGTGTAACCCTTAGCAGCCTTTCAATTTCTGTTTTTCAGGTAGCGCAACACTTAGCAGGCACATATGGTGATCAGGCATACGTTGTGGCCAAAATGTGTGGGAAGACCGGT
This sequence comes from Aplectana chamaeleonis, assembly GCA_029168955.1. Lineage (NCBI taxonomy): Eukaryota > Metazoa > Nematoda > Chromadorea > Rhabditida > Cosmocercidae > Aplectana > Aplectana chamaeleonis. The sequence continues at coordinate 1,854,762 of JAPDOI010000058.1, read as the reverse complement.
AAACGATGGCCGGTGATTGGAAATCGTCTTCACCAGGAGTTTCCCTATTTGGATGCTGAGGTAACTTCCACTTTCAGTTTGCTCGCCTTAGTTGCTCACGAAGCTGGTACACCACATACGATCGGCACGGATCGATTTGATATTCTGCGTTCCTTATTGCGCGTAGGCGCAAACTCGGTGCTTATATGTTTTGATATCCGTGCCCGAGTTTGCGTCAACGCTCAATAACGAACGGAAAGCTCAAAGGCGATTCGTGCCGGCTTTACATAACGTCCGCCCAAGTCCCAGTTTTTCCCCCATACGGTCGACGTAAGTGTCGAGCGGCATTGGAAAAGACATATTTCGGGTTTGTAAGTCGATTAGCAAGAACATCAAAAGTACGATGAACAATGTTCCTGTTAGCTGTCCGTAGACAGAGAAGGCTTGTCCGAAAAATGTCTCTGTGAGAGCCGCTCCACTCGCGTGCCGACCGCGTGGACGGACAGTCTCATTCGGACAGACTTTATATTTAAAGGCAGTGGTCGCGATAAAATATGCTTGTCTTCTTTTCCTCGATAAACCCTTTTCTGGGTTTAGAGTAGTAGGACCTATAAGAAAAAATCGCGAAAAAACTACTGTTTTGGCCAATTTTGAAGCCTGAACTTTTTTGTCTCTTGATGGTGGACGAGCCCACTCCACATCATCGGCATCGATGACCCCTTATATCAAGAACATCAGCTGGCTTGAAATTGAATTCCAATCAATGAACATCACTCATCTAGTCAAAAACTTTGACTGAAGTGCTTGCTTTAATTGGTCAACTCTTTTCATTGAGTAAATTTGAATTTATCTCTTCCTCTGAACGTCGATGATTTTTGACTGCTCGGCATGAGACTGCTATCCTTTTTTGCGGCGCCTTGCACGTGTGCACGAAGTGGCATCTTTGGGCCCTAGAAACTCTAAGTCTAGTCCGTTGTTCACCGCGCTACCTTCATAGTTTTTCAGCTGTTTTCTATCTAAGCTGATTTTTGTAGTTTTTTAGATAACGTTTTTCATCGCGACCACTGCCTATAAGTGTGTGGAAGGATTTAAGGACATTTTTCCTTGAACATACTGTATTAAAAAAGTCGGTGCTCTACACGTTTCCTCATCCTCTATTTATCAGTGTCCTTGGCTCCGTTGATGAAACGTTTTCCTTATGAGAGGGAATCAAATAGTTTTCTATACTTTGCGGTTTTCATCTAATAGTTCAGGTCCGTTACGCCGTGCGCGAGTATGCCTGCTCAGCTGTGGATGTGATTGCGAGACGAACTCGACTCGCATTCCTCAACACATATGCAGCTCATGAAGTTCTTCCTGAGGTTAGTCGGCTACAAAGAATGTTGGACTAGGAGAACAGGGAAGAGCGGAACCAAAATCTGAAAATTCGAACTTGGGATCTGAACGAAAGCATTCTCTCAATTCTTGGAACTCGGGCGCGAAACACTCAAAAATGCGCGGAAACGCTGTTTTCGAAATTAGAAAAGAGTTCAAAATCAGTTTCTATGAGCTTCTCCTTGTTCCGAATAAAAACTTCGATCCAGAAAAAATACTCCTTGAAGGTTTTTTGTTCTTTTCTGTAACCATATGAGTGCCTTTGCAGCATTGGTCCAGGCAAACAGTTTTTTTTTTCAGGAGCGGGGCGCAGAGTTTTTTCTGCTTTTCCGCTTTCTGCAAAACCTTCGCGGTTTTCGGAACGCGGAAAGCGAGATTCCGCTCATCCCTGATAGGGAACTTACCTGTAATGCCACGATTTAAAGTGGAGTAAAATGGAAAGCCTGAGTTTCAACGCTACTGTTAATATTGGTTGTTTTACTCTGAAGGTTGTACGAATAATGGGTGAGGAGCTTGGTTGGACTTCAGCTGAGAAGGAGACTCAGCTGGATCGAGCTCGTCGGTTTATTGACGAACAAATGGGTCAACATGCCAAGCAAACGGCTGCCGGTAGTCTTACAAGGTCGGTAATCGACAGTTATGATTTTCGCATCAGGTAGCAAACAAGGGAGGTCTGGGTTCTATGAAGTTCTGACAACAAAGATATCATTTCTTCAAAATTAAAATAGAAAGCAAAAAAAGAAAATTAAAGGGGGGAATCAGTGAATTTTTCACATTTCGTGTCACTCTTGGCGGGAAGGCGATGCACATTGCTCAGCAGGAAAACCGCGATTGCTCATATATATCGCCACGGCATTCCTCTCTGACTGTTGATCATTTTGCAGAGTTATGACGACTCACAAAAATCACTTTTCGCAGTCCTATAGATGCTTGCGTCAAATGTTCCCTGTCTATGTTGCCTAGTGTGAACACCTCATCGCCCTCATTTTTTTACTTACCGCTCAAGCTGACATTTACTAGGGTAGTCTACCCCGGAACGCTGTTCCTAGCCTTGATGTTGCCATGAATCCAACTTCGGACTTAACAAATGTCAAGCGAGATTTTTCAGAGGCTTCTTCTTCCTCGTCGCTTGTGCAACCATTTTGAATGCTGAGAAGGGATAAAAGAAGTCTCCTGACATTTTTTTCGCCTGATTCCATCACACCAGTGGTGTCCAAAAATCATAAGAGAAAAAATTATTGCCTGTTTTGCTAAACCAACAAAATCACATAAAGTCTATCTCTAATAATTTACTATTTGGTGAATAAATATTAAACGAATTTAGTGTTAAATGCCTAGCCTGTGAGTAATCGAGATTAGTAGTCACCTCCCGCAAATTATATTCAAATTGTCCTTATCTGAACGACATTCCGGTCCGCAATTGCGGTCACCCGTTGTTGCAACGCGCAGCTCGAAGATGATATGTAGAGCCGGAAGCGCGAGTGTTAGCACGATGACGCGTGCTCCCAGCACTATTTTGCTTGCACTGCGAGTCACAATAGCGCTTGTCTGCATCTGCGAATCAGAGTTTTCCCCCGATATAGACAGTATACAATTTCATAAGGTTAATGATTTGCCACCGTAGTGAATCACTGGAATTCCAACTCGTTCACTGTTTCTTCCAAGTTTTCCTCACATTGCGAGAGTGTTGAAACATCAGCATTTTTCGGCGCTGGCAATTCATTAACCTCGTGAATTTATAGTCGAGTGGTTCTCTATTTCTCAATTATTACTTACGCATGTTCAAAAAAGAAAAGTTGAATTCAGGAAAGAATCAAGCAGTGAAAAGTCGTCGTCGAAAAGTGAGTCGAAAAGTGAAAAATCAGCGCCGAAAGAAGTGAAGAAGTAAAATAAAGAAAGAAGTAGACGATTTGTACTCCAAGACACCTATTGCAAAGAAAAAGATCTGAAAATTGAGTAAAGCGTTTTCAGTGCAGCTTGGATATTCGAAATCCATTTTATCACCTGTTTTGTAGACAAAGAAGTAGAAGATAGGCCTATCAGGCTCTATGTAAACTTTTTTCTTCTCTGCACCGCGACCACGTGGCGTCAGGCTATTCATAATCCAACGCCGCGCCCGCGCGTCACGTGCCGGAGTTGAGGAGTATAAATAGCGCCTAAGCGAACTTGGCGATGGCATAGATGGCGCAGTCAGTAGGGAGAGACAGTGTTTGGCGTACGGCGAGGGTTCGAATCCCCTCTTGGAGTTTTTTTCGCGTATTCAAAAATTATCATGTTTTGATCGAGATTTGTATCCCAAGTGACGGATTTCACTTTTCTGCGCGGTGTAGCCTTATCGACAGTGAAATAGACTCTGGTGAATGAAATTCTATGTTTATCAAGAATTTTCGACCGCATCAACATAATAAAACTCCTTTTTCACGCTCAAGGTCAAATGTCTTTCAGCCTCAACTTTTTTCTCCTCATGGCTATTTGAAGCATTGAACATGAACAGGAGGGAACCGTTTTCAGTTTCATCGATGGCTGTGACAGGACACATTACCTCTAATGTCATTCAGCTACCGTAACGTACCGTAAAATTTCTCAAAACTGAAAATGTGTAAGCGCCAAATTGGTGTTCATCGCCTCAAATTACTCTGCTAGACGAAGTTCAGGTAAACTTTCTCGTCAGATCCCTCGAGCCTTATAAAAGAGTTAATAGGACCATTCAGTAACACAGAGGTCGAAAAGTATTTTTTGTCTAATCCTCGTCCAAAGTTCGACCAGAGGGTTATTTGGGTCGCGGAGCACGAATGTCTAATCCATTTCTAGATCTTCGGAAATTTTCAGTCGGTTAATGGCTCAGTCCAACCTCAGGGACGAAATCTGATATTTCCACATATTTCTGGAGTGGACCCACTTTATATAATACCGGCCAAGAGCGAGCCTTCAATTCCTCCGCATAAGTGAGATAGAGGAAGAAGCCAGTCTAGCACGCCCTCGCCAAGAGGCCACTTCATCACGCCCCCTTTGGCAACATTTCGAACTCAACAGGGGCTAGATGAGCGATGGTTACAGATCAATGGCCTCGTTCTTCCCTTTATTCTCAGCCTTTCTCTCCATTCAAGTCCGCACGCCTATATCGGTTGCAAACGACGAAAATTGCAAGCCCTGGGCACCTCGTCCACTATCCTTTCGCAGCTCAGTTTTTGAAAATTTTCGAGGGGCCGTAACTCCGCTTCTAAAGAAAGGCATGGCCATTCTTCAACGTAACTCGACTTTCCTCGTTCAGACCTACGCTAGTTATACTCCCACCGTTAGTGTAGGCGTGGAGCCCAACGTTGCAGCGTCATTTGAGGGTAGTAGAAAATTGATATCCCCATAAATTTTTTCCGTAAGTTCCTAGCTGTTATAGATTTCAGTCTGCTCTAGCGTGTGGGCTCAGCTTTTTCAGCTTCTGACTTCTGTACTGTTGCAGGTTGCTGGAATTATTGCACGTATTCATCATTCACAATCAGAATTTTCATGTGGTTCCGGGTTTTTCTTCCATCCGCATCCATGAATTCCTCTGTTTCCTACCAACCACAGTATGATTCAACGAAATACTCATCACAAACACATTTTCCATATCCTTACCTAGTTTGTTGTAAATTTATCACCCTTCTACATTATTTCGTTCCTCGCAGCGTTCGCCATCTCGTTGTCGTGGTTTTTAGTTGCGAATGAGCTCATCAGATACAGCTCCCATTTCAGAATGTTCACCAGCCGACTGGCGAAAGCCGGTGCGTTGGTGGGAGCGACAGGTGCTGCACTGTACACATTAGACGTAACGAACGAGCGACGATTCAAGCGGCAAACGGTATGAATCTTTCTGAGCACTAGAATTCACCTAGAAGGCGTTCATAGTTATCACTAACAATAAGCGCTGTGGTGCGCTAAAACTCTCGAAAGACTGCGATAGGTATGACACATTGACGAAGAGCCCGCGAAAGCCGCTTTCCCCAATGAGTGAGACTAACCCTGTAGTCGTAAACTACACAGAGCAACATTACCTAAACTTTTGTCTCCAGAACTGTCACCAGTGATCGAACGCCTTGACCCAAAACGATTCGAAAAACTCACTGAAGCAGTCGATTTCGTAATAAGGATTCGTTATCTACGATTGCCCCGAGACCGGGCTCCGTTGGGTCTAGTATCCTAAAAGTCATGCTTACGGAGACGAAAGGTCGTTAACCGAGGATGGACCTGGAAAATATTGATTAAGGCCCGGTATTTCTCTAAGGGTGGTCGTCTTGTGGCGTTGTGGCGCCAAACAGTAAGAAGATTCGGGGGGGGGAGGATTGAGCAGCGCTATTGGTCACCAAAGTGGCGTCGACCAATAGCTGTGCATAGCCCTTCCCTCCGATCCGCCCACCCTCATTGTTTGGCGCCTCCAGGCGGCCACCCTTTCTCTAAAGATAAGATGTATAGCCTCAGCAATAAGGTATACTCTGTTTGTAACGGAGTGCATTGACTCGTGGTCCGCCACTCTCTACAGGCCTTCTACTACAGTAACCTCGGACGACCCCGGTATGCATCGGCGGCTCCATAAGCCATCGATACCAGGCATGTGCGAAAAATTTCAAAACCGAAAAAACCGAAAAACGAAAAATTTTCGGATTTGAAATCGAAAAATTCCGAAAAAACCGAAAAAAAAATTTATTTCGCCTTCGGAAGGGTTTTATTTAGGTCAAAAGATAGTTCTCAAGAAGAAAAACAAAACGACTTAGACTTGCAGCTTCATTTCAAACAAAGAATTCGAATCTAAAACAACAGTTAACATCACAACTACTTCATTCTGTACACCGAACTTGATTCGTAGAGATCACCTAATCAAAACCCAGGAGTGGTATGTTTTTGGACAAAGTCAGCAGCATTTCAAAATGTTTGTGGGATAGACGTTTACGATAGTCGTTAATAATAATTCCAGCTGTGGAAAATGTTCGCTCCAACTCCGCGCTCCCTGAAGGGCAGCACATGTACAGGGAAGCTATTTTGAAAATTGTGGGGAAGATCGCCCTGTTTTCCTGGCGCGACCAGTAGTTAAATGGATTCTCCTTTGAATTAGCTGGCGTGGCGAACCATTTCTCCATTTCCTAAAGGGTAGATAGAAATCATGATGTTTCCACGCATTTGAAACAATGCTAGTCTCACCACTCGCACGGGCACTTCTTTGTCTACTGCAGCTTGTGAACTGGAGGCGGGCTGAACATCAGAAGTCTAAACCCACGGAATGAATTAAGCAGTATGGAAAAGGGCAGCAGAATATAACTTCACCGTTTGAAGGTATGCAGCGAAAGGGTCGAAGGTTTTTGAGAAGGGCGGCGAGGAAAAAAAAGAACCCTTGCGCTCGAGCAAAGTGGGTGGAAATTCACTGAACTTCGAATAAACTAATCATGTGCAATTTTTAAGCACTCAATCGCAACGTGTCCTCATTGAAAAGTGATGCCTCAAGAAAAGTTCCAAGCTCCACCGCACGCCGCACCCTGAGTTGATATTCTCACCTTGAAGCGTGGATCTGTCATTGTCGCAATGATCAAAAAGTCCATTTTTTCATATTTGGCTAGCTCTTTTCGCAGTCGGTTAGCAACCGCTGTTCTAAATTCACTTTTTTATCGATTGGAGGTGTACTAGGTTTTTTATGTTTGAAGCCCAACTATCTTGCTGTTCGAAATTCTTTTTGTTTCGTTAGGGACTCGATGAGGCTTTTGCATAGAGGGATGACGGTGCTGGCTGTGTTGCCGCGCTCCTAAAAAATTGTAAGCGGCGATCATTTTAAACGTGGGCTCATCTGGTTGTACCTGCGCAAAGATGAGAAGACTTGAAGAGGTGTCAGCACTCTTGAAATCGCATCCATCATTTCCCAATCTCCATCATTCAACTGAGGCCAATCCGGGTGTCTCGAAAGGAATACTACGAGGGCTGATTTGCAGCTTAAGCCGCGTTGGAACATGTCGAGAACATACCCCCATCTAACCGCCGACGTTTTTGAGCCGTATTATAGGGATTTCCAAGACGCTCTGGAGCTGCTCAAGCTCTCTTTGTGCGCTCGTGCTTTTCTTCATTTTCTGCATATCTTTTTGTAATTCGCGATCAGTGAAATTGCTCCCGGAATCGCCTTCGTACCATCCTCCGCGGCTAGATGAAGCTTATGGTTGAAGCAATCAAAACTTGGAACTTCAACAATTTTCCAGCCAAAACTACATTGCTTGCTCCATCTCTAACAGCAGCGATGACTTTGTCCTTGATACCATATTTAGCCATTACTTGGCTGATCTTTTCAGCAATCAGATCTGCCGTGTGACTATCGGTTCTGACGTTAGCGACCCCTAACAGAAGATGGGCAGGCTGACCATTTTTCAAATAATGTGCAATCACTCTGATGGCCTGATGGATGTTTCCATCGTCTGACCATAAGTCAAAACCGATTGTGATGTGGTTGGCTAGCTGCAATTCCTTTTCGACCTTTTTGTCGTACTCTGCATACAATTTCGGTAGCTCCTGCCTAGTCATGGTAGTTCGACTTTTCAGTTTGAAACGCGGACGAATCTTCTTCATGAAGGATTTGAACCCCATCTTCTCTGTGAAGCTCAAGGGCAAGCAGTCCACTGCTATCATCTGCATGACTGATCTGGTTAATGCGTTCTGCTCGGCCCCATCTTCCTTCCATCCTTCGAATGCATCCTTGATGGAGAGTTGTGATTTTGTGATGGATAGTTCACTAGCGCTATTCGACTCCGAAGAGGACGAAGACAAAGACTTTGTAGAACACGTTAGCAGTTGTGGATGGCGTGTTCTCAAATGGTAGAAACAGTCCAGAAGTGGTACCTGTAAGATTACGCTTTCCCAGGGTAATTTCGATCTTGTAATGTTATGTATGACATAGTAGCGCACCGTCATCCTGCTTTTTGAGTGTATGTTGACATTCTTTGCATTGGAATTTCCCTGCGACTTTTCTGAAGTGGTTTTCGTGCCTTCCCATTTTTCGCGAGTCAGTAGTGAAATAGGGCACCTACATAAAAAAGTATTGTCCCTGTTATAACCATATTCCATAATGTTATTCAGATTGCATCGTTAGTTATTAGATTTGAGAAATTTGGACTGAAAGATCGCCGAGCTGTGATTGAGGTTAATGGGCGAAATTGGGCGTTAGGAACGCTCAGAGTTAAGTCGTTACTATTGTGTAGCGCGGTCGGCGTGTGCTCCAAGCCGAGGGTTTTGAACGAATTGCACACTACGGAAAACATCTGTAAAAATCAGCTGATCTCGTCTCTTATTCTCTTCTCCACGATCCAGAGGGAGTTTTTAATGCGAAGTGTTTTAGGTATTCATTTATGAGATTCTGGAAAACTTTAGTTGGTCTGATCCCGCGCTTGGTGGGGAAATATTGTCTTCTTTCTGTTTGAGAATTTTCCGTTTTGTTTCTTGCAGTTTGCGATGAACAGTAAAAATATTGACGGGCTCCGTGTTATTTTTCGCTCCCTGAGCGCTTTCTTGAGTTTTTTGGGATTTCCGTTACGAACGCAGGCCTTGCTTCCAGACAATGTCAAAATTTTCAGAAGCAAGCCGGCATGAATCCTAATCATACTTTGCTATCCCTATTGAAGGTCGGCGCAAATACGGTACCATATGCTATAATATAGGTGCACTGAGTTTGCGCCAACCTTTAATAGGGATAGCAAAGTATGATTAGGATTATCGACTGTAGGTTCGGGAAGCAAAACCTACACCGAGCAAACTAGATCGTCTGGTGTATTCACCACAAACTGCAGAACAAAAACAATCGAAATCGAATCGAACAAATCTAAAAAATCTGAACTTCGTACCTCCCCCCCCCCCAAAGCGGGATAACATCACCGGCTTGTCGATGTCATGCATAGAAGGCATGATTAAGCTCGGGTATGTAGTCTCTCGACGGATCATGAGAGGGAGGGGTCGTACTATGCTCATCTGGGGCAAATTAGGGTCCGCAGTTGCGGCTCCACACGCCTTGCGGCCGCGCGCTTTCGAGTCGGAAGATTTTCCAGCGCCGCAGCCGCATTCTGCTGACTCTAGGTGGGTTTAGGAACTGGAAACTAAACGAAATTGGAGAACGCTGTATAGAAAAGCCACATCGGGTCGGCTTTGGAGCTGGAAACTCGATTGAACGTGCGGCCGCAAAGCGTGTCCAGGCGCAATTGCGGACCGGAATTTGGCCCAGATGAGCACAGTAGAATTCTTATATAAAAATGGAAATCTAAGGTGGGGTTGTTAGAAGATCGGCCCAGAAACGAAATATTCAGGAGATTATAAAAAATTTCAAAATTCTCGATCGCTATGGAGAGGGGGTCGTAGCTTAGCTGAAGTCCTAAACAACGACCGGCTTGACTCCGCAGAAAAGGTATTTCCGTGATCAGTTCAACTGACTTAATGCGACGCGTGCGGTGGAAAGCAGCTGCGTTTACTTCAGCCACTCGAAGCGAGCCCGAGGCTCTTTCTTTTTCTGAGCATCAAATCAACAAGCGAACCCCACCCACGGCTACTCGGAAACCACACAAGCAAATATGCAAAACACTTCGTAACAGAAACTCACCTTGAGTAATGGAGAATGTAATAGGGGACGAGAATTATAGATTAATACTGGTGCTACCGAAGCGGAGGGGGTCGCTATATTAGACCCACTTTCTTGGCCATAAATATTTTTCGTGTCGCGAAGAGCCTTTCGACTTCGTAAAGAAAGGGAAACCCCGGGTACGAGCTCAAATGACGCGGAGGCACGTAAAAATGGGCGTGGCCAAGTGCATCGCAAAATTGTGACCCCTTCGGCTGCATCAGCACCTCAGCACAACCGTTGCCAGCTGCTCTTCGCCGGATCGAACTCCCAAACAAATTGGGGGCAATCGCATCAAGGATGGACACTACAGCATCGCACATGGCCACGCCCTTTTTTCCGCGCCGCAACTGGATTTGAAGACCAACATGAAGTTCCCCTTTTTCAGAATCAGGGAAGTTCTTGCGGCTCGTGAAACTGGGCGTGGCCAAGTGTGATGTCACAGTGCCTCTCCAGCGTTGGAAAATTTCCAGTGTGGGGTCGCAGGTTAACTGCAGAATGGAGGTCGCGTCGTCGGATTTTTTTTTGTTTTAGCTAAAATTTTCTCGTGCTAGTCTAAGAATCGCCTGAAAACATTTTCGAAACGGCCGTCAATTATTCAGACCTGTCAGCTATCTGTAACTTAAAACGTCATGAAAATTGCAAATGTCTAAATAGCAGAAAAATAGAAACAGAAAGTTTCTTGGGGCCTTCAGTGTCACAGGCATTGCTTACGCGCTATTCATACTGCTGAACGCCAGCGCGGCACGCGCGTAAAGCGCGGACGTGGCGTTGGAGTATGAATAGCAATACGGCCGTCGCCGCCATGGCGGTGCGGCCATGGCGGCGACGGCCGTAATGACCTTTTCTGCATTTTCACTACTAATCCGCCATCAGTTTCATTCCGTTTCGGGATAATAAATTCCATTACTAACCTCTGATATCGTCAGGGTGAACGCGTGTACAGAATTTGCTTGTTAAGAAGGGTTAAAGCCCTTTTGTTCCGATCCGCTAAGGCGTCGCCGTTGGAGTATTCATAGTCTCCTCAAGCGCGTGACTCTCGTAGAAACTCTAAGGCCCCGTACGCGCGTCACACGCGTGCCGCGCTGGCGTTGAGGAGTATGAATAGCGCCTTACTGACAGAATAGCGAGACAGAAAACGAATTCGCTCATAGACAGAGAGGAATAGAAGGGTTTTTCGGGCGGTGGCGAAAGGCAGTTTAACCCCGAATAACTTTCAGCCTTAAATCTCACTTCTACACGGGGGCGGTCGGGCACGAGCACCTGATAAAAGGTTGTAGAGAAGAACTCTAACCGGATTTTTCAAAAGGCAATTTGGGTAAAAAATTGCCACCGATTTTTTTCGCTATTTAGACAAAGTCAATTTTGACGAGCATTAGATTCGAGCTAGGCGGCAGGCTCTGGGGTAGATTTAGCGCGGTCATTGTTAGGAAGGGAAGGGGGTGTCGCGAACCTATGCTACGGGTGGGGGAATCGCGGTGCAGGGCAGATCGGAGTACGGGGCGGGGTTTCGCCACCATCGGCCAATCGGCGGCGGTTTCTCCCAAAGGCGGTACCGATTGGCTGACAGAGGAATTACCCGTCTCGTACTCTCATCTCCCATTGCACCGGAGTCGCAGCAAGGGCTTCTTTGCTCAACGGGCCGCATGCTCGAGGACCCTCCAACAAGTTACTACAAAAAATAAAACAAGAAACATAAAAACAGGTGTTACAACATAAAAAAAACCAGATCAAATCATTAAAAAGTTAAAAATCGACCAACCGGTTGACGCGAAGGGCAGGCAGGTCGCTAAATTAGCTGAGCGTCCAAGCGCGACACCCAGTGCCTAGGCTGCGTATCGACGAACGCGCCAGCAGCTGACGCGCAGCGAATACTTGGCTAGTGCAGAGTTGCTGCAGACGTCTGAATCTACAGTGGGAATGAATTAAAACAAGTCAGCGCAGAACGGTAAGGTTCACCGAAGTGTATTTGCATTGCGCAGAATGCCAGAATATAAACCGAAAAAAACCGAAAAAAAAAATAAAATTTTTCGTTTTTTTCGATATCGATTTTTTTCGCCAAAAAGACCGAAAAACGAAAAAAACGAAAAACGCACACCCCTGATCGATACGTCACGGTCGCCACTCAAAACTCGAGAACAGGACCGAGGAGTGATGGAGAGTGGGTGAGTGGCTGCCAAGGCGTATCGATCACTTATGTAGTAGCCCATGCATACCGGGGTGGACCGGGAACCCGTCAATTACCGTATAAGAGGGCCAGTACAGGATCAGTGGCGGATCAATAGTTAATGCACTCCGATGCGAGCAGAGTAGACCTCAACACTTCAACGAAGTTAATCGCTACGTTTAATTTCCCCATTTACGTATAGAAAGGGGCCTGCGTAGAGCAGTAACCGTTGCACACTTTCGAGCTCTATGGCCTTACAAGCCTGCTGCAGGCCAATCCTTGGCGCAAACTCCTCAGATACTCGCGGCTTAGTAAGGCAGCACGAGGGGATTACTAACGCATTTACTCGTCGAGGTGTAAGCCCCTTTCGTTCCCCCAACTGCTGCCCAGGGCAGCACGTTGTGTCCTCTTGCTCCGCTCACTGCCCCAACTGCTGCTCGTACAGTTGCCCCACCTGCTGCTACAGTCGCCCCAACTGCTCCATTCGTCGCCCCAACTGCTGCTCTTCATTGTGGCCCCAACTGCTGCTCTTCTCTCCCCAACTGCTGCTCTTTATTCTCGCCCCAACTGCTGCTCCTCATTTTTGATCTTTTATTTTTCTTATAATCTTTCTCTCGGGAGGGATGTCTCGAGTGCAGCAGCAGCGCTGTAGTGACTTATCAAAAATAAAGACCCCGGTGAAGCCCATTGATATCCTTAACGGGTTTTCCATCCTTGCTTCTATCCATTGATCTTCGCCACCGATCGAGGAAATGATGCTCGCATTGCCGCCTGTCTCATGCCCACCAAAGACTGCCTCGTATCTGGCACGAGTTTGCGAGGGCCGTTCAACACAGGCCTCGGTCTGTAGTGAATGTGAGTGTCCCAAAAACATTCCTCAACAGAGAATTTCTCTATTCCCTAAACAAGAATCTATTTTCACTCGGTTTTGTGACTGTAGAGATAAGAATTGAGCGCGATAATCTTTTTTTTTTTTCGATTTTAAAGACGAAATATGGCTTTATTTGGCAAAAATTATATCTACATATTCCAAGGATGAAGATTCCCTGAAATTGTTCTTCAATCGCCGAAATTTGCACTGTTTAGATGAATGTCCAGGGTTAAACGGAAGTAAAATATCAGAGTTTTCATCATTTATTGATCTCCCTGCAAATGGTGATTTCTTCTCTTCCAAAAAAAGACAATTTTCGAATTTCTTGAACATTTTTTCTTATTTCTAAATTATTGTCGTGAACATTTTTTGGAAGTGTTCAAATTATTAGTTTCATTGGAAAGTTGTTTTTGAGAGCTGTCGGCTGCGAATTCTGTGAGCATTGTGCTTTTCGTGAGAAAATGTAGTCTCCATTTTGCTCAATTTTGGCAATTCATCGCCACTCAGCACTTAAAAAATACAATTCTTCAAACCAAAACAATTGGTTTTTCTGTGGAAAATGCGAGTAAAGTTTGAGTTCAAGGAAACGCATTTTAGAGTGAGGTGATTTTTTGAAATTTCCGACTTACACCTTCCTGATTAAAAAAGGCAAATTGTTGCAAATATGGAAAAACACGCTAAATAAATTATTTTAGAAGAGCCGACCGCCTCTTGAATTCTCGGTCGGTTTCACACATTCACCATCCGATGAGAATGACGAATTATTCCTTTTTCCAGAACAATTGATTAGTTTTTTAGCCGAGCTGAACCGTTCAAATTGCTCTCAACTAACTACTTTTCTCGAGGCTGTCATTTTTACATGACATTTTCTTCAGAGTAGAACGACGTTTGATTTGATAATCAATAAAATACCAAAAGTTTTTTTTTGAAGACTCCATGCAACGAAAATGCGAATCCTGCATAAAGGTACCACGTTTGAGAGGTGAGCTCTCCGCGCGATTCATTGGCCGCCACCGCGCGTTTAACCTGAGATTGAGTCGTAGAAAGGCGACCAGTCGGAGATGAAATTAAAGTTTCGAAAAATGGCTTCGAGCAGTTGGCAGTTAGTAGTGTCAGGTCGCGGTGATTTGGCGATGGGATGGCAGCGTGTCTTGGTCGACAGCGAGCGGGCGGCGCCTGGTCTTCGACTCGAAGACAAACTGAAGACCAACTGGCATTAAATTGACAAACTTTTGCTTCAAAATCATGAGTAGGGATCGTCTGACTTCAACTCCCTCTATTGTTTTTTGCGAGCAATAGATATTAGTACAGTCCACATGATGACAGGACGGTCGAAAAAGCGTATACCCGGGAAGGTGTGCAAAAATCATTCAGATGCACACACTGAACCAGAAATTCGAAAACATCAGCATTGTCGGAGAAAATGGCTACGAACGAGCACAAAAAGACCTGTGCGGCACTAAACCTGAGTGTTCCGCTCACGCCCACTCCTTTCAACCGGTACCGATCCGTAAACTACTGAAAACCCGGCCTTAGGGTTAACAACATACCCCCAAGAGGTGCAATCCACTCCGCTCAACAAAACTTACCCCATTTGATAATCGGTTTGCCTTCTTATAGCCGAATTTTCAGTCAGACATTTTTATCGGTAGCCGTTGAGGAAGTGGGCGTGGCGTGAGCGGGCATTCAAGTTTAGGGTCGTATAGGGCTATTTAGTGATAGTTTTTAGCCGTTTTTCAGCATTATTGATGCAGTGAGCCCTGGTTCTTCCGGTTTACGCTAGAAATCCGAACTGTTTTGATCGTGGGCACTGCCTTCAACGTATTCCGTGTGATATTTCTGGAGATCGATTGGTTGTGTTAACTCTATACAACTTCCCAGGGAGTGGGCATGTTCATTTTCTTTCAAAGGAAAGAACTCTCTAAGTTGATTATGAGTAAGGTCGTAATTACTTAAGGGACCACTTTGAGCAGTGTTACCACACTGTGCTGGCCACAACACAGAGCAGTAGCTGAGGCGACGAATGGAGAGCGAGGGCAGCACGTGCTCCTCGAGCAGCAGCTCGTCCCCTTGTGCTGCTCTCGCTATTCCAGTAAACATGAGAGCTAGTTGTGCTCCTTAACAACTTACGATCGTCTGAGATGATAATCAATCGATTGCTTCAATTCCATACACCTTGTTTGGGGGAGAAAAGAGAAATGGTGAATTGACATATAACTAATCAGATGTCTATATGTGCATGCTCAAAACAAAAAAGCTCCCCATGCTGACTGTAAATATGCTCGTAGCTGTCCAAATGGAGGACGAGGGCAGCACGTGCTGCTAAGAGCGGCACAAAGGCAGCACGTGCTGCTCGAGCAGCAGCTCTTCCCCTCGTACTGTTCTCGCTATCCTCGTCGAGGTGAAAGCCTATCGTGCTCCATTACGACCCCGCGATCCCCTGAGTCGGTGCACATATGTCCCGAACTGAGAGTATAGGGCGATCCTTGCCGACTGTGTAGAAACAGAGAGTCCGTCATCTCCATTGCTAAACAGTCAGTATTGTCCGAATCACAATTTCAGAAGGAATACTTTCGTACTGCCCATGCAGATCGACTTGCTGAACTGAACAAGAGACCTTCAAGTGCTTTGCCGACGAGAAAAGACATCATCGATTCACTGAAGGTATATTCACTAAAAGGGAGATTTGTGGAAAGCTGACGCATAAAGCTTATCTTAGGCGGGTGAAGAATTCGATGTGTTAGTTATTGGAGGGGGTGCTACCGGCGCCGGTGTGGCTCTCGACTCTCAAACCCGAGGTTTGATGTTTGGTCTGAAAAAGTTCTCAAAATAGACACCTATTCTTGAGAAGTGTTATTTTTAAGGGTTGAAAACTGCTTTGGTGGAACTGGACGATTTCTCATCTGGTACGTCATCGAGAAGTACAAAACTAATTCATGGAGGTGTAAGATACCTGCAGGCAGCTATTATGAGGGCAGATTTGGAACAATATCGGATGGTCAAGGTCAGAAAGTTATGTTCTAGGCAAGTGTCGGATGATCTTAAAATGCCACAATGTAGCTGAGCTGAACGCGAAACTCAGATATCAGGCAGGACCCGAATCTGCCTCGCACGCTTTCCGGGCAAGAGTCTTACCATTAGACCACCGACACCCAGTTCTGCATTTCTCAGCTATTCACCCATGAACTGCGTAGGCACAACAGCAATCATGTGTGAATAGCTGATGGATGTAGAACAGGGTGTCGGTGGTGTAATGGTAACACTCTCGCCCGGAAAGCGTGGAATGCAGGTTCAAGTCCTGCCTGACACCTGAGTTTTGCGTTCAACTCAGCTATCTTGTGTATCATATACCATGCCATAAGAAGGCATTAAACATTCACAGAATGTCTGATGGTTTGATTGATTTTTAGTATTCCAGGAGGCTCTATTTGAACGAGCGAATCTATTGGAGATTGCGCCTCATCTCAGTGCACCACTTCCTATCATGTTGCCGATTTATAAGTGAGTTAGTCCGTAATCTCGATGTGGAGGTTTCGCTAGTGTGACAGTGCTTTTTGGAACTCAAAAACACATAAAAAAGGACGATTTATTGTAGGTTTTCGTTTGAAAATATATTTGTTTGATTCCATCCACCCGAACCACATCGCGTTAGACCCGATTCAAGTACATAGTGGTCTGCCCTTGCGGAACATCCTCCTCTTGTCAATAAGACGTCGGTCTTACTTCTGCCGCGGAGCGCTCGGTTCAGTGCGATTTTCCACTACTGACCATGCGTCGGGTCGCCTTCGATAACTGCGCTCCAACGCGCAAAGAAGGATGGATGCCTATGCCGTCGTTTATACTTTTGCCACAAAGCAGCGCGACGTAGGGCAGTCCTATAATTCTGGCCGAGCAGAGCATCATGGTCGATTATTCATTTAAGACTGCGCTCCAAAGCGCAAAGTAGATACGATTCTTAAGGCGCCTTTTGCACCTCTGCCGCGGTGGGTTAGCGACCTAGTGCAGTTCTGCAATACTAATCACGCGGTGTATCACGTTTGACATTGCATATAAAACTGCGCTTTTGCGCGAAAAGTGGAGAGGTAGTTTAAGACGTCGTTCATACTTCTGCTGCGCAGCGGCGCCGCCCTATGCAATGTGATACCACTTATCACGCGGCGCGTCACCATCGATACCAAATACACGACTGCGCTCTGACGCGCAAAATAGAAATGATGTTTGAGACGTCGTCTATGCTTTTGCCGCGGAGCTGCGCGTCCAACTGTAATCCAATTATACTGATCACGCGGCGCATTACGATCTATATTATAGGAGTGGGCTTAGCCGCGCAAAGTAGAAACTATGTCCGGGACACAGGCAGCTCCACGGAAGACTACTACGGGAGTATGAGTAGTTATGACCCACATTTAGATTTGCGTTTCAGATTGTGGCAAGTCCCATACTACTGGTTCGGTATTAAGTGTTATGACTTGGTATCCGGCAAGCGCGTCCTGAAAAACTCATTCTACATAGGCAAATCGAAGGCATTGGAGCGGTAAGTCTCCTTATATAAATTTTTCTGTCTTTTGTCGGTTACTTTCTGTGTTTTTGTAGCCTCTATTTCAATGTGTTCGTAGTTTTGTGGCACTTGTTTTGTTATAGGTTTCCAATGTTGAAAAGTGAGTCTTTGAAAGGTGCTCTCATATATTACGATGGCACACATAATGATGCACGCATGAACCTGGCCATTGTTCTGTCTGCCATAAGACAAGGGGCTAAGGTGAGTAGTGAGATATGTCAACATTCAGAGAATATTTGACCCTAAAAACTTATAAAATTGTATTTCTACTGGCCATTCAGAAAAATTGGCTAGAAGTGTTAAAGGATAAAGAATCATGATTTCTAAGAGCAAATGCCAGACAAGCAAAAATGTGCATTGGCCGGGAATTGAACCAGGTACCGTCGCGACATGGGAGGAAGTACATACCACTGCGCTACATGTCACATAACAGCATGTGCGAGACTCGTCTAGACTAATCTATCTGGCAATGTTGGTGTGAATTTTCGACTGTCATAGCGCTGTTCGCAAATGATCTGAAGGATTCGTTTCCTTCCTAGACACCTACATACAAACTCGACGGGACCTTCCATCGTGCAAAAATGCGTTTCTCAGAGAAGGTTATCCTTCACCACAATCATTTTCTGGCAAACGCCCAAGTATCTGACAGTGTATTCCTGAGAAATGCATTTTTTTTACAACTTTTCAAGTCTTCTGTTACGATCGAATGAAGATTCATGCCGATACAAGGGTTTAAGCGTTCTGAGATGTTTGTTAATTTTCAGTGTGCGAATCATGTGAGAGTCGAACGTCTACTGAAGGATGATAAAGGAAAAATAATCGGCGCGCATGTGAAGGACATGGTGTGTGAATCTGCGTTTTTCAGTACACATTGAAACATTTATATTCACCCAAACTTTTCTTCAAGATGACCGGATCTGCATGGGACATCAAGGCGAAGGCGGTTGTTAATGCAACTGGACCATCGACAGATAGCATTCGACTGATGGCAGATCCTGAGACGAGGCCGATCTGCTCACCCAGCTCCGGGGTACATATCGTGCTGCCTGGATATTACAGGTTCATAATTCTAGGCAACGTCTTGATTAATCAATCCGCGTCAGAGTAAAAAGAGGTGGAACTACCAAAATGTTTGCGAACTTCTGACTTGGTACTCACAAAGTGTTAGAGAGGTTAAAGGTCCTTCAAAGAATCTGGTAATGCGGCATGAACTCGTCTATAGCAAGTGTGATCCATCGGCTTCATAAATGCCGCGGACGGGCTCTTGGACTATCCGCTGTTCAGCTGGCGCTGCGGGCCATTTTGGATTCACGTTTGGCTCTATGGACGAGCCGTCGATGCCTCTCAGCAACAGTGAATTGTTTGCCTTATGGAGCTTCCCTGAGCTTTCGTAACTTTTCGGAAGTTCCGACCTTTCAATCTTGATCGCTCTTGAGAGTTAATAAAGAATCAGAAAATGTCGCTGTTCCTAACACCCCCTCCAGGTTACAGCACCTCTTCCTGGTTGAAAAGGTTAACGCAACAGTCTGACCCTGCCATCTTTAGAGATGTCCAAGGATCGTCGCTGCCTACCAACTGATGATCATCTACCGGACCCGTTAAGTAGCCGACAATGCGCCTGGGATTGCTCTGCGAAAACCCACGCAGACGAAGAAACGTCGTGCAACAGCCTGAATGGCCGTGCGAAGCGATCCTGTTTCGTATAACCCAAGTATGTCGAGCCAGCCAATGGCATCCGTGGCTTTTGATTAAACGCCGGAGACAGCTTCGTTTCTGTCTTCTGGTGAAAGTTTCTCTGAATTTCTCTAGGCTGTGACAGTAAACTTGGAGAGGCTTTAGGATCATCTGCGTCGGATCCCCAGATACATTGTAGGCCGTTTTGAAGACGCCGCTGGTCAGCACGAAAGGCGCCGCAGTGCAGCATTTCCTTTCAGCACCTCTTCACAGATGCCTCGGATCTGAAAAAAGGTCCTGTGTACTGGCTTTGGATAGAAACCTTAAAAGTAATGGTAGGGTCGCGGCGTATCGTTATTGTCAGCTGCTTCTGCAGAATAATGCGCGGCACATTCTGAGCTCATTGCTAGTGGTTTCGGTAAACCGAACACGTTTTTTTGCGCATTGCCCGCCGCGAAATCTCGCATTTACGCTATCCTTAGGTCTCTTTCAGAGTGCGATCGCTGATCGCCGCGATGACATATTTTGAATGCAGATCGACGTGCGACGCGATCTCGATTGATGCTCATGGTTATCATCCCATCGCGTCGCACAGCGATCGAACTCTGAAAGAGGCCTTACACACAGAAATAGGGGCACGGTCAGGTTTCCAGGGGCTCGTTCACCACTCGATGACTGCTTCCCAGAGGGGGCCCTATCTGCCGCCGAAACTAGCATTGCGCTTGACTCCAATGGTGATCTTCGGCATCACACGCGAGTAACGAGGTGCCAACAGCGGTTGGGTGAGAGTGACCATCCCGCCTTGACCGTTTATGGTTCTTAAATGGCTTTGGGCTTAATTACCCCAAGTGCAGCGAATCAACAACTGACATGGATTGCCCTTGAGCAAGCGCCATGGACTGTCTGATAAGAGCATTTAGGGCGGTAGCTCTATTTGAGATGCTTTTACCGCTTTAGTCGACATGGGTAAACTACTCGCCTCTTGAGTCGAATAATCTTTCAGTCCGTCGAACACTGGTCTTTTGGATCCGGACACTTCGGATGGGCGTGTGATCTTCTTTTTGCCATGGGAACGTATGACCATTGCTGGAACCACGGACTCGCCCAGTGACGTCACTCTGTCGCCTATTCCTACGGATGCCGATGTGGAGTTCATTTTACAGGTAAACTTTACACGTTCTGAAATTATCAGCTGAGAAATTGGGTAGTGGCACCTTCGAAACTTTTGCATGCACCGAAAGTCTGTCCGAGTGAGATTGTCCGTCCACGTGCGTGTCGAGAGGCTCTCACAAAGAAATTTTTCAGACGAGCCTTACCACGTCAGTGCGAACAGCTAACAAATATATCAGTCATTGTTCGCCTTATGTTCCTGCTATTCTACTTACAAGTCCGAGAGATGCCTTTTCGACAGCCGTTTTGCGCGCACGTCGACCGCGTGGACGGACAGTCTGATTCGGACGAATTTTGCCTATAGACGTGTTGTCCAACTTCTCGTCTTTTCACGGGGCGAAAGAAAGCGCAAAACATGTCCGAAAATGTTGAGACTTTCAGTGCATTCTAACTCTTAATTTGGTTCCAAGTTTTTGAAGAAGTTCTAGATTCAACTGCTCGATGTCTAAGTTTTAGGAGATTCGTGGGTATCTCTCGAAAGGAGTTTCTGTTCGGCGAGGTGATGTGATGAGTGCGTGGTCGGGACTGCGACCACTGGTTCGTGACCCTAACAAGAAGGATACAAAGAGTTTGGCTAGGAATCATATTATAGAGGTGAGGGGTCTATTGGGAGCAAATGTAATCGGCCGGTCAACCTGAACTGTCCAGGTTTCCGAGTCCGGGTTAGTGACTATTGCGGGAGGAAAATGGACTACATACCGGCATATGGCAGAAGAGACAATAGATACATGTGTTAAGGTGAATGCTAGAACTTATTATCGGAATGTGTGAACCATTCTGTTCAATTTTTCTAGACGCATAACTTGAAGCCAACGAATGGTTGTGTGACGGCTGGTCTAATGCTGGAAGGTGGACACGAATTCGAGCCTTTGATGTACATTCATCTTGTACAGGATTACGGTCTGGAAGTTGACGTGAGCTCTTGGGGTACTTCTCCAGTGCGTTGAATGCGCGGGTGCAGTCATGCACACAAGTGTATTTTGGTTTTCGATGGCGCTTCTCATTAAGTAGTGTCCAAGATGACTTTCTTGGAGTGATTGAATGGTAGCTTGGACGCGTGCAAAAGTGGTTGAGATAGCCACACTAACGACAACATGCTCGAGAAAGCGAAGCAATTAGACTCGACCGGCCTGTACCAGATTTCTCACACCGTTAAAAACGTCAGAAACGAGTCTAGTTAACCGTATTTTTGCGATTAACCTGGGGATATTTGTTTTGAGGGGCGGGGTCTGGTCAGAAAGGGGCGGAGTCCTAGCGTTCCGGTGGTTCAAGATGGGTCTAATGCGGTCACCTCAGCTTGTTTCTTACGCTTCCAACTGCGTATACGTTTTAGTACAGGTCGTATGAGTCCACTGGTGTCGAAAATCTTGGGTAATCTCTTGAGACATTGTATACTCCGTTCAGGTAGCGCAACACCTGGCGGACACTTATGGTGATCGAGCATTTGTTGTGGCACGAATGTGCAAGATGACCGGGAAACGATGGCCGATTGTTGGCAACCGTCTTCACCAGGAGTTCCCGTATCTCGACGCTGAGGTAGCGTTTGGCTCAAAGGCACAGTCCAACACTAAGGGTGAAATTTCATATTATAGTGAGCCCACCAGGAATAGCAACCTTGCCGAGCGCGAGATCTCAATTCGCTCAGATAAGTGGGGAACTACAAGGAAAAAGGCGGCCTCAC
The DNA here is from genome assembly GCA_029168955.1 of Aplectana chamaeleonis. Lineage (NCBI taxonomy): Eukaryota > Metazoa > Nematoda > Chromadorea > Rhabditida > Cosmocercidae > Aplectana > Aplectana chamaeleonis. The sequence continues at coordinate 1,832,680 of JAPDOI010000058.1, read as the reverse complement.
CCACAATACCTCAAAAGCCTAACAGCGCACACCGCCCCTTAACGGGAACCAAGAGCTGTGCTATTGAACATTTTGCCTTTGAGCATTTCCAAAAGCAGCTGCATAAACCAATTTTTTCCCTTTACAATTTTCCAGGTTCCCCATTCGGGGCGAAACGCTTGATTATGCATTTAGAGAATTGGGGGCGGGGCCGACTTTTTCCTTGTAGTTTTTCCTTTATTTGATCGAATCGAGATCTCGCGCTTGACAGGGTTGCTACAAACGTTGGGTTGACTACAATGTCAATTTTTATCCCTGAGTTCGCTTTTTGCTTTTAATCCCACAAGATATGCACGGTTGCTAATGACATCAGAATTTGTTAACTAGGTTTGTATCACGACAAGCTTGGGCGTTGTGGTAGATTTTTCTAGGGGCTATTCATGCTCCCAAACGCCAGCGCGTTACGCGTGGCGCTGGAGTATGAACACTTTCTATGTGTGGCAGGCGCGTGAGAAACCATGAATACTCCAGCAGCAACGCTGTAGCGGAGACGTGTAAACTTGGCCTAAACTGTCCCGTCCAAAAAAATCTATACTTGGGTTCTCCACCATGGACGAAGAAAGTATTATTATAATTAATTTCGGTGAAATGGAATCAAATTGACGCGTGTGTGATGATAAAAATGATGCGAATTTCGGTACAGGCGTTGCGCCACAGTGGAGCGGACGCAACGCGCTAGACGCGCGGGCGTGGCGTCAAGCTGCGTTTAGAGTTCATGCGCGACGCCATGTTTTAATCAGCCTAAGTGTCGATTGAGCAGCGTCGCGTCGCGTAGTCGCTGGGAGTTCACAGTGTAGAAGCGCGATACATTCGAAATGACGCGAAATTTCCTCAGCGCGACGTCCATTGCGTCGCCTTGCGATGAAACGCGATGGCGAATACGTAGCTGATTTTTTTTTTCAGTTCATGAGCACAACCAAATGTTACAATGAAGGGAATTAAATAAGCTTATATAGGATCACATGCACTCAAAAGATTACGAAGAAATTGTTGGTATTGCTAGAAAAAAATTGCCTCGTTTACGAGAAATCGCTTACGCACTCAATTGCGCGTAATCGCCCAGCGTTTGCGCAGCGCTTTTACTAAATACCTGCGCGACGCGATTTTCGCGTCGCACATCGCGTCGCCCCGCGAAAACTGTACTCTGCCTCAGGCTATTTATGTCTCAACGCCACGCCCTCGTAAGGAGCGTGCCGCGCTGGCTTTCTGAAGCATGAATAGAACCTAAACAAGTGCCCGTGTAGGACCCCCGTGGTCAATTCCTTGACCTTTCAGTCAATTCTCTGTTACGTAAATAAGGTGGCAAAAATATTCCGCCCTTTGTGATTTTACAGTCAAAATGTAGGTGCGGTACGCGGTGCGTGAGTATGCTTGTACGGCTGTGGACGTCATAGCGAGAAGAACCCGTCTCGCATTTCTCAATACATATGCTGCTCACGAAGTTCTGCCTGAGGTGAGTCAACTAGGGCTCAGACTTCAGTGCATCGATCTAATTTGGTTGTTTTGAAGGTTGTACGGATAATGGGTGAAGAGCTTGGTTGGTCGTCGGCTGAGCAGCGGGATCAGCTGGAGAAAGCTCGCCAGTTTATCGATGTAGAAATGGGTCAACTCGCCAAGCAAACAGCCGCCAGCAATGTCTCACTCAATCTTACCAGGTATGTATGCGCTGTCTACATTTGAGTGCTAATTCGTCCCATTTTTTGCTTTTCATGTGAGGCAGAGCGACAGTTGTAGTCTAACCTGATTGATCTTAATTATTCAAAACGCCATGCCTTCTAGAAGAAAGTCTTCCGACATTGCCGTGCTGGCGCCGCTTCTGTGTCTATAGACACTGCCAGCTACGATCGCGGTGACTTCACGGCAGTGTTTTAGCGGCACTTGAGCTGTCCTAGCGCGGCAATGTCTTGACACAGTCAAGGATGGCATTGAGACGGGGCCGATGGTTCGCATGGAAGACCCGCGGCGTCGTGCGGTGTGGTTGCGGAGCTATCACGGCAATATCGAGAGTTGCCGCGCTAACCCGTCCCTAGCGAGAGGCAGATTTTCCCGGAGTAGGGATCATATTGTAAGAAATTTTTGTAGAAAACCAATGTTCCCGAACAGAATGTTGCATGATTCGGAATTACTCGGCTAATTCAAGTTGTCAAAGAAGGGAGTAGGAACGACTTCGAATTTCTGAATGTTTCAGGGAGGAAATGCAAGCGGCTAAGGATCGGTTCAACAAACTGGACAAAGACAAGAAGGGTCACATTACGGTCAATGACCTCAGGCGTTACTTCAGGGTTGGACAGATAGATATATTTATAGCTTTGAGACCTTTGCTGTAGCCCACATTTTCCAGGAACATAATCAGAAAATTGACGAGCGTGTACTGCATGAGCTGTTGAATGAAGTCGATTTGAACAAGAACGGTGAAATCGAAATTGCTGAGTTCTTCCAGGTGAACAGAAACGACAAGGGACCATGTTTTTTTTTTCACCCTCAAAACACCTCCGTTGTGGTTTTTTCAGCTATATTCTGGTCTGAAAGGAGGACAAATAAGTGCGAATCGTCTTGTGCGCTATTTGGATGAGATGCATCAACCAAGTGTGAACCGATCTGGTGGTGGAGTCTAGGAAGTGCAGTGCCCGACCTCTGTTAGTTTTATACAGGATGTTGATAAGTAGAATCTACTTGGATGGATTGGATTAAGCTGCATGTCTAATCTTTTCGCTAATACTTACTGGAGATTCACCCTGGTAGTTATGGAAACCCTAAAATTTATGAGGCTGATCGGGAAGCTCTCAAAATCGTTTTTTTTTTCAGCTTGCTCAACACTTACTGCTTAATCCCTTGAGGCGTCCGGCTTGAAAGCTGGCTGTAGGAGCCAGCAGCATGGTGCGATGTGGTCCGAGAATTTCGCTCGGAATTTATGGATTTCCACTTCTTTTTTTGGATCGTTTCTTTCGAAATTTTTTCCTCATACGTAATGCATCTTTGAGGTTTACCCTGCGTTGGGCGATGCCACGCACTGTTTGCCATCCATGTCTACCAAAAGTTGATAGAAGTTGGATTCATACTACCCGCGACGCGCGATCACGACAGTGGCATTTCGATCGACATGGATGATGAACACTGCGCCGTGCAGCCGTCGCAGGAATTTTTTCCGGCATGATATGTTTACGCTATTGCGGGATGTGTGAACATCAGGGACAGGGGCTCCCTACACACCGAGGGAGGAGTTGTCCCGCCTTTTGCGGCTCTAGTTCCACTTGGGACCACTTTGCTCGTATTGAGTGGCGTGCCATTTCAAACTGCGAAAACTGGATAACTCCTCCCTCGGTGTGTAGACGGCCCCTGTCCCTGAACATCGCTCTAAAGTTCGACGATGGCCGCGCAACTCCATGGTATTAGCCATGTGGTACTATGGCCTTGCAGCTACGCGGCGGAACTATAAACGCACGAAATCACTAATCCTAAAAGCCTAGTGTTTTCATTTTTCTTTCGTGTCTGGGTCATTGAAAATTGCGCCCATTCCACTCTTCTTGTTACAGGTGCAACCCTAGAGGAATCGTGAATTTTCTTCAATACCAGTAGTTTGAAGTGAAGTTCAAAGTAATTTTGGTAGAATAAAAAAAGCATGTGTTTAATCAATAACTTCAATATATGCGAAGAGTTCCCAGACTTTGATGGTAAAGCTTGACCAATTGAAATGTAGGTTACACCATGCATCCGCGTCGCATCCTGCTGCTGGAGTCTGCAATTACGACCATCGCTGTGAAATCAATGACGTATTCAAATAAAATTCACCAAAAAAATTATATTTCTCTACTTTCCGATCAACTGATATTGATGCATTTAGCGTGCGCTGCAGCTCATACTTTGTCAAAGGCTGCCTCCGAACGATTCCTTGTTGCATCGCCTTAGAGACAAAGTATGTACGTGGCTCAAACTATTAGCCCTCAAGGCACTGTACGCTCTCAACGTGCCGAGAACAGAACGAGCATCCCATTGTTTCAAATGGGGGGTACAATGACAAACCAAAGGCCACACCCCCAGTGGGTAAACCGACACCCACGTCCTTTTTAACAATTTTTCGAGGTCAATTGCTTTTTGCCTAGATCTGGGACATCCGAAGTTTTGTTCTTTTTTTTTGGTTGTATGGTGCCTTAAGTACATAGAGCAGCACAGAGAGTTTGCTTTTACCCTAAATCGTAATCACATACTCATCTTGGTTTGGAATTTAGGTTTTTTTCTCATTTTTCCTTCATTTGACGCATTATATTTCTCTATACTTCAAGATTTCTATGAAATCGATAGTCTAGCATTAGTCTAGTTCATAGTGACCCGGTTTGTAAGGTTTACAGCTAGACGCGAGGGTAATACTTGAGTATGTTACGAAGTGACGCATGTGCCCACTAGTACGAACCTTTTTTCCGGTTTGGTAGCGTAGCGCTGCGAGCTGTTCCGACATAGGCGTAATAACTAGTATGGACGATCCAGTGGTAACAATACAAGCTACACCGACTAGCTAGAAGACGGTTTTTGATATCAGACAGTTTTTGGAGTGTTGCATAGCTTTCCCGACACTGTGACCTACTTGGTGAAGATCTTGTTTCTTCCGCCAAATTTAATCTCGTATACTTAAAGCCACAGTTATACTTTGGTGAGAACCTACTGCGCGAACATTATGCACAGCTATGCGCCCAATTTTTTTCGTGTAACCGTTCCTTTTGAAGTGCCTTGACGCAGTTGAGGTGCACACTTGTGGCAGTTGTCTTGACACTTCCGCAGCGTTCCGCCGGAGTATAACTGGACCTTACTGAAGACCTTGTAAAACTTCACTTAGGGCTTGCAGGAATTAGTGTAATATGTAGCAAGTGATTGTTTCTTCTGAAGCTTGTATGGTTAGCACTAGATAGTTTTCCATAATTTAAATTGTTTAATCACTTTGGTCGATGTTTTACGATGTGCTATTCTTGATTGTTTGAAAACTCAATTGTATGCATAGAATTCTGACACATTTATCACATTAATTAATTACACATTGCATCAGTTTGGCTAAAACAATTTCAATTTCTCCTAGTAAATAGCCTTATAAATATGAACACACCGAATATCGATATGGCTGCGCAATTTTCCTATCTACATATGGTGGGTGTAGCCGCGAAAGGGATAGCTGCGGACCACCCAGCAGTCCGCGCGCCTGTCGCCTGCGCTGATCGATCACCACATTTCTCATAAGCGCACACGACGCAGCGCATGCTTACGGATGTTCGCAGTGATCGTGGTTACCCAACAATAGACGATAATAAACACACGGGTTATAGAATAGCAACAGATCATATCCGGGATCAATAAAGAAGGAAAACGCAACACAACAAAGCCGTGCGTACTTACGGCATTCCCCGTGATCAGTGGTTTGTGTCTGGAACGCAGCGATGAAAGCTTCAAGTCATATACTATACCTAACTAACCGGAACTATATGAAGAGAAGATGTTCACAATGCGTACTCACAACATGGCAAAACAATTATAGTGTACCCAGTTAAGACCCCATTATTACGAAATCGCAGCGTGCGTACTTGAGCTTCACGAAATCATGAGCGTTAAAGTTTCAACGCGCAGCATTACAACTTAAAACAGAAGTCGAGAATTATTAAAAGCAGCTAGAGTTTCGCGCCACCTGACTTTTTCGATTTATAGAACAGTCAGGCCACCGTCATAGTTGGACGATATTCCGGCGTAGTCCCTCCCAGATCGTCCGTAGTCCCGCCTGGGTCGTCCATGAGCCAGCGTAGGCCGCGCTCGACGGGACGCCGCACGGGGTTTATAGTATTACTGATCCAATTTCAATCGAGGCGGCACAGAGGGGCTATCGAACAACAAATTTTTGACCTCGTTTCACATGCTTTTCTTGCACATCGACCAGGAGGAACTAGGTGGGACTACGGGCGACTCAGAAGGGACTGTCGAAAGACAATTTTTGTCCTCGCTTTGCGTGATTTACTTGCATATATCGACCAGGTGGGACTACGGGCTATCGTCCAATTATGACAAGAGTCCTCAGAGTTGATTTTTGGCCAAGTGCGATATATTGTTCGAAAGCGCGAACTGTTTTTTATCCTAATGATTATTGATTTTCTCCGCGAATTTCGTGAATTTCCAACTTTAGTATTTTCGCCTTCTCCAACCAGCTTCGATCAGGAGACCTCAAAGTTGAGTTTATACGCGAATCTACGCAGCGGTATTTATTTTAAATGCGAATATTTTTCGAATATCAAAAATGAAATTGTATTTAATTATGGAGTGGTGTAAAGAGCGCCGCCCTCCGATTTTCGCTAATGGATTGTAGAACTAGGACATTTATTGATTCTTACACGGCTGTGGAACGTTCCCCAATTTTTCCCAAGAGGTTGGACCCCCCAATGTCCGACGCAGCTCCATAAATTATGAAAATCGAATTTTCGAAAAAAAAAACCATCGATGATCAACGAAATGAATACTGTTAGCTAGAAACCTGCCCATATTACCTCCACCTTGAAAGTTTTGCGTTCGAATGTGGTTGGATTACAAAGAATAACAAAAGTTGGAAATTCTCTGAAAATTCGCATTTCAAGTGGGCGCTATTACCACGCCTACAGAAGGTCCGCGATCCGCCTCAAGGTGAATAAAGTCCATCAGAATGAAACCGTCCGCTCACGCGGTCGGCGTGCGTGTCGGGCGGCAGTCGCGATATTTGGAGATATCGCGTGCTGCTCAATATTGGAAACTTCGATAAACCACCAGGTTTTTCCTTACAAAAAAGCAGCATTAGATAGAAATCTATAATGCGCTTTCTAACGATATATTACGCTTGGCCAAAACACCAACGCTGGAAGTTTGAAAAAGTCGAGTGGCGAAGAACTTTTGCTACATCCTATCAGTTAGGGTCTTTACAACTCCCGAACGGGGAATGGATGGGCTTCCGTATTGAAGACCCACGCAGTCAGCGGCAAGACGCTGTCATCAGCGAATATTAAATATAAATATTTAAAGAGTTCGGCAAACAAGAATGACTGCTGTACATCATCATGTTGTACTGGAGTGCTGTACACATCGCGGATGCCAGAGTAGCCGCCCTCCACCTGAAACCGTCAGAGTAAGTATAAATTTGCAATATGTACAACGCACCCCAAACTCACCTTCGCGTGTTTCTCCAAAGCCTGGACGACGTCCCATGCCCATTCGCGATACTTTTCCTGTTTTGTAATTCGCCAGAGGTAGAACCATGTTTCAACCACCTTAATTATAGTGTCAGCAATTTCATTCACTTCAAGCAGTGCACATCAGACAAACGAGATCGTCGACAACTGGATTATCCGCCCACGTTGATTCATTTATGGACAGACAGGCGATTCTCGGCTTCAACCACATCGAACGGAAATCAGAGCCGCCTGGCAGTTCGGCTCTTTCTCCCAAGCTGTGAGCTACTAATGCTGCTGTCCAGGCGAACTGGAGGAGTCGGAAACCAACAGCGGTGGCCCCGACAGCATCAGCGGTGGACATGCAGAGTGCGAGAACGAGTCGAGCTGTCAGGCGGCTCGGGCAGGAGAATACCCTTAGAAAGTCAGCAGCCCAGAGGAGCCGTTCAGCATCCTACTGACAGCTGCCTTCTGCCCAACTATCAAGTTCAGCGTTCTCCACTTCAATCCGCCCATGCATAGGCAATAGACTCACAGGCGGAATCCCAACGCCTCGAACTGAACGCGACAAAAAAAAACTCAGAAGACGCGGGGCTTTACTTTGAATTCCACAGCAAGCAGCCGGTTCGGTCACTCACAGCGTTAAAGTTCACGGGAAAGGAAAGTCAGAATAGGTTCCGTAGGATACTGTGGATAGCTATCGCCTGAGGCGCTACACGCGGAAAAAACACATCGTAAGTAAATGGGCACCCAGCAGTTTTCCATGATAGGTACAGCTACGCCCGTGGCTTAAGTCCCCAAAAAAATCTAAATCTTACCCGCGGGCGGCGCGGGTAGTTTAAATCTCGCTGACGGTATGGTAAGCTGATCAGCTGCGCTCTTCTCTCGGCCTGAATCGATTAGCGGGCGTGAGCACGCGACCACCGCGCCAGCCGAGGGTTAGTTTTAAATGTTTTTTCCTGAGGAGGCAAGCCACGAACCTAACTAAAGTTCTTTAAGGGGCGACAATAAGGTTTTTCAGAGACAGTCACGTCTTTCGCGGCAAACATGCCTAGTTTTGTTTGTTAGCAGAGGGCAGTTCAGAAGAATATCCCTTTGGCTTTCTGTCGACAACTATTTTTGCCATAAGTATGACATCTCAAGCTCTGTGTTGTCGATAGCAAGTCGATGAGACGTCAACTCGTTAACATCTTCCTGTGACAAGCAAATGAGGAATGTCCGCTGCGAGCAACCTGTCTTTCGTCTGGAACTCCCATCTATTGCCCCGAAACACCTACCTGTTGAGCCGAGCCCTGCCTATACCAAGGAGCACAGTGCCCATCCAGATGTCAAATGGGATGGTGACCTGTTGCCAGCAGCCAAATTCCCCAAGCTGCTTGGCCTTATTCTTGATCCGTCACTGAAGTTGCACAAAAACGCGAAACAGAAACAAACAGTCGTCAAGGCTAGGCTTAATATCTTGAGAGCTCTCGGAGGAACATCATGGGGAAGCAGCCGAGAGACAATATTGAGAACCTACAGAGCAATACTTCAGCCGGCTCTGGAATATGCGGCACCAGTGTGGCAGCACCTGGTGTCTGACAGCTCCTGGAATAAGCTGCAGCATGTACAGAATGCTGCGCTTAGAATTGCTACCGGTTGTGCAAGGAGCTCCCCAATAGAACATCTTCACGCGGGGGCCTGCATATTGCCGGTCAAGGAGCATTGTGAACTCCAGGCACAGCAGATGTATATTAATGTTCTGAGACAGCCGAATCATCCAACAAAGAGAATCATGAAGCCCATAAGAGAGAGGTCGATTAGGACGCCGTTCGCCGATGCTCCTCGTAAAGTTGATGCACAGAGATGGGCCGACTCCAACATGGAAAGGCTTCGTCTTCTGCGTGAGGAGCACACCCAGTTTGTTCGAGGATATCTAACGAAGGCGGCTGTGAACCCTATCTTAGGAGCAGTGCCGCCTCGGGGTCCGAGTCTCAACTCGGCAGACGAGCCAGATGTGCTCTTGCCTCGCTGCGCTGTGGTCACTCTATACTGCTCATATCTTACGTCAAGAAGATCGACAGCAGCCGACCAGACGCATGCCCGGACTGTGGTGCTCCCGGACACGACACGGCGCACTTGTTCATGTGCCCGAAGAGACCTACCTCCTTGACCACAATGGACCTTTGGACGAATCCTGTCAAGGCCGCCCAGTTCCTCAACCTATGACAAAAACCACTTCGAGGCTGCAGAAGAAGAAGAAGCCCTGCCTATTCGTTGCCTGTTCACGTCCCGTCGCGTCGCTATAACCTCAGTAACTGTATTTGCTTTCTACTTTCTTTAGCTCCCGTTTTTTTTTTGAATTTCAGCGCGTGAACTAACTTGATTCGACCACACAGTATCAAAAATAGCGCGTGGTATACTGCGGGTTCGTTCAGGCGCGGCGTTACAATTCTACCGAGAAGCTTCAATTGCCAGCCAATGAGCGAAATAGGTGACAGGTTAAGTAGACGCCTGCGTAAATACTAAGCAATCGACCTGCTGTCGACAATTGAGATGGGCCGGAGACAAAATCTGTACCTCGGGTCTCAGTATGTAGTACTTTTCATTCGAAGAAACAGCTTTCGCCTCCACATCACTGGTGAATCGGAAGGCTTCGGGCCCAATTCCAATAGCTATAATGTGTATAATAACAAAGAACAGTGTTGCAGGGAGGTCTACGTGATAAGACTTAACATTATTGGCTCTTAAAATGCTAAAAACTTATATTAAGCCCTAATAGTTACTAACTAAACCACATACAGGTGCGAACGTAGGATTCGTGACATGTGTGAGCAAGCTTCTCTGCTAGATCCAGATAATGAGACTGAATTGAAAAGAGTAATCACTCAGCAGAAGAAATGCAGATAGAAATGAAAAGACTAGTAATATTGATTCGAGACTGACCCCAACGGTAGCGTTGAGTTCGTTGGCCGACTGAAGGGCAAACATGCCTCCTGAGAAACACGCTAGGTGCTCCATCTTGTGTTCAACTCGACTTCCGTGAAGATTGGCAAAATACCTATTCAAGCACCGAGTCGTGAACTGAGTAGTGGAGCAGAAATCCTATGAAAAGCGCCTACCACAATCCACTTTGCTGACTTTTGTACAACATTTTCTTCTCCATCGCGAAAACGGCCGCGTCGTATTCTCGTTTTGTGCGCTCGTCTTGTTTTCCAGTGATCAACCAGTGTTTCAAGAGGTATTCATAGAAGCTGTCGCCCAACGCGCCGATAGAGTGATCCACTGCAACAGAATTTGCCGAGTGTACCCATCTACTGACACAGAAGGAATAAATGTAATATAAAAAACACTCACATGATCCCCATTTTCCAGTTTTCGGGTTGAGGTACAGTGGATACAACCCATTGGGTTTATCCATTTGTGAAAGAAAATCACGGATCCGCTTGATCTATAATTCGAATGTTCACCTATCAGGACACGAGCATTTTCGTCGCGAATGAAAAACAGTACAAATGTTAGGTTGTTAGGAAAATCCCCCACTAAAAGCTGGTCAGCGAATTTTCTCCTGTCCATCTGTGATCTCTACGAAAAGTGGTAGACCATTGGAAAGCTCAACTCTTCCCCTATCTAATGACGTTTATCGCTACTCGACAAACTTGGCCTGCTCCAAATTTCGCATCAAAATGTCCAAGCTGCTGACACCCTAAATCTTTGAATGCCACTCCTGCTAGTCTTCCATTCATCAGTTGACTCATGTTCATAGAACAATCGAGCCATGTAAGGCCTAGATTATAGTGCCAGAACAGGCCCATGAAATTTCTTCAATGGGGCGACTTTGAATTTTTCGGAAATTTTTCGAAATTTACAAGTTCTGTCAAATCTTCACTGTCCAAAAAACTTTAGGGCACCAAACTTCTCAGTTGAGGGTCAAGGACAGCGATTTATCTAATGATACTTATGAGGACGATTATTCACTTTTTTTCAGAAACCAAAAAATATATAAGCCGAGTCCAAAGAAATATTTCGGGAACAAACTAACACCCATTTGAAACTAAGTGGTGAAACCCGAACTACTCCATCTTACTGTGAAAGACCGCATTACAAGATCATCAAGGAGCTAACCTTCTCTGCATAAATGGGGTTGCCAGTCACATGGGACAGATAGTCAAACTCCAGCTGCAAGGAACCGAATTCGGAAAGAATAGAACTTTGTCCACTTGCCCAGCCATAGTTCTTCGCTGATCCTTAGAAGGTAGATGGATGATCATTGGGATATAATCTAGTATACTAATACGTCCCCACACGCTTGTAATTGCGTTCCGCCAGACCGCTCTTGAGCTTCTCCCGAGACAAACATGGACGACAGCGGTCTGCGGAACACAATCGCGAGTGTGTGAGTCTACAATAAGTAAACACAAGAAACGAAATTGTGCTCACCTGTCACTACATTCACGAGAGCATACGGAATTCCAGTCGGAGTTTCAAACGCCGGTAGAAGGAGTTTTGCTATTGCTTCAGCCTTCTCAACGTACATCTGTAAAAGAGCTTTTTCTAAAGTAAAACTTGATTGAACCACTATTCCAATGATCACTAAGTTACCTTGTCTTTTGTTAGCGCATGTATGGACAGCAAGCCGCCAACGAACCTGATGTTTGTTTCAAATACGGACAAATCGCCTTTCTGAACCATGCATATAAGTTGAATCAATGGTATAGCATAGAATAATTATAAAAACGACTATACATACCGCTGTTCGAGAGAAATCGAGATTGTGCTTGATCCATTCTCGGGCCTGGTTGTACTCCTCCTTCAGACCCATAATCCACAGCGAATCAATCGCATCCACTATCGTTGCTCCCATATCTCCCATCCCGAACACCGATGCCGAATGTCCTTAAAGCACGCAACTGTATGAAAATTTCCAGACGTTTATGAACTCCAGACGTTGCGCACCTGTCTTCGAAATTGGTCGCAACTCGTTTGAACCCCAAGCATATTTCCTGTAACCGTCCCACGCAAACTTGATCATCTGTAAAACCTCAGCAGTTGAATTGGCAAATGGATTGAAATAATATAAATAAGTCCAAGGATTACCTGCTTAACGGTCACCCGACGCGCCTCACTGTCATCACCGGCAGCGATTTCTGGCTTCGGTATTGGCGGAGCGACAATACCTGCTTCTTCGACCTTCCTTCGGAGCTCAGCTGCCTGCTGTTCTTGCATGAGTCTCCTTGAAATGAGGGCTTTTCTCTGTATACAACAATTCGACAACGATAAGATTTCCTCGACATTTTTTTCTAGAAGACGTTATGAAAATTGGTTTTAACTGATATTAAATGGTCCACTCCCGCATTGTTCAGCTGTACGTGATTTTCAAAACGAATAAAGAATGATCGGGCGCAAAGTTAGGGAAAACGAGCAAAATACGAATGCAACTCTATCTTTGGCCTTTCCATCGAACATGATACAGATTCATTTAGCGTCTGACAATGGAACTACTATAAGCCATGCTAACCATTCCACATGAAATATATTTTCTGGAACCAACTGAGGACGTAGAGTCCGAATATGCCCTTCGCAGCTGCCTAGAACCACTCTGGAAAAAGTTATTGGCGTTTTTCAAAGCCTCGCGGCAAGGTAAGAGTACCCATCAGGCAATTTTTAGGGTGCTTTTTTTGAAAATGTTTTTCTGGTTGCACTCAAAACTTTTGTGTAGGTGTAATATAGGGTGCCGAACACGAATCTGGGTCCGCTTGTCGGAACTCTGTGGTATATTGTAGGTTACGGTAGCTATCATGTCATTTAAGGGTTGAAACCTACCTTAGTACTTTGAAAATCGACAGATGAACATCAAATTCGTAACCAGCACCTCCAGATAACCCCCGCATAGAAATTTTGGGACAAATCTGAGACTTTGACCAAACTACTGCATAACCACTGTGATCTACTGTAAGCTGTCAAAAATCGATAATCCCATCTCAAATTCGCGTTTAGCACCCCAAATAGCCCCGGGAGAACGAATTTGATCCATATCTATTGTACCGTACTGAAAATCGTCAAAAGTCGCATTTGCCCTCAAATTTTCCCCCGATGGAAAACTTTGAACAAATAACGTCGAAAACCCCGGAAAATCGACCAATAAAGCTCTGATTCGTGATCAGCATAACGAATAACCACTACGGGGAAGTTTTGAGTCAAATCTGTAACTCTTGTCTTGAGGGCTTTCAGAATCCCCCAATTGGTAGAATTAGGCGCTCAACAGGTAATCCGTACAAGTCCAAAACGCTATTGCTCTATGCTAAGTTCGAAGAATGTTCTTTCACCCGAACTTCATACATGAGGGTTGTCGTGGGCGCTGAACACGATTGTGAGATCCGTTTCCAGATTTGATTTTCCAAAGATTTCTGGGCTTTTCGCAGGGAAAATGTATTGAGCTCGGCAATCAGGGGAAAATGCCTATATCTTTTTTTTCGGACTGATTTCAGGCAGCTGCAAAGGGCCTCCGACTCTTCGTCTAAAATTGTTTCTAGAAAAATAACTTATGTTTGGAATGGTTAGTATGGCTAATAATATATCCCTTGTGAGCCTTCTTCAGAGCCAGTAGGCTTCCATGTGTTCGGAAGGAAGTTTAGGCACAATATAGACGATGCATGTGTACAAGACAGCAGCACTAGGGTTCAGCAGAAATCAGGGCCGGACACAACGAGGAAGAAGAGGGATTGAAAAACTTTCCGCCCAAAAATGTAAATTTCCAAACTACAGGGGAATCGTTGAAAATTTGTTTGGATTAAATATCCGTTCACAAATAATGGTGCGTAGCAACTTCCCATAATTTTCGAAAATTTTGATCGTCAAGGGGTGGCCATAGCTCCGCCCATGTTGACCACAATCACAACGCTCCTCTAGGCCCTTAGTAGCAGAGTGGACCCTTATCACTCAATATGGCGACGCGACTCCTTTTCCCAGACTATACTAACTAGACTGTAAGCCTATAAACTCCACCTGTAACCCTGGTGGTGGACAAAGGAGAAAAATTAATGAAAAATCCCACATAATCACTAAGAATTCAAAACTCTCACCGGGCTTCGGGATCCCGAACACGTGGCACAATATCCACCCTGCTGATGAACTCATCAGTGCCGCTAGACGGGAGCAAATACAGCGAAAGAAATGAGACCGTAGACAGAAATAGAAATCCTACTATCGCAACATATCTTTCACTCGTCTTCAGTCCCATTGCCCGTAATCAGGCGGGACGGGTGACCTGAAATTTCTGATGATATGTAGAGCAGTGAATCGAAGTCAGCACAATGAGGTTTGCACGTGTAGATACAGATAAGTTTCGGAACATTGAACATGGAGGTTAAAATGATACAATACAACCAACAACTCGATTTTCATGGGCAGAACGACTAATACGAATTACCAATGCCGGCAAATAGTTGATTCGATTTTTGCGTCCATTCCCGGGCTGCGTTCAAACAAAAGTGCACGATCGGGGAGTCACTGACGACCCGTAGACTTGAATAACAAACCACGCCAACAGCTTCCACTACCTGTCAAACTTTTCTTCCGGTTACACTCAACTGAACACTATTTCACACTTATCCGAACCTGGTTTTCGTTTTTTTTTAGCTCTACTCACACAAACCGACCGGGCGGCGCGCTGGCGAAATTGGGCACTACGGACGAGCAGTTGGCCGCCACCGCGCGTTCAGCCGGCAATTGGCCATGGGAGGGCGGCGAGTTGGAGACGCGCTGGCAGTGTTTAAAGATGGATTAGACTGCCGTCGACCCCCTGGCAGTCGGAAGAACCAGATAGCCGCGATTTGGCGATCAGTTCGCACCCTGACCAGAACTCAATTTGTCAAGATTTTTCTTCTTCACCATTATTGGAAGCCCAGTGTACTTCAAGAAATGAATTTCAATGAACAAATTGAAAGGAATTTCTGATCACGTGAATTTGTTTCTATAGTCTCAGTAAATAGTTTAAAATAATTTCCAGACAGAATTTTCGTCTTTTAGGTTTTCGGAATTTGGTCCAACTAAGTATTTCAAACACAGAGTTCATGTTCCTAATCTCAAACAACAAAAAACATAATCTTGTTAATGGACGAGGCGTGATCATTGCGTCAATAGGGAAACCGCCGGCTAGTGGAATTTCGATCGCGCGTGACAAACAACCGTTGGAGCCCCGTCCCTTGACTAAACTAAATTTTTCGAGGGACTATACTGTGTATACAGTCTTTTCAGAATGTAAGCTTCATGTAAACACTGACAGAGCAGAGGCCCCCATTAGATTCAATAAAAGCATGGACAAACAATCCTCCCGGAAAAGAGCCCAGTCTAGGAAAGGTTAAACCTGAATCTGTCGGAAAATAGCCCATTCTCACGAGGTATGTGGTCTAATATAGCCGAATGTAGCTCCTGTCTGAATATAGGTCTCATCCCTTGCTCCTTTAAGAAGCCAAAACAAACCTCACATTCAGGTTCCGCACCCCAAAGAATGCCCTGAAGTTCCGGCAGGTACCACCATTTACCATCCAAAAATTGTACTCTTCTAATTATTTAGGATTTTTCCGCATTTTGAAGCATTTCTCGGCAATCGAAATTCCGCTCATTCCTGTTACAAAAGCAAGTAATCGAGCGAAGAGGGTGGGTCGCCAACGCAAGCTATGATCACCTCCATGTTTCAGCCGATTCTGAAATGGGCCCATTGCGGTATATGTACCGTAGCCGTAGTGTTGCGCAAAACCAGTCTTACAATCGTGTATACCACCCCTCCCCTCGAATAACGCCTGGGTTCAAGCTTGGGCGGAAGAAATCCTCCAAATTCTGGAGACCGAAAATGATATAAGGCCCTTAAAGCTACATGCAAGTGAATGAAATTTTCCCTTTTTTTAAATTGAGGTTTAGTTTCATCAACAGCTCAGTCTAAAGTCGTAAAAATCAAAACCCTTAAATTCTTCCACATTTTTTAATGCTAACAGGCAGAACAATGAGAAAAAACTAGCACAGAATACCTTGATAAGTCCAGAGTGTTTTCGGTACGGAAGTCTCGACTATTATTGGTGACATTTATGGCTTAAAAAATAGAGAGAAGTTAGTGAGCAACTAACAGGATAAAAAATCAAAGCGATAAAATAAATGCGGAGAATTGGACACGAGACAGATGTTGCCAATCCGTTCAGGACCGTAGCGCTGTCGTGCTCTAATGACCGTCTCCTGACCCAATCGTGTTTGCACGTAAACGTTGAACTCGTCCGCGCCGTGCTTTTCTAAGCCGTGAAATTCGAGGTTAAGCTCGAATTCAAAATATGACTCTGTAAGCGAAGTACACTACTTAAGTTGCCTTACCGCACTGTCTAGGTATTAGGGGGAAACCTAAGGTTAGCACGAAGTCTTATTTGTGCGAGGATGGCGGCGCGGACGAGTTTCCATGCAATAGTGTACTTTCGCACTCTCAGGTGTTATGATAGGTTTTATTGTTCCTGAACTTAATGTGATCTAATTTTTATGGTTCTAGACTCATGACATGGAGCTATTGTTCGTTCCGTCGCGAAAAGTTTTGTTGAGCTTTTAATAAAGCTTCAGTTATAGAAAAACAATTTTTTCGTCTATATTGCACCCTTATTTAGTTTCGTCTTTTCTAGTCTCTAGTGCTCGTGTTTTTCATGTTGTAGATTCATAAATATATGAGCTATATGTATCTCAAAATAAGCTGTGATTTTCATCTCATTCCGTTCTTCGCCTCCACTCCAAACGTTTCTTGTCAGATAGCCAAGTCGTAGTTGCGCGTTTTTCGGACATTCACGTGACGACTGACTGTCTCGTCTTGATGTTCCCGTTCTGATCAATACGTCATCTCTGAGATTCAGATGCATCGGTCGGCGTCCGTTTTGTTGGCGTCTGCTTGCCGTTCAACGGCTTGTAAGCAGATTCAACGAGGCGTACGAAGCAGCTGTCCCATGCAGTGCACAGCATCGGGCGACGGCAATGGCAACGATCTGACCACAAATACGCCGAAATCGACTGCATCACTTGGGACATGTCGGGAATGTGGCGGAGTGCTGAAACCTGCTCCAACGCTCACTCGTAAGTGTTCCACGTTAGAAAAAGTGAAACATTGCGAAAAAAACGTGAGGATAGAAGACAAAGTATCCACTACTAAAGAGAAGCGTAGCGGTCGCCAGCGCCATCTAGACCAAATTTCCGATACCTTTGTGCGATCTAACGAATGATGTTGTCCAATGTCTGGAATTGTAATATTATATTTGCTGTAAGCTTTCAGCGACAACTCGATACATTCACTGCGATAATTGCAATAAACTGTATGCTGGCAACGTAATAGAAGAGAGCTCTAAACAGTGGACAGTGAAAAGTGATCAGAGAAGAAGTCCCCCATATCCTAGTCAGGTCAGTTTGTTTGGACAACATTAAGAAGGTGATCTTTGTTTGTGCCCTTGTTCAGCTGATGCTGCTACATTTAAAACATCTGTAGAGGTCACGAAACCATGCGGTTTTTTAGATTGCGGAATACCTGGACCGCTTTGTTGTAGGACAAAAACAGGCGAAGAAGACGCTGGCGGTCGGTGTTTATCAGCATTATCGTCGTCTTGAGCATAACATTGAAAGTGGAGCTGGGTCGATTCATCAAATTAAGGACGACGTTAAAAACACTCCAAGAGGTGTACTCTATCAGGTATATATTTCCATGTGTAGACTCTGGTTCATTCCAAGTAAGCTCCTGTTTGCGATTATTACAGCGCGGAATGGTTGCTTTTTTGTCAGAAATTTCCTTATCACTAATTATATTTCACCTAGACCCACCGTTCCGCTGCTGGTGATAATCGAAATCGACAGCTCACTACATATTTGACAGAGTCTACCGTGCTTCTCGGGGCTAAGTTCCGGTCCACAATTGCGTTTTGATACGCTTTGCGGCCGCGCGCTACCGCGTCGGACGACTTTCTAACGCCGCAGCCGCCGTTGTGTTGATTCTAGGTGGGTTTCGGAGACTGGAAACTAAAAAAAATGGAGAAAACTGTATAAAAAAAAGTCACCTCGACTCGGTTTTGGCGCTGGAAACTCGACCGACTCGTGCACTTGCGGCCGCAAAGCGTCTCGAGACGCAATTGCGGAATGGAATTTGGTCTCGAGAAGCACAGTATGTGTTTCGGTTTTCCTAAACATTTTCGAAATCTATCTGAAGGTCGTAACATATGTATTAAGGACGAGAATAGGCTGGGCCATATTGCTTCGAGTGAACTACGAACTTCACCTATGGCTTCCGCATATATTCAGGTAGGTATCTCGCTGAAATTCTGAAATTTCTATCAGTTGAACCTGGGTTGTCCAACTATGCAGACGGGGGCCCTCCAGGGTTGAGCAGGCCCTTGCGCCAATTTTCGGCGGAATACCATGCCCTCCCAGTTCACTACAATTTTTAAAAGTTTTTCGAGGTTTTTACCATCCCCGTCCCTTGACGAAAAATCTCCTAAGCTTTTTGAGAGTGAAAAAAATGGGAAAAAGTTCAAATTTATGGTAAAATTCGGTGAAATCGGGCGAGCTCCATCTCCAATCATTTGTGCAACCTCTATCGGGCCGAGTCGCAGGCCTGCTCAACCTTGGGGCATGCGCTTTCGCTAGATACGTATCGATCAATTCTTACATTGTGTCGCGTCGAGCGGGATACGAGTCGATGCGCATCTATCACAGGCTTGAATTGCTTCGAATGTCTCTTCGAAGGTCGCAGCAGGTCCAGGCCGCACGCGCAAAGTTAACGCGCTCGACTGTCACATCTGATCACTGATCGATAGCAGGCGCCCAACGACGCGGCCAGAGCTGTAGATCCGTCATCAGTTGGAGCGGTCGAGTTTGCTGCGTTCGTGGAACGGTCATAGCGGGCCGTGACCCTCAGAGAGTTGGACTGGAATTCTCGACGTGACTGCTTATTTTTCCGATTACTTGGATTTTGATGGAATTTTGAGCTTTTTAATTCCAATTAATGTTCTGGTGAAATCCATTTTCTGGATCAAATTCAATTTTCGCAGATCCGACCTACGCTGCCACCCTATTACCACTCTATACTTCCCTCTTTGGGCTAGCCTGATAGTTTTTTCCTGATCTTGACCTTAATGATGATGAAGCCTTTCAGCAAGTGCCACCGATGCAGAGCGTTCCTACGAGACGAGCCCCTCCAGTATTTCGAGCGATCCCTGAGAAGGAGCCAACAGTGAGGCTCGAAAAGTCCAACATTCTCCTAATTGGTCCATCCGGCGTCGGGAAAACCTTCCTTACACAAACATTAGCACGGTTGGTATTTTTTCGTAGTAAAAAAGAAACCATCTGATCTTTTGAGAATCTTATTCAACTATGATCAATTTCTTTCCTTTTGGAGGTTCTTCGATGAATTCCTCATCTAGTGGGCGGGATGATTTTCTCGTCTTGCTCACTTGCTCTAAAAAAGCGTTCTATTCGCAAGTTCTGTTGGCGGAATTATGAGACATCTTCGATGGTGGCTTGTAGTTTGTTTACACAGCAAGGGAGGAGCATGGAACAAAATCGAATGGTAAACGCGACAGGATGCCGCTGCAATCATGCTACAGCTGGAGCGCGTTAATCGTAGCCCACCTAAAAACAAACCCATGGTTAAAACAGCGGCGTTTTGTCCCGTGTGTCAGCCGAACCCGTCCGAGGCGTCTGCCTTTCGGTGTATTCGTGCCTTAAAGGGCCAGTACATCCTCAGATATGAATTTTGAGATTTTCGTGTAATTGTGTAGAAGACCCTTCCTGTATAACACATGCCAAATGCGATATCTCAATTCCTCCAAATAAGTGAGGTAAAAGCGACCACCACTGGTCCAACCCCCTCCAACCACCACCACAGGCCCGGCTCCCCTCCTGATTTTCGATCTCAGTAGCGGCTAGATGGATGGATGGTTTTCAACCGAGTCGTCGTTCTTCAGTCCCTTTCCGATCTATCTCCTCTTCTTGTTCTGTTCTCTTGCCGCGACTGTGAATCAAGAGAAATACAGGCCTGAGACAACTCGTCCACCTCAAAGTACAGGCATTTTCAAGGAGCCATATCTCCGTACGTAGGGGGTCCGGACGATTTCAGAAATACCGTTGTGATCAGAGTGTGACCCTCTCCAAGATAAGGATCACATTCGAAAAATAATTTCCTCGTTGTCCTGTGCCTTTAAGTGAGCCATTTGGGATCTCATGATCGCTGATGGAGAAATCTCGAAATCTCATCTTCTAAAAGCCGTTCTGCAGCTCACGCGGCAATGCCATGTTTCATCTAGCCTGGCGTGGACCTATGCTCTAAGGAGGCGCACAGCAGATAAGACTTGAAGATTTTCCGTTTTTGAGGTGCTCCTATCCTCAGCGTTAGAAAGCTTCTTAGAAACCTTCTAGAAATAGTGTACTCTGTACCAAACGAGATGGCAAGCGAAGAGTCCAAACAAGCAGCGCTCCCTCTGCGTCTCTGACATGCCACGTAAAGAAGAGTATCTACATCAAGAATGAGTATCAAGGACATTTTCAGCGAAACTAGCGCAAAAAATGATGAAGTGTGCGGAAAAAAGGAGAACGTGAAAAACTCGATGAGTTCTGTTTGTGGGTTACGGTAAGGTAAAGGCTCCATCGCGTACGTATTTTGCGTACGCGACGTCTTACCGTAATTCAAAAACGTTAGAGACGCAGAGGAAGCGCTACTCCAGTGGACTCTTCGCTTGCCATCTCGTTTGGGACAGATTAGACATCCTTCGCGGAGGGGAAGTCTTCCAGGAATAAATGTGCCAGGGCAGACTCGTAGATCCTCTTACAGTATCCCATAATCGGCGTACTTTTTTGGGTACGGGGGATCTTCATATCCTGCAATCGTAGGGTGTGTGAGCCGCTTAGGACCCCTCCCACACTGTTTTTTTTTTCATTGTGACGGAGGTCTCGTTATGAGCCCTCCTTTGAGGTCGCCTCAACATCTGTTGAAATCCATCTTCTTTTAAGTACGGAACGATTTCAGAATACTTGACGTTCCCATCGCTCTGTGCGACTGTACATCAATGACTCAGGCAGGATACGTAGGCGAAGATGTGGAGAGTGTGATACAGGTGAACACATATTTGTCATTTCGTTTGCTCTTTATGGTAGATTGAGCGTATTCTTCTTCTTCTTCTTCTGCAGCCTCGAAGTGGTTTTTGTCATAGTTTGAGGAACTGGGCGGCCTTGACAGGATTCGTCCAAAGGTCCATTGTGGTCAAGGAGGTAGGTCTCTTCGGGCCCATGAACAAGTGCGCCGTGTCGTGTCCGGGAGCACCACAGTCCGGGCATGCGTCTGGTCGGCTGCTGTCGATCTTGTTGACGTAAGACATGAGCAGTATAGAGTGACCACAGCGCAGCAAGGCAAGAGCACATCTGGCTCGTCTGCCGAGTTGAGACTCGGACTCGCAAACCCGAGGCGGCACTGCTCCTAAGATAGGGTTCACAGCCGCCTTCGTTAGATATCCTCGAACAAACTGGGTGTGCTCCTCACGCAGAAGACGAAGCCTTTCCATGTTGGAGTCGGCCCATCTCTGTGCATCAACTTTACGAGGAGCATCGGCGAACGGCGTCCTAATCGACCTCTCTCTCATGGGCTTCATGATTCTCTCTCTTTGTGGGATGACTCGGCTGTCTCAGAACATTAATATACATCTGCTGTGCCTGGAGTTCACAATGCTCCTTGACCGGCAATATGCAGGCCTCCGCGTGAAGATGTTCTATTGGGGAGCTCCTTGCACAACCGGTAGCAATTCTAAGCGCAGCATTCTGTACACGCTGCAGCTTATTCCAGGAGCTGTCAGACACCAGGTGCTGCCACACTGGTGCCGCATATTCCAGAGCCGGCTGAAGTATTGCTCTGTAGGTTCTCAATATTGTCTCTCGGCTGCTTCCCCATGATGTTCCTCCGAGAGCTCTCAAGATATCAAGCCTAGCCTTGACGACTGTTTGTTTCTGTTCCGCGTTTTTGTGGAACTTCAGTGACGGATCAAGAATAAGGCCAAGCAGCTTGGGGAATTTGGCTGCTGGCAACAGGTCACCATCCCATTTGACATCTGGATGGGCACTGTGTTCCTTGGTGTTTGTTGTGAACACTGAAACAGAGGATTTTGCAGCAGAGACTCTGAGCATCATTTATCGAGGAAGAGCTTCAACTCGACGAGATAGGCGCTGATCTTGTTAGCGACTATTTGCAGGTCACGGTCCTGGCACATGATGGTGATGTCGTCGGCATACATAACAATCTTTACATCATTGGGAGGCTCGGGGATGTCCTCAAGATACAGGCTAAATAGGGCAGGGGACAACACTCCGCCTTGCGGAACACCGGCTGCTATTGGAATGCTATCGGATACGTGATTCTGGAACAGAACCTTAGCCCGGCGGCCTTTCGTGAAAGCTGCAATCCAGCGCTTCTGCCATGATGGTAGCGACGACTTGAGCAGTTTCTCGGACAGCAGTCCCAAGTTAACAGAGTCAAACGCTTTGCTCTGGTCGAGGGCGACGGCCACCGTTCTCAGGGGCTTTCTCATGTTGAACCCATCGACCGCAAAGCTCACGATCTCCAATAGAGCAGTAGTAGTAGAGTGAAGTTTCCTGAACCCATGCTGATACTGCTGTCGCTCATTTTGATCAGCCAGGTCCGTCACGATCAACTTTTCAGCTATTTTAGCGACGGGCGATAACAGGCTTATTGGTCGAAAGCCTTTCGCCGTGCTTTGGGACTTGCCTGGCTTTGGCAACGGTATCACATTGGCTGTCTTCCAAGCTTGGGGTAGAGTGCAGGTCCGGAAAGAAGTGTTAATGATATCTGCAAGCATCGGTAGAAGTTCCGTGGGAAGCTTCTTCAGGATGGCTGGGGAGATACCGTCAGGTCCGATAGTCTTCGAATTCTGCATTTCTTTGATAGCCTTCTCAACTTGTGTGAGAGTAAAGGCCTCAGAAGCGTTCATGAGCGGCAACCGGCTCAGCTCTCTAACCGTGACTCTGTTTTGCACGCATCGCTTGGTGCGTGTGATGGAAAAGTTCTTGCCGAGTGCGTAAGCATTTGAATTTGAATTGAACTTTCCCTGATTTGAAGATGTTCTCCTAGAACTCAATAGCGGAGCTCATCGGGGGAGCGGACTTTCCGGAAATTTTCCTCAAGACTTTCCACGTCGTAGTTCCGTCCGCCTTGAAATTCAGCTTTTCAGTGAACTCCCAGCATTCCTTCTTGTTCTTATTCAGATCCTGCTTGATCTCATTATCCAGCACAGCGATCTCCGGGTCTAGATGATCTGCGGCTCTCTTCTCATCTCTGGTTCTTATCTTCTGCAGTATTTCCCTGCTGACATTTGGAAAGAAGGTCTTGACACGACCCTCAGGAATTGCTGCTTCCATGGCCTTGCGGATGGCACTTGTTAGATGGCCTTCTTTCTGATGAACATCACCATTCTATGGGTAGTCGACCGCATGGCGGAGTGCAGCGTCTCTGAACAGGGTCCAGTCTGCTAGGCCTAAATCAAGATGAGTACGATGACGAAAACCAGAGTAAGGGGCAAGAGAGTCAGAGAGATCAATATAGACAAAGACGGGAATGTGATCACTGGAGAGAGTTGTGGATGTGGACCACGTGCAAGCATTAGAAAGATTGGATGACACAAGAGAGATATCTGGGCTAGAAGGTCGGCCGTTGGCAGGAAGACGAGTGGGCTGGTCATCATTGAGGATGACCAGGTCACACTCCTTAGCCCACTCTTCTACATCTTCCCCTCTGGCGTCAGAATCAAGAGCGGAACAGAACGTGTGAGCATTGAAGTCACCCGCAAAGACAGCTGAAGGGGAGAGTGAGCAGTCGTACAACTGCTTAAGGAGGGGAATAGGATTATAAGAGGGGGGACAAGATGATATAGGAGGAATGTAGGTGTTAAATAGAGATAAAGAGGTTTTGAGGGGGATGTGGACAGGAATGTACTCGAGAGTACCGTCCTTAGGGGTATTAAGGATAATATGAGAAGGTATGGCAGATTGCACGAAAGTAGACACTTCGCCCCCAAGAGCAGACCTTGGCATGTGATAGGCGGTGTATCCCGGAATGTTAGGCTGGGGGTAAGTGGTAGAAGGAGAGAGCTTGGTTTCTTGAACCATGATAACATCCGGGTGATGAGAACGTGCGAATAGAGAGAGTTCAGATAACTTGTTGCGAAGGCCGTTGAGATTAATGTGAACAATGGAGAGGGGGCGGTTGGTAATTGAGGAATCAGAGTTGCTGGGGGCAGAGCATGGAACAGAACGAAAGGATGAGTCATGATGCCTCACAGAACTGAGGCCCGAACAGGAGAAGTGCACCCACCTTTGGCATCTGAAGCACTGGACGCTGGTATGTCTCCAGTTGACATCCTTGCCGCACGTGGCGCATAGGTACTTCTGCGCTGGACCTGGATTCCTCTCGACGCCGGCCCTTTGTAGTAAAATCCTCAGGAGAGCTGCGGCCGACCAGCACCTCTCCCATGACAAAAACCCTCTTCTCGGAGGGGTTGACGTCGGTTTGCACGGAGGCGATCTTCTTTCCTCCACACTGCCACGGCACGAACGTACGACTTCTCGGCAGCTAGATTAAGCGTATCGAACAAAATCACCCTAAAGCTACCATGCTATATAAAAAATCCGGCGCCTTTTTTTTTCTAAGGAACGAATACATTGACATTATTTAGGCGCTACTCATACTCAACTTCAGCGCGTGGCGGGCGTGGCGATGAAGTATGATTACTGGACACGCTCGTCACGCTCTTGCGGAGAGTATCGATACTCGAGCGGCGACGCTGTAGCGGAGCTGATTAAAGTGGGCCTTAACTTTGTCGAGCAAGCAAAGTCTCTTCACGTGTCCACTATCTTAGTAGCAGAAGATAATACTGGAATCATTTCTTATGGAACGGAATGAAATTGATGATGGATTATCACTGAAAATGATGAAAAAGTTGTCACGGCCGTTGTCGCTGTGGCGGAGCGGGCGTCACGCGCTGGCGTTGAGGAGTCTGAATAGCTATATGTGGCTGTGGGTATGTTATTTGACTCGGGTCATCCCCTACATTTTCAGAAGCTGGTGCAAACTGCTGGTGGAAATGCTGAGAAGGCTCAACAAGGAATTGTTTTTCTTGATGAAGTTGACAAGGCGAGTTGGAATTTTTGAATTTCTGAGGATCCAAAAATTTTTGAATTGGTGATTAACCATTTTCTCTAGATCGCTGCTGCACATGAAGGTCATTCTCCTGCGTACCGTGATGTAAGTGGTGAAGGAGTTCAACATGCTTTGCTGAAATTGGTTGAGGGGACTGTTGTGAATGTGAAAAGCGGACGAAAAAGTGTCGGTGCACAACAGGACACTGTCCAGGTAAATTCATTTGCATCGCGAAAAAAAAGTGATGTGCAATACTTGAAATGTTTTTATGAGCATTATGTTCAGGGTTTGTTGAGAAGTTGGTTTTATTCGTTTACAGGTTGATACTTCCGACATTCTCTTCATTGCATCTGGTGCATTTAATAACCTTGATAAGATCGTAGCACGTCGACTGGACAAGAAGAGTCTGGGATTCGGTTGGTTCAGTGTAAATATTGAACGCGTTATAACGGTATCTAGCATTTAGCTCCGAGCGTTAATCAGGGTCAGGTAGGCCGATCTGAGTAGGTTTCCAGTGAAGATACGATTCCCTTGATATGGTGACCAACATTTTTGGAAATTTTCATGATTTTTTTGTGTTCTGGGGTCGAATTTCTAATGATTTCGACACTAAATTTTCATTGTTGAAATACTTTTCTTCCCAGATCTTCTCACCGCCTTTCGACAAATCACATAACCGCGTTTGACCCCGGCATTAATAGCTGAAAACGGATAATTAAATGCAGCATACACTCTAAAAATGATATCGATTTTATCACACAAAACGGAGGATTTGGGCTCTTAGTGTTGGAAACTGACAAAAAAAAACGACGAAAACGCAATGCTAATAAAGAAATACAGGAACTGTTCGTACTACAACGCTTACATCTTTGAAAGCATCAAAAACTAGCCAAGGTGACTGTATTCGAGCAATGAGCTTGAACGAAATCGTGGCGGGAACTGTAAAGAAAGTGGGCGAAGATCTCATGATTTATTGGCTCAGTAATGCTCGAATGCGGTCATTCTGACGATTCCGACAACGTGGGCGTTCTAGTAGAAGCCTTACGAACCAGTTGAGGTTCCTATTTCAACCACTCGTGTGGGGGGGGGGCGTGAGTGTATATAGAAAATCGAATAATCTCCAGCTGCAGATGAAATATTACCTACATGTCAGGTCTGTCCTTATGAGACTGTCCGCCCACGCGGTCGGCGTGCGTGTTGATCGATCTTTGCGAAGGCATTTTGCGCGCTATCCTTCCCACGGCTGCAAACAGCTGACTGGGATATTATTCACTATTCGTCTAGTGTTCCCTCTAATTGATTCACAGGTCTGAAAATTGCCTTAGTGCTTGCCGTGTGACACGCATGCCGACCGCACGCGAGGACAGTCTCGTTGAACAGACTGTACATCACATTCCTATTGAGGTTATGCAGAAGAAGGCGAACGCATACGAGCGATGGTCGTCACCAAAGTTGAGAGTATTAGGATGTAAATATCTGATGCATCACTGGGATTTCGTAGACAGTTCCACAAAATGTACAGTCGGCATGCATCGCACTAATACTTCCCTGTTGATTGTTGGCGCGAATTCGGTGCCGTATGTTATAAAATATGTGCACTGAATTCGCGCCAACCTTTTACAGGAAACTCAAAGCAGCAGTGCGATCCATGCATTTGCTCGGTGCTCTCGCCATCCTCCCATCATACTCCGCCACGGTCCGCAACGGAACGAGAAAATGAGTATGAAAGTGATGAAGTGATTCCAAAGAAGCCATTTTTCTCAACTTCTTCATTCTCTCATCTTCTTCCTGTGGATGTAATACATTCAACTTTAAATACATTAAGGTTCGTCGTCTGGTGAACTCCGCGTTTCTAATGATGACGCGAATTCGGAACAATCACGAAAACGCGATTATCTGATGTCGAGAGCTGATCAGGGGGATCTTATAAATTTCGGAATAGTACCCGAACTAGTGGGACGGTTTCCAGTGCTCGTGCCCTTCCATTCATTTGACCAAGACGTTAGTTCCTCAAGTATATTTTGCATTAGCAACGTTCTAAGCAACGCTTTGACTTACAGCTTACTTGCAGATGTTAGTTCGGGTGCTCACAGAACCTCAGAATTCTCTGCTCACTCAACTGAAGTTGCAGTTTGCGATAGATAATGTGAGTTCATCGGCGTTAAAGTTTTATCAATCAAAGTAGGTCAGGAAATATAGATGTCTTGGTTTTCAGGTTGATCTTTCGTTTTCATCCGAAGCGTTACAGCAGGTTGCACAATTGGCTTTGGAGCGAAAAACTGGTCAGCGTTTTCACGACCCTGTTGGCCAATTTTTGTGCTTATACTGGGCAATATCGGTAGAGGGAATGTTAAAACAGAGGTGGAAGGAAATACGTGAAGGGTTGTGAGCCAAAAGAGCAGAACAGATCTGAGAAGGATGACATTGTGAGAGGTAAAAAACTACTGCCGAGACACTGAAAAGCACAAATCAAAGGAAATGGAGAAACAGGATCGACTGCAGCCGGAATTCTGAGGATGGAACAAGCGGGGAGAGAGATAGAGAGTAAGAAAAAAGAGAGAAATTAATAAAAGAGGAGATAGGAAGGAGGAAAAAGGAGAGAGAGAGAAAAGGTAGGGAAGACGAGTAAAGATAAAGATTAAGGAGTAAGGGTAAAGAGGACAAGTAGAGAAGAAGGGTAGTGTAGATCAGAGCTGAGCGAAGTAGAGTAGAGTGCAGGAAAGTAGGGTAGGGTAGGGTGGGGGAGTGAGAGTAGAGTAAAATAATTTAGAGCAGAGAAGGGGAGGTCAGGTTGGAGTACAGTAGAGTAGAGTAGAGTAGAGTAGAGTAGGGTTGGGTTGGGTTGGGTTGGGTAGGGCAGGGCAGGGCAGGGCAGGTCAGGTCAGAGGAAAGAGAGAGAGAGGAGTATCGATGAGCGATCAAGAGTCAGAGAGACGGGCAAAGGAGAGAATACTTATCGAGAAGAACTGATTAAGAGGATGATGGAAAAAAGCTGTAGGGAGAAATGTTGGGAAAGCTGGAGGATATCCCAAACAGGGAACAGGAGAGGTAGGGACCCAGGGTAGCAGTAGCGAAGACGGTCTGAAAAGGACCAGGATTCAGTAGTGATGAAAAATGATCGACTTTGGGGAACGCCTTTAAAAGATTGGATGGTGGGACGAACAAAAAGTAGTTGAAAAAAATTGAAAACCGAAGCGCAAAATAGTGAAGGGTTAGGGTATAGGGTGTTGAAGAAAAAGGAGCATTCCGAACGATTATGAAATGTAGGGAGGGTTGAGTAGAACAAAAAGGCTGAGAAAGAGGACTGGAGGCGGAAGAGAGTGTACAGAATTGCAGAAGAGCAACAAAAAGTCTTCAGAAATTTTCGAAAGAGGGAAGGGCTGGATTGGTGAGAGAGGAAGGGTGGAAAATGAGGGCATAGGTCAGATTGAGGGGACAGGGTCTCTCTACACACCGAGGGAGGAGTTGCGCTGCCTTTCGCGTCCCTAATTTCACCCGGGACCACTTCGCTCGCGTTTAGTGGCGTGACGTTTCAAACTGCAAAAACGGGACAACTCCCTCGATGTGTAGACAGCCCCTGTCCCCAGAGTAAGTGAGAAGGGAGCGAGAAAGTGGGAGAAGTGTAGGAAGAGAATTCGTCGCATGTCAGTTTCAAGGCAGAGAGAGAGAGAGTATCTGAATGCGCCTTGTTACTTCGTGATGTTTCAGGAGCTAGGGCCCTACGATCTATTCTGGAAGGAGTATTACTGGATGCAAAATTCACCGTCCCTGGAAGTGATATCGAATCGATACACGTCACTCGGTCGGTTTTGATAGATCTAAGCAAACGCTTACAACGCCCAATAACGTTCAATTATAGAGAATCAGTGCTGGGAGAGGCTGAAGTTGAATATACCCGGCGGCTGGTCGAAAGCAAGCAAGCTGTATCAGCTATGTAAAAACGATTTTTTTGCCAGTTTTTTTTTCACGTGTGACTGTGATGTATCGAACATATAATAGTATGTTTGGTAGTTTGTTCCGCAGAACGGTTTTGTCTGTCACATCTGCGAAATCACCCTCAGTACATAGAATAACTTTTCGCACAGACTGTAACATAGGGACTTTCTTTACGTCGTTTTTCACAAACTATAGAATAAACCAATACGATTCGTTCCGTTCCTGAAACTTATATCTTGTTTTCATCATATGAGAATTTATGGATGTCATTGAGATGGTTCTCAGTAAGCAGACCCAGTGTACATAAACCTGTAAGCTAATTTGTAGAATAAAGACTTTGAGCTGTTCGTGTTATGCATATATTAATCCAAGTGTTTCTCTCTGCTATTTGGTTTCATAAATGCCAGTGCCGAAGGCTTCAATTTCCCAATTTATTTAACCTTTGACTGACCAAGGTTGCGAAAACAAGTTTGTGAATACCGACATTCAGCGGTTTTCATTAAGAAGCCTTTGTTGTTCTCAGGCACCTATATAGCGAAGTTTTTGGCACAAACCCGCCCGCGCGTAAATGGAATTTAAAATTCCGTACTGTCTCTCACGCCTGAAAAAAACGTCTCAGTTACCCTAAAACTACCTGCTGTCCACCGCTCCATTTACTGTTAAAGGCAGTATCCACGTTAAAAACCGTTTTCCCGCCTATCTTGAAATCGGTCCCATGCTGATTCCGCCGATGTGTCTGGAATCGTACAAGACCTGAGAACAGAGTTATGGTCCCTCAAAAACTGAGCTGGGGAAGCATGGTGGACGAGTGGTCTGAGGCTTTTGACTTCCGTCATTTGCAGACGATGTATACGAGCTGACCTGAGTAAAGAGAGAAGTTGAGAGTGAAGGGTAGAAAGGGGCCATTGATCGGAAACCATTGGTCCTCTCACGATCTCGAGTTTTCATTTGTTCACGTCGGACTCAGAAAAATGAAAACTTATTACATGTAATATAAAAGGCCTGAATCAATTTACATGCAATAAAAATTGCCAACGTAGTTACATTACTTGTGAATTTTCTCGACCGATGTATTTTAAATGTGATATATCGGCCCCGTCGCTCGCAGGCCAAATGTCGCACGCAATATGTTTTTGATGGTGAAAACATAATACTTGTAACATAAAAAACGATTACAATTTACTTGTGATGCATCTCCGCCAATGAAAGTTACAAGTGAATTATCTGTACTCAGGTAAATTACATGTGGTATAAGCGTAACATAATTCAATTACCCT
Organism: Aplectana chamaeleonis; assembly: GCA_029168955.1. NCBI lineage: Eukaryota > Metazoa > Nematoda > Chromadorea > Rhabditida > Cosmocercidae > Aplectana > Aplectana chamaeleonis. The sequence goes on along the minus strand of JAPDOI010000058.1, from coordinate 1,802,084 downwards.
CAGCAACTGAGGGCCCATGCTGAACACGTTCTCTAAACCTGTCCAGCATTCGGGCCGTCGAGTACCTTTGCCACGAGCGCAGGTCCATTGGATTGCCATTCGACCGGGTGGTCACTCCCCCTGGTCGATTCGTTGATCTCTCGCTCCTCATGGTTCGTGCTAATCGTGGGGAGGATTAGACAGACCGACATACAATGTTTCCGAAGCAAGCTTAGATCCACTGCTTCATGTATGAAGCTGTGGGTTCCAAGCTTGCTGCTTCAGTTATGAAGCAGCAAGCTTTGAGCTGCGGGGAATCCCCAAGAGAGCTTAGAGGCAGCTGATTCGTGCCTGAAGCAGCAACTTGGAACTTGCAGCTCCAACCCTTAAGCCTCGAGCTTCAACTTCAACCAGCTCTAATTAAGCTACATGAAATATAAGTTTATGTTACGTGTCATATAAGTGTACTATGTTACATGTAATATTAGTGTAGATTCCATGCGATATAAAGGTAGGATACTTGAATGTCTCAAGTATCTTACACTTTATATTACATGTAACATGTTTTCATTTTTGTGAGGGCGGGCATTGCGCTTTTGGGGTTTGCCTTGCGCTCAAAGTGTCAACCTCGAGCACTTTTGGGTCTCTTCCTGGCTCGTTTTCATGCGTTCTTTCGACGTTAACGTTACGCCCCTCCACTACTCATTCCTAGTGGAAACTGAAACACATTTTTAATCGTGAACACTGCCTTTGAGTTGCGTTCAGTCCTTGACGGCTGACCCCCACATAGTAGGAGCGTCTTGCCCGTGATTCTCTGTTTTCTCTTATCACTCATTCGATCAATTCTTCTCAGGGATTCTGAAATCCGCGAGTCCGAGTAATTACCGGACAACAGCGATACTCTTATTGCCTTATCGTTGTTGTAAGCGTCGAAAAGGAGCCCAAAATATCGTATTTGAGCGATTCTGAATTGGTTAAGTTTGAAGCTCCGCCCACTTCCTACCGAACCCAAAGCCGATTGTACGTGATCTAGATTTCACGTAAAAACTTTAGACTGATAAACGAATGGGGCTGCGACCGCAGAGCGCCGCGCGCGAATCGAAATCCCGTTGGCCAGTGATGCCGTCAACACCGCACGGCCAGCCGCCTGGTCCATGCTTCAGACTAAATGAATACGGAAACCATACAGCGAAACAAACGGTGGACAACTGTTTTATGAAATGGGCGGGGTGATATAATGGGTTGGCTGATCCGCGAGATTCTCACCCACTAACTGGCCGTTTTTCGTCGTATGCCCGTCATTAATCTTCTTCGAGGTACTCGAAGCCTACGTTTCTGCGAAAAAAAAAACGGGCAATTTCTCATCGTGAACACTGCCTTCAAGTTCGGCAAAGATCGATGATGGAAGTTGCACCACTGTAGTTAAAATTCCAGTTTAGGCGAAGCATTAGTTTTATTTCGATTGGAAATGCAGAAATCCGATAAGATAAAGCGGATCAAAACCAAGCAAAGTTTTCGAATGCATGGACAGACTTTGCGTCATGCATCTCCGCGGTACATCGCTTCCAATGGGACGGATTCATTCTACACCCAACGGGCGAAGGAAAGATTCGATTAGAGTACTTTTTACGGCACCACAAATAGATGAATGTTCCGACCGACCTTGTTTAATAAACCCAGAATCCGTGGATTTTTCTAATATAGCCTTTTCAAAATTATGAATGAAAGCAGAAGAAATTTGATCCTTCATTTCAGTAGAAAAACAGCAATAACAATGACCTAATAAAAAACAACTAGAATGTAGCAAGAGCTATCTAAACGTAAGCAAGAAAATTCATTGATTGACCACTTGTAGCAGCCTACAACACACTGTTTCTCAATGACCGACTTCACTGTATTGCAGTTACTGGTGTGGTTTCGCTGCTTGCACAGCAGCGGAAGGACCCAAAAGCATCTGTCGTTGCTGGGCTACCTGCAAACTACGAGGTTAGGACACAATCGTATGGGGGAAAAATCGTGCAATGATCGAACCTGAGTCTTCTCGAGATCACTTCGTTCCTTTTCGATCACATATGGCATGAACATGATGAGTGATGTTGTGGCAGCGATCCATACGGCTTGTCGTGTGTAATACAGGAGACTTTTGACACCCCATGCACTCCATGAAGCGCTACTAGTAACGGATTTGCGTAGAAAATGTGGTACCATTTCAGTGAGCCCTTCTAGTCTTTCCAACAGCGTTTCTTCCAGCTCATCATCGGGAATGTCGTCAAACTCGTCTCTAGTTCGGAGCGACATCTGAAATGTAGATCCTCTCGGGGTGGGCTTTCTGAAGAAGGCAATTCTTGCGAAAGAGAATATGGGGACGACCGAGAGAGTAAGACCTGGGTAGGAGGTTGGGGACAGCTGCCACGATCCATTCTCTTTTTCAGATCAGTTTTGTATCATTTCATATAAAAAAAACAAAAAAAAAACTTTCCCAGGCTTCTTTTGGAATTATGGTGATCGAGCAGCGAAAGCATTCCTATTTAAAAAAAAATGTGGTTACTTGCTACGATTAGGAAAAGGGGCACTCTTCCTAATTTCGTCTTACTTACGTCGGCAAAACTGCCCTATTGGCAGTTGAGGGGTCAAAACTAGAACCAGGTTCAAGCAAACCGTTGTCCAGGACGACGGAGTTACAGTCTGTCCGAATGGGACTGTTCGCCTATGCGGTGGGCGTGTGTCGCGCGGCTGTCACGAAGGCATTTTTTGGATGAGCCCACCCACGACAGAGATACATCTCACTACTCGTCTAATATTCCTGCTAACTGAAACGCAGGTCCGTTAAATACCTCCGCGACGGCCGAATAACACGCCCGCCGACCGCGTGGGCGGGCAGTCTCTTCCGTCGCTCCGCACAAGCGCGCGAGGGAACAGAGTAAATTTGGCTCGAAACCTTTCCTTGGTAACAAATTTCACGTTCCCTAGAGCACGTTCTAGCGAGGCGTTGTGTCCGACCCTGGCGAAGCTACGGACCCAGCCCTTGGTAACCAAGAATTTCGAAAATTGTCGGAAATTAATACGAATCGGTATCCCTTGTAAGTGAAAACTCGGTCCCGAATTTTTGCGAGTCCCAACTCGGATTTATGTATTTTTGCCTTGTGAGGCCATTTTTTTTACTATCACCTCCGGTTCCGTTGTGCCCGGTCGCAACCTCATTGGACCCTGCCCTAGGTGATTTTTTTTGAAAATTTTGGGACTGATTTCAAAAAAATTTTATCTCCACTTTACTATATTTTTGTGATTACCACTGGACTCATTGTCTTGCTGACAAGCCTGGGAGAGCGCTTTTCACTCTGACACAGATTTCTTACGCCTCCCAGCTCTCGATTTTTTTTAAATTCTGTTACGCCCCCTCCCCGTTTTCTTGGGATTAGGGGTTCCCTACACACAGAGGGAGGAGTTGTGCGGTTTTCGCGGTTCGAAACGACACGCTATCCAATTCAATCGAATTGGTCCCGAGTGGAATTAGAGCCGCGAAAAACGAGGCAACTCCTCCCTCGGTGTATAGAGAGCCCCTCTCCCGTTTTCTTTGGAGGCAGCAACCACTTGACCCTAATTAGAACATCTTCACGAAAAGTATTTTCATTACCTGAACTGATTGGCCCCGTGATTTCTAAACTCTAAAACACAGGATTAAACTCAAACTGGAATTCTCACTTTGTGTGAAAGACACTTCACAGGTTCCTAGACTCTCCTGATTTCGAGAAGACAGGGAAACCACGGGTTGGTGCGAAGTTTGTGGTGCATGATAATCGCGGCGTAGACAAGTTCCGACTAAACCACGTATTCTAACTGCATGCAATATGAATAACTCATTTAGAATACGCGCTGTTCAAGATTTTCGAGTAAGAAACCACGACCAAGGGACAGTCGGCACGGATCGCACTAATACTTTCGGTCCCCTATTCCACACTGGTGGCTGATCATAAGAATTCGCGGAGGCCCGAAAAAAAAACACGGCAAGGCCAAAATCATAGAGGCCCTCTTCCTACTACGATACCACCGAAACAGTGCTTGAGACCATTTGACCTCAGATTTTGAAAAGAGTTTTCACACATTTGAAACTTTGATGCAATTTCCACACCCTCATTATGTATTTCTACAGAAAAATCTGTTTTGTAGACATCAGTAACAGAAAAACTCTTTGCTCAAAAAAATAAGCGTAGTTCATTACCAAAGACAAACTTGATAACGAAAAGGAACAGTTGAAATGGGAAGCAATCAAATTGAGAAAACGCGTTAGTTCGGTCATCAATCGCGCTCCAATATAAAATTGAGGAAGGTCCTAAAACGAAGCGCTTTCGACGCGCATTGCGTCCTTTAAGATTTTCGCTGAAAGCGCCAGAATTCGAAAAACGGCTGAGTTTCGCCTCCGATAACTACGGCAAAACCTATAGGGCCTTTCAGAGTGGCGTCGCAGAAAATTTCGCTGTCGCGGCGACGAGGTGAGAGATGGGGGGTGCTACGCAGCGCAAACCGTGCCGCGCGACGGGAGCGAACGTCGCGCTTTCAGAGTGGGAGCGACGTTCTGCGAAGTTTCGCGACGTTTTGCGAGGCGAATGGTCTCGACCATTTTTGTCGCTGTCGCTATTTGTCGCTGATGTTTCTTCGTAATAGCTAGTGTTCCTTCGTTACTATCTCGTATTAGCTAGTGTTCCTTCGTTACTATCTGTCCATTAACTCTCTGTGGAATCATCTTTTTGCCTATTTCACTAACTATTTGCCATCCAGGATTAATTTCGTCATGGGATTTAATTGGTCATCCAGGATTTACCTCGTCATGGCGTTTAATAATATTTTGTGGTCGACACCTTCATTGTTATGCAAATATTTTCAGTTGAAGGTGATTCTACTGGTGGTAGTGTTTCCTGGTATATTATTCGAAATGGCTAGTTTTTGTTCAGAGCGCATGTTTATTTATTTATGCACGCAGAGGTGCGCATAATTAAGTATCTTGAAATAGAAACAGTACAACCGGGTCATAGAAATGAAATCAAACACGCATCGAAAAGAATCCAAGGATGGAAACACAACTCGCTTCGCAAAGAAAAATACGTCAACAAGCCTCATGATACATTACTGAAGTTTTGAATAGAACTATTAAAAGAAGTAGTTTATGCGCTCTGATCAAACTTAAAGGGCGGGGAAGAAATAAGGGGCTGAGCAGAGTGCCACCGCGGCGCGGTCTGATGATGGAGAGCCGTATTGATAGATCGCCGCGATCTATCAATACGGCTCTCAATCATCAGGCCGCGCCGCGCCGCGGTGGCACTCTGCTCAGCCCCTAAGAGACGCTGAGAAAGGGATATGACGCGGCGGCAGTCGATAGGCCACGCCTTTTTTCCTTCGCTCTGAGGAGCGATGCCGCGAATTTCGCAGCGACGCCACTCTGAAAGGCCCTTATGTTTTGAACTTCCACGCTCCAATTTGTTGTGCAAGGCTTTATCGTACTTCGGCATAATCATCATTCACATTGATTTCACGATACAATATGGGTTACAAGACAAACGTAATATTGCACATGCGTACAAATCAACCAGGATAAATGGTAGTCCCGCTAAACTCGACAAGTTTCAATTCCAGAAACATGAGAACTAATATGGAAGTCTAGTAATACAAAGTAGGAATAATAAATCATCTCACAGAAAATGGAAAACCTATGCCAGTCAAAGTGCATCGACAGTTTCAGCGGCAGACAGGCCAGCTCGAAACAAGAAAATAGGAATTTAGCACGTCTGGGATCAAAAACAGCAGATGAATATCCCGTCGGTAACTGGTAGTGGGGGGAAAGCTACGGATAAATCCCAACAAAACTAATAGAGGCACTGGTGCAGACCTCAAAAGCACTACGAAAAAATCATCATGGGCAGGTCAAAATAGATCAGATCTAGAGCGAGAAAGGTTTCACCCAGGCTTGGGAATCTTGAATAGACTCACGCCACCGATGGCCCGTGCCCTTGACTATAGCGACTGTGTCCTGTTCTGAAAAAGTTGGACGTTAGTTAATTGTCACCTAAACCAGCTTTGAATGAGTGATTCCCTTCGCCTTGAGCCATTCCTAAGCAGGACGCCCTTGATATTTCCTGAAGGGTTTGCCATCTTACGGAAACTGGAAACTAAAGGTGTACAAGGAAGAGAACCCGGGCTAAGGAAGCAGAATTTTCGCGCGGGTTGCTTCGGTTATTATTTGATCGGTTATTATTTGATCGCTATTGTGAGGTCCCTAATGGATTGATGCGTTCTGGACACTTGGATGGTGATCGCCAAAGCCCATATCGCTGACTTAGAAAAGGCTGCTTTTGTACACGCGGGGGTGCAAATGAGGAATAGGTAGGTCAAAATTTTGTCTAACCTCGCTTGGAGACGCATTGATGCGACGATTGATAGCAGGCTTGGGTCTACCAGTCACACTGAAGAAAGTCTCAAATGTCTTCATCGTTCACCTTACTGGGTTCAAATAATTGCGCGAGCGCAACAATGCCATACTTCAGGGAGCCATTAAAACAAGTGTATAGGATGCGCTGTGAAGATCGCGGCTGCAGCTGAGTGAGGCCGACAAGTTGGACTTCATGATGAATTCCAGAAAGCGTGGCTCGACCAGCGGTAGATGTTAAGGGCGCACGGAGCGCCACTGCACACTAAAAGACCCTGGCTGCCTCGTTCAGGCCATTAGAATGTGCGAAGGACGCTGCGATCGAATTGACCGAGTAGCAGATTCCTAATACTCGATCCGATAATCTACAGTTATTTTCAGTAACATCCATCTCACGGGTGGGCGGGGCGGGAGACACCGAAATACGAAAGCCGGAATGAAGCCTTTCACGCCGGACAGTGGGCGTGTCCATGCTGAGTACGGTAACTCGGGAATTGAAATCGTCGTTAGCGCGGGAAATTCAAAACACCACTTTTGATGGCCCTCGGGGTTTAATTCATTGTTGTGTTCCATTTTTTTTTCTGAGAATGTTTGTGAAAATGTCGTCGGTGTTTTGAACAATGGATTAAACTCTCATTTATCATCGTACGGTTTGTGACATAGCCGCATTTTTTTGCATCCATGTTCGTTGTCTCAATTTACTTCCAGACGTTTGTCCTTTCAGATTGTTTTCTTGTGCTTGAGCTTTTATAGCTCATTCATTAATCCCTTGGAATGAGCAGCTTTTTCTCACAGCCCATGTGGCTTTCTGTAGTTCTCCATCCTTCCCTGTAACGAATTTCTTCCCATATTCCATTCCGTGAGGGTAGTTCTCGTGCTGAACACAAAAATGGGGTTTGTTGTTTAGTTCTCAGGACGGCTGTGTGAGCTCAAAGTAATCCGTTGTAACCCTTTTATTTTATCGAGAAGACTGCGGCTCTGATCTATGCGTGATCGGCACCTCAGAAATCCGTGCGCGGCAGATAAGAACCTCTAAAAACCCGTCACATGGGAAAATTTACTGCGAAATGTGGTATACCGGCTTACCGCGACATAGGAACCTACTGTAGTTATTCGTAAAGTGAAAACGGACCCCCTTCCGGAAAATGTTGCGTCGAAACGCGTTCGCGCCGTCATTTTCACATCCAACAAATTTCGCAAAAACCCGGGGTTTCCCTCCTCTTACAATGTCAGGAGAGTTAAGGGGCCAAAAAGTGCAGCTTACACACAGTGTTAGATTCCCAAATTGAGTCAGAACCTAAGTTTCACAGCTCTGAAAATCTCGGACGAGTTCCGCCATAATCAAAAGGTATTTATTTACAGCCACTGCTTGGGTTGTGTTTGTCGAGCGCTGATTAGTCGTAGTGGCCGCGCTCGTTCGAGCCAACCTCTTGGCGAGGTCGATGTCTCGTTGGTTGATTGGCAGTCGGCGGAGGTCATGCATATAGATCTCAGTGTTCGAAGAAAGCCACTTTGCAAAGATGGCACGATTCACAGCTAGAACGGCTCCGTTTGTTACGCGAGGAGCACACTCAGTTCGTACGGCGTGATCTTGAAAAGGTGGCATAAATCCTATACTAGAAGTCCCGACCCCCAGTCTGACATTAGAGTCGCTTTTCTGAAGAAGGGCTAGATGCACACTCGCATCGCTGCGCTGCGGTCACTCTACAATGATTGTGTCCTACGTAAGCAAGATTGACATCAGCGAATGTGATGTTTGTCCGGACTGTGGTTCCATCGGCTATAACACCGCACATTTATTTAACTGCTCGGAGAGACCAACCACGCTGATCATAATGGGTATTGGGACGAATCTAGTGTTGGTCGCCCAGTTTCTCCGGCTATGACAAAAATCTCTAAGTGGCTGCAAGGAAGAAAAGAAGAAGAAGTGTTCGAATGCAACGGGTGTGGTACGTTCAGGGGCCGTATGCATATCTCTCCCCTCGCGTCCCCGCAAAAGACATCCATGATTGGTCAATTTGGCCTGATGAGCAATCACAGGGTGGCTTCGCGGGTACGGGGACGTGCGGGGAGAAATGTGCATACAACCCCAGGCCGAAAAGCTAGAGCGCAGACAAGAAATAGAGAATGTGGAAAACTAGTGAAAAGCTGAGAACTGATGATAATGTTTACACTTTCGTGTCCCAGATGTTACTTCTTCCAGATCTAAGGCTTTTCACGCATCAGCTTTGTTTGACAGTTCTAATATTTGATGACAAGTAGAAGAAGCAGCCTTCTCCACGTCTCTACCCCAATTTCGGGCTAAACGTCCGCCACCCACAGCTACGGGATGGTTGAATCGTCACCATGGATGTAAACAGATCTCCGATTATTATTAGGTGGTTGGAGCTCTGGGTGGGAGTAAATACCATGGAAGTGTGAAACATGACCCAGTTCTATCCTTTCAAGGGTCTGAAACCCCGGGAGAGATTGATCCTGGCATGGGTGCGAAATCTTCTCTAGTTATTGCAAGGCTCCATGGCATGCATAGTCTGCGACCTCCTTCACAAGTTCTCTCCGATTTTGCTCTTGGAAGGGAGAGGGGTAAGAGTAAAATCGGAGTTGCCCACATATCATGCCGTACCCTGTAGACGCAGTCAGCCAACCAGTGTTGGGCGCCACCCAATCACTGGATGTAAATGAGAGCCGCGGAAAACGTATCGAAATTAAGGTACGGGGGTAGTTAGGAGTACGGTACGGGGTTATTCCCTCCGTCAGCGAATCGACGGAGGTCTCTCCACCTGTGAAGGCGTTGTCGATTTGTCGACGAAGGGAGTGACCCAGCGTGTACTCCTCCCATCATCCCTGAGTCCATTTGCTTTCTGAACCTCTCTAATTACATTTGAAGGATAGAGAGCTACGCAGTTTTGTGCCCGTCCTTTATTCTCCATCGCGGCGTGACTTTTGCCGCCAGACTATGCAGGCACCTTGAAGCGGTGCTGTGCCGCGACAGCAGTGAGGGGAGGATCGTAGGAATTTACGCTTCAGAATCAGAATATTGAAAGAATTTTCACCCAAGTTGCACATTTTGAAAAGAAAGATCGTAAGTTTCTCAAGAATTCTGGGAAATCAGTGATTCGGATCGCTGCTCATCTGAAGTCTGAATGGCTCGGCCCATCTCATTCCGCTGGCATCAGTTTTCCAATAAGGTTAAAGCTAGGAGGAAGTGACATCATGCCTAATTGGGTATGGGTGGAGCTTGGCTTGTGGAGGAAACCTTGCCAAGTGGGCGACGGAGGGAATATATCACCCTTTACTTATGCCTCTGCCACTACCCCAAAATGCAACAGTCGTCATCCTTTTCCCTGTTGTGTGCCCTCAGGGTCAAGCGGGGCGTTGCGTATTTTTTCGTAAACGGAGCAACCTTCTCCACCATCAACATTTTTTCCAAAATTCAAAATTTTTGTGATTTCTGTTTCCGAGGTGCAGTTTCTGGGCAGTTTATATTTGATTACTGAAACTGTGAGACACCGAGAATTCGTTCTGTAGTCGGGCTCAAGCGTCTAAAACCTGAGCAATTCTGCTGCCCACGATCATTCTCTGTGAGAACCAAAAATATCGAGATTTATCGCGATATCTTCAACAAATTTTCATTTTTTGACCAAAAAAAATTTTGCGGCCTTCCCCATTTCCCTTTGCGAAATTTCGCAATTCCGCTTGATCTTGTGAGGCCTATATGTAAGGCTGAAGTCGTTGCTTTTTTTTTAAATGAGTGTTGTGATTCATTCGTCATCCTCTTCATTGCAGGTAATTGATTCGTAATCTGTCAGTATGAATCTCAATGACAGCTTCGTGTCTACTGTTTCGACGGCTAATGCAAATGTAGGAGCACCGGTATGTTCTATTTTCGAACCAAAAGGGCCGGGTAGGTATATAATGTGGTGTTCGTGGGTTCATTATTGAATAGATCAAATTTGTGAGTTAGGTTGTTGATTGATGTCTAGCTGACACCGATGCTCTACGCTTTCACTACGAAAAAGAAAGTTAATAAACTTAAGTGCTCTAATGAGAGGGGGGGTAGCCTTTGGCTCGAAATTAAGCTTAGGGGCTGTACAGTCGGCACGGATCGTACTGATACTCTGCGTTCCCTACAAAGGGTTGGCGCAGTCCCGATGTTTGCACCAACGCGCAGAAAGGAACGCATTGTGCCAGTGCGGTCCGTGATTACTGTAATTTTTTCTTAAGCTGTTGTCAAAAGAGGCTTTCAGAGTGGCATGGGGTTTTACAAGGTACAGACAGTGCTACGTAGGACTGCGTGGCACTCCTCATCTTTTGTTTAATCGAGAGCAGTAGTTCGAAGTATCGATTCTCTCGTTTCTGTTTATTGTCGATTCATTTCTAACTCATATTAATTATAAGTGTTTCTCATTATTTGTTGTTGAGGCAATGGCAAGAGTAATGGGGAATATTGTGGATATGCAGCAGCACCTTGTCAGTCAGTATCAGAATGTTGCAAACGCGATTGATGGGTTGAAGGTATAAATTTTTTACCTTGCCGTATTAGTTCCTTCACCTAAATCATGGCTGATGTTGGTTCTGGGCCGGGATTCGGGCCTCCGTCAGAGCTGGTCGAGCGACTGAGTCTCATCCGCAATCCCATACGCGCCGAAATAGTGACAGACTGGTGCAGAAAATCCACCCACTCAGATAATGTAAGCATTTAATGCGTGTTGAATATGCATTCAGCTATAAGACGAGGCGGTTTCGAGCACATTCAGGCAACTTTCTGCTGGGGGACCACGTGCCCAAGAAATAAGACGTTCTATGCGTGCATAATACACATTCTATCTGATGACACGACTTTTCAATCAAAAAAGGAAAGTATGCGACGCGCTCTGGAGGCGGGAACCACAAGGGCGGGATCATTACATGCCGTGGTCATTCCAAATGAGTTTTGCGTTTTGTAGGATCAATCTTCGGCGTGGAATTCGAATTTTTACATTGCAGCTCCGAAAAGTTTCTCTGAACGGAGTTATATGCGTTCTTATGGTTAGCGCGTCGCTCGTAGACGCATCATAGCGTGTAATCCATGAGTCTTCGTCCCCTCCCGAGATACAGCGATGTGATTTCTACACCAGTAGTCATTCTATAGTGTGCTGTACACCGAAATACTGTGCTTTTTTTTACCAAATTCCGGTCCGCAATTGCGTCTGGACACGCTTTGCGGCCGGACGCTCCCGAGTCGGAAGAGTTTCGAGCGCCGTAGCCCCCGATCTGTTCATTCTAAGTGGGTTTCGGAAACAGGAAGCTTTAATTGGAGAAAACTGTATCAAAAAGCCACATCGAGTCGGCTTTGGCGCTGGGAACTCGACCGACACGAGCGCGTGCGGAGACGCGATTGCGGACCGCAATTTGGCCCGGAGAAGCACAGTATGTTGCCACGGTTCCTGGTGTAGGAATCACATCGGTGTATCTCAGTGGGCGACAAAGACTCATGGATTACACGTTATGATACATCTACGAGTGAAGCTCTTGAAGCGCATATAACTTCGTTCAGAGAAATGTTTTGCAGCTGCAATTTAAAATTCGATTCCTACGTCGGAAATTGATCCTATAAACGCATATTTTTTTTGAATGGCTGCTGCATTTAATGATTCTTCTCTCGTCAGATGTGAACAGCGTCGCCGGTGCTGCTGCGGTAGCGGTGGACTACCTTGCAGCACGTGCTCGTGCGATGAAATTTTGCAGCACCTGCTGCTGTTTGGAGCATGTGCCCCTGGGTTAGAGCCTTTATATGGGTGTGATCACTCGAGTTAAGTGCATATTCGACACGCATTGAATGCTGCGGTTTTTTGAGCAATGAGCCCGTCTGCAAACTCCTGCTTGCGTCGGCAATCCACCCAGTCGAGACTGGTGTTCCACGCCGTACACGGACAGGGCCTATGCACCCAAGGTAGGTTCTTCCGCTCCGGACTCATTCGGTTTTTCCACCAAGTCTGGCTTAGGCCCTCATAAACGGCAAATCATGGGCTTTAGTTGGGTTTGATGCGGAACTAGCGCGCAAACCCTTAAGACTTGCCCAACAGTAGCGCATGGTACGCGGTCATGGAAGCCAACCCTGACTGCCGTTAAGCTGTATTAGCCGTCCTGTTCGAATTATGGCCAACTCTCATCTAGGCTGAAATTCACAGCTCTATGCAGTCGATCAGAGAAGATTTGAGGAGAACAGATGATCGCGCACAAAAACAGGTAGTCTTTATAGCTTTGCCTTTCTGTTCACATGTTTTTAGCGCTTTGTCTGTTAAGGTCGATGATTTACGCCTAACCCATGCAAGCGAAGTGACCAGACTAATGGATCTGGTCAAGATGTTGTTGTTGAAAGATGAAAGAGCAAGCGCTGCTCAGTCACAGGCTTCTTCGGAGGCTCCACGGATGACGGCTGCTCAGATTGTATGTATTCTTTTCTAGCGAGAAGGTCCAGCATTCACGTTATAGTCATTAAGGCATATGCAAATGCTGCTCCAGCTAGTAGTTTCTTTGGACCGCAGGGAGCTGTCATGAATGATCTAAATGCTCAAGCCCAGGCACATTATGCTGCTTCCTATCTGCAGCATATTCAGGAACAACAGGTAAAGACGTTCGATATGTGCATGAAGCAGTTTTGTTGTCCACTTCGTTTGCTTCCAGAGAATGCGCGCAGCAGCTATGCCAGCAGCTGGCTTTTTTGGAAATCAGGCCGCCCCGGCAATGGCTAACGTAGGTGTACCTGGATCATTCCCTCAGAGGTTTGTTGATGATGTTTTGTGCATTTGTCGGCATTGATAAGGGTGATTTTATTTCAGTTTCATACAGTCACTAACCAAAAACATTTTCAGTCAGCCTGCGCCTACAGCGTTGCCTTTGGTTGCACCTGGGGTTGTGAAACCGCCAGCGGCTGTAAACATTGGTGGATTGCCTCCGGCTACAGTATCTGCTCCAGTTTTGCCCGCTAGTACTGGTCTTGCTGCAACTGCCACGGTCACTGCCGCGCCGACAACATCTGCGTCCACTGTGGCGGCTAGTTCTGCTCCGACTTCAGGTTTGTTTTTTGGATATCTTGGTTCGTTTGAAAAGATGAAATGGAGCAAGTTTTTTTTCTTAAAAAGGAAGTGTTTTTTCTAGAGGCTTATTTGGTACCACTCGTGGTTTCTTGCAACCTCAGGGTGTTAATTCATGTGAGATTGTTGCACAAAAGTTTGAGGACGTCATGAAAGCATTTGTATTACCGTGAATCCTGTTTTCCCCATTGCATATAGAGAAAATACGGGCCTAGCACAAATCCCAAAATGCGTTTCCATTAAATAGAAAATGCGAGTGTTCAAGGCATTGCAAAGTTTATGTTATGTTTATGTTTATTACACTCACTTAAGGCAAATGCGTGATAATACAACGAAGATATGGAGAGAAGACAACGTTATATCAACTAAACCAGGGAAAAAGGCAAAAACCAACCAAATAAAAAACTGGAGCAAAAAATTCTGATACCCTATACACCCTACCGGTCAAATGAAACAAAGATTATCTTCAAGAAAGAAGCAACAAATGAAAAAGTTAAGTCTCGTAGTTCAGAATTATTTGGGATACTAGTCGCCTAAACTGGCCCAAGGAAGTAGCGCCGGTGACTCTTCTAGCGATTTTCAGGTATGCGCTACCCGCCCTATGTGGAAAAGATCTAACCCTAACACTGGTAATTGGACGACTGAGGAATATTTTCATTTTTTCACCTCTGGTTTTCGACGTGACCAGTTTGAAATAGGGTGCAAGCCTGAAAATACCGCTGTTTTCCAGGAGTTTGTGAACCATGCAAAGGTCAAATACTCTGCGCCGAGAATTCAGCGTTGGTAACCCGAGATATTTGTTCCTTATGTGGGACCTGGGTATTTTGGAATTCAGGAAACCACCGATTCGAATCATCAGCTTGCGAGTGAAACTATTCTGGACTTTTTCGAGCGCGTCAGTATCCTTTTTCTTGTGCGGACAGAAAACTGCTGTTCCAGATTCCACAATGGGTCGTATATAAGTCTTGTATGCTCGAAGCAGAACCTGTTTATTTTTAGTTGAGCTTCCTTATGAATCTGAAAAATTCGCCTGTGAGCCGACTGACATTTGATTTTGACATGCTCAGAAAAATCCAACTTCCTATCGTAGTTAAAGCCAAGATCTCGAACCGCGTCTACCGCTGTGAGCGCGACACCAGCACATGTATATGAATGGGCCGTAGGCGCCGGACTCAGATGAACCCGCATAAACACGGTTTCTGCGGAGCTAGAGGTAGCTGCCATTCCCTTGCCCAGTCAACCATCAGGTTAATCGCCTCCTGCAGCACTTGGGTGTCTAATGGCTCAGAAATGACTTTGTAGAGCTTTATATCATCCGCGTAAAATTTCACAGAAACATTTTTATCTGGAAAAATGCTGGGAATGTCCGCTGTGAAAATGCTAAACAATATTGGTGATAATACACCCCCTTGTGGCACTCCGCTTTCTATGTTTTTCACCTCGGAATAACAATCCCCGACTCTCACTTGAAACGTTCTACCAGATAAGAAATTGGTAAGCCAGTCTGTCAAAATCGGATGAAATCCCAGATCCCGTAGTTTTGATAGCAGTTTCAAGTGCGAGACACGATCAAATGCCTTTGCAAAGTCAAAATAAATGACATCGCAACAGCATTTCTTGTCAAGGGCCTCGGTCCAATCATTTATGCATTCCAAAAGGTTCGTTTCTACCGATCTTCCAGGTACAAAACCATGTTGGCTCCCTGGGAATGATGTTGTTCGAAAACAGATGTAGGACAATGTGTGCTCTTTTAGGACCTTCTCAAACAGTCTGCAGAAGAGTGAGGTTATGCTAACTGGTCTATAACTTCCTGGATCAGCAGCGGTTCCTTTTTCAGAATTGGTGTAACAAACGAGTGTTTCCAGCGGGCTGGAACCTCACTATACATAGAGACTGGTTGTATATATGGCCAAGGGACCACAAATAGCAGGTGCGATTTTCTGGATGAAAAATAGAGGAACGAAATCCAGGGTGACTGAGGAAGATCTAGACCACCTCTTCAGCAGCTCCTGTAATTTCATGGAGTGAAACCACGGAAAATCTGCCATAGGCTGAATACCTGCGAAAGATGAAGACGGGCAACATCCGTCATCGGCTTGGAATTGATTCACGAAATGGTCCGCTAACATGTTGGCCTTATCCAATGCCGAAGTAGCAAGAAGGTCACCCTTTTTGAGAGTACCAATACTATTCGTTTCCTGTAACTTGGAATTTAGATACCGATAGAAATTTTTATCTCCCGACTCTATCTTTTTCTTCTCCAGGTAACTATTAAATTTTCCCAGCTGAGAATGGAGCTTTTTGCAAATTCTTTATATGCTTCCCAGTTACCAGTACGCCTAGCCTCATAAAGAGACATTCACGATGTTCCGACATTTTTTGCAAGTGAGCAGGAAGGCGGATAGACTTAATGGAGGACACAAGCTTCCACGGCACATGCAAATCAATAGCTGCATGGATAACCGACAAGAAAATTTCGTATTTCTCATTTACGCTACTGGCCGATTCAAGCAGACTTACCCAATGAATTTGGCTTAGGTGTCCGCAAACAGCTGCATAGTCACAATTCCCATATACCCTGCGATGAGACCGGCGTACTACCTGTTTCACAACATTGGATATCAAATGATATGCTATTATGATCACTTAACCCCACCGGGTAGAATTGCAAGATTTTTCAGCAAGGTTTCATGGCTGGAGAACACTAAATCCAAAACATTTTGACCTCTAGTAGGTTCATGAACAAATTGGAACAGATTATAACAGTAAACTAACTCCTCTAAACAAGATAGATTTGATGCCACCATATCACCTTCGTTCCTCCGAGCGAAGTCCGGCAAATTGAAATCTCCTACAATGATCGTGTGAAGTTCGCACGCAACTAAATCGCTCAAGACCTTTACTAACATTTCCCGTTTTTGCAGAATCACAATGACGGGCCCTATATACAACAATGACCCTAAAGCTCGAGTTTTCATGGTAAAGATCAACACAGAGTACCTCATAAGCATTTTCCACGCACTCCGAGAAACCACAGATGTTGAAAGTCTACGATGCACTAATAACATTACCCCGCCACCAGACTTTCTTACACGATCGCACCTCTTGGTTTCATAATCTGGAGAGAATTACTCAATAAGGACGAAACCAAGTGACTAGATTTGAGCCAGGTCTCGGTAAAGGCATAAATGTCGTAATTATAAGAGAGAAGCAGGTCGATATGTTCCTTGTTTTTGAGACAGATCTTACATTCGCATAGAAAAATTTCAAAGAACTACAATGATACCTGAGAGGATGAATCAGTTTCCCTGAACGGGTGTCGGCGTTGACTCATCATGGTGTGACGAGGGGTCGTAGAGGAGGCTGCTCCGACGGTAGCATTGACCGGTTCAGTCCCACCCTCGAAGGCGAAACTGGCCCGACATTCCTACCAGGACCACCCCACACGTCTCCGATATTCCTCCCTTCTTTTGATGCGTTCTTCCTTCGTCAGGGACTCCTGAGATAGAGTCCCTTTACGGGGAAGAACCTTAGACGGAGGGATTCCTCAACACCTGTCTCTGATAAGCTGAACACGGCATAACAATTTTCAAAAGACGATTTTTGCCTTGGATCGGCGAGCCCAAACGATACACAGATACCGGACAGCAATCTACATTCAAATGAGAAAGAACATCCATTACGAAATTAGAATCATGACTCAATCTTTGCGGAATGGGAAGAGATTTCTGCTCGGGAACACCGCTAAGAACCAAGGAGCGAGCACGCTCCTTCTCATTTTCATTCTCAACAGAAGCATTCGCAGCACGGCTCACTTGAGATAACGATGATGATGCAACAGAATGATACTGTGAATGGATAGGCGTAGATACATTTGCAACTGAACGATCCCCCAGCTGAATGCCAGGAACAGCACTGTCACCACTAACACATTCAGATACGACAGACAGCTTCTGAAGTGCTCGTCTCAGTGAGGAATTTTCTTCCATGAGTGTCCGGACTTCTTTATTGAGATTGCGCACCACGTCCAGCAATTCGAAATTCTGACGCAACACGGCATCAGTCTGCCGCCGCCCCTCCAACAGGAACGCCATAATTGTACGACCATACTGCGGCATGGATTCATCTTCGATGAGCTGCTTCGCGACCATGTTGAAATCGAAGTTGCCATCGGAAGTGTTGATATCATCTTTGACCATTGCCATTGCCATTTGATTTGATTCAGCTCGATTAGAAACCACTGACGACACCAGATACCTCAAACTTGGGTAATTAAACCGAAAAAAGTCAGAAAATGCGCCTCAAGTTTCAAGGACTGTGCTGCTAAAGCTTTTTTCATTTTTACAGGTTTATTCTCTTCTATCCCAAAGCCTGTGACAACGTCGACTTTGCCATTAAGCACTGCTCCTCAGACGGTGAAATCGGAAGCTGCGGTGAGTTTTACAGTTCTGTATCAATAGGTGACTTAGTTCTCTGGAACTACTTCAGGCTCTCACATCACAGTGTGAGTAGCTGTTCCACGCTAGATTTTGCACAAGCCGGTGTTTAAAGGCAGCATACATGGGGGTTTGTGCAAATTTGACGTAACCAAAAGTGGGAGGGGATCCTATAATTTTTCGTTGAAAATGAAGATTTCTAAGGGTGGCTCTCCAAGTTGCCTAAGGATTTTGAAGAGTAGAGTTAATTGCCGGCGTCAGGTTTGACGCTTTGTTTGGAGTCTCCCGAAACACCAAAAGGCATAATTAATTTTTTCAAAGATCTCTTTAAGCAATTTTTCGCCGGTTTTTGAGTGTCCTGCGGGGACCTTCGCCTATTAACGTCCACTTAGTGGTTATAACTTATTTAAAAACATCGAAATTAGAAAACGTTTTCTTCAAGGGGAACACCTCTTTAAAAATCTTGACTATGAAAGTAATTATAGTTGATTCATAAGAAAGTTCATGAATAAAAAGAGAAGGAAGGCATGAACAGATGTTTATTTCGTAAAACAGTGCTGGCCATGTTTGTTAGAGAACCTAGTTTAAACAGTAAACCTACATATACATATTTTCAAAAAATGAATGAAAACACGATACTCGAGGGTACGTGTTTCTTGATTTCCGGTTTTTGTCTTTTTGAGGAAAGAAGCTATATGGGTTCTACACAATGGTCCGCTCAACCATACATATTTATGAGGGTTTCTTTCATTCACGGTCCTGATCAGACATCGTCTTAAAGCTTCTGAAAGTTCTTGTCTATCATGGAATGCCTGTCTTACCGTGCCAAACTTCTCTTTTCTGTTTTTCTCTTTATTTATTGAAATGAATTCCTATTTGGTTTTTCAAGTAGGTTCTCATTTTCAGACCGTCAAGCCTGACGCGGCCCCACAGAAGACTCCGTTCTCGTTCGCCACACCCAAATCCGAGCCTGCAAAGCCAGCTGTGACTATATTCTCGGGAATAACGACGACTGGAAATATATTCTCGAAGAGTGAGTTGCACATTGTCAAGCTGTCCGAATGATGACTAGCTCCGTTTCTTCAGCCGCGGAAGTGAAGCCAAGTATCAGAACGGAAGGTGATGTGCCGGATGACGAGGATCATGATCATGTCGAAGAGTTTGAACCACAGGTGGATTTCACGCCAGTGTGTCCGCTTCCAGAACTTGTAAAAGTTGTCACTGGCGAAGAAGAGGAGAAAGTGAGCCGTTTTTAATTCCGATTCGTTATATGTGCACTGACGAAAGCCTTTGAAAGGCGTTAATCTGTTTGCCTGCAGGTCATTTTCGAAGACCGTTGTAAGCTTTATCGCTTCGCGGACGACACCAAAGAATGGAAGGAGCGTGGGACAGGTGTAATGAAAGTGCTCGAGGATACTGCTACGAAGAAATGTCGTATTGTAATGCGCAGAGAGCAAGTTTGTAATCTTCCTGTCGTTTTTGTGAAGTTATCGAGGCCGTGTTTTATTTCCCTCGTTCAGGTCTTGAAGGTGTGCGCTAATCATCAGCTTCTGCCTGGTATGACGATTCAAGTCATGCCACGTCAAGAAAAAGCCATGATGTGGTATTGTGAAGATTTTTCGGAAGATGAGAAGACCCATGAGAAACTGTCAGCGCGCTTCGCAAGTGTGGAAGTTGCAAAGAAGTTCAAGGGAATCTTTGAGACGGCTGTAAAGAATGCTGGTCAAGGTGGGTTTTCTCTCTGATATTGCCTCTACAGTGGTGGCTTTATACTCAATTCACTATACTCTATCCCGATCGAGTCAGCCACTGAGAAGTCTAAAGAAACAGTGCTCCTTCGGGGCTCTGCGGGTACGCCATCACGTCGCCTACGCAGTATCTGCCCTACAATAATCCAGAAAACCGAAGACTTCTGCCCTGAAACATTTCATAAAAATTGCAATCGAAACACAAGGTGAAATGAAAGTTTTCCCAAACCGTTTGTGTCGAGCAAGTGGCGAAATGTGTAGACTGGTCGAATCCGTCTTTCGAAATCTTACGCATAGTGGAAACAAACTAACCGCTACGTGGAGAGGATATCCGCATCATAAAGTTATAATGGGGTGGTTATAATGGAGTATATCTGGTACGGGACAATTTTATCCGTTCGTAGCCAGCCAGTTTGTATTCCATTAGATTATATCACCTTTTAATTCCATCTAGGATAATTGTATATCCTCGACGCAGCTACGACCCTCCATCCTTTGGTGACCAAAATTTTGAAGAAAGTGTCCGAAATTTCTACGAACCCCTTTCCTGGTGGAAATTTCCTCTTAAAATTTTACGATCCCCTTTCTCTAATTCGCGAAATTTCCATTAATGGGCCAGGAGTAGTTGTAGGCCTTCTTAATGACCGAGAAACCTCAGGCGAAGTGTCCTACAAGGATTGCTGTGAGGCCATAACGGGGGATGATCGCCCTCTGGTGAACGATTCTTTCCGAGGTTTTCATGATTCTCCCCTAATTTTGGTTTGTAAGCCACTCAGAGATATTGATTTTTGGTCTTTAAGTCCTACGGCCTTTCTACCCACTCATTAAAACAACCGCTCTTGACCCTGACCTCAAGCTGTAGCACGGATGGTATGCCAAAGCGGATCACATTCAGCTTACCTACATTGTCTACTCGCGAAACCATCCTTAAATCTCAATCTCGATTCGAAGAAAACTGCAGTTCATGAGAGCAAATCTGTTGAGTCTTGCTTACTCTCAGCTTGCTTATCTTTGTAGTTGAGAAAGCTCTGATCGCCATAGCTTCAATAAGGGCCAGGTGCACCCTGGCATCGCTGTGCTGTGGTCATTCTACCATGCTTATGTCCTACGCCAGCAAAATAGACAGCAGCAAATCAGATGTCTGCCCGGACTGAGGCTGCCTCGGCCATGACACTGCACACCTCTTCAAATGTCCGGAGAGACCCACCACGCTGACCGTAATGGACTTATGGACGAATGCGTTACTGATTGCCCAGTTCCTCAACCTATGACAAAACCCTCAATGTGGCTCCAAAAAAGAAGAATAAGAAGCTATAGCTTCGGAGAGGAAGGGGTTCGGATGATTAGAACGAATGCAGCTGAGAATCGTAATGGTTTTTTTCCGCTGTTAAGGGACGTGTGGTAGGAGTTTCTGCCCACGAAGAAACCGATCTCATTGGAAATAAAACAGTTTAGATGAAGAAGAGCTGTGTCCGGTATAGGGGTTGAAAATTTTTGCTCCGTGGTCAAAAAATCGAATGCGGCGCCCTTCACCACCTCCCCATCATCGGAGACGGTTCCGGCGAAGACAATTTAAAAACTACAGAAACTGGCCTCAGTTAGAGCTTATTCGGAGGATCGCAACTGTTTGTGACCTCAATATTTGAAATAAATTTAGCATCTCCCTTGAAACCAGCACAGGAACAGAAGAAAATTGAGGAAAAAGTGCCACTCCAGTCTGCTGGCGATGTGAAGGACGTCAAAACTGAGACGGAGGAGACGGACGACAAAACTTTAACGAGGGAGACTCTGCCACAGAAGGGCTATGGTGACCAGTTCAAGTTGCAAGCTGGACAGTATGTTTTCGTAGCTTTGTGTGCTGGTAGCTATTATGTAATTCTTTCATCTGAGTGCTTGAATTTAATATTTTAGATGGGAATGCAAAGAGTGTTACTCTCGGACCGATCAGGATAAATGCCCATGTTGTGGAGCAACTAAGGACGGAGTTAAGGCAGCAGCGCCAGCAACAAAGTGGGTGGATCTTCACTCTCCTGAAAAAAAACTATACTGGTATTGAGCATGCCATTGTTCACACTAGCGCCTGTCTATGACAGAATTATCGCTACAGAGGTGGCAGCCGGTGTTTTTGGATGGTACTGACCTCGATAGACGAGGAGGCATGATTTACTGAATGAGATTGGAAATATGTTTTTTTTCTCTGGTCATTTCCAACCAGCTATGAGTGATCAAACAATTCAGGTCGGTTCTTCCTGCTTCTACAATCCCTCTTGGAGCTGCTGCACCGAAGGAAGGTCAGAAGTTCACCTTTGGTATGAGTGCATCTGCAGCTGCCAAAGACTCTCCAGCAGCTCCCTCCACAAATACGCCCAAGTCATCACTTTTTGGGTATGTTCTAAAGAATATGTAAAGTTTCAGGCACTGGGGAAGGGGTCTGGATTTGGTCACGATACGCTTAGTAATCGAGTACGTCGCCGAATTATCGAAAAAAAAGGTCGATTCAAAGCGACTAGTGGCGGGAATGAAAAAAATCTTTTGCCGCACCTGCATCTCCCTTGCAGCAGCATTTGGGGCTATGACTGAAGCGCGTGGCGATGATAAGCAAATTTTTTGATGCACTTTCACCGCGGCAGCACGTGCTCCTATCGTCATCCCAAGGCCGTCGGGGGGGGGCGTTTGGAGCCACACATTTGGTAAGGTGGGGTTCTATCTCTCATTAGGGCGGGATCTCCACAACAAGGGTATGGGTAATGTCTCGGTGTGCACCAAAGGGTCACCCCACCGCGGTCTGCAAAAACGACATCATCCTCGCCACAGTTCACAACGAGTAAGCTGCCTTCGCTGAGGGAGACCCCTCCGCGGTCAAAAATCGTTCAGAAAATTACTCGTGGTAACCTCCCAGGAGCCGCCCCGAAGGGTCAACTGCGCTCTCTATGGGGTGGGCTCATGATATGCGAGCTATGCCGCGGATGGGCGCCTGATCAGTTGTGGATCAATTGTATTCACGTGTCCATTGGAGGGCATCGTGGCTCGATTTTGGTCCGAATTGCATTGGAGTTGAATCGAAAGCGTGTCGTGACCGAATGGAGAGCCTTTGTGTTGCGGCACGTGCTTCTCATTTGGACGACGCGAAGGCTCTGTGCTGCTCGGTGAGTACCGCACCTATCGTCGTCCACAGCGCTTTGTAGCCGAATCGAAAGGGTGTCGTGTTTGAACCAGGCCCCTCCAAAGTCTGAGATTCCTTCTTGGTGAACTAAAGATATTTGGTCATAGCTTTTTCATTGGGAGAGGTGTGAAAATCGGAAAAGTTGCCCAAGGATTGTTTTTGTTCCGTGGGTTCACTGTGGCATGGAAAAAGTTTTTTTTTATTGTTCTTCTTCTTCTGCAGCCTCAAAGTGGTTTTTGTCATAGGTTGAGGAACTGGGCGGCCTTCACAGGATTCGTCCAGAGGTTCATTGTTGTTAAGGAGGTAGGTCTCTTCGGGCACATGAACAAGTGCGCCGTATCGTGTCCGGGAGCACCACAGTCCGGGCATGCGTCTGGTCGGCTGCTGTCGATCTTTTGGCGTAAGACATTAGCAGAATAGAGTGACCACAGCGCAGAGAGGCGAGAGCACATCTGGCTCGCCGGCCGAGTTGAGACTCGGTCTCGCAAACCCGAGGCGGTACTGCTCCTAAAATAGGGTTCACAGCCGCCTTCTCCAGATATCCTCGAACAAACTGGGTGTGCTCCTCGCGCAGAAGACGAAGCCTTTCCATGTTGGAGTCGGCCCATCTCTGTACATCAACTTTACGAGGAGCATCTGCGAACGGCGTCCTAATCGACCTCTCTCTAATGGACTTCATAATTCTCTTTGCCGGATGATTTGGCTGTCTCAGAACATTAATGTACATCTGCTGTGCCTGGAGTTCACAATGCTCCTTAACTGGCAATATGCAGGCCTCCGCGTGAAGATGTTCTATTGGAGAGCTCCTTGCACAACCGGTAGCGATTCTAAGCGCAGCATTCTGTATACGCTGCAGCTTATTCCAGGAGCTGTCTGACACCAGGTGCTGCCACACTGGTGCCGCATATTCCAGAGCCGGCTGAAGTATTGCTCTGTAGGTTCTCAGTATAGTCTGCTTCCCCATGATGTTCCTCCGAGAGCTCTCAGAATATTAAGCTTCGCCTTGACGACTGTCTGTTTCTGTTCCGCATTTTTGTGGAACTTCAGTGACGGATCGAGTATAAGACCAAGCAGCTTAGGGAATCTTACCCCTGGCAAACGATTACCATCCCATCTGACATCTGGGTGGGCACTGTGTTCCTTGGTGCTTGTTGTGAACACTGATACAGAAGACTTTTTTTTATTGGCTTTTCAAGACTAGACTTAAACTTCTGCTCAGGGCTTGACTTCTAGGAATATGTTGTGTATCGCGAACGGGCTCGAACATATATCTTTGTTTAAGTGATATAATTAGGTAAAGCAATTTATTAACCTATATCAGTGCAAACATATTCAGGGCTTCCCTAGCAACAGCCAGCTCAGGCTCTACTCCATCTAGTGGCTTCACGTTTGGCGCAAAACCCTCCATATTTGGTGGTGCTTCAGCAAAACCGGCTGGAGGTTTGTTCAGAAAAGTTTTTTTGAAGCTAATTCCAGGTATATAAAGATGTTATGGTATTTGCCAATACGAGCATTTTGTTAGAAGGAAGTCCTCTTCCGGCATTTTCGTTCTCAAAAAAGCCCGAGTCCGCGGCAGCCCCACCAAGTACGACGACCAGTAGCACTACTCCTGTAACCTTTTCGTTCAAGAGCGGTAAGGAGAATCGAATAGGTATTACAGAATGATGTGGAAAGTTCGTGCAAACTATGTTTTCAGCTGGATCGTCGTCGACAGCAAGTCCAACTGTGGGAGGTTCACTGTTCGGCAGCAAATTGTTTGGAGCGTCAAGCGCTGCGTCCACCGAGGAAAAGAAGGAAAAGCCAAAAGATGAAAAGGAGCCAGCAGCAGAAGAACCGAAAACCGAACAAAAGGTATCATGTAATATGTTCGTTAACTGGGAGCACTGCTACTTCAGATGTGTGAATAGGTATTCGGTAGCGGATTTGGAGGCAGCCTTTCTTTCGCAAGTCTTGCGAAGTCGTCACCCGGTAACATTTTCGACACCGCCAACACACAAAAGGCACAAGCAGAATTTGCCGCGCAGGCTAAAAGCAAGGTTGGTTCTGGATGTGCTGTCGGTGTCATGTTTCCGTAATTAAGCAATGTTGTAGCTGTCCGCAGCCGACCAGAAAGACCAGTCAACCAAGGATAAAACTGAGGATGGAGATGGCGAGAGGGACAAAGGAGCTGATGAGGAGTACGAACCGGACGTGCATTTCGCTCCGGTTGTTCCCCTTCCGGAACTAGTAGATGTGGTCACTGGCGAGGAAGAAGAGCAGGTATCTTCCACTATATACAGTCAGTGTTTTTACATGCCTGGACCGTATTCATCAACGACAAAACAGCTGTTTGTTGATATCTTTCACCCCCGACTCTTCGCACTCGATAACGATCTTTACCACTCTCCCGCCACTCCGGTTACTCTTGAGCCATGGTTTTGCTGTTGACGAATTCGGCCTCTGCTTTATTATCAATTGTGTTTGGTAGCTTAGGCCCTTGTCAGAGTTGGTGCTATTTGCATCTGTAACCCGCCAACACCCGCCCAGTCGATACGTTTGAATAAAATGGTCAGGTGAGGTTGAGAAAATGACCCGGTGTGGCCGACTAGAGCCCACCGGAAATGATGACGATGGTTAAGTGGCCAACAGTATTCCACCTGCTCAGAGAAATAGTGAAGGAGAGTAAAGTTAAGAAATGGAGGTAGCAAGCAGTGTGGGTAGCTTCCTAGTGGTACGCAAAGTTTCATTATCGGCCCGTCCACCCGGCTTTTTTCTCACCCCCGTCATCCACGTATTGCATGGATATCAATCACGTCGGCTACACCGGGTGATTTTCTCAACCTCACCCCACCATTTTATTCATACGTATCGACCGGGCTGGTGTTGGCGGGTGACGGCAGGCCACAACGTGTGTTATTTGCATCCCATTTCCAATGCTTTTGTGTGTATCGACCGGGCTGTATACGTCGGCTACACCAACTCTGAAAGGGGCCTTAGCATTTCTTTCTCTACTAATCTCATTTATTCAAAATTATATTCAACATATGCGGCAGTGTGCTTACATTCATTTTGTTGCTGGGTGGTAGAACTATCTGTGCTTTCGGGCAGGAGATATAATACTGAAACGTCGGGTCTGAACTTTATTGCTTGAAGGGAGTGTTCACGATGAATATCATGCTCGGGTTAGACCCGAAAATGGGGTTGTTTGGTCACGAGGTAACTAATAGTGACGAAACAGCGAGGAAAAACGTTCAGAATCAGCTAAAATAACCGTTTCTAACGTTCAGGGCGTGGACGAGCTTACGGGTCCTGCTAGTTTCCGCAAGCGTGCGCCAATGGCGAAATGTGCGCGAATCGATCAGGCTGGACGCGGCTGAGTTACTTGGCGATTTTTTATTGAAATCGTGCGCGGAGCCACAAGCTCGCCCGAATGGGGAGGGGGGCGTACAGGGATATCTTTCAAAGCTGTTTTATCGATTTCTGGTCCGTTTTCGCTGATTTCTGCGACCCTATCCCCTCCAGCAACTGCCAGCTTAGTATTTCCTACTGTTAAACTTCGATAACGAGATTTATCATGGTTACTGCCTTTAAATACCCTGATTTTGTCCCGTTTTAACGCTTTCAACGACGCGAGCGGTTCTAGCTTAGGCTGTAGGAGTTTACTAGCTTCGCTGTCCCTACCACTTTGTCGCAAGCTTCGCTATCTCAACCAAGCGTGTATTCTGCGATGCAACTCGTCCACCTCCAATACAGAAAAATGATAGCATTTTCAGCGTGTAAATGTTTAGATTCTGTTTTCTGCACGGGCGAAATTGTTCCGCTATGTCAAGGAAACGAAGGAGAACAAAGAGCGTGGGGTTGGCGATATTAAGGTGATTTTTCATCTCCCTTCCTTTCTTCTGAATTTCATCTCTGAACCTCCTTTCAAAGCATCATTATCGATTTGCGAATGCTGTTTTAGTGTATCTGTTATCTTTCATCTCAGCTTCATATTTTTGTAGATACTTCGTCACCCAAAGACGAATGCTCATCGTGTTGTGATGCGTCGCGAGCAAGTGCACAAAGTGTGTGCTAACTTTGCTATTCTGCCATCGTGCAACTTGAACGAGAAGAAAGGAATGCCACATGTTTACAGCTGGCTTTGTCGTGTGAGTTTTTCGATACCTGTACAAAGAGTTCTGTACATCAAAATTTGGAAGTTGTTGTTTTTTAAACCTCTAATTATTTCTGTATTGGAGAAGTGATCGGAACCAATGCTGATGTTGTATGTGAGTCTAATGCCCAAAGCATAGTTCCCGCGACGAGCGACGTTACGTAGTGTTGTTCATATGAATCCGTCGAAAATCGATATGGCCGATATGCACTGTCGCTGTAGCTCTTCGCGGAAATCACGCAGTTTGCCCATGGTCCAGCATTGTGACTGATCTCGACGGAGCTTCGACCTTTCCCCCTTGTGGACCCAAATGTTTCGAAAAAAAAATGCCCTAAGGTTCCAAGAACCCCTTCAAGCTGGAAAATGTGTCTTAACTTTTACGATACCCTTTCCGAATTTACAAATGTTCGTTTTTTTTCTTGACCCAGAAATTTTATGGCGGCCATGCGCCTCCGTTGTGTTCTGTCACAGCCCCGCCGGACGCCGAATAGGCTCCAAGGCCAAGCATACCGTTGTCCTAGACCTCGTTAAAGCTACGTCCCCTTCATGATGAAAAAAAATTAAAAATATGAACGTGCTTGGTTAAAATTTCTTCGTCACTTTTGCAATCGAAAATTCCCGGAAAAGTGTCCGGAAAATTTTTCATTTGCAATGTTTTGTCGCTCACCCTGCATTGATCCGCATGTCACCCTGGTCAGGCTTCAGCTTTTCCTACAAAAAATCGTTTCTGTTGTCCTGCGGGACAATAACTGCTTGACTTTGATAAGCGCTAGTAGGTGCGCTAACACCATGCACCCCTCGCGCCTCGTTAGCTTTCGGCGGCGTTCAGAGTTCATTTGCGACGCGACGTTTTAATTAGCCAACGTATCAATAAAGCGACGTCGCGTCGCTAGGTGTTCACATTGAAGTGGCGCGATACATTGGATTCAACGAGCAAATGATGAGTCCTCCGCGTCGATCGCGTCGCACTGCACGCGCCGCGATGGTCGTCGCGCGAAGGCAAGCTCTTTGGTGTTTTTTTAAGGTCTTCATTAACATATCTCAATTTCTCAATTGAAAAAAATAAAGTGAGCAATTTCAGAACCACTTGCACTCAAACAAGCACCAAAGAACTGTTGGTAACATCAATTAAAAATTGATGTTGCTTGTTTACGAGAAATTGCGTACGTACGCGATTGCGCGTACTCGTCCATCGTTCACACTTGAATTTCTGCGCTACGCGATTTTCGCCTCGTACTGACGTGTACCATCGCGTCGCCCCGCGAACATTCTGAACGTCGTCTTAAATTCTAAAATAATTCGTTTAAAATTTCTCAGTCATGCAAAGTGAACCGTTGACGGTACTGATTGACATCTGGAGGGTTTATCGACAGCTGGCTAGCCACAGTCACATTCTGACAGTGGATGTAAATGAGAGCCCCATTGACATCAGCTCGGCGGGTGGTCATCTCATGAAACGCTTTCTATTGATAACCAAAAATGGTTGTTCCTGCTTGCTGAGAGAGCTATTTTTTCCCGAAAGCTTAGTCTGTTGGAAGTTTTGCAAACAGTACGGTGGTTATTGCTTCCTGTGCAAATTTTCAAAGAACAGAATGCTGTGGACGGCCGAATGCTTGCAGTTGCAGAATATCTGAACCTTTCTGCGCATGTGTGCAATCTTATGATTGTATTTATTTTTGTTAGGTATTTTCAGGATTATGCCGAGTCGGCTGAGGGTACGGATGAGATTTTCACCGCGAAATTCAAGACGGCAGAGATAGCGAAGGAATTCTACGACAAATTCATTGAAGCTGCATCTGCGCATTCAGTATGTTTTTTGGCTTCTCACAAGCTCTGCTCGGTTAGGCTCTCACACTGTGATGATAACGGCAGGTTTGGGACCGCCATGACCCGGCGAAGATGGAATCACGGGACGGGGTTGTTCCCTTCGCCGGTCAATCGGCAACGTCATATGTGGTGGAAAGACCTTCGCCTGATTGGCTGGTGGAGTGGTGAACCCCGCCTCGTACTCTCATCTCCCCTGTACCCAAAAGAAGTTGGTGTAAAAAAGCAATTATAAATCATCACTCTTGCGAACAAGGCTGATGGAGGGGGGGGGGTGCGCAAATTTTCAGGTTGGAGGGCTGCCGCATCTTTTACGGACCAACCAGCGCAATGCCTTTTTTGAAGCCCTGAAGTGCGAAAATTTGTCAAAGAAATTTTGGAATAAAACGACTAGATGCGGTTCTTTGGTCTACTTCGTAAAATTTTGCTTCTATTACGTATAAAAGCATAAAAACAAAATTCTGTTAACTTATTGCTACAGGTTCACCCGATATGAGCATTCTTTAACCATCACGCAAAACTCTTATTCGGCCTAGCCGTTTCTTGTTTTATCATTTCTTGGCTTTCAGAGTGCAAGCAATTAGTCATAATCGTCAAGCCGAGTACATATATCTGTGACTTCCAGAAGCACGGCGTTGCGATTTCCAAAAATGATCTGATTGCTATGTTGTTATGTTTATTTGATTCTAATTTGAAGTTTTGCATGCATAGTAAAGTGTAATAAATATTGTGTTTATAACGCCACGGTCCCCACTGCAATTCAATGTGAGAATTCATGATTACCCCGACTTTGTTCAACAGTTGAGGTTAGATTTGGTTGATTTAGCCTTGCTAATGGATTGCAAGTATTGTGCAGTTGTTCAGTTCCCACTGAGATTCATGGATTATCTAATATGTCTTTCAACGACTACTATTTTGATGATACTGGTTTAGGTGTTTCCTCATGGAACTGTGACAATGAGCGCGTCTCTTGATTTTGATGAAGAGTGTAGCCTAGACAGCATTCTGTTGAGCTTGCCAGTATCGTTTGCAGTTGCACGGGCGCAGTTCTCACCTGGAGAAGTGCGGCCATTATTGTCTCTTCTTGGCTCCATTTCATAGAGGCATCGCTTCGTATATATTTCGACGTAAACTGAAAGTTGAAACATCTCTTGAATCGACTCGTACGCAATGTTCGCAATCGCAACAGGTGGCGACCTTATCCTCTGTACTTATGGCGGAACCAGCCTTAATTTTAACGCTCTTTTCATAGCCGAATTCGCCAGTTTTGGAACTCACAAGGCTCTATTCAGAAGTTCCCATCCATGGAAAAGTGGGGGTTTTTGTATTGATCCTCCACGAAAGCTATTTCAGTCAAGAATAAATAGAATCCAAACGAATCTGATGGACACACCAAGAGATATTTGCCACATTATCAGACTCTCGTATTTGTGTTCCGCCGAATCACTGTTATCTCTGCTTGTCTCTGGGCAAGCGCCAGGTGTTTCGGGTGAGACAGAGGTGTTCCGAAGAAAACCAGGCCCTGAAGAAAGCGCCGAAAAGTGATGGCTCAGGATAATTGGCCGACGTTTCGGGGCAACGAAATTGGCCTTTGTACGGCAGCGGTCTGGTCGAATACAACTACGAGTGCCTGAGACAAATACACACACTTGTACTGGAGTGGGAAATTTGGAGGGGAAAGCTCAAGCTGGACCACGTGTTGTTACCGTGTAATGTGAACTCCACGAGACTCTCACTAAGTACTAACTGACTACCTCTTGCCCTTTCCAGAACAAATTCGTATTCTCTTTTTGTCAGCGGGACGACGCAGTGCTAGCTTCAGGTCAGTCATGTCAATTTTCTTGGATTGTCAGCCTGTTCTACGTATCTCAAACCGATCGAAATTTTGTAGATTTACTTGTGTGTTGGGTCTGCGCTCATAGCAGACAGCACGAGCCCGTGGCTCACAAAGGGAGTGTTTATGGCGGTAAACGCATCTGCAAAAACGACTTGTTTTGCTAGAATCTCTTAGACCTCCATTGTAAAACCGCGCAACATCCCGCATCGAGCTGCAGGTTCCAAGAAGATACACGCTTAAAAGGGTCGATTTTTGTGCTTTTCGTACATTCCAAAACGCCCATTAGTCTTCGGGAAATCCGGAAACGGGCCTAACAATTGTGTTCAGCGCCCAAAACTAACCCCTGAACAAAGTTCGGGTGAAGGCACATTTTCCAATCTTTGTACAAACTTATAGCGTTTTGGACTTGGACGGATTTTCGATTGGGCGTTTAGTTATACCAATTATAGGGCTATGGAAACGTTTTAGAAAAATGCTCAAAACTTGACTTAAAACCTCGTAGGTGGGTTATTTGGCGCGCTGATCACGAATTTGGGGGTTTTCTGTCGATTTTCCAACGTTTTCGACTAAATTCGTTCAAAGCCTCCAATCGTGGGAGAATTCGGTGCAAAACTAGTTTGGGAGGAGGCACTTAGGATTCACCCATAGAAATGAAAAGATTCATCCAAGAAAATGAAAATTTTCCGTTATCAGTGAGGTGGTAACGTTATCATCCATAGAGAAAATCTAATGGAATCACATCGATTTCAGAAAGTGGAATCGTTAATTTCTAACTTGTCCCCCTCAACTAATTAATCTGAGTGGCCCCCCTCAACTAGTTTTGCACCGAAAATTTTATGGCAAAATGCGACTTCTGACGACTTCCAGAACGCTACGCTAGGAATGGCTGAAAATATTTCTCTATGCTCAGACTCTGCGGGGGGGGGCAAGCGCCGGACAATAGAGCCCGTTTTCAACTTGGGGGAGCGACAGCGCAGGCCTCCCCCAAAAGGGGCTTCAGAGGAGGCCCCTGCTCTCCTCCGGCGCTTTTCCCCCGAGAGGAAGAGAGGGAAAAGATGGGAAGAAGTCGTAGAAGGTAGTTTACGACAATAGAGACCAGAGAAGGCATCTATCACGTGCTCGACCGGTATAAAAGGCGCCTCACCTCATGGAGAGCCGCATTCGGCCCAACAGGGCCGGCCCTGGACGGCGACTTCGAGTCACTGTCAGAAAGGGATATTTTTGGAGGAAAGCGGATACGCTTTCGGGAGAGACGTCACTGCTCCGGAGCCGTGACGTCATGGCTCCGGGGCAGTGATGGGGGGGCTTCAAGGCAGGGACAGGGGGCTTCAGGGCAGTCACAGGGGGCTTCAGGGCAGTGACGGGGCCTGATCAAGCCAAATTGTCACTCCGGCGGTAGCCCCCCCCCCCCCCCGATTGGGGGGGGGGGCAAGCGCCGGTGCCCGGAGGGTTGCCCCCCTGAAGAGCTGCGCTAGCCCCCTCTAGTGTATGAGTGGGGTATTTGGGAAGCTAAACACGAAACTGGAGTGCGCTTATCGATTTTTGATAGATTACAGTGGGTATACGGTGGTCTGGTCAAAAACTCAGATTTGACTCAAAATTTGTATATGGGGGTTATTCGGGGTGGAGAATACGAAAATAATGTCCGTTTGTCGATTTTCAAAATACTAAGGTGGGTTTTGTCCCCTAAGTGACATAGTACTCACCGTAACCTAAAGTAAACCTCAGAATTTCGACAAATGGACTCCAGATTCGTGTTCACCTCCCTAGATTACCCCTACGTACAAGTTTTGAGCGAAATCCGACAAAATTCTTTGGAGAGATCTAAAAAAAATGTCTGATGGCCTTTTCGCGAAGTTTGAAAACGCTTATAACTTTTTGGAATCTGCAGTTCAAGGCGGGATACTGCGCAGTTTCACCATTGAGTCGCAAGAGATGCTAACAATAGTCGTTTTCGTAGATGCGTTTACCACTGAAAATACCTCCCATGTTAGCCTTAACTGAGCGTTCTTAGAGAATGGGCACGGTGGCCTGCAAGACGTCAGAGTTTTAACCCTAGAGCTAGGACAGGAGAACTCTGTAGACTAGTAACGCGATGTGCCTGGTGGTTTTTACGCGAATTTGACATGGAGATTGTAGAATTGGGGGCGTCAGTCATGTCGTTTAATTCTGCAACGGCCATTTCCGACAACTTTTGGGGTCAATTTCTTGGGAGCTTCAGAAACACAAATTAGGGTACCGTCGGCATGGTTCGTGAAGAGACTTTGCGTTCGCTGTTGAAGGTTGGCGCAAACTCGGTGTCATATGCTATATCATAGGTGCACCGAGTTTGCGCCAACCTTCAACAGTGAACGCGAAGTCTCTTCACGATCCATGCCGATGTTATGTCGTGTGATATTGCAATGCACTGTATGCTCGTTATTTGCAGCGACACAGATCGTGTGGAGTAGCAGACTCTGAAATGAACTTATGTAATGTTTGTTTCAGACCCAGCAGGAAGTAGGTCCCGAATCGGCGCATGTCTAGCCGTGAAAAAGGGAAGAGTGGTGGAAAAAGAAGCTGGTGTGAGAGTGGTAGAGAGAGAGATTGAGAGGGTAAGAGTGATGGTGTACTACAAGTGCAAATTTCGATCGCTGTGCGCCTCGGCCCCGTTGCACTCGACGCTCTCGTTGGATCGGCGGCCGACGGCAACGACGATGACGACGGATGGAGCCATTCGCACCGGTTTTATATTGTCTTCTGGCTTTTTCCCTCATTGATGCTATGCAACGCCATCGATTCCTGCTAGGGTTTAGTAGGTCCACAACGAACGCTTTTCTCTGACAAGGGAACTACACAATAAGTCAGCCTGGCTACTCCAGATGAATTGTACATTTCTAGATCTATTTTTGAACGTTGAATTTGAATATGTCCATTGGAGCCGCCTACGATAGCTTTGAGCAAAGTTGTAGTCGTTTTCCCGTTTTTCATTGTTGGTTGAGTATTCTCTTACAATCATGAGGTGATCACTGTTAGATCAATCATGAGGTTCTAGGAGCGCTTGAGAAGGTTATTTTTGGGTACTGATCCAGAATCTAAATTCGTTCATCGATTTTCGAGAGTCTTTAAAGATAGTGTTCATGATGAAAAAGTTGCCTTTTTTGGCAAAAGCGTTTGCTTTGAGTCCCTCTAAGAAGAGCAAGAACTGAAGTACGACAAAAAAAAACGACCTGGAAGTGAGTGACAATCTGGTGCACCAGCCAACCCATTGGATCATTCCGCCCCTGTCGTATAACAGTTGTCCTGCGTTCGGTTCACCGGAGGAACAGGCGAAGAAGTTTTGAATATTCTTCAAAGCGAAAGGTTCTAACATCTCAGCATGTGAATTGACCCATCCCATGTTTAAAGTCTTCGATACAAAAAAAAAACAGAAAACAAAGTCAGTCATCTAAGAATTTTGAAGCGAAGCAAACCGTTTCCGACGTCAGGCTTGATGCTTTGTCTGCAGTATTCCGAATCACACAAATAGGCATAATTAAGTTGTTCAGAGACTTCTTTAAACAGTTTTTCTCCGATATTTGAGTGTTATGTGGGGACTTTTCCCTTTTAACCTCTGCTTAGTGAACTTACCACCCACTCAGAAACATCGAAAACTAGAATACGGGATTTTATCATGGAGACTGCCTTTAACATGTTTTGTTCAAGGCTTCCTAGGGGGTTGGGGACAGTTCTCTGGAATAGGCGATTTTTGTTGCTTTCTGAAGTACTATGATGGATTTGGCTCAAATTGTTCATTGGGGGGCTTAGGTAGGCTTATCGACTCATCTCAATCTCGGGCAGGTAGGAATCTCAGGTAGGCTGATCGATTTTCCATAGGTTACTGTAAGTTACGGTGTGTTCACGGTAGTACGGTCAGTCTCAAAATTGCCCCCAAACTTCTCTGTAGGGGTTATTGAGGTGGTGAGCACGAATTTGACGTTCATTTGTCAATTTTGAAGTGTTAAGATAAGTTGTGGCCCTAAATGGCATGATACTTGCCGTAACCTATAGTAAACCTTAGAATTGCGACAAGGGTGCCTCAGATTCGTTGTTGGCACCCTACATACAAGTTTTGAGCGGAATCTGATTTTTTTTGGAACACAAAAATTGGCTGATCTTGGCGCCGAGCCTTTATAAATGCCCATAACTTTTTTTCAGTGATTCTAGGCGGCCAGGAAGTATATATTCAGATTCTACTCTCAAATTTGGTTCTAGAAAAGAATATTTCATCTGAAATTGTGTGGATGCCAGCCGCATCCTCTCAGAAATCTTCATTATGATGACTGCCTGATCATATCGATTGTCATTGTGATTGCTACATATTTATTATTGTGACCTGCTGACTGCTAGAATTTTTGATGTCTATCTTATGCACAAATTTGACTTGTGGGCTCAGCCCCTGAAGAATCATCCGCCGTTCCGTCGACATTCCAAAAAGTGTAGGCGGCTATCATGTTCTGCCTAGATCTGTTTTCTAGATTCTTGGTGTTTGTTTATGTATAACACCAAACAGTCACAGATAGGTCTAAAGAGCGGGAAGTTGAATGTTTCGAACATTTTTGAAGGGTTTTCTGTGTGAAATTCTCAAGAGTTTCTAGGTATTATGCTAAGTTCCGCTGCCTCGTGGGGGGTGGTGGCCATCGTGTATCAAAACTCCTGAGGAGGCGGGAGAAACGGGGGAGGAGCGAGGTTTCTGATTGGACGCAACACGGGCTAGCGCCGACCCCCGGCTGTTGCGTCCAATTAGGAACCTCACTCCTCCCCCGTTTCTCCCGCCTCCTCAGGGGTGTTGATACACGATGGCCACCACCCCCTCGTGGGCCTATCTGCTCAAAACACTTTTTTTTTTGCTGTTTCACAATAGTTTGTCATAACGGTGTCAACTGACTTCCGTCTACCCAAAAGTTGCTGCCCGTATGGACTCTCCTAAACAGAGCAGGCTGCCGGACATTTATAACGTGGCATGAGGGTATGAAAATGTCCGAACAGACCGCAAAACATAAGAAGCCAGCGGTAGATCGGTTGCTACCGGCACTAAATTTACGACCTCTGCCGTCCCTCCTTCCTTTATGTCGCACCCTCTGCCCTTCCTTTCCATTTGCGAAATCCCCAAGCGATTATTCTCGCTTTATCATTTCTGTCATGAATAGGAAAAACGCACTCGAATTTTAGGTGCTGTTTTCCTGGTTGACCAACACCATGCCCCTGTTCTCAATAAATGAAATATTTACGTGGATGTTGATGTTTTATGAAGCAGATCGTCTGTTCACGTCATGTTTCCTGTTTCACGATAAAAAACCGTATTCTAGTTTTCAATGTTTTTGAGTAGGTAAGTTCACGAAGAAGAGGTTAATAGGGAAAAGTCTTCGCAAAACATACATACTGGAAAAAAGCCGTCTAGAGAAACTTCTGGAATGTGTGGAAATAATTGGCCCGGTTGACGTGTTTCGGGAGACTGCAGACAAAGCGTGAAGTCTATAGTCGGAAATGGCGTTGCGCTTCGAAATTTATAGGCAAGTGACTTTGTTTTATGTTTCTTGTATCAAAAAATCTTCAAAATAAGATGGATCAATGCACGCACATGCTGGATGTTAGAATCCTTTGCGATAAGGAATGTTCAGAAAATCGGCAACTGTTTCCCTGGTGGAACGAACGCAGGACAACTGTTAAATGACGTGGGCGGGTGATCAAATGGGTCGGTTGGTCTACGAGATTTCCATTTTTTTCGTTTTCACTCCTCTTAGAGGGACCCAAAGCTTAGGTTTTTGCAAAAGAAAACGGGCCATTTTTTCATTCTGAGTACTCCCTCTAATAAGGCATTTGGGCTACTCTAGGTTAAATTGGGGAAAAATCTCGGCGAAGCGTGATTATTGATTCTTGCGAATTTTGTGAATCTACGACTTTAGACTTTATTGCCTCATCCAACCAGCTTCGGCCTCTTATTACAAAATTAAATTGATTGTCCAAGTCTCTATTTAGTAGTATTTATTATGTCAGTTATCGAACCATTAAAAAATTAGCTAAAATTGGCAGAAATCTTGTTTTCGAATAAAAAAAAACCAACTGTACTATTGAGTAAAAAAATACTATTGAGTAGAGACTTGCCCATAACATTCAACTCTAAATTGTAGTGGCCGAAATTCTTTGAATAAGGGAGAAATAGCTCATGAATACGGGTCAATATTAAACGCGAACGCTTTATCCAGCCTTCAAAGGCTTCAATTGTTCAATCAACTTAGGCAGCTTTTGTGGTTTGTCTCATGTTGAATACATAGAAGCATTCAAAACTGCCAGGTATTGAAGATTACCAGTTAATCTAAGCATGTGATTCAGGAACCATGATTGCGGAAATTGTTTGCGCTTTCAAATGGTTATCAGATGTTGGCCCAAATGACCAACATTGAGGGCTCCAAAAGCTGTCAAAGACTGATAGCAGTAAGATTTCGCTACATCCTTATGTTTCGTTTTTTCTAAAAAATCATACGGTTTCTAATCAGCTTCGGAAGCGGTCTATTTGCATACTGTCCGCATGACATAATCTTTCACAAGGCGGAATCGCTCGCGCCTTTCGTGGTGCAGGCGTCTGTCCGTGCGTCTCTCAAATGGACTTTTCCGCTCCACAGCACTCGACTCGCTAAGAGTTCATTTCCTTTCAGATGAATGTATGCGCGTAGCTTGCGTACTACTTCAAGCAGCGTAATTTCAGAATAAGCTTTCAGATCCGGCCATTGAGCGAATTTGCTCGAGTGAAATGATTAAAAAATTCGAGCGATACTTGTGAATATTTTTCTCATATATTTTTGACTCCTTTCAGTGTTTCAGTCTAAATAGCTGAATCGCCATTGCAGATATGAAATTATGTTCTATCTACGTGGGGGGAGGATGGTTAACTACGTATAGATATCTCTTTTTTAATAATTGTGGGCATTTTTATTTCCACTTATCTTTGTTGGTAGGCGCCAGCGGGGCTTTGTGACCGACCTCGATGGAGTTATACAACACTTGTGCATACGGTGGCCAAAATCTTGAAAATTTTTTAAATTTTTTTATGAAACACACCCTCCTAAATACATGGAATTTAAGACTGAACTCTTACGACCCCCGCCCCACCCAGATATACAAATTTTCATTCTCTGATCCTATATTTTACGACCCGCACCCGTTGTGCCCGATGCCGATTCCGAGCGGTCTACAATGGTTATGGTTCAGATTTATTGAAAAATTGGTGAAATTCGGGCTCTTAATATTCATTTACAGCAAAACAAACAGGAATGTTGGAATTGAATTGAACTAGTATTCATGCTCATCAAACTCCAGCCATGTGCATGATTTCTTAGTTCGCCATCAAATGTTTGTAACGTTCTAGCTCCGCTATAGATACTACGGCAATCTCAGTTGTCGACAGCAGGCCGATAGGATCTCATCTCGTGAATCCCTTCGTGTTGACAAACGAAGTCAGGCTTGTTTCCCGCGGAAAACCTACCTGTTTTTTCCCCGAAAACCTTGCCTGTTGCCTGTTCACGTTCTATTTCTAATTTTCTAATTCTTTTTTTCTAAAATTTTCTAATTTTTTTCCTTTTCCAATTCTTTCTCTAACTCTTAACTTTATTTATTTACTTTGTGATTTGCCTTCTTGATTCAGTTTCTTAACTTTTCTGGCGGACCCTGCACCCAGTGAAAATTAATTCAAACTAGTGCAGCGCACTTCTCAGGTTTGCCGAGGTGTCAAAATAGGGGCGTAAGAATTCTGCTGGAGGGTTTCCCATTGCCTGCCAAGGAATATGTCGAGCAGGAGAGTGCAGAAAAATTCCAAAAGGGTGATAAGCAGATACATCATGGTCTACAGTCACATTCTCTGTAGAAAGATGGTCAGATCACCGTTTAACCACACCCCCCGCCCCCCTCCCCAATGGTAATTTCTCGCTCTCCATAGACCGGAAATGCGCCTTTCGCGGGCGTTTTGGTGACCATTGAGGTGCCTCTGGTATCGCCGTTGCCAGAACGCTCTATGAGATCAATTTGGCCACATTTTTATCCCATTCCTCGCCCAGTTAGCGTATGCAGACTATTTGTTAACTCGTTTCCTTGCTATGAATTGCATCCTCGATTTCCAATTGTTTTTATGTGGTTGTCGTGCGTTTCTAAACATTAGGAACAGTATAATTTTTGATGTTCCGAGGGTGACAATCAAGAATTACCGTATCCCACTGTCAGGTGCCTAAGCATCCTAAAGAAAAAAAGTACTGTGATATTCCTTTCCGGTGATATACGACTGACGTGTGACATTAATGCGCCTCATTTTCAGATTTCCATACGGATCGAATATTTAATTTATTCCAGTTGTTTCGAATTACTCGAGTAGTTATTAGTTTCTATTTGAAGTCTCCTAGAGCGCAAGCATCGAGAATTCTGCGCACTCGTGTCTCCTCCTGTTCCTCGTGAAATGGACGCAATTCGTTCCTAGAGCACGGTTCTCGGCGACTCTACTAATCATTTGAAAGCAACATACATATTTTCTGTTTCGGATGGAAATTTATTTCCGCTCATCGCGTGCGTGTGTGCGCTTATGCTGCGTCTCCTTATCCCACACTTTCTCCCTGTCTCTACCCTCGCTCGGTTTTTGGCTCCGATGCAAGGGATACTCGTTCATAGAAGTTGTTGAGATAGCGACGCTAATATACTCTTATGACCCGTACTAGAACGCCGACGCCGTTTGACGCATCAAAAGAGCCAAAGGAACCGATTTCGAGCAATCATAAGCCAATAACACCTAAGAGATCGTGTGCCCCGCGACCAATCAATTCAGTGGGTCTTAATAACTGGGGTTTTTCATTAAATGAGCGCGTACAAAAGAGCTTCAAGGTGTCTTATGGCTGCTCACCAGCAATATGAGCTGTTTTTAGATTTCTGTCTTTACATCGCGTTTTTTATCACTTTCAATACTGGCGGCTCCAAACCTTCGTTTCACGCCTCACTACTAGTAGCATTTTGGAGCTTATATGCTGCTTTCGACAAAAATTTGTCATTTAATGCAGGAACATCTCGACAAGTGATCTTGGTCGACTGCCTAGGTACTTATTAGACACGAGGAGCACTTTAGGTGTTCGTCTTTGCGATCTCATTGAGCCAATTTCTTAGTCAGTTATGTAGAAGTTCCTGCATGCACTCTGGCTGCACCATAGGTGCATTTATCAAAGAATCGCGACGTCTTAGTGTCCTACTCATCGACGCTCGCTTAAGGGCATCCTGATGCTTCCGTCCTCTGCGTATCCCTAGTTTTCATTTTCCTTCCCTCTGAATCCGAGTACTGTGCGCAACACTTCTGTATCGGATAACTACTGTATAGAATGAGTGTCTTGGCATGTAAATAAGAGCTTGTCGCAAATGCCTCCCCGATCTGAATTAATCAATTTTTAAAACCTTCAACGTTTGTCTTTTTTTTTGCCGACGCTGGAGCTTGGTCGGACCAATGAAGATATGTACACCGTTATAAAGCGCGAGAAATTTGCTATCTACCGCTTATTTACACTTCGAGAGAACCCTAGTGGCTCTCGAATTATATGCTGAGTTCCAGTGAAAGCCTCAAAAACGGTGTTCACGATAAAAAATGGTCTCTTTGAGCGGAACTTGAGTGAACCAGAGTCCATTGCAACATTAATGGCGAAGGGGCGGCTTAAAATGAGTCATATTTAGCACTATACGGCCCTTGAACTCTGTATTTATGCCTTACCCGCCCACCTCCTTCTTGGCTCTTGAGGGAGCGGGCGGGGCGGGCATATCACAATCAAGTTGAGGGCGAGATTTCCGTCACTCGCGGCGCGCGTGAGGCTGCTGTCTCTATTTGTCCACTGCTCTCGAGGGGTTCATAGCACTTTGTCGAAAACAAAACACTGAAAGTTTTAAAAATTGACGAAGTCTAATGACGAGAAACCTTTACGACACTCAAATGATTTTTGAGTCTCGAGTGGTTTCTAGAAAGAGAATAATAGACTCTAATTGTAAGTGTTGTTAGATTTTTGAGACGGAATCGGGTCTACCTTTGAGAGTGTTTTGAATTAAATAGTCATGGTAATGGCGGTGATAAGAAAGATGCAAGTGCAACTATCCTGGAATCGATAGTGAGTCGCGTGAATGTTCGTGATATCGAACACGGTGACCACTGCTTCCTTTTCTCTCTATTATCAAAGTCCTAAGTTATCTATCAAAGTATGTAAGTTACTCTCTGCGAAATTCGAAGTTTTCTATGTGGCTGTACTTTTCCTTGCCGTACTCTTGAATTTCTTCTTTTCAAGGCTTGGTTTTGGTCTGAAGTATGTACAATACCGCTCGTAGGATTTGGTCAGAAAGCGCGCAAGGTTTTCGCGTTTTTTCCCTTTTGGATAGCTCTCTTTAGATTTAACATTGAGCGGAACTAGGGGGATATTCATAATCCTGGCCCAATGGTATAACTTCTGTGGGGGGAAGGGGTTTCGTTCAGGACTATAGAATGTTCGCGGCCGCGTGTTTTCCGCATTTCTATGGATACTAAGGTCAGGCCTTCGAATCAATACATTTCCAGTAGTCAGTCTTCCAGTACTTGCTCTCCATGTGGAAAACTTCATCCGCAGGTGCACGGTGTACGACCTGACAGTCGATGCAGCGTTTCTGCTTGTTTTTGTACCCGAGAACCTTTCTTAACCTCCGTTTGATCGCAATTTGTGCTGAACTTTGCCTAAGAAGATTTATACTCTGGGAAAAGAGATTTGAAGAAAGTTTTGCTCTTATCCTGGAAATTGTGAAAGCCCTAGGAATTCAACGCCAGTTCGAAGAATAGAAAGGCGCCTTTGACTTGCTAGTGATGTATGGTTTCCGTATTATATTTAGTCTGACGCATGGACCAGGCCGCTGGCTGTGCGGTGTTGGCGCAACACCGGCCAACGGGGTTTCGGTCGCGCACGGCGATCCGCTGTCTCAGCCCAGTCCACTCACCAGGCTAAATTTATTACGTGAGCTATACCTAAATGCCCGGACCTCAGAGAAATTTCCAGGAAATGTGACGTATTGAACGTGCTGCAGGTCTTCTGCGACGCGCATTCTCCCATTTCAATTTCCCGTCCCGCAGCTTGCAAGAGAAGAGAATGACATCGCATATGTACTATTCTGCTCATAGACCTGTCTGCATACGTCATGCACTTTCGCCTTCGTGGTCCGAGCCCACTGTTTTCATGTCGCTTCGGCGCGTTGTGTGTAGTGTCAACAGTTCTTTTGGCACGTAGCCGCGGACTGATCCTTGGGGTCCTTCACACTGGGAATCAATTTACAGTACACCCAAGAAATGATTCTTGATAATTTCTGGTCAGCTTACTAACAATATTGTATGTTGGGTTTTCTCAACGGATCGTTTGACACAGCGAAAAACGTTATAAACAAGAAAATTCAATTCACAGACTCTCTTGAAGTGGACACTGCTGTCTTGATTTCAGTTTTTTGAAGCGGAAATCGATTGACTGGTTTGACGGGTTACCCTCTATCACTGCTACTTCTCTCGAAGTGATTTCAGTGGGATTTTTTTGCCTTTTTTCCGCAATGACGGAGGTAGGGTATTTGGCGAGAAAAAAATCGAGGGAAAATTGGTATTTTTTATATTTATATGGTAATCACGAATCCCGTTTCTAACTAGGCCTTGCCTCAGGGTTGCCGCGAAGGTCTGCAAATCGGTGTTTTGGTTGCTGTATGCGTACGTCAGAGCATAAGAAGTTCGTGCTCAAAATTGCCCAAATGCCTCAGGCCCACGTCATAGTTGGCCGAAGGTCGGACTGCGCCGTCCTCTGCCATCCCTGGTGATTCTGCTGCGCCGTCTTGCGCCGCCCCTGTTATATCGGCTGCGTGCCAATCGATTATGCAGGCGTACTCGAGCGCACTGCGGCCGGCTCAGTCCGGTCACAACGGGTGGTTTTCCTTTTAGTAAGCAATGTATTGCATACGTATCGACCGTGACGGCCACAGCTGGATCCGGACGGCACAGGCGTGCTCAGTCCGGCCACTTCGCGGCATATTTTACACCCGATTCGCATGACGTACAGTAACGCGCAAAAGTATATTTGCGTGGCATTCCCGCGAATAATATTTTTTCACATACTATTATTCCAAATATGGAC
Source organism: Aplectana chamaeleonis (assembly GCA_029168955.1). Classification (NCBI taxonomy): domain Eukaryota; kingdom Metazoa; phylum Nematoda; class Chromadorea; order Rhabditida; family Cosmocercidae; genus Aplectana; species Aplectana chamaeleonis. Next base: position 1,759,316 of record JAPDOI010000058.1, on the reverse strand, counting down.
TATTCTCTCAAGCTATTACAATTCCAAACCCGTAGCATTTATTCGCCATTCAAAGGTCTTCGGAACCGTTGTATAACCTTGTAAAAAATTAATCTCCATCAGAATCTTTTTGGAAGTAAATTCGAAAGAAAATCATACGATATTGCTCCTACTAAGTATCTCTCTTTGACGTTTTTGAAAAAGAGCGAAATTTATGTTCCAGTTGTACTTTGTCAAAGCCTTATAAAGCACATATTTTGTAATGGTTTTGGGGTGAACAATTTTAGAGGGGTGAATTTCCTAAAATTAACTCCAACCTGTTCAATTTTCGGTCTCCAGAAAGATTCTGATAGACTTTTTGGATTTGTCATACTTAATTGAGATAATATCACACAATGAAAAATATATGCCAATAATTTTTTTCTGAAAACTGCACGCTCCAAAACCAGTTTTGTGTATGAGTAAGGCAAGGGTTGTGTCCCATAACATACTAGAGTTTCATTAAGTTTCGCTAAAGGCAAGCCAAGATATGTATAAAGATTATTCACGGAAATGCCACGCGAATAGACTTTTGCACGGTACTGTAGATGCCTTTCGGATGGGATGGCTACAGCCGATCGGTCGACTAGGACAGGGACCTGAGGTTCTCCCGGTCATACGATAATGCGCCTAAAGGCGCAGTATGTACACCCCTGGTAATTATAAAATGGATTCACTCTGTTCTTTTTCCCCGTTTTTTTTTACTTACAAGCAGCGTACACGCGCAAAGTGGTGGAGATAGGGATCAGAATTGGGTCGTACGACTCCTAATAGCTCCTAATACAACACTCACGCTGTTGGAAGTGTTAAAAACGGGTAAAGTAACCGTATTCGGGCATCATTGAGCCAGCAAAACATGCACCCTCCGCCGACTTTATTGTTCCCGCCCCTCCGTACGGACTCTTCCAAATTGATTGCTCGAATACGGTCACCTTGGCTAGCTTTTGAGTCTCTTAACGGCGTAAGCGTTCTAGTTTAGGCCGTGAGAGTATTATTTCGACCATTTTGTCGTGAATTTGGTTTTTTTAACCGAGGCTGGATGCTGCAGTGTAACTCGTCCACTTCCATTCCAATACGAAGACAACCAGTGACTTTTCTAATTGCATCGCGTTTTCAACTGGTTTTTGTCAGCTTCCAATCCTACCAGCTTCAAAGCTTCGATATATGTCATCAAATCAATATAAGTTTTTAGCGTGTATGCTGCCTTTAAAGGCACAGTCCAACTTCAGAGGTAATTTTTGATATTATACTCCGGTCCTCGTGAATAGGAAACCTGCCAAGCGCGAAATGTCAATTCGCTCAAATAAGCGAGAAAAGGCTGGGAAAAACTGGACCACGTCTCCTTGAAAGAAAAAATGGGCAACGCCCACTGGCAGGTTTTCGACCTCAATAGGGTAGAGGCGCGCGATTGATTTAATTCAAAATCTATGTTCCTCCTTTTGTTTTCGGTCCGGCTATATATTGTCACCTGCTCGAAAATGATAGCTGTGAATAACGAGAAAATACAGGCTCGAGACAACTCGTCCGCGAACTTCTACCAGTCCAAATTCGAAATGTTTGAGGAGCCGTAACTCACTTCGTAATGAGTTCTGAGCGATTCTGGAGACATCGTTGTGACCAGCGTGAAATTTTATCCCAGTTAAGCAGAAAAACGAAGATTCGGTTCTGAGATTGGACTGTGGCTTTAAGTGAGCGCAAGTATTGCACGTATCAGTTTCTCTGCTTTATCGCTTGAGCAGGCGAAGTGGTTAATGGCTGAGCTAGTCTGATAGCGTGGAAATGCGGTTGTGTATTGAATTTCTGTATACATGGTCGTCGTTATGTGCAGGCGCGCGTGAAGGGGAAGAGTTCGAGGTGATTACTGGGAAAATAGTGATGATTAGTGAGACGCAGATGTGGGTGCGGGCAGCTGCACTAATCACACACTCAGACATCCAGTTATCACATCCGACAGCCTGGCGCCATTACGGGGCTTTTTCTTGGCTAGGGAATTCGATTTCTACCATCCCTGCTCTTAGGTTATATGATACAGTCCTTACCAGAGGAATGTCTGTGTATTCACTATGTTCTTGGATACATTTAGCTTACGATTTTCCGACCTATTTTTATTCTTATTGTGAAATTTTCAAGCTGGAAAACAAAGAATTGTGGATTGATCGTTCATAAAATGAATTCTGCATTCAAATTAGTGCAAATTTTGCAAATAAGCTGAATTAGTAAAAAATGAACGTTATACATCTGCCAAACATTTTCTGTCCGCCAAACAAATACAGCTGCTCTTTTTTCGCGGCCATGCTCAATTTGGCCCCGACGTTTTAGAGAGCCATGTGGTTAGTACCTTGTATCAATAATCTGTATTCAAAATTGCCCTAAAGGCACAGTCCAAGATCAGGAACGAAATCTGAGATTTCCACATAATTATGAAATAGACCCACTCGATATAGCACATGCCAAGTGCGAGCTATCAATTCCTCCGAATAAAGGAGATACAGGAGGAAGCCACCCTGGACCGCCCACATCAGGAAGCCCCTTTGGCACGCCCCTTTTACGACTTTTCGAGTTTAACAGTGGCGAGATGAGCGACGGCTTCTGCTTGATAGCCCCGTTCTTCCCTTCACTCGCAACCCCTCTCTTTGTTCAGGTCGGCTTACATGCATCGGTTGCAAACGACGCAAGTAACAAGTCCCGGACAGCTGGTCCACCATGCTTCCGCAGCTCAGTTTTCGAGGGGCCATAACTCCGCTCCTAGGGTTTTTCGTACGATTCTAGAGACATCATTGGAACCAGCGCTGGGCTCTTCCAAGTTAGGAAGAAAAAAAAGAAAAACGATTCTGAGGTTGGATTGTGCCTTTAGAGATTTCGAAAAACGGCAAAAATGTGGAACTTTTTGGATTTTAGAAGTTGGATCATTTTCAGCCCTAACTTTGTCTCAGAAGGTTATTTGTCGCGCTGCACAAGAATATGAGTTTCGTTTTCAGTTTTACGGCAGGCTATTTAAGGTCTGTCCGAATGAGAGTGTCCGCCCACGCGGTCGGCGTGCATGTCCAGCAACGACTGGTAGGCATTTTTTCGAACATAATTTCCCTCGCCTGCAAATAGCTGACTGGGATATCATTCACGATTCGTCTTACATCCCTGCTGTTCGATTTACAAGTTCCAAAAAATGCCTTCGCGAGTGCCGCTGGACACATAAGCCGACCGCCTGGACGGATAGTCTGATTCGGACCAACTTTAAAATGTAATTTAGCTTTAGTAACCTACCGTAATCTCCCAAAAATTTAAAGTCTTACCTGTGCTCCGCGCTCCAAATGGCTCTCTTGGCAATGTTTGGGCTGAAGTTGTATTGGTTTCTGAAATCCAGTCATGTACCGTCTTGCCGTTTTTCGAGATCCCTTGAGCCATTCAGTAAATTTTGTATACGGCTCGTTGATACCAAGACTATAACTACAACATCATAGCCACGGTTTTCTTAGACATTTGTGCAAAGGTGGAGGAAGCCTTAGTGAGTTGTCAACGTCTTGCCGTTTTGATGTCGTCTTTATGTTTGGAAATAAAATTAAGCATGTTAGCCACGAGAGGCCTGCCTGTTTTGGCGAAAAGTATGCCTATTGTCCGCTTGTGCACCACCTGTTGAGTCGCATTTCCCTTCCTGTTTCTTGGCTATCGACTTCCTATTCTATCGGAATGCCCTTGAACGTTGTCTGACAATCCCTGTTGCGAACATTCACATTTGTTTTTTTTCAGTCATGGTTTCTGTCCTGGACAGAGTAGCTGTTTTCTTTTCTAATGCATTAGCAGCCAACTTAGTGGTAGCTCTATCGCTCCTATCAGTCTACATTCATTGCCTTACTCAGAAAAATATTCATAGTGACGAATGATGACGAGAGTTTCCTGGAAAGGTCATGCCATAAAAAATGGAATTGGCACTTCTTCAAGCTGACAGCTGGCTGACATGTAATGAACTGAAAAAATTTTACTGCCTCAAAATCGCTTATTAGTTAGTACTTGGGCCTATCTGGATTCCCGGACATTTCCTCCAGCCGTTTACGAATTCCTTTGTGCTTCTCGCCACTGGACACCTTTTCAATTTATGTACCACAATAATGTTGACTTTCAAACTGTATGGAGGTTTTGGGAGCTTTTCAGGTTGGCTACGACTTCTGAACCCGCAGTTCTTATCAAAACACCTGAAATTGAGAGCATGTACAGGCCATAAAACGGCCAATGTCTCACCGTCGACTGCGTACCACGCGCTGCGCGACCGCACGTGCGTCGGAAGCAGACGAGTTTTGGCCGCCGCGCGACGAGTTTCGGCCGCCGCGAGGCGGCCGAAACGTCGCGCGGCGGCCAAAACTCGTCGCGCGGCGGCCAAAACCCGTCTGCTTCCGACGCGCGTGCGGTCGCGCAGCGCGTGGTACGCAGTCGATGGTGAGACATTGGCCGTTTTATGGCATGTACTGTTGTTCTCGGAGCCTAATCCCGGTGTGCAATTGCGGACTACGGCTGCTGCATCCCGCCACATGATGATAGTCGTGCTGGGGAAAGGTGAATCATGCCGGGACCAAGTGGTCCTGGCACGATTATAATCCTATTGCGTGACGCAGCAGCCGTTGCTCGTAAATGCGGACAGGAAATTGGCTCCGAAAACGACAGTATGTTCATAGAGTCGCGCCGCTGTTTCGAAGAACATGACCAAAATAAGAGTTTTTGACTGCGGTTAGCGGCACAATTCAACCAGAATTCGCTGTTACGACTTTTTATAACAAGCCTAAATTCCACCGCATGATGAATTTGATTGTGCCTGCTTTTGTTTTGATGGAATTGCTCTAAGAAGTCGAAATACTGTGGTCAAACTCAGAAAAAAATGAAGCAATTTGATCAGAAGACGATTTTTTTCGGTTTTTTTCCAATTTTTTCGAGAACTGAAATCGAAAAAGTGGTTTTCCGGTTTCTTGGTTATCGAAATTCTCGTACATGCCTCTCTAAATGGCATAGCACCCACCTTAACCTACAGCAAGCCTCAAAATTGCGACTAACAGACGCTAGAATCGTGTTCAGCACCCTAATGAATCCATACAAAAAAAGGTTTGAGTCGAATCCGATTTTTTTGTGAACACCCCACAAATCGCCTGATGAGTACCCTTACTTTTTTGCGAGATTCAAAAAGTGCTTCAAACTTCTTGGAACCAGCAGCTAAGGACGGGATAGTGCGAAGTTTTACCATGGAGACCGAATAGATTCTAACAATATAATTCCTTTTCGCAGATGCGTTCACCGCTCTAGGCACTTTCCTTATCAGCGGTTCTAAGTCTCTTCTAGGAAAAATCTTTAAATGTCGTTGTTTGATCTTGGCAGGTCGCGCTCATGTGATTCTCGATCTTGTCGCTGCTGAACCGGTTTCTGCCAGGCTGCTTATGTTGCAATCGATGTCTGTACATGCTCTGCACTGATACCTTCGATTTTTGGACGTTCCCGAAACCCTGCTCTTTTTAAATTCCTTATCCCCCACCCACAGACTTTTTGCCAGTTTCGACTTATACATCTGAAACACGGTCAAGCGCGGTCGTGTTTTTTTTTGAGGAAGGAATCGTGGAAATTGCCGAAAATTGTGGTCTTTGATCGGAGGGGATCGCGGCTCCGCTGAGATTTCACACAACGGCCGCCTGACCCTGATTCAAAATTTTTATTTTTAGAATTTAATTTTTCTCTTATACAAATTCTTTTTTTTCCGCCTTGATATCTCTGTGATTTTTTTTTTGATATTCGAATGTTGCTTCATTTTGAATTTCGCCTTCGCTTTTTTACATTGACTCCATTAAAGAATTCACGCTTTCGGTCGTTTCTATGTTTGAAATTAGGATCATGAGTTCTACGTGAAAAGCGCTCAATTGAATTGAACTATGAGCAGCATTAGTCTTCTTTCTCGGTTTTTGTGGTGCATTCGAATCGCGCATAAACTAATATTGAGACTATTCTGTCAGTAAGACCTTTTACTGGGAGGAGTTTTACCGTGCACTCCTTTGCCATTGGCCTCTCCCCGGCACTGCAGGCGTATACCAAGTATACTTAGTATCCGATTCGCTTCTTTTCGGTTATCCAACCAGATATCCGAGTTTCGGTTAATCCGATATCCGAAAATTTGAAAAAAAAACGCATTATGCGAATCGAACCAATATCCGGGAAATTTAAAATCGGCATTATCCGAATCGATTCATTATCCGAAGAATTATCTTCGGATAACAAGTATTATACTAAGGCTGATGTGATAGGAGAGCGCCGAGAAAGCGTGCGGAGAATTTCCGCCCAGAAAGGGATCCTAATCAGAACTGAAAATCAAACAGGTCAGCAATAGTGTAGGTACAGCCAACAGGGTGGTTAGAATCTATTCAGATAAACGTATTTCTGACTACTCAATTTCCGATCTCAGATGTTTTTGGCGTTCCGATTTTCGGAATTGAAGTGATTGTTCCGTTTTCAAATTCTGAAATTCGATTCGAAAAGTCATTAGAAAATTTTTCTTATCCCTATTCCGAGGAGAATATTCAATTTTCGGATTTATATACATATCTCCAGCTTTGTCTCGTCCTGTGCTTTATCCTGGTTTTTGTCACACAGATGGTTCATTCGCTTGGTTCTCTCTGTATTATGAGCTATCGCGACTTACTGCGAAATAAGAATATTGTTGTATTTGTAGACATTTTTTCAATCTTTCGTGGCCATTGTTTGCTCAGTTTTGTATAGTTTGTGCGAGAATGTTCCGCCTACTGTATGCTTTGGGTCGCGAGACCCGCCGAACTACATTTCCATTTAGCTTGTCGTCCTTTGTTTGAACTGTTGCTCTGTGAATTACTGAACACGCTTTCTCGTTGCGTCTGTTTGTTCAGACCTATAGAAGTTTTTTAAAAAAATTTCCATAGGTTTCATTGGAAATGTATTTAGTTCACAGTAAGTGTCATGAAATTCCGAAATTTCGGTTTGAGGGAAGCTGTTAGGAAACCCGAAAGCATTCAGAGTCTTGTTGATCCTGTGCAAATCTAAAACCTGGTCATCTAGAAGGTTTTTAGCAGGGGAAAATCTATGTAGGAGAGAAGGCGCTGGTTCAGATAGAAATTTCTATGACTCTGTCCCTCTGAAAATGATATGCGTCTTCTTAATAAGTGCTAATCCCTTGGTAGGGATTACTCATGAATTAAGGAATCATAAGTGCACAATAGGTGCTGCTAATCTGGCCAAGGAGATGCAAGCCTGTTCTCATTCTGTGCTGCAAATACTTGGCGAAGAGCCATATAATGCGGGTCTAAAACTTATTGCATAAGGCGCAACAAGTTACAGTAAGGGACGTGGCTTGTTTCCTCAAGAAAAACATTTGAATCTCACCTGCGGCTGGCCCGATGGTCGCGTGCGCCGGCCCTCTAATCGATTCAGGTCGAAAGAAGAGCGGAGCTGATCAGCTTTCCACACCGCCGGCCGCCGGTAAGATTTAAACCGCCCGCTCCAGCCGCGGGTGAGGTTTAGATGCTTTTTCTCGAGAAAACAAGCCACGGACCTAACCATACATCTGAGTCGGCCATCTGTCACATTGGATTAGAAAGTCATAAGTTAGTACAAAAAACCGCAGAATGGTTTTGAATGCAACGTTTTCAATAGAAAAGCTGAATTTTTTTTCGCCAGAAAGGTGAGCTTGAGGTCCTCCTAAGTAAGGAAGGGAAGGAGGAACCATGAAAATCGTTCTGGAACAGGGTGAAAATCGCGGGTATCTCATGAATTTGAGACATCCATATCCAGGTCCCAAAGACTTCCTATTTTTGGTGAACCTCTGGAGAGAGAAACACAAAAAGGAGTTACATACTTACCTAAGACCTAGTGCATACTTGCCGCGACGAGCGACGCGACATCTTGTTCGGGATGGATATCGACAGAAAATCGATATGGGTAAAATGCACTGTCGTTGTCGCGCGTCTCGGCAAGTATGCACTATGCCTAAGATGTTCAACGCGCCAAACAATTTCTAGTGTTACTTATTGTTTTGCACCAAATACAAAGTAGGCGTGGGGGAGCGGGAATGGAATCTTCTTAGACGGTTTTCCCCCTAATTGGAAAGGTTTATGGGGCCGATTCTCAATCTTATTCTCTATGTTCTGTGCTTAGCTGCCTAAAAACGCTGGCCTTAGGACATGGCTTTCAACGTGACCACTATTGTAGAGCTGATATTCGACTACAAATTAGGCGTGTCTGTGGTTCTTTTCACCTTTTTTTCTTCTAACTGAGCAAGAATAGAGTTGATAGGATAAGGTTTCTTCTGCATGTGTGATGTCTTTAACCCTATAACATGAGCAGTATGCTAGATTACTGTTTGTGTTGCCTACCCTTTCCTTCCGACGTGGACTGCAAGTTCACTGATCGGCATCATACATCACGTAAACATTTGATCTTTGAATGTATCTGCCATAGAACACGAGGGGTTCCATGCGTGACTTCGAAGAGCGCGTGAAAATGCGGCGGCCGATTTTATTGTTCTCTTCGAAGGAAGCTTGATTACACAGGAGCATTAATATCTAGTGCATGTCTATGTAGAAACTTATTGATTCCTCTGATTTTCTTCGAAGTGCATCATACATTTGAGGTGCTATGTGAAGTTGACTGTGGAAATGGCATGTCGTATGAGCAATATAAAAGTCTGAGTCCAACTTTTTTTTCGAAGATAAATTGCCCAACGGCATTTTCATTAACACTTAAGAGACCGCCTGCTCCACGGCGAATTTCCACAGCGGACCGGTGCGCTCTACGGCTAATCGTTTCCGTGGGTGCGCAGTGTGGACACGCGGTCCGCTGGGAACCATTTTGATCGGAGCAGGCTTTCTTACTTAGACAACCAGTATTCCGTTTCTACTCCATCTGAGAGTATAACGCTCCACAGAGATCTGGAGTGAGGCCATGGTGAAGCAATGATCCACCGCTTTTTCGCGGACCTGCTTTTTTTATTTTGGAAGTTATTCCAGCTTTACATGCACAAGGCTGGTAACGAAATAAGCGTTTGTTTGTCGACTTCTGGAATTTTCTTCAGGTTACAGCTAATGGTTAGGATTGAGCCGTGCTAGGCCGACCCGGAGTATTGAAAATTTGAAAAATGAACAAACTTCTCCTTTGTGATGCCCTAATAAACCTCATGTAGAACTTTCGGCAGACTCAAATACTTTGATCTACCAAGTTGTCTGATGCGACCGGCATAGACATTATCAGAAATCTCAAAATGGGATGCAGATTCATGATCAGCACCCCCTCCTCCCCAATGGCCACGTGAGCGAAGTCGCACCAAAACGTGAAACGTTTACAAACGGATAACGAACGATAGACGCCAACGAAGCTTCAGAAAACTGTGAAATATACACCACTTCATTGTTCAGCGCCTCCAAACATACCCCGTAAATAAATTTCAGTAAAATTTTAAGCGCTGAACTATTTCTAGGTTTTCACCCCTTTCCCCCCAAGTTACCCTCCACTCGAAATTTAGCGAAAATTTTAACAAAGTTGACCGATGGCTAATATACCGCAGTCGAAGGAAATTTCATTGGAAATTGAAAAGTAAAAACCAGAACCTTGTGCAGCAACTCGAATAACCCTCGAGGTCAATGCAGCAAAATTTTGAACGATGACCTACTACAGTTATCTCAAATAGGTGGCACTACTATTTCGACAATCAACTGTAGAACATCAGTTCCGTAATAAGCATCATTGATACCCCTTCTTAGCCAAGTTTGGAACGATTTATTTCCAGCCAATGAAGCTCGAAAAATCGAAAACTGTAATTTTCGGAATGCTTGTAAAATTACTAGGCACACTGAAAATGCTTGATCACTGTGAGTGTAAACAGGTAGCATCATAAGGAACCTATACGTATTTGAGAAAGACTCCACGCCAGAGAAATATAAAAAATATTAAAAGTTTCATGGCGTGGGTGCGCAGTGTGGACACGCGGTCCGAGGGGCAAAACAGCCGTGGGTGCGCAGTGTGGACACGCGGTCTCTTAAGTGTTAACTGTGCCCAACCGGATTTTCGGCCCATCCAGGACTTTCTCCTCTCTATACATTCAATTTTTTCAGTGGTGGAAAATTTCCTCTTTAATACCGCTTCTAGAATTTTGCTTCCAGGCGCTCTGTCACACCTTTTAGCGTCTTTGGCGTCTTTTTCAATTAGCTTCCTTTAAAATTTCTTTTCACATCCGGAAAGTCATTCACGATCTAGCGGAGGGTAGCTATCCAAGAGTGTGATGCTTGCGAGGGTTTAGATTCAAACAAAAATGTTGATAATGATCGTAATACCGCATACCCTCTGTTTTCGCGTGAAATATATTTCGGTTCATAGTGTTCGTCTGCGCGCGTACGCTGCATCTCCTTCTCCCCACACTCTTTCGCTGTCTCTACCCTCGCTGCGCACAAGCTCGCGAGGGAACAGAGTAAATTTTGCTCGGAACTTGATATGTACCTGCCGCTGTGTAGCCGCATACTGTACTGTGCTTCTCTGGGCCAAATTCCGGTCCGCCATTGTGTCTCGACATGCTTTGCGGCCGCGCGCTTCTGAGTCGGAAGAGTTTCCAGAGCCGCAGCCGCCGATCTGTTGACTCTAGGTGGGTTTTGGAAACTGGAAACTAAACAAAATTAGAGAAAACTGCATAAAAAACCATATCGAGTCGGCTTTGGCGCTGGAAATTCGAATGACTCGAGCGCGTACGGCCGCAAAGCGTGTCGAGACGCAACTGCGGACTAGAATTTGGCCTAGAGAAGCACGGTATTTGTATACTAAACGGCACACAGCAAAATTCACCCCGAACTTTTTTGTTTAAACGTAAATCCCAGCGATCAATATACCGTTAATTAGCGCTTCTAACCAGAACCTTGAATACATTTTGAGATCAGAGGGAATCAGGTAATCTGAAAACAATCGAATTGATCTCTACATGGGCCTTGTTTCTAGAGTTATGTGTTAACTTTGTTCAAATGAACGCTTCAGTGCCGGACTGCATCTCGCAAACATTTAGCCAAAATTAACCCAGACGCTTAAAATTGCCAAATCACTTCGCAGGGAATGTTTCCTTCAGAAAGATCGGTCATGGACCGTGGTTCAGTTTCCGATCTCTTCAATCACTAATAATGATGACGGAGTGCATTGTTTGCACTAATCATCAAGCGTAAAACAAGGTTTTCAACCCTTCCAAGGGCAATTCATCCGAAGAAAGGTATCCATTTGTTTGTGAACTCTAAAGATACCCACGAAGGTTCAAATTCTGAAAAAAACGAGCTATTTTCAAATCTAAATTAAAGATTTCCTGCCTGTAGAAAGTAAAAAAAATCTAGGTCTCGAAAATAAATTCGTGGTGCCTAAATGCTACTACCGATCGGACACTACTTCATATTATCTCTTCTCGTTAATTAGAATTCGCGAAAACCTATGAAAAATCTTAGGAAGGAAATATTTTTCTGAATTCCGCGAGTTGCCTCCGACCAACTTGAGGGGTCTGCTGAGTTGAAGTCGCGGCGTTGCTCGCAGCGACGAACAAAGCTGGGTGATACAATATCTATTACATTCGGCGATGATGGCGACCGACGCGGCGTGAAGGACGACGAGTGGTCACCGCATAGTGTTTTGACACCGCGACGGCCCTGCGTCACTGCCAGCGAGCGGCAGCCGACGCGGCGACGATAATGTTCCGTAACATTTTTGTCGCCGCGTCAAGGCTGACGCTCGGCGACCTGTCGCCGGCCCCTGCAGCTCTGCAGACCTTGCATGAATGTTTGCGACGATCCTCTCCGCAGGTCGATTGCTACATAATTCATCACTCTGCTGTGTTTTAGAGTAGTCTGAAAAATTTCCTATTGTCTCTTTTGAATCCTAGATTCACGATTATTTGAACTTGTCCAAGATTATTTCAAGTCAGGTGAAATCAAAGCTTATTAAGCAAAAAAGTAGAAGCGGTTTCTCATGTCATTTTACAATTATTTTCATAGGATTTTTCATGGACCATTGCTAGGAACGATTTCTGAGAAAAATTAGTTAAGCCTGTCTGGCTGGACACTTCACTACGGGCCCCTGTCTCACAGATCTCCTTCTCAGACACTCGTTGTTGTATTCCGCCAGAACTTGCTGCTTGAAGAGCAACAGAAAAATAATTCTCGATAGCTCTATTTGTTTCTATTTATTTTCTCAGCCATCCCTTTTGGAACCCCACAAACTGTTGGCTGCTACGGATCTTACTGAACACAATTTTTTCCATAGGTGAACGGCCACTGATTTTCGGAGAGCTTATAATCAAAACGCCAGATCTTTCAAATAGAGGCACTGTTTTCGCGTGCGAGAAGCTTAGTTTGCTTCAAGCTTCTTTCCTTTTTAGTCAGTCTGGATGTATATTAATTACTTTCATGTTTCTGTTCCTCATTCATGATTGACAAATAAATGAATGAACTTAGCCGTATAAAGGCCGAATTCATTGCCACAAAACGTGGTACGTTCATTCCAAGACATCGCTCTTCGTTGCGTCCTTTAATCGCTGGTTTTCTTTGAAACACGCTCTGTTTCACTAGAAACACCTGGAGTTTGCCCCGAGACAAGCAGAGCGGAATGCAACTCTGAATTGATTTGAAAAGAGTTGCTCTGATGTGCAATTTTTCATTTGATAAGTGTTCAGTCTATTCTGAACAGTTTTTTTTTATTTTATTGAATATCAGCCGGAATGGAAATTACTCCTTCTTCTTTCTTTTGAAACTCTGTGATCTTAAGCTTCTATATTATGATGGTTATCGCTCAGTTTGCACGATTTGCAGAGTGTCATGCGGCTACTAGGTATTACAGGTGGTTTGTTTCTGCACAGATGTCTGTCTATACGGGCTTTTTCATGTTTTGATGTTTTTCTTTTTGCTCCGATCTCCTTCCACGGAATTACATATGTATTCTTATAATTCACAAGTAGTCTAAAAGAGCATGTTTATATAATTTCGGACTAAGGACTTATTGATAATGACTATTTCTATGCGCCAGTGGATTCATATGATAAAAAGCCTTCAAAAAATGAAGAAATTAAGATTATCCTCATGTAATTTATTGTCAGCGTGTCAGATTCTCCCAGTGTCATCAGTTTTTCCCCTAGGGAATGCATGTGCTGAACAGTGCACCATTTGCGCACTTCAACCTTTGATATACGGAATTGTTTGCACAGCTTCATCTGGGATATCTGTGAATGGGATTTGAGAGAGACACTGTGAACAGTCCTTGCAGCTCTATTCCCCATTATTCAAAAAATTCCAATGTTTCGGAGAACTCGGTGAAAGGACTTCATTCCAGAGTTAGGCGTGACGCTGTGATAGTTTAGTGGATAGCGTGCCACGTGCTACCGTCTGTGTCAGGACGAAATTCCCATGATTCGTCGAGTCTACGTGCGCGTGATGCTTTCTTTTCTCTGTTTTGACACAGGCCGCACATACTTTTTATATCTTGCAGTATATTTGTTTGAATTGCTATTTCGCAAAACTTCCATATATCGAGGCTACTTCTGTTGCTATTCTCGCCACAGCTGTTCCGCAAGTAATCATATGAAAGGCGAGTGGTTGAGTAGCCTGTAGTCGGACAGAAATCGCGTCACAATTTGTAGGAAGAATGCCGCCCTGGCTGCAGATCGTGGGGACCTGCCCTTATGCCTCGGCCGCCGAGGCTGGTGGAATGGATTCGCAGTCTTTCCGCTACTCTTAAACTATTTTTTTACACTAATTATCCCCCGAAATGTCGAAAATATTGCGAAATAAAGTTTAAGGAAGTCCTATTCTAAAGAAAATGGTATAAAAAAGTGATGTTAAATATAATATTATTGTTTTTTTTCTGTCAATAATTTTTCCAATCAACTGGGGGGAGCAGTCACTATGAACAAGGGGCCGCACTAGCGTCCAGGCTGGATAAGAGGGGCCGCGGTCCCGACGGGCCGGTCACAGAGCCTGACTCTGGGTTCGACTTCGCAAGGCCGTGTGGGGCACAGGAGGAGCCTATGCTCAAACTTTAGCGCCGTTGAAAGCTTCAAAAGCGAGCCAAAGTTACAGTATTCGAGCAATCGATTCAAGTGTGTTTGTATTAAGGAGGCGGGTTTTGGAGAAAAAAATGGGCGGAGCCCCGACTTTTCCTGGCTCTAGATGGCTCAAATACGGCCATTTCGGCTAGTTTATGAGGCTAATGAGTGCGTCAGCATTTCAGTACAGGCCTATGAGTCTATCAGTGTCGCTATCTCAACCACTTTTATGAGCAAGTATGCTGCCTCAAAGCTGCTACTCTTCTCTGACACGCTCAGAATTGAGCATTATCATGGTCATCAAATATTGACGGGTATAAACTCACTTCAGAGCGAAGATGAGAGGGCAAGAAGTTAGTGTATCCATTCCTTCCGCTCATTGCTTGCAAGTGTCGCGATTGTTGTCAAATTTCGTCTGCCTTTTTATATATCGTCTTCAAGCCGGTTTCGTACCGAAAGTCAGAAGTTCAATCGCCGTGAACTCGTCTTCCCGTGGCGCACTGGTCTTTAGTGATCACACAGTGTTTTTCAGAGATGTTCAACACGTTGGCGTCGCTGGAGCATTCCGACGTGTTCAGCGACGTGGCGTCGACGGCGTTGGACGAGTTGATTCGCAACTCGGCTGCAGCCGCTGCTATTGGCTCCGCCCACAGTAATCTCTCAGCTGCTCTACAGCCAATGACCGGAGCTCTCAACAGCACCAGTTTTTCACAGTCGAGCAGTCTGGCGAATTCGCAGGATATACCTGGTCGAGGGCGAAAAAAGAACTCCACGGTGAATCTGGTATGCGTCGTCTGTGGTGATCAGGTGAGCGGTCACTTTCTGTCTCCGAACTGTTACCTTTTCTTGAAAAGTCGCTACTCGCCGGGTTTTTGGATCACTTTTGGTGTTTTTTTGACAAGAATGACGCTAATAAGGAAAACAAATAAGAAACTTCAGAAGAAAACATGATGCTTCCAAAATGACAAAAATGTGCAACAACTCTTGGTGTTCGGAACCCGGCAGACCGTTTTGCGATTGTACAGGTTTTTCTGAGGCCCAAAAGCGCCGAAGCGACATTGTCGCTGACCCTCCTCTCCAGTTTGCCTCGACATTGCCGCTATAGTGCCGGGTATTGTCGCGTCGAGCCACTGCGCTGTTGGAGCACGCTTAATGCAGCGCTGGTGCGGTGCCAGCGTTGAAGTTTTGCAATCTTTAGTGGTGCACGCGAAGGTCACTCGAGGGTGAAAATGAAATCGTTTAAGTGCACTGAGGAACGCGGAGTTATCGCGGCATTTTAGCGTGGCTGCCGCTGCACAGTCGAGGGTTGCGGCACTGACCCGGCGCCGACGAGACAGATCTTTCCACGAAACAGTTCAAAGATTGAAGTTCCATGATCACCCTTGTCAGTTGTTTCAGGCTTTTGGCAAGCATTATGGTGTCAATGCATGCAATGGATGCAAAGGTTTCTTCAGGAGGAGGTACATGACATTTTTTTTGTGGCGTAACCTTCTGTAAAACCCGAAAATCGAATGTTTCTGGATTTATTGCTACAATAATGCAAAAAAAAACGAGACATAATTGGCTCCATGCGGCCCTGAAACTTGGACGTGCTGTGCCTGCCCCGCCCACTTCTTCGGTGGTTGTCAATTTCAGCCGGGTGGGATTAGGTGGGACTGCGGGCGATCTAGGATGGACCACCAGAGGACGATTTTTGTCATTATATTGCATGCTTTAACTGCATATCGACCGGGTGCGACTACGGACTATCTCGTCCAGCTATGACTTGGGCCTTAGGAACCCGTCATAGGTGGACGATGAGCCGTATTCCCATTCGGTCGATATGCAAGTGAAGCACGCAGTCGGCCACGGACCACTGTTTATTGTCTCTTCCTGCCGCTGTATAGGATCTCGAGAATATTTTTCATTTATTTAGAGATAAATGTTGAAAAATAGCGATGATCTTTGTTTTTCCAGCGTGTGGAATAATCGACAGTACATGTGCCGCTTTGATGGACAATGTGCAATAGCAAAAGGTTAGAGAATTTCATAGTTCCACATGGTATGTGTATGTATATAGGTGAAGCCTAGCTTGCTCGGATGAGTTCTTGCGGAGTAAGCAGCGGAGCGGTCGGTCATGGCAAAATATAACACTGGTAAGGAGATTTTGACATGATAAGCCCGATAAGCCTTACTTCGACCGGCTTGAAATGAGGGAGCTAGGCTATACAAACATATAGGAGTCCACCCAATAATATGTTTTCTTGTTATAAACAACGTGTTGCTTATAGAACATCGAAATGTCTGCCGTGCATGTCGACTGAAGCAATGTTTCATTGCAGGCATGAATCCACGAGGTAAGAGAGTTCCGGTTATTTCGGTTTTAGGAAATGTTCCTCTATTCTATTAGATGTACAGTTAGGTCCGCGGCTTGGTTTCTCATTCAAAAAAAAGATAAACCCGGCAGGAGCGGCAGGTTAAATCTCACCGGCGACAGGCGGTATGGCGAGCTGATCAGCTGTGCTCTTCTCTCGCCTGAAACGATTAGCGGGCCGGGGCACGCGACCGCCGCGCCAGCCGCGTGTGAGATTTATTTCTTTTTTTTCTGAGGAAGCAAGCCACGGGCTTAACTATATCTCACTCTTTCCTTTCTACCCAGTCTTTTACCTCAATGATGTGAGCCGCGATCAGCCCAGTCTTGGACCTTCTTCGGTTCACCCGCTTCTCTCAATTTACTGTTTAGCTGTGCAGTCGGAGCGAGAGCGAAGTGATCCGCTACAAGAAATGGATGATATGGATGATGACTACAGAGAGAATTCTCCTGATAGGTGTGTTTCCTGATACAACCTGAATTCCTATTCGTTTTGAATAAGTTGTATAATTTAGGTGTTCCGTTGAAGTGCAGACAGAATTGTATTCTATAAAAGCAGATGCCTTACCTAGTCCAGATGCGGAGCTTAACAGGTGATTGGCTTGCCGGGTTAGGGTTTCTTCCATTCTCTCCATAGAAGTCAATTCTGGCTCATAGAAGTGGACTGAAAATACATGGAAGTTGGGCAGTTTTTTTTTGAAAATGTGTCACATTTACAAACTTGTTCAAGAAAAAAAGCTATTTAAATATTCCAAGGGAAACTGTACAAGTTGCTAATCGTTTCATCTATTTAAGAGCTGCTGACACCCTATTAGCAATGCATCGGCAAGTTTGCAGTCGAATAGATCCACCATGCGTGTCCGGATATTCACGATCAGACGGTTAGTAGTTTTCGTAAGGTCATTCAATAAAATTGGCCTGCAAAGCATACAAAAGCTACGTGGTTTCTATGCGTACGACATAGTTCCTTATCCACTCATCACAGCTATGCTTCAAAACTATCAGAAAGGAATAATCGTCCCCAACTCGATGCCACCGGCCTATTCCAGGGCATAATTAAATCGGCTCCTTCTCATACACGGCTTACCTGCTAACTGCCCGTAATGGTCAGTCAGGAAGCACGTCCAGATCTCAAAGATTCCTCTAGAGAGTGAGTGACTCAAGGCTAACTTCTGGGACCGGCCCAGAAGTGCCGTTTTAGCATAGTCCCCGTGATGAGCAGCAGGGGTGTGCGTTAATGAAATTTATTTTTTTCGTTAACCGTTAATCGTTAATTTTTGAAAAAAAAACCGCGTTAAACCGTTAATGCGTTAACACGTTAATTTTGCATTTCGTTAACAATTTTGAAAACATTACCTGACCACCACGAAAATCGATAAATAACCAGACGTCCCAAAAAAAAACATGAAACACGTTCCATACCAAACACCGCAGTCCGTACACTCCAAACTTGGAAATCATCTTCGTGGATTATTAATACTATCAGCCAGAACAATAAACGAATACTCTTCAAGAATAGGAATCCTGACATGCAAAAAAACATAGATGGATGGAACATTAACGAAATAAAAATTAACGTGATTTCGGGACTTTTTCGTTAACCGTTAATCGTTAATTTTTGAAAAAAAAACCGCGTTAACCCATTAATGCGTTAACACGTTAACGTTATTAACGCACAGCCCTGATGAGCAGCACTGTGTGCTACATATTTGCAGTGGGTGATGGTCCTAAAGGCATCGTACGCGCAGAAAACCATAGATCATTTTTTCAGTGTTTCTGTATAGCCTGGCCTCTTTAGTGAACGGAAACGTCGGAAGAGTCCCTGAATAACCTCCATTTGTAAAGAAATACTAGTTTTAATACTTTGTAAAATGAATTTGAAATTCGCGCTAAAATCGTTTTTGAAGTTTTCTCTGAATTTGGATTCGTCGTTACTAACATTTTTGAAAATTCTCTGCATGTGGAGTTCGTACCATATTCGTTTCCCATGTTTTTTTCACCGTAGCGTCATCATTCCTCGAAAAAGTGTTGGATGGTCGACCCTGAAGTGCTAGATGACCGACCCCACAGTAATTTTCTTCTGGCTGTAACTTTTGGAAGGCGGATTTTCAATGCTTGAAGGCACAGTCCAAGCTCAGGAACGAAATCTGAGGTTTTCTTATAGTTGTGAAGTAGACCCACCCTATATAACATCTGCCAAGTGCGAGCTCTCAATTCCTCTGAATAAGTCAAAGATATAGGAGGCCACCATGGGGCACCCACATCGGGAAGCCACCATGGCACGCTCCTTTTACTATCTTTCGAGCTCAACAGTGGCGAGATGAGCGATGGTTCCCGATCAGTAGCCCCGTTCTTCCCTTTATTCTCAACTTCTCTCTTTGTTTAAGTCGGCTGGCATACATCGGTTGCAAATGGCGGAAGTTACAAGCCTCGGACAACTCGTCCACCATGCTTTTGCTGCTCAATTTCTGAGGAGCCATAACTTCGTTCCCTTTGAGGTTTTGTACGATTCCAGAGACATCATTGGAATCAGCATGAGACAGTTTTCAAGCAGTCGGAAAAACATAAAAACCATTCCCGAGGTTGAACTGTGCCCTTTAAGTTTTGTGAGTGATGTCATCCAGTCCGTGATGTTTGATTATACACAAAAAACATTGAAAGTGATTTCCGGCGCGCACAATGCCTTCAAGAAGGGAAAGGACAGGAGGGGCTGGCATGCGAAACGCGGAATCCAATGGAGTGGCGGCTCTGCACGCTGTCTTTCTTCCAGACCTCCACGCTCCCTGGCTGCCTTTCCTCCCCCTTCGCACGCGTACGCGAAGAAACAAAATAATTTTTGCTCTAAATTAGAGGATATTCCCCCCCCCCTAACGACCTACACTGAATTGCAGTATACCCGGCGGCACCATGTCTACACCAGGCTGTCAATAAAATATTGACTCCTCACAAAGTGAGGCAACATATGAAAGACTGATTCTATCAGGGACACCGGATAGTAATGTCGTTTCTGCGCATGCTCTGATTGTCGTTGTAATTGACTTGATTGTCATTTATCGGCTCATTTTCTGGTTCAGAGGCATGCTAAAGACATTGTGAGCTTATAGTTCTCATATGTAGCTTATACCACCCAAGAACTTTTGAAGCAGATTGGGAAAGTAAGCAGAGCAAGCTTTTGGGCCCCGCATAATCTGAAAGCGACATTACTTGGCGGTCCCCTTAACGCAATGACAGTTGAGTAGCAGTTGGATCTTGAGGTGGCATCCTAAACAAACTCCTGTTTTGTTCGCAACAACAGTCGGTGTTCTGTTTTACGGGGCGGGCCTGGTAGGAACTAGCTCGGTTCTAGTACGGTAATTGTATGAGCTGGGTGTGGGGTGAGGAATGGAGTTGAGCCGAAAATACTTCTCAGATCAGAAGTCACCGAAACATGTACGCATGCTTGTATGCATTTAACACTTGTTAGCTCCGTCTGATAGATAACTTTTTAGGCTTATCATCCGCTAGTGTGTCGTTCATCAACGCATTCTACAATCCCAATATGATTTCTCCGAGGACGCCGGTAGGTTCTAGTAATCTATTTTGGTGCGCTAAATATACTGTTCACAGTTGGATTTCTCAGGTCTGGAATATTTTTAGGGATGTCCCAGATGTAGTTTTTTATGTAGTCGAAATTTTCCTTTAGTCGATTTCCTTGTTTAAGATTTGCTTGCTGAAATCTCTATTTGGACAAGCGAATCAATTGAACGAATCAATAATTTTATTCTATTTTTCAGCTTGTGATCACAGCTGAACGAGTTGCTTCAATGAAGGACGTGATGCAGGACTGGCGACGGCATTTTGTTCTGTTTGCCGACTGGCTCAATGGTCTACCAGAGTTCGCGTCGCTCAGCGTCGATGATCAGGTATTTAATAAATTGGTAAATTTGCATATATACAACGTTTCGTGCGGTCTACGTACATATCTTTCTCTGAATGTTCCGCTAAGAACCCGAGAAATGCGTTTTCTGAGATTTTTTCTAGCTAGCTGTTGACCAGTGCGGCTAATTATGGTCTTCTATTGAAGTTAAGGGGTCTACAGAGTTGACGTTGTGGCGTTGCTCGCTGCGACTAGCAGTAGGGGATCCTATATCGATTACATTGTGCGAGGACGATGAGCTACATACGCGAGGGCGTGAGACCCTGACTAGAGATCGGCGGAAAGCTGTGGAAATCACAAGACAACTGTAACTAACGGACAAGCCGCGTCGGTCGCGATAGTCGCCGAATGTAATCGATATTACATCACCGAGTGCTGCTCGTCGCTGCGAGCAACGCCGCGACTTGAATTCTGCAGATCCCTTTTGTCCGCCCTTCAGAGCTGTTCCTCGGCGAGCTTTCCCCGGCCTCTGCTACTGTGCAGAATCCTTCGACCGTTTCTGTAATGGTCTATTAACTAGGAGATCTGTTAGCAGACACTATAACAGACTCTTCATATCCACGATGGAAAAATCATTTCTGCCAGAATTCGTCTGTTGGTGAAATTTTTATTGAAATCTCGCAGGTTTGTAATCCGGGTAATTTTTCCCTCCCACCCTAATATTTCCCAATTGAAATCAATTTTTTGATACACCCAGCGTTGCTTGAGTGTTTTCTCCCTGAACTTTGTTAGCTTTCGAGCTCAAATTTGGTATTATCTAATTTCATTTCAAAAATTTGCTTACCTCTCAAATTTCTCTTTTTTGTAGTGGATTTTACATTATTCATGAACATATGGTCGGCATGGATCCTGAAGAGACTTCGCGTTCCCCATTGGAGGTTGGCGCAAACTCGGTCCACCTATGTTATAGCATATGGCACCGAGTTTGTGCCAACCTTCAACAGTGAACGCGAAGTCTCTTCCGTGTTCACGCCGACGTTAAATATTCTGATCTGTTTGGGAAATAAACACAGTACATTTGCCTCGTTTCCTCGAACATTGGATCCAATTGGGTAATCGAATAAAGAAGTTTTTATTGAGTATTCGGTTTATTAGTGAACTCAATATTTAATTTTTCGTGTGTTTGATATTTTGGGAAAATAAAAATATATTCAGCTTTCGATTATGCGTTGACTCGGGAGATGTAATTATTCTATTTTTGAGCATTGGTCAAGATCAGGTCACATCATTTGAATATTTAATCAACAAAACTTTTTTCGATTGCATTTATTTCTTGTTCGGGAATTATTCAAATTTCTTGAAAAGCACGCGAATATTTGAATATCTTCTCGAAAATTTCTCCGAATTCAGGAGGGGGACAGGGTCTCGGATATAAACATGTGTTCACTCAATCCAAAATGTTGACAGACCTTATCCGAACTTATCTTTTGCCATTGCATTCATATACGAATCTAACAGGATCCTAAATGGTCCTTGTGGAAGATTATCATTCCACGGAAAATATTTTTTTCAGATTTTAATCGCGAAGAGCAGATTTGGACCGTTTTATTGGTGGATGTGTGCGAACTGGACGAATGAAGCATGTTGTGACGGTGTATGCTATGCGAATGGCTCATATTTCCCTCGATCCGAAGGTCTTCAGTGCTTTCCTGATGTGCGGTGAGGTTTGAATTTAGTAAGTAAAAAAGTTCAAAAATGCGATCTTTACAAGATTTTATGACCCCGCCTTCTCAAAATTCTCTCCTCTAGAGATTCCTGATCCAGCTGCAGTATGATAGAATCCGATCGAGCTACCATCCCCGCCTCTTGTTGGCTGCAAATCTCGGAATTTTTCTTGAATTACACCCGAAATTTCGCTTCCGGCCGAAATTCTTACGATTCCCCTGGAAATTTACATTTTTGGCCCACTGTTTTTACGAACCCCTTTAAATCCCGTTGCCAAATTACACAAAACCGCTTGATGCTGCAAGAACCCGCGTTAACATTAGATTGAGGAGGAGAGAAACAATCAAGAATTCTTGCTTTCTCAGAATTCCCTCTCTGGTTCCATGTAAAATTTTAAGCATTTTCCGAATAGTGATTAACGCTATTTGATAGAGGAATTTAATTTTCGAATGGTATGCTGCGTTTTAAGATCACCGAAGAACAGGGGAAAATTTGCTGACCAACATTCGACGCAGGACTTTCTTAACAGCTCAGTGGATTTCGGAACGCTGATCATTTTAGTTTTTGAGGATCAAAGTGGCCTGATTTTGGCTTTTTTTCGAGCTTCCACGGCATTTTTCGATGAAACTTTACCTTAAAAGGCAATTTGAGTCGTAACAAATTTTAGTTGCTGCTAAGTTGTCTACTGAAGTTATCAACTTTCTTTCAGAGGCTGTTGCGAACGATTGGTCATGACTTTGGCTGAACCGCTTCGTGAGCTGCAGTTGGACGAGACGGAGAAGTGCCTTATGCTGGCTGTAATAGTTTTCAGTGATGGTGAGTAAATAGTTTATCTTGTATATACGATACGAGCATTTTTCATGGATCCAGAGTCTTTCAGTTTTCTTAAGTTAATTTGGCTTATTCCGATAAAAAATAGATCTTTTTAGAAGTATAGTATAGAATAAAGAATTTATTAGAAATATAGGCTCTTCCCTAATCTATAGTGAGTGAATTTTATGTGAAATTCAGGAATTTCTGAACTAAGTAAACTATTTTTTTTCTTTTTGGTGTTTTTAAGTGGATTCACGAATAACGGCCGGGTTCATATGGTCCGCGTAAATTTTGTAGGAAGCCGCGACGTAGCAACGTGACGCGATATCATCGATTCCATAGTCAATTCCTTCTCACCTATATACATAAAGTCTACCCGAGTGAGGCTGTCCGCCCACGCGGTCGGTACGCGTGTCTAGCGGCCGCCCCGAAGACATTTTTGGACCTGCTGATAGATTAGCAGCACAGTCAGCTGTTCGCAGCCGTGGGAAGGTTCTCCCGGAAAATGGCTCTCCCTATGGCCGCTTGAGGCGCGCGCCGACCGCGTCGGTGGACAGTCTCTTTCGGACAGGCTGTATGTGCCACGCCATTGAGAAGCGGATACCTAAAGATGACACGAATCTCATTTCCCGCTGCCGTCGACGCGGCGCAATGTTTACCATCATGCCCGATTTGCATTCTCGCTGTCGCTCGTCATAGCAAGTATAAACCCGGCCGAAGAGTGTGTCTAAAACTAAAAGTTCTCCACCATTTACTGGCAAATGAATACCGGCTTGGACGATTACGCGTTGTAAGAGTTCAATATATCGATTTTTTTTCAGAGCCTCTGGAGTTGTCCGTGTCCGGAAAAGAACATGTTCGAACGATGGGACATCGATTCATACGGATGCTTCACCACCACATTCGAAGCCGTGAACCCGGACTCTCGAATTCGGCGATAGGATTACGCATTGCGAAGATGATGATCCTGCTCACGGCGACTACGGTGAGTATTATGTTTCTGTTGTTCGCCTATCTCGGCTTACATCTGCTTCTCTAAATGGGACATGCACGTGAAGAAAGGTCTGCATATGGTTCAACGCGCGCACGAAGGAAGAACGTGCAAATTGATTGGTTTCATCAATGAGCCTGCGAAATAAAGAACCTGCAGAATTTAAATATGGCGGCGACTTCACGCCGGGCTTCAGGCCGGGGGATCGCCAAATCAGGATGAGCTGATTTCCGACTGTTTTTGGCCTTCCGATTCTCGAAGACCTTCCGTCTTAGGCCTTCTGACTCTCGAATATTTTCCTGTGGTTTGGGCACTTCAATTTAACTTTCTGGATTTGAAATAATTATTTCGTTAACCGATTTTTGGACTTAACAAGCGCTTAAAATCAGTATATGATGACGCCCACCAGGATTTTGTTAGAGTACATTCGCGAGTGTGATTGCCTGGTAGCATGCTACACACCTTCGCTAGGAAATTTTGAAGGCCACGAGTTCGGCTTCCATCTCGGTCCCGCGGCCGTTTTGCTTGTCTTCTTATCTGGCTGGCGCCAATTATCTCGATGGAACTTCAAAAAGTTTTTTTGGGTCCTAATCAGGGGCAAGGCTAAAAGCGGGCTATGATTATACAGTCTCAAATTTGAATGTGACATGCTCGCCTCGCCCTCTTCCTCCTCGGCCACTAATGAAGTGGGCTTGTCGTGCGCAAGACATATTTTAAGAGTTCAAAGGGTAATTTGGGGCGGTTTTAACCCGTTTTTTTCTTCATAGATATTGCAGTGGGCTTGGGAGGTTTTGATTTCCGGTGAAAACTTGAAGTCTTTTTCATGGTGGACACTGTTAGTGAAAGTTATGACTCTGTAAGGCACAGCATTTCATGAAGAAGTTGCTGTTCGATGCATCTATTATAGTACTTTTTCAGAATTTGGTTTACATGGCCAGCGACAATATCCAACTGCACGATGTTCTACATATAGTTGATTTCGGGTCATGGCCAGATGACTTTATGAAAAACCTTCATGAAAAAACGTCATGAAAAAATGTCGGAGATTTGGTTTTATATAGTATTTATATGTGTATTTATACGTACTAGTCGAGCTTATCCTTACTCAACATTGCTCGTCAAAGAACCGCAGGGTTGTCAAATGTGAATCGTAAACGCTTAAGCTCAGGTGTATTGCCGTCGTGTCTTCTTGTTTACTATAGAGATTCGACCGTATACGTATGTCTCAGGCGTTCACTAAGATTAATTTTTATTCGAAAATCGGGTTTTTTAATATATTATTTTCGTCCCCTCTCTCATCGTATTCGCATCATGCTTTGATTCTTTAATTGTGTGATTCCTCCTCCTCATGTTGGGGCGAATATGATTCGAGCTTACAAAAGAAGTGTTCTGCTGGTTCAGGTTACAGAGTTCTTCAGATTTATATGGTTTTTGTGGTTGCGTGTCCTTTCTTCCCATTTTCCACATTTCTCCAATGTGGAACAACGCGTGTGTGAATACAGTGTAAGGAGCGTCAGAATCGACATGCGCATTTTATTAAAATTACTATAAGATATTTATCTGTATGTTATGTAAGGAGCATCTGAGGTCGATCCGCGGCGCCTCATTAGAGGCTAACGATACTCCTCAAGGTCAGCGCGTGACGCGCGGACGTGGCGTCGGAGCATAAATGGCCTGACATCATGCCCGCGCATCACGCCCGCTCCATTATGTAGGCAACGCCTATACTGGCTTTTTTTAAATAAATTTCATCAATGCCCTGTGGTAGTGCTTACTTAGTGAGCAACAATGCGTGCCGACAGCGTGGCAGTGCGTATCGTTCGTGCTAATTTGCGTGCGGATCGCGACCGAATCTCGCTACTAACTTCGCTCATCTCGCGGTCGGCAACAAGTGAAGAGTCCGCTCATAGTTCACATCAGAGAAAAGTGCTATTAAGTGCGTGAAGTGAGGATACACAACTTCACTAATGAGGGTTTAGTGCAACTGAGTGTGTCATCCATCCATCAGTTAAGAATAGTGATGTATTATTTCCTTCTAGCATGGTCAACTCAACGGTATAATGTACACATCAGCATCATTCAGTTTCACTGATATCATTTTAATTCCTTGATTTGCAGCAAAGTAACGTATTTAAGTCTGTTATTGTTTATTCACGTCTGTTGGGGCTTTGTTAATAGGAACATGTTAATCTTTTTTTTTTCGGATTTGTATAAAGGTCTCTCGCCATTCTAGTCTAAGGGATGGTCTGGGCGAGACGACTGGCGGCTTTCGCGTCACCACCGACCAGTGGGGTCTCAATCGCAAGCGACGATTTACCGCAGCGGCGTGGTCCAATCACTAGACTAGAGCGGCGAAAGGCCTTTCCTATAAGCGCCTCATCTATCTCAGTGGAAGGAAAGAATTGCGCGCGTGTAGCCGAGGTTGTGTACGCGGCGTACGCGACTCCACTGTTTTCAGGTTTTTGACCATGAGTGCTTGGAAGGGCTTGTTGTTCGAATACACAGAAACGGAGGCGTCTATGAGCAGTTCAGCTATGTAAACGCGACGCGCGCGGCGGAAAGCCGCTGCGTTGTGTTGTCGTTGGAGCGCAGCGCGCGTCGCAGTTAGCCGACCCAACTGCCCTTAGGCGCCTCGCATTCTTTGTGCTTGATCAACAAGTCGGGCAAATAGCCGCAGGGGCCGTACGCGCGCCTTTCATTCTTTGGACTGGAATGAATGGGACAACTATGTATGTATGTACTCTCGACTGCTCTCCGAGTGATTTAAGTATTTCGTTTGGTAGTGTTGTTTATTTAAGAATTAGAAATCGAATAGCATAGAATGAAAAGAATTTCTATAAGGGTCATCTACTCCTGCATATTCTGCTTGGTAAAGGCCTCGAATAAATGTGGTCGCCCATTTGTGTTCTTTCTCGATTCTGTAACAGCTGATCTTCTATAAAATTCTTTTATATACAAACAATGTTATCGAGTGCCGTCGATTACAGCGTGCTGCAAAAGTTTCGCCAAGGTTTACGTATCGATCGGTTTTTCTGGGGAAGTTCTCGGCCAGATTCCATTTAACATTGCTGTCAACAACCCGCCCGACTATCACCATAAAGTCCGACCTAAAGAGACGTTCCGTCCACGCGACTGGCGCGCGTCGCGCGGCTGGCGTGAAAGCGATTTTCGGACGAGCATTCCTACGGCTGCAGAGAGCTGGCTCGAATATAATACATCAATCGTCTAATATTCCTGTTAATCGATTTACAATTTTGAACATTGGCTTCAGGACGGCAGCTCGACGCGCACGCCGACCGAGTGGGCGTGCAGTCCCTTTGAGACGGACTTTAGGTGGCATTCCGCAAAATTTGATCGACAACCTCCCCAATTTTTTCCGAGATGCACGGCAAACCTCTGACAAAACTTTTGACGCACCCAGTGACGAAAATCATTACATATATTACTTGTCGCTCTTCCGCCGCACACCGATAGAATCACAGGAGCCATGTTTTGCAAGATTTCGTGTACTCGTCCGACGCACTATCGGTTGCATTCCTCGTGGCGTTGGAGGGGCAGTACTGGATCTTGCTTTTCTTCGCTTATTGACCGCCGAACCGTTCGCCATGTGCCGCTTGATGTCGCGTAGATCTATTTGCAGCTCAATCTGAAAAATAGAGTTTTTGTGGTTTTCTTCCAGATTGGATGTCCACTCAGGGCCGAGACTTTGATCTACATAGATTACGGCACAGCAATGCTACCACTTTACAAGGTTCGATTCAGTTTTTTTGTGGAATTTTTTTTTCGCAAATTCAGACCATGCAAGTTGTTGTTTTTTCGAATACTTTCTTGCATGTATTTTCTTTTATTCAATACATTGTCACCGAAATTTGGTCACTGGGGAGAAGGGAAGGACTAGATCTTGATGACGCCTATAGCAAAAAATAATCCCTTCAGTGAAAAATTGGGAGGTTCCCATAAGCTTCTGCGGCTCTCATTGAGGTCCCATGTTGGGAGGGGATTCTCCGTCCACTTTCTCGTCTTTTGGCTACCGTTGGTCCAGCAAGAACATGTCGAGACTGAAATGGTTGCCCAGTGCAAAGAAATTGTTAAAGATTTTTCTTGAAATCTATCAAGAATTTACCGCGAGCCTGAATTTCACCGAGAATTTTCCGCGAAATCACCGTGGGCCGGAAAATGATCGCAGAACTGATGCGAGTTCACCGGAAATCTACCGAGAAGTGGCTGTCTCGATTTTGGCACCAAATCACCGGGAAGTAGTCACAAAGAAGGCGTGAATTCGCCGAAAAGAGGTCTGCCGCGAATTTACCCACTGAAACTCACGGCCGATGCGTGGCCGAAGACCGGATGATCCGTCACCGAAGCCGGTAAAGCGCCTGTAATGCGCCGCGGACCGTCCAGCTAGCGCCGCGGATTGTCTGACAAGAGCAGTTAAAGTGACGCGGATGGTCCGGTGAAGACATTCGCTCCGGGGACCGCCGCGGACCGTCCATACCAGTCACTTGCTGTCGCGAATGGGCGTTTCACTGAGTTACTGCGTACGAAAATGACGGCGCTGGCCACGACTGGCGTTGGTTACGTTTCTAGAGTTGCCGTGTTCTACATATCGCAGAAAAGGACATACCATGCTCACTCTACTGTCAGGACATGCCACGGTGTAGAACGGCTGAAATGATATTCAAGTGTGATGATGTGACAATGGCTCAAATGGGCTCCTATTGGCACATACCTTTCTGACCTCATTCTTGGTTTCCTTTTGCGGTTCCTCCTGCTCTATGAGTTGACCTTCCATGCTAGTCCCCTTCTCGACCTTGCACTAAAAAAAACTACAAACTTCTCTCAAAAAATTTTCTCGGTTTCCAAGTATGAACTTTAGATCAATCGATAGCGCGACCACACGCATTCAGTTCGTAGCATTCAGTTCGTATTGACAATACGAATGAGGGACTATATATGATCGTCTCGAAATTCCTAGTCTAGTGAATATGCGGAGCGCGGTGTTCACTCGTCTTCTGCAGCTGAAAACACACGCGCCAACCGCGAAGTCGCAATCGTTGCGATGGGTAGGCGCGCCGCTCTTTTGTCGAATTAAATGATTTAGGGACTACATTCAGAAAAGTGTGTCTTCATTTGCCATCGAAACGTCGCGGGCCACGACCGTGTTTACCAAAATTCGCCAAATCCACGTAAGCTGACCGTCGCACAAGTGCCGCTCAATTCGTTAACTAAGAAGGATGGGAGACTAAGTATGACCGCCTCAAAATTCTAGTCCAGTGATTGAGCGGAACCGCGGTGGCCGCTCGTCAGTCGCGACGAGAAAGCCGCGGGTCATAAACGTGTGAATCCCCACGTCACTAACGCCGCCAAGACTGCCGCTGCCACACATTCGCCGCTCATTTCGTGAACTAACAATGACCTTGTGAGTGGGCGCCGCTTTTCATTCGACACCAAAACGAGGTGGGCCATAGCCGCGTTTACCGGAAATTCGCGTGAGCTACCGCGGTCGCACGCGCGCCGCTCACCTTGTTAACTAAAATGAATGAGGGACTACGCATAGCCGCCTCATAAGTTATAGTCTAGTCAATGACCGGAGCTCCTGTGGCCGCTCGTCAATCGCTACCAAAAAGCCGCGGGTCGTTCACTCGCCAGATCAGAATTTATGGTGCTGCCATTTACATGTAAGTAGTCCCTCACTCATTTAAGTTGGCAATATGAGCGGCGAGCGCATAGCCGCCGCAGCGATCGCTACGACCGGGGTGACGCGTTGATAATTAGCGTGCTTTTAGCTGCGAACCGCTCGTTATTCGCAGTCGAGAAAACCCTAGCTATACTTACGTTAGGTGCGACTTCGTAAATGCGGCGAAGGCTGCCGCTGCCACACGTGCGCCATTTATTCTGTCAACTAAAATGAATGAGGGACTACATATGATGGCTTCATAAACTCTGGTCTAGGGAATCAATGGGGCCGCAGCAACCGCTCGTCATTTGCAGCCAACACCTGTTCACCAGCGGCTTTGCTGAAGGGGTCTTTTATACTCCCGTCATCGAGCGGCAAAGTGCATCGTTACAATATCGATCACGCGGCGTGGCACGATCGATATTATAGGATTGCATCTCTCTGCGCCGCGGCGGAAGTATACACGACGTCTAACGCCACGTGGGTCGCCGCAAACGAATGCGTTGATGTGCAAGACTAGAATTATAGGAGGGACTATCTGCATGAAACGCTTCAAACGCTGCGTTTTTTTTCATAGAGGGGCGTAAATATTTCTTCTGCATTCATCGACTGCTTTTCATAATTTATCACTCACCAACGAAGGTATTGGTGGCGCAGTCGTGTCGCTGGGCTTCGAACCGCGAAAGCTGCTTCTGATTTGCTTGCCTAGTGCGCGAAGTTTTCCCTGTGTTGACCGGAAGGAGTCGCCTATGCTTCCGATTTTTCGAGATCGAAACGTGCTGAATACGGAAACTGTCTCCTCCAGTTGCTTTTCCCGCTCCTGAATTTTTTTTACATAAGTAGCGAGAGTTGCGATGTATGCTCATGGTGAAAGTAAGGCTCGCTACTTCATAAAGCCAACCTTCTCACGCTTCTTTTTATTGTAAAGATAGTCTCGTCTCCGTTTCGAGAAGGCGATCCATCCAATTTTCGACATAAACAGGCTTATCTCAGTGACAGTAATCAGTGACATTCCGAGAAACATTCCCATATTACCACCGATGTCACCTGTAATGACTGGTATAACCTTGGGGGCAAGAAACCTGAACAATTTTGGTTCGCAGAGGTACCGGACCGCAGACACTGGTCAGCGAATCCATAGATCACTAGACTCAATGAAAAAAGGTCGAACTCACTGAGAATTTCTGTAAGTGAGGTCGCCTGAACTTGTCTGTATTCAGTATGAGCCATATCACGGAAGAAGACGTTCACTGTCAGAAAGTTTGACCTTGAATAATGTGATCTTAGTTTACATGATTAAGGAAAAAAAGCCGAATTTCAAGGGATAGTATTGTTCACGACTGCGCCATGCACCTGATATAAAGTTCGGAATCGTGACCCTGATTGAATGTGCAGAGGTCACATACTGTCGTTCATGGAGCCCAATTCCGGTCCGCATTTGCGGTTAATCACGTTCTGGGACCTGTTTGGTCTCGGCACGATTCACCTTTCTACAGCATGGTTATCATCGTTTCGCGTGGCGCAACAGTCGTAGTTCGCAAATGCGGATCGGAGTTTGGCTCTGAAAGCGACAGTACAATCGGCACGGATCGCACTGATACTTTGTGCGTTAGCGTAAACCCGGTGCAGCTCTGTTATACCATATGCACTCAGAATTTGCGCCAACGCACGATAAGGAAGGCAAACTATGATTGCGATCGCTGCCGACTGCATGTACGTTTTTAACTAGAATAAAAAATAAAAAAATATGTACTTCCGTACATGTTTTTGAAAGACTGCAGAGTCGAAGAATAGCTTTTCCTAGTTGAGCGTGATGCTAAAATTTTCCGATTTTTTCCTGAATCGCTACGTACCTCATATGAGCCTTACTCCACTCATGATGTTTGCGACTTAGCCATTTTAGCGCTCCATGGCTGAATCCATTCCCATACGAGTTATAAGCATGGTAGACTAGACTGTTGCATTCAATTTTACACTCCTGACATTGAGGCATGTGAAAGTAATCGGTTCCTAAACGAAATTGTCGGCAGTAAGTACAATTTTTGGTATCCTGACCATGAATACGATGCGAAGTACGGTGCTCGTGGCTCGGGTTTTATCTGCGGTGGCAGTGCGTCTTAACACCGGTTCGGGTCAAATTTGTGCAATGAATGATGTTTTTACGCAGGAAAATTTCAGTTGTTGATAGCGACCCGACCTATTTGTTGGGAAAGTACTGCATACCCTTTGTGGATTCCCAGAGGCGACGCGACCTTTTTGCTAGCCATATTATAGACCGCTTCCTGTGGCATACAGAAAAAAGCCCCTACATACGAGTGATCCGTCTGTTGCCCCGAAAGTTTTGCCTGTTATTCAGCTGTTGACTTCTGCTTGTGTCGTGCTTACTATACGCGACAACATGAGGAGCCAGGCATATGAGACCTTCGCGGATGTTTCGGGGCGACAGGCAGCTCGTTCTCTGCATTTACAACTCGCTTTGGTTGTTACAACACCGCTCGTAGAATTTAGTCAGAAAGCGAGTTCTTACGTCTTTCTCGCTTTGCTCAAAACAAAGGTGGTATTGGTGATCCTGTCATTAAGAGCTACCCTACGTCATAGCTTCCGTAGGGATTCGTTGATAACTAAAGAAGTTTGGCAATTAGGCAGACTTTATATATGGTAGACACAGGGGAACGCAGGCAGATGCGCTCTTGTCTCCTTTACCATGGTACCGTATATAGAGGGCTGGCTGATTTCCGAACATCTTCAGTACTCAACGGAACTCCAACAAAGGCTATACCATTGGGTAGCTTTCAACAGGATTACGTAAATCATTCTAATTTTGACTCAAATCTGAGTTTGAGACGAGCTACATAGCTGGGATTGGCTGAAACTTTCATCAACTATCGCCTTTTTCATCTATTGATGGCTAAGAAAGTTTCACCTCGTATAGTACTTAGGCCAAGTTGCTACAGCAGATTTTTTCAGTAGCCCCTTAACTGTTCCCTATTACTCACCATTTATTTGTGTCCGTATATGCTGGTCAATGCATTGAAACGTTTGATACGGGGTGCACATAGGCATTGCTAAAATGGTTTTATACATATATGGATTGATAGTTATTTCAAAAAATCCACATTAGAACCGAAGAATATTTGAATGCTTTGGGGGGGGGGGGGGTGGGATGGTGGATGAATAGAGGAAAGATAGGATAGAAGAATAGTCATAAATTGTAGGAAGTTTGACCGGGATGGAAGGTAAAAAATGGGAAGATCATCAGTGAATAACGATTTTTGCTCATGACCCACATATGTCGATGTTGTAGGTGAATGGACTGCAGCCGCATCGGTCGTTGAAGTATTTGGCCTGGAAATGTCTTCATGAAGCTGTTAAAGTTATAGAATTCTCTCACATTATCGTAAGAAGAGTCTAGAAAACTACCACTACTGCACTTCTTTCCCAACCCTCTCAACCCTTTTGAAAATTTGGTTTACCTTGCAAAGGGAGTCGCAGTTCACTGACGAATAGCCTAGGGATGTGGTGTATGAAGGCGGCCATTGGTCGCTACAGTTCCCCCAGTTCTCTGAGGAGAGCAGCACGTACTGAAAAGTCGTCTATAACCTTCGATTCCCAAAGCCCAACGTTCTGGTCCGAACGAAAAGATCTGTGGTTGGAGGTCAAAAGATGCAGATGCTTTATGTGTTTAGTAGAAACACATACATACGTCTAGTCCCCCCGGAATTTCTAGTCCAGTGAATGAAGGGGGCAGCGAAAGTTGATCACCGTCCGCCATAAACACCCTGCTGACAGGTGCGGTAGCAAACCTTGCATGGGTCGCCGCAAATAGTCACGTCTCGTCGAGTCGCTAGACCACGAATTACGAAAGGACTATACAGCCTTTTTTCTGGAGCGAGGTTCACATGAAGTATTGCGGACTTTAGGGAAAAGGGCACCAAGTGATTGTCAGGGAGCGGTGAACTCACTTCTTCATAATATCATGTAAACCTTTCTTCCGAAACGAGTGTAGATGGGTGAAGCTAGCCTCACGCCCGATACAACTCATATTTGTCTAGGTCCGACTTAGCATTCGGGCTACATATTATAGTTGTACACGAACGAAATTTTCGAAAGATTTTTCGAAATTTTTTTCGTTCGTTTTCGTTCGTTCGAAATTTCGTCGAACGAATTTTTTTTCAATTTTCGTTTGTTCGATTTTTTTTCGAACGAAAATTTTTCGATTCTCGTTCGTTCGAAATTTTTTCGAACCAAAAAATTTCGATTTTCGCTCGTTCGAAATTGTTTCGAACGGAAATTTTTCAATTTTCGTTCGTTCGAAATCCGACTTTTCGAAATTTTTTCGAAATCCGTTCGTTCGGAATTTTTTCAAACAAATTTTGAAAAAATTTCGAAATTTTTGACAAATTTCGAAAAAATTTCGAAATTTTTGACGAGTTTCGAAAAAAAATACGAAATTTCGAAAGAAATCGAAATTTCGATTTGTTTCGAATTTCGTTCGTTCGACCTCCAAAATTTCGAAAGTTTTTCGAAATTCGTTCGTTAGAAATTTTTTCGAACAAAATTTTTTCAATTTTCGTTCGTTCAAAATTTTTCCGAACGAAATTTTTTCAATTTTCGTTCGTTCGAAATTGTTTCGAACGAAAATTTTTCGATTTTCGTTTGTTCGAAATTTTTTCGAACGAAATTTTTTCATTTTTCCTTCGTTCGAATTTTGTCGAACGAAAATTTTTCATTTTTCGTTCGTTCGAAAACATTTCGAACGGAAAAATTTCGATTTTCGTTCGTTCGACATTTTTTTCGAAATTGTACAACTATACTACATATCCTCTGTTTCCGAGTGAAATTTATTTCTGTCTATCGTGTGCGTCGGCGCGCGTATGCTGCGTGTCCTTTTCCCCACACTTTCTCGCTGTCTCTACCCTCGCTCCGCACAAGCGCGCGAGGAAACAGAGTACATTTGACTTGGAACCAGAGGATAACTTGTTAGAATGGGCTTTATAGTTACCGTATTTGTGGAGATAGCTGAATACACTCTTGCTCCAGGTGACACGCTGATTCCCTCGGAAACCAAATAAGGTATGGTATCTGGTGCGTGGACGTAGTAGCGGAATCCATTTTCGAAAGCGTTGGAAAAGATTGGATCTGCATCTTCTGAATAAAAGTCACATTAGAGACGATGATAAGCAAGATGCGAAAATGTCTCGAAGTTTCATCGAAAGCCGAAAATGGTTAATGAGGTTGCTTAACTGTGTCTTGGGTGGTCACACATGTTTTACCGTCAAGGCTGCGATGACTGAGCCGGCGTGGCGCGGCCGTGCAGCGCGGCTTGTATTGGTGTGCCCCCATAACAGGTGATTCTGCTTGCCTGCTGTCCATATTCCTAGCATATTTCGACTTCTTCATCCTTGAATTTACAGGAATATGGGCAGTAGGCTGGCGAAAACACTTGAATAACAGTGGCGGGACAATCTGACAAACGCTGCGGGACCGCGCCGCGCCCGCTTCAACTCAGCGCCGCCCGGCTTAGCCTTGACGGTATGTTTACTCGAGTTGATTCGAAAATATCGATTGAAGTAGATAGAAGCACTCAGTTAAGTTCAGTACTTGAGATTCACTTTTCCTTTTAACATATAACTCAAGAACCACCAGGTTTATTGTGAAGTGGAAAAAAACACCAGATAGAAAATAATTCAATGCTTTCAAATGGTATATCAAAACCTTTCGAGGTCGAGTGGCGGGAAACTTTCGCTTCAACCTTATAGAATGTGTTCCGTTACAAATGGACAGATGAACCGAAAGTGCTTGGCAAATAGTGACAGAGAGATTACGTCTTTGCCAAGTTTAGTCTAGTAAATTGACGAGGTGCGACCACTGCGGCGGGCCGTGCGGCATTCGCGACACCGCCGTGCAGCGAGGTTTCGATCGCACGGGTTGATCTATGTATCTCCGCAACCCCGTCTATTCACTAGACTAAATTGTACGAGCAGACTGGAGATATGCTAATTATACGTATTCCGTCTTACCTCCAGAGCCATCGAACTGTTCCTCCATATGAGCGTCAAGTATAATTTGAAGACTGAAATTTATTGATTGATTGAATATCGTCCGATATTTGTTTTCAACCAATAGTTTTTTCACAAACCCCGCATTAACACCAGCCACTGTCTGTTTCTGCATCCATTCACGTGCTCCTCGCATGTCCAGCGAGTGGCACTTTCCTAGATTTGTCAGTCTGGGCTCCATGAATTTGCAGCAATCGAATTGTCGGCCTCCGAACGAGCACAGTTTCATTGTCTCTGTACAGTTGAATCTGTAATTTCAAGACTTACTCAGCATGCGTATTTCCACTAAACATACTATAGCCATGGCTCGGTTCCAGGTTGCGGAGGTACCGCTATAATCGACGGCGAATCCGTAATTTTCCCTGATTTTTGAAGAGAAAAACACCGGAGCACACACTTTATCTATCCACCTAAAGTCCATGTACACATGAGCCGTAAATAGTTGTTTCTTCTTATTTTTTTATTTTGAAAATTTTCGTTTTTTCTTGCTTTCCCTGCGTATATCTATGATGTCCTTTGTGAGCGTGCGCTTGAAAAAATCAAGCTCGAAGTATCGCATCTTACGCGAGTCGAAAATCAGGGACGTGGCCGCACATGCTGAGTGCCGAAGACCAGACGGGTAGAACGTTCAATGCGTTATGGGAAAAACCGCTGGTCTAGAGTGGTAACCGATTGGACGCATGTCAGACGCGGAACCGTCAGGCTTTTTCAGTGAAACCCGTGACAAAAGATATGAAGGTCCTCGTGTCTCTAGAAAGAATAGGATGTCCTGGCCAATTGCGGCACGTGATTTGGACTGACGGAGAGGCTGTTGGCGCTCTCTCGACCCAGTCGATATCAGTGGGAGGCGCAAGAAAAACCCTTTGCTAGTTCTCTGCAGAAGCCCGCGTTTACAGTACAGTGCCGCTCGTAGGATTTGATCAGAAGGCGAGTTTCGCTCCTTTAGCGTGATTTATTAACAAAAGCCGTTTAATTGAATGGGAGCTCCACACCGGTATACAGCGCACATACGCACACTGGGTTTGTAAAGTCTGTCTGGATGAGACTGCTCGCTCATGCGGTCGGCGTGCGTGTCGACCGGCCATCGCTAAGACGTTTTTTACACCTGTTGAACTATTCTCAGGAATTTTAGACGATTTTTAAACATTATACAGTTAGCTGTTAGCAACCGTGGAAAGGTTCGTCTAAAAAATGTCTTCGCGACTGCCGCTTCACGCGCACGCCAGCTGCGTGTTCGGACCGTCCAATTCGGACAGACTATATCACACTGTATGACACACCGAAGATATCACCCCACCCTTTGTTCAAATTGAAACCCCAGGAATTACTTCACCGTTGGATAGCCCTTCTTACCAAGATCTTGAATTACTTTTTAGGTCTCAAAAATCAAGTTGAGGAAAGTTATCAGTGGACGCGAGAACGCGCCCTCGCCCGCATTCTGACCAAAGTCTAATAGCGGCATTGAACAAATTAGGAGTTCCGTAGCATTGCTGTGCAAAGATTTCGCCATCTTGTGCAACTCACTTGTTTTTCATTTGCTATCGTTTTGCTACAAAAAGGGTGAGATCAGTGCAATTATTTGGACCAAAGGCTTGTCATCGGGTTTCTTTGCAACACTTTCGAAATGTGAATGATTGATAAGTTCATCACTGTGTCCTGGCAATCATGAGAAGACGATGAGGTTTCCATCAGCGTAAGTGTCAAGCGGTCTATCACCTTGATGAAATTTTCTGCTTCTGTTCTTATCTAATCAATGATAATCTGCTTTGCTCAAGATCTGGTCATTGCTGTCATCATAAAAACAGTAATAAGCGGATTTTCGACGGGGAAGAAAAAATAGTTCCTGTCAAGCAATCAACGTCCATGAATGAAAGATTCATCTAATTTTACCATTCCTGTTCTACAGATTTAAGTGACTTACCCAGCATCGTTGAAGAAACCGTCGATGGTGAAGTTGGGATGCTGCTCCTGGTAGACTTGCAGCGCTCGGTCACCTTAATTTCTTTCTTGATCAGACGCAAATGCACTACCACTTTTGGATTAGGTTGAATTGCGCGCTGAGATGTGTTTTAGCGTCACATCTCCCTTAAAGGCATAGAACACCCAGAAAATTATTTTTCAGTTTCTACGCAGATGTTGGAGAAAGTCACTTGCTGATCTCAGTGGTTTCTCTGCAATCATCCAAGACCTGTTATAAACAGAGTTATGGCTCCTTAGAGAAACCTATATTTTGAGGGTAAAAATTGGTGTACGAGTTGTCCTAGGCCCGTATTCTTCTTCAAGCGCAATCATTACGCGAGAGCGAGCCAGGATTAGGAGATCCGGCAGTGGGCTGAAGAACGAAGACTAGTTGGAATTTCATCCATCCATCTAGCCGCTATCGAGCTCGGGAATCTGTTAGGGGCGTGACCCGTGGTGGTGAGTGAAGGGGTTGGGCCTGTGGTGGTCGCTTATATCTCGCTTATTTGAAAGAATTGAGATCTCGCACCTGGCACGTGATATCTATGAGGGGTCCACTTCACAATCAAATAAAAATCACAAAGTTCATATCTGTGCCTTTAAAGCCATCGTACCCGCAGAAAACCCTATACTTTTTTTTCTTGTTTTTGTGTAGCTTGGCCTCAGAAGTGAACGAACATGTCGGAAAGGCCTATGAAAAACCTTTGTTCGCATAGAAAAGGCAGTCTGAACACACTGTAAAATTTAATTCAAATTTGGCACCACAATCGATTTTAAAGTTTTTCTGCATTTGGAGACCTCTTACTGTCAATTTCGAGGTTTTTTCTGCATGTGGAGTTTGTGCCGTATTTGTTTTGTGTTGTTTGACGGTCGCATCAACATTTTATGAAAAAGTCGTTGAGTATACCCTCTGTTTCGAAACAAATTCACTTATGTTAATCGTGAAGATGTGCACGCGTATGCTGCTTGCCCTTTACATCCCCACACTAATTCCCCTCGCTTCGCACACACACGCGAAGAAACGAAAAAGATCTTGCTCCGAAATAGAGGGTATATACATCTTTTTTCTATGGCAGCGTTTTTGTGCTGCCTCTCGGATCTGAATTTTTTCTCCCGAAATGTTAGATGAGATTCAGCTCCACTCTAAACTTACCCACGTGCAGCTCTGCTCGATCCGCGTTGCCGTATAGAGCCTGAGTATCCATTAGTGATTGCATCAAGTAGTCAAGCAGTTGATCAGAGAAGTCGCCAGTCGCATTGAGTTCTGTTTCATTACATCCTTTTAGCTTATCCCAATTGTAGAATAATGCGCTGAAGATCCTCACCTCGAATGAAAGATTTCTTGATAGGATTAAAGTTGCATAGTGTTACCATGGGGAAGTCCATACCATTTTCACTTATTAGAAACGAAACCTGCAAGATCAGCGGAAAATGGTTTTAGATATACGCACATGATTTTCTCCAACTCTTCTGCCACAATTGAATGCATCTTGTGTATATACATATAGTAACCTCTGTAAAAATCGTAATTCTCACGACTCACGGCGCGAGCGGCGCGCACGATGCTGCTCTCTCCATCTGTCATGCGCTCTCTCGCTGTCTCTAACCTTCGCTCCGCACCAGCACGCGTACAAACTATGGGAATTTTGCGGTTTTCTAGAGTTTACCCAAAGATCCTTACCATCAGCCTGTTGTCAATTACAAAAATTACCTGAGGTGGAATAGGCTATGAGCATGAGCCATGACGGACTTTGCAGGATACAAAGACGGAGCTAATTAGCCCGAAGGTGGGAGATGCGAGGTTTTCTAGCAAGCAGGGGTGACGCTTGGAAGTGGAATATGACAGGAAAAAAAGTCGCAAATAACACTTTATGTTCATAACACTTTTGTATTTTTGGAGGCTGCCCCGCAGAGGCGCTAACGAGGCGTCGCAGCGGTACAAGGGAGACCGCAGCGAATCCTCACAATGACTAGTTGTACTGCCGTGATTCTATCATAGCACCAACACGCTTCGTTTGTGCTAGTTTTGCTGTGCTTTCGAGAGATAGGGCGCTGCAACCGACGAACGAAGCCGTTTAGACACAGACTGAAAACGTGGAAGCTGTGCAGTTCTGCAGCAACCGCGGCTCGCTTGAGGGCTGTTGCGCTAACTCGGTTTTAGCAAGGCAAGTTTTATCTGAGGTCTCGCCTCTTGACACCGATCGCTGTCAAGTCAGCGCGAATTTTATATTATTTTTAATGCATTTCGAAACGCTTTTCACTTCAAATTTGACGTTCTCGCGAGATACTTCCGCCTGTCGCATTTCATTCCCTCCCACGTGATTCTCGGCTCCGAGCCGCCTGACAGTTTGGCTAGTTCTTCCAATTTGCGAGTCGGCTCCTGTTGCTGCTCGAGCCACTGCTGTTGCATTCCAGGCCACTGTTGTTGCTGTCCGAGCTGATCAAATTCGTTCGAGCAGCAACAGTAGTGACCGGAGAGTGGGAAAACGAGCCGAGCTGTCAGACGGCTCCGATTCCTGTTCGGTGCGGCTCGCGGCCGATAACCGTCTGAGCTGATACTCAAAAAAATTATTGGACTGCACAGACACCTACCACCTGGACTTTAACTAACCTGCGAAACGATGGGGTTGCTTAGGTACATGGTTACGAGCGTTGCTACTTGATAAATAAGCAGAATTCCAGACATGAGAACCATAAGAACCCAAAAATGGGTGGAGAACCTTTTGCCTTGATAAATCCGCTTCGGACCATGCATTGTCGTCGTTTCTGAAACCATGATACTCTCATCAGCTCACCTCAAAGACTCTTAAGACTTTATGTTATCATTGATTGCATAAGAAATGCAATGTGCCCCTTTTGATCTAAAAAGCAATTTAAGATTTTCAAGTGATCGTAATACATATTCAATAATAGTGAAATATTACTTTAGCATTTTCTTCTTATTAGTTTGCGTAATAGGTGATACCCACGCGAGAAATGCTGAGTTTCGCGACTAATCGACCCAATTCCTTCGGTCTCTTTGATGCGCCGAATTTGTTCCGCAGGCACTTGAAGTATGATCTGTGAAGCTCGTTGTTTGAAACCGATTCGTCTCTGATGCATTGAACTGAAATTAGAGTGAATAGCTTCAGTCGTGTGCTTTTACACTTTGTCGCCGAAACTTCTACGCTCTGTAGATGCCACGATTAGGGATCAATGGATGGATAGACAATTTGGTTTTCGGAAATCGGAATTCGCCAAACGATATGACATCCACTATTTCGGAATTCGGAAACTGGAACAAGTTTCGAAATGTCGGAAACCGGAATTTGGAGGCCCAAAAACCTGAGGAAATCGGAAAACGGAATTCCGCACATCACTGTACAAGACAAAGCGCTTAAGAGTGTGAAATCACTCAGAAAATCCCACCTGTCGTCCTCGAAATATCTGTTGCAGGCTGTAAACGTCACCTGAAACATTCTAAAATTTGTAACTCAGCTCTCTATTTAGGTTCTGTAAATTAACTCGGAATGAATATTGTACATACATACATAGTTGTGGTCTGGAAACACTAAAAAAACTCACCGAACGCGGCATATGTCCCCCTGTAGATAGACCGGTGGAGGAGCATGGCCTGAAAATTCTCTGAGATTGTTAGTATTTTAATGACCTCCATCATACATAACATTTGTGAATGATATGTACTCAATTGTATACTACACCAACCGACAGAGACCGTTTTCATCCGGTGCATAGTGTTCGGTTTTTGAGGCAAGATAGAACATTGCCCTGAAATGACAGCAATGGGTTACGGAGTTTTTTTTATACAAAGAAATTTTCAAATGAGCATGGATTGACGCGGAAATCTCAGAACACTCGTTTGAATGGAAAATTACTCGTGCCCAAAGGCAGGGTTTATCAAACCAAAATGTCAGAAATTTCATTTTTAACTTCTGAAATTTGAAAAACTCAAAGCCCAAGCCCAGTTCAAGAACTTACACAAGAATAAGGTCAAATTTCCGTTTTCCGAAGTCTACGGTTTTCTAGTGTAACTTGGTGAGATGTGAGCTACCGCAACCCGCCGCGATTTTCTGAAAACAATCTGAAAATCGAGCCCGTGATCAGCGCTCCAATTAACATCCCAGGCGGAGTTTGGGCAACAGTTTTTCTAAAAATGGAATCCAAAGAAGATAACATTTTGGCGGTTTTGATCTATCGAGGTGTTCTGAGGAAAATTTAAAATTTCTCAAGGATTTTCATAGATTGGTTGTAGAGGAAGAAGCCTTAGGGGTGGTCTCTAACAAGGAGATCAACCACGGAGCAAGTTGAGAGAACTAAACTTATCATCAAACCATGATATACGAGAGAAGGAGTATTCTATGGATGGTTAATAATATGTAAAATACGGCTGCTAGGTTTTGGTCAGAAGGCGTGCGAGGACACCCTCGCAAGCATTGCGGTGTTGAACAGCATCCCTTACATGCACCCTAGATAACTTTACAGATCTGAAAGAAATGGATTTAGAGGGACGCTTTCAAAAGATCCTAAGGATGCTCAAACGCGTCCACGTGCACCTTCTGACCAAAGCCTACGGGCGGTGCTATATCTTCTTTAAAATATCAACCTCTCTTGGTAAGGGTAGCATAGAAATCATTTGCATCAATGGACCCCAGGACAAACACAGAGTTCACGCAGTATATTAAGTCTAATGAATGGACGGGGCTGCGACGGTAGATCACCGCGCGAGCGATCGAAACCCCATTGTACTGTGTTACCTCTAATAGAAAACTTCATAGATGCTCTATTGGATAACATCTTTTGTGGGAAAATATTGGTTGGGGGTGAATTTCATAGATGGATCACAGGAGATCATTTTCTGAAACAGGCTGGAAAAGATCGAACATCAGAGGCGATCCGTAGAAGGTGAAACTCGGGAACGACTGGGAGACTTACAACATTCATTGATGGTTTTGGGATGTCATCCGTATATGGATATGGGCTGGTGGAGACAAAACATCATAGTTGTTCCGGAGGATATCAAGAATAAAAAAGGAGAACTTGTGCAAAACTGATTCGCAAAAAAAATTGAGAGAATTCAGTAGGTGAAAAGTGCTCTTCGCCAAAGCGATGGGTGTGCCATGAAGTGAGCTGGCAATGGGAATCTGATGTCGAATCGGAACGATTGCACGCGCGTGTGTATGCACTACGGTATCAGGACACACATGAAGTGGACAGTCATAAAGTGTTTATAGTACCCAGTGGGAGGAGCTTCTCTGCGATAGGATTGAATTCCAATACTTGCTAGGAAACCTCAAATTCGGGCCACTGAATCTTCTACGCAGAATTTTATTGCCCTATTCCTTTGTCAGCTAAAAAGCAGAATTTTCTGACAAAAAAGTGGATTTGAAAGATCGCCAGGAACAGAGTTCAGATTCTGAAAAGTTGAACATCAACGTGAGAAGAAACCCCAAAATTGATAAAAGATCGTCCGGTGATAGTCACGTTCTTTGATGGAACCTCCCTCCTCTACTATTTGCTGCAGCGTCTGTCTGACAAGTGAAGTATAGTTTGTGAAAGTAGCTTGAGTTCCAAAATCGATGAGCATTTCCTAAACCGATTCTGGACCAAGAAATCGGAATCGAAATTCAAAGCCGTTCACTACTTCTCAGGGCGGAGATATGAGCGGTTTTTTTTTCAATGTGGGTTTTTTTTTCGGTGAGCTGAATCCTAGATTTCTTCACATTGGATAGATTTGGCTCTAAACTTGCTCACAAACGCTAGGTCCTTTATTTGGCTTGGTGTAAGCGTTGATTAGTTGGAGGCTGGAAGAAGTTGGAGACCCTATATTTGTTGGTTGAGTGTCTACCCTACAGTCCACCGCCACGGAGAAAAGCTGTGGTGCGGTTGAGGATTTTCACTAACGATAAGTATACTGCAGCTGTTACTGGCCAGGATCCAAGTTGGCCGAGCTTCAATAAGGGTGATCAGCTAACAGTTTTGTGTGGGATATTGTCTACTGCATCTCAATAACATATGCCTCTGCATCATTCTTGTTTGTTAAACTCTAGTAAAGACTGTAGGTATGTTGCGTGCATGGGGAAAGCTTACTGTATCCTAACGTGTTGAGCGCTTTTTTCACATAATTAAACTCTTTTCGTTTCGACTGAGGTGTTTGGCAGATCTATTTTCCGGCTGTTTCTCGGCTATTACGCGGAGAACAGGTATTTCGCGGCTGTTGGCTATCGGCTATCTCTTGGCCAAAACTCTCAAAGTTTATAGCGCAAGCTACAGTATGCTCAGTGGAAATACGCAAGCACACAATGGCATTTTTCCATTGCCGTGGACTCTATATGTGTTTCGTGAAGTTCATCTTTCCATTACCTTGTGTATACCCCATTTCTTCCGAATAACAGCTGT
Organism: Aplectana chamaeleonis; assembly: GCA_029168955.1. Lineage (NCBI taxonomy): Eukaryota > Metazoa > Nematoda > Chromadorea > Rhabditida > Cosmocercidae > Aplectana > Aplectana chamaeleonis. Next base: position 1,715,428 of record JAPDOI010000058.1, on the reverse strand, counting down.
TTCATGAAAAAAAAAATCCTCTTTGCAGAAATTGTAATGGAATCATTTTTTTCCTTCAGACTAAGTTGTATGTTTGGGTCGAAGTCGACGAACAATTTGCGTTTCTATGTGGATCGTGGTCCTAACAGTCTAGGGTGGATGATTCTCAGATTTGAGCCTCCCATGAAGCCGTCATGAGCGAATTTCGCAGCTTTGGTAGAAATGAGATGAGCCACTCGGCCTTTTCTAGTTTCCTGAAAAGTGCGGACACCCACGGACACAATGCTGAATGTGAAGTGCACGGAAGCCCTCTGAAAGAGATGAACGGCAAAGTTGGGTGCTTGAGTTCTACACAACAGCTATCGTTAACCAGATTCGGGATATGCTTGGCCTGCTCACGTTCGAATTCGCTGTCTGAAGAGCGTCAAAATCCATTGGTAACACTGTTGGTGAAGTTGTGCAAAGGTCTCCATACCTAAGGTGAGCTGGGAAGGCCACTAATCCAAATACAAGCTGCGCGAATGAACATGACAGCCGACTTGAGTGTGGGGGAGGTTTGGGATTTGGGAGAAAATAAGAGCAGCACATACTCGGTAAAAATCCGGCAAGAAGAGTACCAGTGTAGACGAACTTGATGAGATGAACACCTGCTGTCAGCGTGATTTGAGAAAGCAAATCACCAATCACAAAGATCCCAACGGGGTACATTGAAGAAGATGCCCTTTATCATGGTCTTGGTGGAGTAATATTGAGTTTTTGGCTTGGCTAGAGTGTAGCTCCAGCTTAAACATTATGAAGAATCTATGAACCATCATGATACATATGGCGTACACTTGCTGCAGAGAGTTCAAACTGCAATCCTCGACATTGGGAGTGATTTCGAATACTCAGCCCTGCGTACATAATTCAACGAACAGCTTGTAAAATCGACTGCTTGGATTAGTTGGCCAATATTTCTAACATCAGCAGATATTGTTTGATCGATTACAGACAACGTTGTTCAGGTTGATTACAGGCATCAAACTTTTCTGGCCTAATTTGAAGTTTTCTTCCCATTTTCGCACAAGATTGACCGGGGTGCATACTGTGGGTCTGCTATGGAAGCTTATTACAAAAAAGTAGAAACATTTTCGGCGGTTTCTAGATCGATAATTTGTGATACAGGCTATATAATGTGGATCGACAACATATAGCAATAAAATCACGACACCAGTTTCAGTAAAGAAAAGGCGTGACTAATTTCTGTCGAACCACAGTGAGTACGTCCATAAATGATTACAAGGTGTCCTTATCTCATTTCAAGTGATGGGTGCATCAGTCAAAGTGGACTCACTGTTGATCTGATAAATATTCCACACTGCTCTGCCCTCTAAGCAGACAGCTGGCGGAACAGAGCTGCTTCGAGTGTGGTTAGCAGGAGGCTCACCCAAAGCTGGCTGGATCACTTTGAATTGCGCAACTTAATAAAAAATCATTTCGCGAATCTCAAAAATCTGGAAATCTTGTTTGGCGGAAGGGTGGAAATTTTCGGAGGCAGTGTTTAAGAAAGAAACGGTCTCCGAGTTTTCACCGAAAATGGAGTGTACCGGAATCCATCGCAACAATAATGGCGAAAGAATGGCTAAAGACGAGCCCCAAACGCCTTCAGAAATATAAGCGCTATACCCTACCCGCCCATTCCCTTGTTGGTCGCTGAGGAAGTGGGCGGGATGGGCATATCGCAACCAAGTTTGTTTGCCGTGTAGAGCTATGTATCTATAACTTATTTTTAGCCGTTCTTTCGCCATTATTGTTGCAATGAATTCCGGTACACTCGATTTTCGATGATAGCTTGAAGACCGCTTTTTTTTATCGTGAACACTGCTTTCAAACATTCTTAATCTCCTGATGAAGCAATTCTGCTCGAATCAGAATCAGTGTACGCAAGGACAGTCTAAAGTTGTGTTCGGAGGAGGTTGCACCAATAAGAGTGACGCGATGGGAAGAGAAGCCGTAAACCCAAGGACGAGAAAAACTATTTTGAGAATTTTTTTCAATGAGTAAAACTAAGTGCCCTCCTCGCTTCCAGGAAGTAGCTGTCATAATCAAGTTTTGTATTCGCTTATAATATTCCCTGTTGATTTTCATGCAGTTATCGAGGCGAGTTACCTACCTCTTCACTTTCAACCAACGTACAGTCCACCGCCCAGGAAAAAAGGCGGCGTTGCGGTTGCCGAATTTCGCCTTCAAGGAAACTATTATTACCCGAATTGACCATCCACAGCGACATGAATAGGTACATTTCGAGAGAAATTTCTGGACGTGGAACCAAATATGCACATTGGAGCGTTTTACGATAGCTTTGATCAGAGTTATGAGCTCAAGACGGTATTTTCTGTGTCTATTGTATTTTCCTAAACTCACAGTAATCTTTCGAAAATCCGGAAACGGGCCTCGTAATGGTGTTCAGGGCTCCAAATAACCGCTTTCGACAAAAGTTTGGGTGCACGACCCTGTAGATTAGGAACTCCACGCAATATAGCAGACCAGATATTCGTGGGTGTTTCTTTTGAATTTTGTCGACATTTTTCTCTTTGCTTTTTCTCACAATGATTGCAAAAATTTTCTACTATTTCACATTTCTCTTTTCTCTTAGCCCTAATGCTCCCTCCATTTTTCTAGTGTTGCGCCGGATTCAATCAGCTGAGATGATTCTACAAATTTCTAACCGGGTAGGTCTCCCGAAGAGACAATGCACGGTGTTGTGACTTGCATGACTGCTCGATGTGGCCTTCAGTCACCTTTTTTCACAGCTTAACACCTCTTAGGCCATAATTATACACCGGTCGAAGGCATATAATTAGGGCCTGAGAGGTGCTTTGGTGTCTGCAACACTACATAGTTCAAGGGAAAAAATGCAAGACATCATCACTTTTTTCGTCTCTGAACAAATATGATTTGTTTGCATTTACTGCCGTAAACAGGCCATTGTTCGACGTTGACCGATCGCTGAGCAGACGAGAATTTGTGGCTGTTTCGTCTTCAAACTAACATGTTGTGTTGATAGCAACGAATGGAATCCGAGTTATTTTCTGCCTGATTTTTCACACCAGATTGCTAGGTTGAGTAAACAAAAATGTTCTATTGCTACGCTCTTGATGGGACAATAATGATGGAGTCACAAGATGGGAGAGGCTTTCAGGTCGCGCGAGTTTATCTCCGGAATACCTGCAGCTACATATAATAAGAAAGCCGCTTCTTGAGCTGTATTAAACACTGATTTTGATCTGAAGCCGCAATGCGTCGTGGATTGTTCCCTATCGGCCGGGGTCATACTTCAAGCGACGAGCGACGCGACGCAATGTTTACTATCAATATCGACCGGAAATCGATATGCCCGATATGCACTGTCGCCGTCGCTGGTCGCGGCAAGTATGATCGCGGCCATTAATACGTCGTGAATCGGCCCTTCTGTGAACTAGCGTCACGGTCCGCGCAGTCTTAAGATTTTACTCCGCTTTCATGTCGTTGTTTCCTTTGAAACCTTGGTGACTACGGGTTTCCGGAGACCTGCATATCACGTGCGCATGCTAAAGTTGGGTTCATACTTTCCTCGAGGTGCAACATTGAGAGTCCGTAGTGGACATATCGATTTTGGGCCGATTTCAGTGTTGAATCCGGCCTAGGGCAGGACGGTCCACAGCGCTTTAGTAGAGGCTGAGCAGATTATCGGCTGGTTCGCCATACCCATGTTAGAGTTTGAGCGAATGGCCGATCCGCGGTGCTTTCTAGGATGCGGCGCATCGCTATAGCCAGCGGCTCTCGTGAAACTAATAGCTGCGGATTGCTAGCTCAAGAGAGGATTACCCATTAGTCGGCCGCTGAACATTTCTGAAAAGTGACTATAAAGACTCGCTAAGGCATCTTTTATAGTCCTCACCGCAAGCGCGGCTGAGAAGCGAGTAGTGATCCAAACGGTGAGACCGCATTGGCGGTTCGGGTGGTGCCGCTATAGCGTTGCTATCTTGAGCTGTACTAAAGTTCTCCCGCGCGTGCCGCGCGATGAGAACTTCCATAGTCAACCAATCTTCTCGCGCTTCATTCGCGCGCCGCGCTTGCGGTGAGGACAACGAAAGATGCCTAAAGAGAAACTCAAATCACCATTAATCAGCTTACAAAACGTAGCGAACTGACCGTTTCTGCAAGCATATACTATGGGTTGGAGGACCATATGACAACCCACAGCATGCCCACCCTTTACCCAACAGCCCAAGCAGTACGAGGAACATCCCGCTTGTTTGAGGCTGGGGCAAGCCATCGACCAAGGCAAGTCCGCGGCGCTGAATCCTCGTACAGGATGATCTGCTCGGAGAAGTTCAATGATTGTGAGACTTGACTTGACTTAATCGGTTGGCTTTCGCCTGACGCGGTCATTCCGCATCTTCATCGAGGTGTGCCGTCCTAGTAATCAGCCGTGTCCATTTGTCACGGTCCTCAGCCACAGTTTGAACACATACCATCCATTGATCACTATTCCACTTCCTGCGAAGTAAAATATCGCGCCTGAATTGCCTTTCAATGCCGAGTGATTTCAGATCCTCCTTCACCACATCCGTTCAAAACTTTCGCCTACGTCCAGGCGGCCGTTTCCAGACAGGACTTGGAAGCATCCTTAGAGCGTGTTGAACAAGACGATCTGGCGGTCTTCTCAAAATATGCCCCAACAGACGAAGACGACCTTCCGTTGCCGCCTGAGATGGCATTGGGAGATTTTGGCACCTCCCTCGTGTCAAACGTAGATGTAAGGCGTCAATCTCGTTGTAGAGATTTTCGTTGTGGCACATCCGCGGCCAGAAATATCCGAGCAAACGTCTAAACAGCTTCCTCTCCGTGCAATCCAACCTTTCCATCTTCGTCTTCGGTGCTGCCCACGTCCCCGATCCGTACATCATGATAGGGCGAATAGCGGATAACTAGAAACGCAACTTGACTTCCTTCGCGATGGGGGTAGACCACAAACACTTGGTTAGAGAATTGAATGCAGACGTAGATTTCGCACATCGATGTTGAATATCCGCTGCATAACTACCATCGTTCTTCAGCAAACAGCCCAAATAACAGAAATCGTCTACCAATTCGATACGTTGTCCGTCCACACAAACTCCCGTTGAAGGCCTCTGAGAGACCCACATCTGCTTGCATTTGTCCGGACGAAGACGAAGTCCATAGGCTGCGGCATACTTCGAAACGAGGTTCACAATCTTTTGCAGTTTTGCGTTGTTTTCAGCGAATAACACAATGTCATCGGTGTACTCCAGGTCGACAAGGGAGCGTCCTGATGGTGTTAGGATCACGTCCGCAGGAAACTGTCATTTGTCAGACTAACATGAAAATACTACAATACAATGTTTCTTAGAAAAATCGTCCGACAGCGACAAGGCCATTTGTCTTCGAAGTCGCCAGCGAGCCAGTGGAGCGTCGTGGAACCTGCTGGAAGAGCCGCAGAAAGTGGCAATGAGTCGCGGATCCGCCTGCGAAGCTCCGCGTATCAGCCGTTGATTCGCCTCATCCTCGATTTGGAGCGGTGCACTTTTAAAACGGATCCGTCTCCGGGACCATTGTGCAGAGGGCAACGCTTGTTTAACTCCCGCGACCTTCCACAGTGGGACCAACAATTGAACTCCTTCTGAGGCTCCATCCACACGTCGCAAGAACGCGCTCTCTCGCCTCTGCGCACCCCAACGCTTATTGGGCTCCGTACAATTACGGGGACACGGGCAAACACCTCTTGACTCTTGAGGCCCCCGTCGGAGCTGGTCGATCAATCGAGCCCCACTCGGTCGATAAGCTCCGAAATAGTGACAGACGAGTGCGAAAAATCCATGCAATGAGCCTGTCTGCGACCGTCTGTTCGCGTTCGCCATCCACCACCCAGTCGAACTGGTGTTCCACACGCGCACACTGGCAGGGCCAATGCACCCAAGGTTGGTTTTTCTGCCTCGAACTCTATCGGTTTTCCGGCCAAGTCTGACGGGGGCCTGACGGTTCGATCGGTAACGTTCGACCAGTTGATCAATCTCTCGAGCCGGGGTACTATGGCGCGCGAGCCCATGCGGTTCCGATTAGCTTCAAAGCTATATGTGTCAGGAATGAAGCTCAAACTTACCGCTTGTTTCCGGAGGCCAGCGCTGAAGATCGGGGGACGTCCGGTTGTATCACCGCTGTCTGACTCTGCCGCGACGCTGCGTAGCACAGCAAGGTCGCGGACGAGTTACTCTCACAGATACTAGATTTGGAGCGCGACGCGCTGATTGACGTATTAGCCGCTCTGAGAGTCTTTCTAGTCAGCATATTTTTTTTCTGCCGCTGCATTCATCGCTGTATATTAGGTTTATCCTCCGCCTCAATCGCTATGTATTTCTTTGAATTTCTGGAGTTTTCTCACCGGGTGCCCTTGCTCACGCTCTGAAATTGTGAGCCACACATTTTTGCTCTTCTAGCTAATTTGCTGTTCAATTCTCGTTCCCTGAAATGTGAATTTCTTAGCAGAAAGCTGGACTTCAGCAAACGCTTGCTTCCATGTGCATTTCTGTGTTGGTACAGCCAAATTCGGCCCTCATTTAGATCTCTTGCTGGGAGTAGCTCATCCGCCCATTTTCTCGCCGTTGACCGATCACAGGCGCTGCAAAGGCTGGTGTGATTGGGCGACAGCGAGAAAGTGGGCGGATAAGCTACTTCCAGCAAAGGAGCCTAATCAGTACCCAAAAATCAGAAATAGGATTCAATGGGAAAAAGGCCAGTTTTGATTGAAGAGCATGTGCAACTTATAAATTATTATTTCTTGATTCCTGAGCTTCATTTTGTAGTGTTATCAAGATATGTTTTCGAAGCTCGGTATGCGGTTGAAGATGTTGACCAACCGCTTTATTCGCAACGTTTCGGGTCGTAGACCCTTCTTCGGGCGGCTGTAATCGTTATCACATAGGGAATTTTGCACAAACTATAACATACAATATTCATTCTATGCATACCTAGCAGCTGCGGCAGCGGCACGGTGTTAGAGCAGGAGGGATGAACCGTCTCGGCGGTCGGCCAGCTTCAGCAGTGCTATAGGAGCGAATGAGCAGAGCGGCGTTCATTTAATATAATTAATATTTAATATAAATTATTAGTTTAACTGCAGTGAATTTTTAAATCCAAAATAGTAAATTCTCTTCAATTTGCGATTTTGCCATGATAACGTCCAATTGCAAATAAATTATGATAATCTAGATTTCACGAGCGAATAAATTTTCCAAATGTTCACGCGTCCTTTTTTTCGCAGCTTTTGCATGGAAACAACGTATTTTTTCAGTCTGAACCTTGTTTTCGGCCTAAGTATTCTATTTATTAAATTTTGGTTGATATCAGTCGATATCCATCGGCTAGCGAAACGCATGCAAAACAGAGGAGCATTGGTTTTGCATAGTCGCGCGCTCTCGCAAGTAGTGTACGCTGTTGGGTTATTTTCCGCGTGAATATCCAACGATGGGATTCAGTTATGAAAAGATTCAATGCACGAAATTTTCGCGAGATATGCGTAAAAGTCATAAAAGATCTGTATTGAACATTCACAGGCGCCTCCTGATCAGTCTTTTCGTAGCTTGTGAGTGATGGCTGTAATTTGAAAGCTCTATGCCTGATCAAAAATCAGATTTCAGAGCCTAATCCCGAATTTGTGCCCGCAACCCAACCCTTTCCGAAATTTCATGCAGACAATCTTCGAAAACATTGCTGTATGTTATCGCAAGATGTGATGCTTTCAATTTATTCACCAACGATCTGCCCGGTCAGAAACAGTAGACGACCGGTCGAAGGCTAAAATTGAAAGCAATCTTGAGACAGTAAATCATGCCGACCGTTGCTTGCCTACACTCCACTCTTTTCTATACTGCTCAGGCCATAGCCAACCCTAATGTGAGCCCTCTACATATTCACTTTGTGTGTTTACGCATCTATGTTACCTTCCCTATCTGTACTTGTCCCTGTTTCCTAATTCTGGTTGTGAGCCCCAAGGTTGTACGCCTTAAAGAAATTTTTTCCATTGACTCGTGGGCCGCTAGCTTCGACTAAGGAAGACGGTTCATCGATCACCGTTGATTTGTTAAAAACATTGCTTAAGACACACCTCTTTCGTAATTTGTTTATGAAATACGATTGTAGTAACTCCCGGAAGTCACACAACAACATGAAAAAAAACAGGCTTTGTGCCTGCCATTTTGTTCCGGTTTTGCCCCCCTCATGCTCAAACTATGAGCACACAGATGAATATGATATTGAAAAGTGCCCACAGATATGTTAGTAGTTCGTTCGAAGTTGAAAAACGTTGCCGGATACTGGACAAGATTAGAAATTGGTAGGAGGGAAATTTTAAAAAATCAAAAATGATGAAAAATTCGAAACAAAAAACGGTTCCTACCCCCTGCAATGTTTTCAAAGACCTCAATGCTAATCAATCTACGGTCGTTTGCCTCAGAAAGCTCGGAAATCTGTGGAAAATTGCTGGATGGGTCCCCCACGAACTCTCCCGATAACAAAAGTTTTGTAAAATAAAATTTGTCGAAAAAACGCCTGATAATTATGCATCAACCCAATAGTATTGGAAGCCTGCTCTCAGAAGGCAGAAAAATGGATTTCGGATAATTTTTCGTGACAGGTAGACCGTATCAAACAAGAAGATATGTATCTCAGAGAAGTCACTTGCTTTTTTTTATCTTTTTGATCATTCATGATACTTAAACAAGGGAAGCAGTATTGGACGACCCAGTCGTTTTCAACGAAACATGTACATCCTAATCAGATGTACCTCTGAATGTGTTTTTAAATCTAAGATTGTAGCTGCTACAGAGGTCTTCTAGCTGTGTTACGGAGGGATTTTCTCATTTAAGTCAGGGCATTTACTTGGGATCAGGCGAATAAAAATTTCGTCAGAAAGGGGCTCATTAAAAATCTTTCGACTCAAATTTATTTTTTAGGGGTATTTAGGGGTCCTGTATACGAATTTTAGCTCCATTTGTCGATTTTCGAGAGAATTTCTAAAAGTTTGGTTGGAAGCCTCCTCTCTGCAAAAATTTTCGCGGCGGAGGGCGACTTTAGGTAATTTCCCAAACGCTGCTACAGATAAGTTTCGAAACCTACCTGTACATAGAGGTTATTTTGGGTGCTGACGGCGACTCTGGGGTCGGAAGGTTTTCCGATTCTATAAGGTGGTTTACGCTCGCTAAATGGCTTTATATCTACCGTAACTGACAGTAATCCTCAGAAAATCAAAAAGCTGACCACAGATCGTATTCGGAACACCGATTCACTCTCAAAAACAAGTTGTCTGCCAAATCTGAAGTATATTTTCTGACCACCCTAAAAAATTGCCCCAAGGGTAGGTACAACGTGGATTTGGAAGTTCTCTCATTGTCAGAAGTACACCTCATTAAAACATAGTTTGTTGCTAACGTCTGGGTGATCCAAAACATGTAGCTCGTAAGTCACATAATGTAGGTTACGAAGACATCGCTTGTGATGAGGTGAAGCTGTCTATAGATCTGCAGTTCCGGAGAAAACCCGACTTCATGGTTCCAGTTTGTTGAAATTCCATGACTAAATTTTAGCGCTTATAATTATTCTGAGATTTACGCGGGCATTTCACCCAGCGGAGTGAGTGCAATCAAATTTTCATTTTTACGGTTTCTGTGGTCTCAACGTTTCTCATCTCTTATTCTCGTGATTCTGCTTCTCCTCGCAACATATTACGTTTCGAATGCTTAACTTTTCTAATTTTTGCCTAAAGTGGGCTCTCTAAAAGAGTTTTCTTCCTGTTGATCGTATGAGATTTGTCTCCGAGAGCGCTAAGAGTGCAATTATGGTGCGCGAAAATCTTCATAGTTACCCCGCCAACGACCTCAAACCTCCTTTTGGTGCCGACCGGTCAATGAGTGAGCGCATGACCGGTCGTGCGTTCACTGTATAGTGTTGATAAGGGCTATTCACGCACTCAAAAATTATATCACATAGGGTTTGAAGATTTCGACAAGATTTCGTACCCCTCGAATTGACATTCTGGGTCAGGGTGTCCCGTTTTGGTTTTCTATAAAAGCTGATACTCATGGATGAGAGGGGTAATCATCCCATGAAGAGTCTATGGGATGCAAAGCACAGGCGTGCAACGTGTTTTAAAAACGAGAAAAAAAGCTGAAAAAATTCAAAGGAAAGTCTTGTACATTTTTGTTTTTTTTTATTACCATTCTCAAATTTATATGTTCAGTAACCATGCACTTACATTTCATTAAAATATAAGAAGTTTTTTTCGAGCGACTTCAAGTGCGTATGCCTTTCTAGCAAATATTTGATCGACGAACATTATAACAATTAGAAATAATTTTTTGTGCTGCACCAAGGTTCGGCGCGGGGTTCGAAGCTCCACAGCGGGGGGGGGGCTGAGTTGCGAAGGGGTGAAGGGGGTCCGAGCTCCACCGTTAGACCAAGTAGACCAATCTGAATGAGGGTTAACACAGTCTGCGATCCGTTTTTTTACGAAGAATTCGATTATACACTCCAATTTACATGAAAAGCTACTCTTCGTTCTTTAAAATTTACAAAGAAACAGACGAAGTCTAGCTTCCTGGGAGGGTGGGGGGCGACTGAGTAAAATTAGCCTTCTGCGCACCTCTTGCAGTACCCTGTGCTGCTCTTCTTAGCTCTAGTGGAAATGGAATAGGAGAACCATCATGCTCGAAATTGAAAGCAAGTCGGAAATTTTCTCGAAAACACGCGAATTTCGAATTTTCATTGTCCCGGTCACGGATGCAAAGTTTTCATGGAATGACAGCGATTACCCTTCTGTTCTAGACCTAGGTTAGGAGAACACAATTCAAACTCATGAACAGAACAAACGTGAAAATTTGTTACATAGTGTAATCTGCACCCCTAGGAGGTCTATACTTTTTGCCCTGGCCAACTGTTGTGTGTGTTTTTGAAAGAGAAAAAAAGCTGAAAAGGAAGCATTCATCACCTAAAAATCTATAAAATGTTTAATACTGTGGAAAATCTGTTATTTTGTACGCTGAAAACTCTTTATTGACTTTTGAGAACTCTCTATTTTCTGTTTAATGTTTCCAAATTTTTTCCTTCACATCCCTGGTCCGAATGTACTCGTCAGAGCTGATGAAATGTCTTTATATCACCAGGCAACAAACTTATGTATGCCTAACTTGAAAGGGGAAAAATTGTGGAAGAAAAAAAGGGTGGGGTGGACCTACAATTTTGCACCGCTCAAGATGGGCACTTTTTCCTAAAACAAACAGTACTTCTCAATCGATGAGCTGATTGCTCTAGAACCTTGTCCACAAGGGTCTTCAGCACCCTGAATCCATTGATGATGTTCTCGTATTGTGATGTCTGAGGTTTTGTCTCTTGAATGTCAAAATCAGGGTGGACCTATACCTCCGCACCGCAAAGTATGGTATACTCTGTTTATCTTGAATCGCACAAAACACGGTCCGCCAATAGTCCTCTAATTGGCCCGCTAGTACCGTAGTGTACGTCCACGACGCGTTCTCGGCAGACCCGGGTGTGCAACCGGTGTGCAGAGCAATCGATTCGTCAATGCCGTCACTCGGCCACCCACCCTGCCACCCGGGTCTGCCAAGAACGCGTCGTGGACGTACACTACGGTACTAGCGGGCCAATTAGAGGACTATTGGCGGACCGTGTTTTGTGCATATCAAGATAAACAGAGTATAGAAAAACCATTTAGATGACTTTGTACCTGCTGCGGGACCTACTGTGGATTTCAAAATATTGACACACGTACCCCAGGTTCGTATTGAGCACTTTAAAAACCGACAAGTAAAGTATCCAAGTTGAATTCTTAGCAGATTATTTCACTTTTTTTTTCTGAACGATTCTTAATATTTTTTCTTTCGGAGCACATGCAAATGAGGGGTTTTTTCTTTACCGCGAAGCCTTGAAAAAAGTTATATTTTGTTCTAAGTGGTTGTAGATACTGCGTAATTCTGGAAGGTATAGTCGGGTTTCAGGTTTGAAAATTGTTTGAGGAATGTGCTTTCTAATGTGCATGACCACTAGCACTAAAACGAGTTTCCTTCTCTGAGAGTTTTGGCAGCGAAGCAGCCAAGAAATAGCCCACCAGGTTCCGTAGCGGCTCCTGATGGGCTATTTTCCGGCTATTTCTCGGGTTGTCTCGAAACGGACAAGTAGTAGCCGAGAAATAGCCGGCATGTAACCGAGACATAACGAGAACTGATCAAAAGTAACCAAGACGCAACCGTAGCCGGCTTGCCGAGCCACCATCCGGGGCCGCCAGCGGTTAGATGGGACTTCTAGAGGCTAAACGAGGTCCAAGCACCTCAACTTGGGTAATTGATTCGACGGAGGTGTTGACTTCCTGATCATGCCTCTGGAATGCACCGTGTACCCACCTGGAGAGCAATATTTCTGGGCTATTTCGCGGCTATTTCGCGGTGAACATTACTTGGCGGCCATTTCACGGCTATTACGCGGCAAGCAGGCATTTCGCTGTTATTTCGCGACTTTTTTCGGTGAAAACTCTCATAGTTGTCAGTAAAAATTGATTAGTGCAAGCAACTAGAAAAGTCTTCGGGAACCGAAGCATTCTTAACACCTCCTTACCCATAGAATGATAAATTCAGTAATATCGAATATGATTATTTCTACTTGCCTTTATTGTGTTGATAGATCAAAATCTTTTTGAAATTTGAAAAGGGTGCTCCCAAAGAGAGCAGAGAAGGGATCGTAAGTAAGGAAGGCGAATTATGATGACAAAAACCCTTTAAGATTTCTCAAGTGAAGAATATTAGACAATAATGCAAATTAGTAGAAGAGTACATGGTTGCTTATCAGTTATCAGCTGTAATGATTAACAAAAACAAAAAGCAGAAACAGAATTTTCCAGAAAAAAAGGAAGAGGAGAAGTGGAAATGTTCTCAATGGTGTTGAGAAGAGAGATGCAATCAAATTCAGGTCTCTGTGTCAGCGGTGTACTAGTTGTAAGAGTACATCATGTTTTCAAAGGCAGTTCTCTCCTCGGCTGTGTGTGTTTGCTCTGTTGAACACCCTATCCATCCTTATGCAGACAGCAAATAAATAAAAACCAGTAAACGCAGTGTTAAAATCTATGACTTCCGACTCGACTGTATCCCTTACAATCAGTATGGTTCCACGCCAATTTTTTTGTTGCCAAGATGGTGTTTTTGGATGGCAATAACTCATTTGGAAATTATTTGAGCTATTTGACCGGTTTTAAAGGGTATTTCCGAACAAATGCAACAGTTTTCGAAATAAACTTTTCTCCTCCAGTCTTGAAGCAAATGCAGTAAATTTCACTCTGAAACTCCCGTCGATCGCAGGTCAGGCCGGTACAAATTTGCTGGATGGCCGACAGCCGCATCGCAACTAGGAGCGCGCGTGTCGAGCGTGTGGGGGGGGCACATGACGTACAAAGCAGTTGATATTGCTCACCGCTGATTTTTCCATTACCGTCATTCCCCCAATTTTTGAATCGCACTTCTCTTTTTTCCGTTCTTTCTCCTCAATTATCTTTTGTCCTCTAATATATTTTTCTTTTAGTAACCCTGTATTTACACATGAAGTGTCGCTATGGAGAAATTTTAAAGGAACACATCAAGACAAAGGGGATTGGCAAGAATGAAAGATAACGAAAAAGAAGAACTGAGAGATTGTTGACCACGGAAAAATCAGCGACGAGCGATATCGATCGTAATTTTTCATGACGGGGTCACCCCAAACGCTCGTCACACGCGCTCCCAATCGCGACGCGGCTTCCCCCCCCCGCCACCAGAGACTGACGGTACGCCTTTTTCATCAATCTCTTAAATGGAGTGTGTGATTTGCACAAGCTATTGTATGTGTTTATTTGAAGGATTCTAGAATTGTTCTCAGAAGAAAAAAGCATCTCTCTAGCCAGTTATATCGGCGCAGCGCAGTGGAATTCTATAATTGGAATCTTGTCGCAATATTAAGAGTCTTTTACTGAGGAAGCTCAAAACAAGTTACTTGCTACATAAAAGACCGTAAACAAGTTACTTGTAACATATCTAAACCGACGTAAGTTGCTTGCGACTTATCTCAAGTCATTTAAGTTACAGGCAACATATCGACGGAACACTGCGTGAAGTGCGCCTTCGATATGTTACATGTAACTTGAGTGGCACAAGATAAGTCGCAAGTAACTTAAATCGGCCAAGAAGACATTTCCCGAGAGTATACGACGCACTCTTGGGATCAGACTCAGGAGAGGCGTTGCTGTTAGTTCAATTACCCCAGTTTGAGGTACTTTACCGCACACTAGCAGAGAGGGCCATGCACAGCGTTTTCCGCCTTGTGTGTGGTCCGGGATGCTTGAAGACGCGTTTTCTACGTCGCGTGTGGTCTGCGTCGCGTGATGGCCACCCACAGTGAATATATAAATGTAAGTTACATGTAACATAAGTGTTATTTACATGTAATATAAATGCATGTTACAGGTAATATAAATGTAAGTTACTTGAGACATTCAAGTGAGTTACATTTATATTACAAGTAACTTGTTTTCATTTTTCTGAGTAGGGTTCATTTATGATCGCGCTTCCGTGTGGCACGATTCTGTACTATTGATCACGCGGCGCAGCACGATCGACAATATAGGATAGCGCTGCGTCGTGCCGCTCGGCGTCTCAAGTGTAAACGACGCCTAATGGAAATATATTTCGCTGTGAATAGCCAGATCGTTCAGTAATACTTCTGCGGTCAGCACAGAGAAAATGTGTAGTTACTGTTGTATAAGTCTTTCTGCTGAGTCCAGCCAGAGCTTCCCTAGTGTCTAACAATTGAGCACTACTCGGCAGGGTCCCTACTCAACAATAACTTTATGTGCCCATTGAGACACCATAATCCGTGCTTACATTTGCAGAGGCGACGTTTGAGCCAAGGCCGATACGCTACGATGGTGATTGTAATTTCGACCGAAACACCGACTGCTTTTGCAAAGAAGAGACTGCATTGAAGATCACAACGGAAATGGCTAGTGCTTTGTGTGGCTACCGTGGGACACAAAGGTAGAGTTGAAGTTGAGTACACAGTTGAAGAACTGGGAAATGTAAATTTGGATGACTAACCACTTCAAACAGAATGCCAGACATCGAGTTCTCCCCGAAGAACGAGGTAGAATGTCGAAGGTAGATATCACTCTAGACGATGTGGAATGAGTTAAATGGATATGTTTTGAATGTTAAATGGATGTGTTTTAAATGGATGTTAACGTAGAAATGCAGGGTTCGTGATAAAAGCGGTTGTTGTGTTATCCTCATCAGAAGGTAGATCTGGCCATCGTAAATAGGAAAATAAGTGAAGAGTTGTAGCAGAAACGCTCAGGATTATGTGTCCGCCTGCACCCAATCACTGATATTTCTAGGAGTGCCTGTTCTGCCAACTTTTATTTTGCTTCTATAGTAAATTCTGAGTTTTTCTGGAGACTACTGACTACTTTAAAAGTCGTTTTTATCGCGAACCCTGCTTTTAAAAACAGGAATTGAGCTGCAAGGAACGACAAATAACAACTTTTGGAACTGTGACTCTCAAAGAGCTGTGCTGACAGTACATAATCTTCGGCAGTGTTGATTTTCCCCCTTCTTGATCTGATTATCCAGATATTTTCGCCGATTTTAGATCAGTTCTGGTTACAAATAGACTTCCGCGCCGTTACACCGCCGATAAGTTAATGTTGTGATTCAATAAAAAAGAATTCTCTTAGAAAAAGTGGTCCCTGAAAGTTCGGTCACATATCGCGAAGAAGGTAGGGTGAAATTGCTCGTTGGAGAAGTCGGAAAATGGGCGCATCATTTGGTGCCAAGCGATATCCTCTGTAAAACGTCGTAATTCTCACGACTCATGGCGCGAGCGGAGCGCGCGATTCTGCTCCCCCGTCTTTCATGCGCTCTCTCACACAAAACGTTTTTTAGCAGCAGGGATTCTGTGTTACCGTAACCCCATTCGCCGTGGAGCGCGTTATGATATCATCGAGCGCCAGCGTCGCACCTAAGTGGTATTTTAGACTGAGATCAGCCACGGGGAGTGTTTTTGTTTTGAAACTGAGAGTATTTATCCTCTACATTGTATTCTTAGGTATTTATAGCGCATTTCAGTGTTTTTCTTGCTTGTATCCCTTCACTTATAAAGCTGTGTTCTTTTGATTTGCTGCATATGCCTTTCTCTTATTTTTTCTACCTGAATCGTTCCATTTCTTGAATCCACGGTTCAACATCACAATTTTCACATCAGTCGAGGTCTAAATATGTGTCGCTCAGATAGGGAATTCGATCGCAACTTCACTCCTTCGGTACACTATTCAATGACCAGTATTTGCTTATTTAGAGAGATGGCCGAATGCTTCCTTTGCGGTCTGGAAGTGAAGAGGCTATACGACCATTTATTCAGTAAGCACGGATACACTAAAAGTGAGGTGCAGAAATTGAAAGAAAGCAGAGCTTGTATTCGAAGAAGAGGCGAAGCTAATCCTACCGACGTGTTTCCAGCGAGCTACCAGCGAGAATTTACCTTTAGGAATCCACACATACGACATGAAAGAAATTGTAAAAAAAAATTCTACCATATCTGAGCCTTCGTTTGATAAAAAAAGTTTGGTCTGCAATAGAAACCATGACTGTGAAAGATTTTCAGCAAGCTCGTTTTTCTAGTGCTGCGCGCATTCACATTTTTGGTAAGGTAATCATCGTTTGAATTAGTCCGGTATCGTGCCTACCGTTACTGCTGAGCAATATCATTTTTTCATCTTAACATCAACACCTGTCATTTATCTTGGGCCCAACAATCAGTTGCTGACGAGATGGACCCCTAGAAAATAAGAAACGGTGGGCCAGCAAGCAATTCAAAAGAACTTAGCTTTTTAAGTGAAGGGATACAAGCAAGAAAAACACTGAAATGCGCTATAAATACCTGAGAATACAATGTAGATGATAAATACCCTCAGTTCCAAAACAAAAACACTCCCCGTGGCTGATCTCAGTCTAAAATACCACTTGGGTGCGACGCTGGTGCTCGATGATATCATAACGCGCTCCACGGCGAATGGGGTTACGGTAACACAGAATCCCGGCTGCTAAAAAACGTTTTGTCTCCCTCACTGTCTCTAACTTCCGCTCCGCATCAGCACGCATGAAAACCATGAGAATTTTGCGGTTTTACAGCCTTTACCTTCGGTTCGTTCATAGGGTCGTGGCGGGTGGGGGTCACCGCTGGGCTATGGCTATCGATTAATGTGAACCCCCAAGAGTATGGTCATGTGAGTGGCGAAATGAGTACTAGTCTATTGGCGTCGCTGTCTCGAGCACTTTTACGAGCTTGTATTCTACCTTGATTGAGCCTAATTTTGCGGAATATTGCGGACATCGAGGAATATCAGATATTCAGAGATGTGCCCTCTGAGAATAAAACATTTTTACTCAAAACTTGCATAAGTTACCCTAACACAGTGGCAAAAAGATATTTTTCTCTACGAGAAAAAAAGTTGAATTCTTGTACTGAGAAGTCCAAAATTATAACACAAGAAGGCTCGTTCTGAGATCAATACCTATATTCAACTGGAAGGTCATGGACAAACTTTTTGAAGATGAATATGAAAAAAAGGAAAAATATGCCCACAGTTGCTGGCTCATTGTGAGCACGGACGGCCTGTCTGGACCGCGAAGTGCGAACGGGCTCCCTTCGTAGATTGTTGAATTAGCAGCTTATCAAAGAGGATCATGAGCAGCGTACGGTTTAAATTAGGACGCTGTGACTGAGAAGCAGCTTCTCCAGTGGGTTGTTTGTGAAGCTCCAACGGTGCTCTGCTAGCGAATCCGGGGTAAAGTGCGAACTAGCCTACACACAACGGATCTCTAACAATGCACGGACTGGCGTCACCTTACAGAGAGCACTGTTGACATTCAAGTCTACGTGCGTGCACCTCATAGACTGGGTAGGCCGTTCATCACACGACGGCTTCAGAAAAATCGACTCGGAATCGGGTGCTACCCATATGTGTGTATATAGTGTCCGAAAAATTTTACTTTTCCATTTATTAGATTAGAGAGTTATACATCCACACAAAATTTGTCAATAATCTCTGCGGGATGAGGAATTTTTTGAGCGTCAATGCGATCACTATGCAGACTTGGTAGGAAGCGAACTGAATACAATTTTTTGAAGAATACTCAGACTAATCGAAAATTTTGAATATTTTATCCATTCGAGAATATTAACGCTTGCTCTACCGCAACCTTTTTTTCCCCGGGAATTCCATTCATTGGCTTTTTTAAAAGCAGCGTACGCGCGGAAAACCGTGTTAGGTTTCTCCACCATTCTGTGCAGGTACAT
This sequence comes from Aplectana chamaeleonis, assembly GCA_029168955.1. Lineage (NCBI taxonomy): Eukaryota > Metazoa > Nematoda > Chromadorea > Rhabditida > Cosmocercidae > Aplectana > Aplectana chamaeleonis. The sequence goes on along the minus strand of JAPDOI010000058.1, from coordinate 1,697,026 downwards.
AGGCCTACAAGGTTGTGATATGTAGCTATTAGGCCACACAAAACACTCAAATTTGGGAGAAAGCTCGTTCAAAAATCCTGAAGCGTTTAGTTTTCCTTTTCACGCCTGTCTTGGTGTGCTGTGTGTAGTGCACAAATGCGGGAAACTTTGACGTCTGAAATATTTGAGAGCAGTAACTTTTAGGTAAGCTGATTCCCTCAACCTTTCTAACGCCGAGACTTCTCTATAAAAAAGTAGTTGGGCAGTTTCGACGGGACCATAGTTTATGAATGGGTAACATTGACATCTTAAGCGTTGCCAACTTTGTATCTCAACTTTGTTCGGACATTGGATTCGGGAGGAAAACTCAAATGTGGTTTCCTGCGCTGACGCTGCCTTTAAAGCATGCCATCGCGTCGGTCCACGATGGAAGTGTAAACCCGACCTGAGCAACCCTTTGTGGATACGCCACATATGTTTTCGTGATTAATTCAGAATTTTTGAGGGCCTTGAATGCATAATGAGACCATACAATGCCTTGAGGGGATCAGCCACTGTGGAAGTCTGTGTTCTTGCCGTCCCAGGCAAGGAGGGTAGTACAGCTTACCGCAATGTTAAAGGGACATGGTGCGGTTGCGGTAGCACACTAAAACTACGGTGAAAAACGCCAGATTTCATTATCGATCGACAGCACAGCTGATTTTCTGGATTGAATACGGTTTTTCTTTTTTTTTTTCTTGTTTGCTTCGGCACTATTTTGGTTTTTGACTCTTACAATATGTATTATGAATAGGGGCTTTTCTTAGTGTGCGAGAGGAATTTGCCGTTTTTTTTTCGATTTCAAAACAGAATTTTGAAAAAACACTTCGAAGTCCCAACAAACGGCAAACTTCTCTAACGCACTAAGAGTAGCCACCATTCGCAATATTCAAACAGTTAGAAACAAAAATAGGTAATGCCGAAGCAAAGAAAAAAAAAAGAGAAACCGTAACTCACTCAGAAAATCAGTTGTGCTGTCGATCGATAATGAAATCTGGCATCTTCCACCGTAGCTTTGGTGTGTGACCGCAACCGCACCATGTCCTTTTAACATTGCGGTAAACTGTACCAATTTTCGCGAACCGCACTGAGACTACATACATACAGTGCGTTCAGAAAGTATAGGGACACCCCCGAAAATCAAGGTTTTCAAAAGCATGTTATATTTGGCTATCAATACTGTTCACAAATGAATTCAACAAGGTGAAAAACCTCTATTTGTTCATTTCCATAACAGCTGAGCAATTTTACAGGAATTTATTTCAGATTTCAGATTTTTTCGCCGTTCGGAAAGTATAGGGACACAACACAAAAACAAAAATTATTGAACAAAGAAAGAATTAAACATACAATATAAAATGAAATAGCTGCACCACCAATAGCAATGATCTCAAAAACTCTCTTTGGCATAGAATTGATCAAATTGGCGATGACGTTTTCATCCAGATTCGAGGATAGCGACCTTCAGCTCATCTACCGTTCTGTACTGCTTATTGTTGGCATAAACCTGGCGCACAAGTATGCCCAAGATATTCTCTATCGGGTTGCAATCTGGACTACACGCGGGCCATTCCAGCAAACGGATTCGATGACGTGGAAACCAGGTTTTTGTAGACCTGGACACATGTACCGCCGCTTTGTCTTGCTGGAAAGTGAAACGCTGACGTCGTGTTCTGGACAAAAATGACAGTAGATGTGTGCGAAGAGTTTCTCGATATTCCTCCGAGTTCATGCGACAAGAAGTGAAGGCCAATTCCAAAACACTCTCGCTACTGAGTGCTCCCCAACACATCAGCGAGCCACCGCCGAAATTCCGTCTGCTGAAACTCAATGGATCCTTCCGCAGATCTCGTCAGTAGGATCGAGCACCATCCGGTCCGTCAAGATTAAATTTCTTCTCGTCGGAAAAGATGACCTAAAATTTTTTTGCGTCCTTTCTCGATTTTTTTCCGGATTTTATGAGACTGCCTTACCTTTGCCCAATCAGTTGCCATGTTCCTCTTTGCAAATTCAAGTCGAGCCTCTTTATGGTTTGCAGATAACGACGGAACCTTCTTCAACACTTGTCGGACGTTTTTATCGCCATCTATGGTGTTCCAGACTGTCGTTTTCGAAACACTGAGCGATAATTCAGACTTAATCTGGTTCAGCGACAGTGTGCTGTTGGAGCAGAGTCGAATAATTCTCCGCGAATCTTGATTGCTGATCTTCTTCGGCCGTCCAGTACGTTTTGCAGTACCTTAGGAATCTGGATCTCGCAGGAACTGGTTGATAAAGTTGACAGATCTTCCGAGCTGGGTAGCGATTCCCATTGGCTCAACCCGGCAACGCTGAGCGCATGAATTTGAGCTGGTTCAGCAGCAGTTAGAGCATTACCACGAGCCATTTTAGGAATAAAGATATCACATGTGCTCATCTTTAGTTTATGTAGCGAACTTGCAACGAGAAATTTTGTTTGGATTAAAAAATCTGAATTTGCGAAGGGTGTCCCTATACTTTCTGAACGCACCGTATATGACTTTGGGTGGGATTGAACATGCCAGTGAGCTGCAACAGCGACGCCTCCTCCTATTACGCTACATGACCAAAACTTTTTCTGATTTGATTGTTCTCTGTCACTTATGAATGATATTGCACTATTCGGACATTATTTTCGGAAACAAAATTTTTTAGGTCAATCGGTAAGAATGAGGCCTGCATAATGCTCAATATCGCAAAATCGTTTGACTTAAAATGCAAAAAATTTAAGCCTATTTCTTCCTCAAAGTAAGTAACCCATGCTTTGTTTACTTCCTTGTGATATATTACGAAGGCCCGGTACAGGTACAGCGTAAGACTGACTGATCAGCTGCGGCTGCACATCGCAACACATTGGTTTCGCGGTTATTGGGTCACGCAAGGTCATGTCCGCTATGACTATTCTCACCACCCACATTGAAATGACGGACATCATTTCAGGATCAATAACAAAGTCCTGGTGTGAAATTATTTCTATTATCTCTCATTTCTTATTCCCTTAATTCCTCATCTGTTTACTTCTCACTTTCACGGTATTGCATACATATCTACAATACCTAGCTGATTTTTTTCGCAAAAAAAGGCTTTTTGTAGCCTTTTTTCTCTTTATACCAACTGTATTTTTACGGGAAAGTTCTGTGTTCCTCTGAGTGAGACGGTTTTAATGGTATGTAAGAAAGGTATTTGTGACTTCAGTGTATTGTCAAAAAAAGTGCATTTTCATCTGGGATTTCCATCGATTGCAGGTTAAAACGACATATTTCTGCTATCATGACGGCTTGATAAGTTCATGATGTAGGATTTTGAGGTGGATATATATGCAATTTTTTTTATGAATTCCCGACTTTGATCCTATCATTTTGTAGCAATATTGTATAGGCCTAGTTCAAAGCAGTTCAAAAAATGACTTATTGATTGAAATCCATCGCTCATCTCTTCACTGTTACGCCTTCGGATAATTGAAGTCCAGCACATGGCAGACGTTATGAAGAAGAGGTCTACTTCATGACCACTGTCCTTGTCGGAACGAAATTCCAGTTTGCAGCTGCTCAGAAACTCGTGGCGTCCAACGGGTGGTTGACACGTCACCTTTGTGGCTTACCGGTCGCTGGGTGGTTTGACTTCAAGGGGCGGATCGACTGTCTGTCGACCGAGGCGTGATCCGCTGATACGCGGTCGAGTGTCTGTCGACCGATGTCGTGATTCCTTTGTTTTCTTCCACGATCGCGCCTATTGACAACTCCTGATACGATGTCGTTCGGTTCGTCGTCTTGTTATTTTGCTCATTAAAATCATGTGTTTTCTTACATGTAGTTTTCACATTTTGTGATGCAGTATTGTTGTATCATCGATATCCTTCTAATGTCACCTGTTTTCCTCATAAGACTAATTTGCAATCACTTTGCTCTTGTACTTCTAACTGAATTCTAGTGTTTCTTTGCAGTTTACGTCTCTATATTTATGCCTGACAAAGTACAATACCCACCCTCGAACTTCGCAAAAAGCGCGTTTTTTGCGCCCTTCTGGAATAACTCCGTGAATTTCGGTGTTTTGGAGGCAAGAAAGATATTGCTGGAATCGTCTCATGTTGCTCTTTCCAAAGCACGTTTTGACTCGTCAGCACGTTCGGCCGGCACTTTCATTTTTTTGAGCAACACCTATAATTACGGTATGGTTTAAGGTATCAACCAAATTTTGACACCATCTTGTAGATCCTGATGAGACGTTTCTAGCAATAACTTTCTCACCCCCGATAACCCAAATCTGACAGTGGTATTCCAAGGAGGCTCAACAAACGTGAAAATGTGTTTACTTCGCTGATTTGCCAAGTTCGAGGGTGGGTATAGTACATCGAACCGACGAGCATTTCTGTTTTGACTGTAGGTATAACTAAGCCCACGTTTTCCTCTGAGAATCTGGAAGTTAGCCCCGATGTAAGCTCTCTAAGCCATTTCTACTACAACCCAAACAAGGGACGAATCTAACAGCAATCCTTACAAAAAGGTTCGAAGGATCAGATGTAGGGTACAGTCCATCGCCCGGAAATAAAATGTGGTGCTGTTGCGGTCAACACACTCAGTATACTGTAGATTACTGGATTTGTCACAAAATCGTCGGATCAGCTTATGTTATATGTTAATCATTAATATTTCATTTTTAAACGTTAATCTTCAATAGTTAATCGTTAAACGTTAATAGTTGATCGTTAAACGTTAATCGTTAATCGTTAAACGGTAATCGTTAATCGTTAAGCGTTATTTGTTCATCGTCAATCGTTAATCGTTAGGCGTTAATCGTTAATCGTTAATCGTTAAACGTTAAACGTTAATCGTTAAACGTTAATCGTTAAACGTTAATCGTTAAACGTTAATCGTTAAACGTTAATCGTTAAACGTTAATTGTTAATAGTTAATCGTAAACGTTATTAGTTGATCGTTAAACGTTAATCGTTAATCGTTAATCGTCAATAGTTAACCGTCAAACGTTAATCGTCAATCGTTAAACGTTTATCGTTAATAGTTAATCGTAAACGTTAATAGTTGATCGTTAAACGTAATCGTTAATCATTAAACGGTAATCGTTAATCGTTGATCGTTAAGCGTCATTCTTTCATCGTCAATCGTTAATCGTTAAACGTTAATCGTAAACGTTAATCTTTCAACGTTAATCGTTAAACGTTAATCGTTAAACGTTAATCGTTAATCATTAAACGGTAATCGTTAATCGTCAATAGTCAACCGTTAAACGTTAATCGTTAAACGTTGATAGTTAATTTTTGAACGTTAATCGTTAAACGGTAATCGTTAATCGTTGATCGTTAAGCGTTATTCGTTCATCGTCAATCGTTAATCGTTAGCCGTTCCGTTAATTGTCGATCGGTAAACGATAATCGGTAATCGTTAATCGTTTAACCCTGATCGTTAATCATTAATCGTTAATCGTTAGAAGTTAATCGTTAAACGTTAATAGTTGATCGTTAGGCATCTTTCAGAGTCCGATCGCCGAGCGATAAACATGAGCATCGATCGAAATCGCGTCGCACGTCGATCTGTATTCAAAACATGTCATTGCGCCGATCAGCGATCGCACTTTGAAAGAGGCCTTAAAGGCAGTGTTCACGATAATCTTCAATTTTGAGATTATTCACTATATTGACTAAGTGGCCCCCGGGTAGAACTAAAATGACGAAGAAATTGAGGAAAACGCATCGGAAGTACCCGAAGTCCTCAAGTATCAGCCCGCCTTTTAAGTATCACAGGGAGTGTTTGTTGTGACAATGGAATCTTTTGCGGACCCGTCCTTTGCAATTCTCTACTCGCTGTTGCTCCGTGCTTTCCTTCGGATCTTAACTACTACTGTTTTGCCTTCAATATTCTCCATTTCTGATTATTCCTATTTTATACCGGTGACAATCACCGTGAACATGTTCATCCAACCGGACAACTAATCCATGTTATAGAATAATGTCACTGAAATACGACGTTTTACTGCGTTTCTCGCCGTTTCTTCGTAATTTTGGTAACACTTGGAGGCCAAAGCATTGTTTTATGTGAAAAACTCGGGAACGAAAATCATCGTGAATACTTCCTTTAAACGTTCAACGTTAATCGTTAATCGTTAATCGTTAATCGTTAAACGGTAGTCGTTAATACAGATACACGGACACACAGACACACGGACACACAGACGCGCGGAAACACGGAAACACGGACAAACTGACACACGGACACACAGACACGTGGACACACAGACACACAGACACAATGACACACAGACACACGGACACACAGACACACGAACACACAGACACACGGAAACACAGACACACGGACACACAGACACACGGACACACAGACACACGGACACACAGACACACGGACACACAGACACACAGGCACACGGACACACGGGCACACAGACACACGGACACACGAACACACAGACACACGGAAACACAGACACACGGCTACACGGACACACAGACACACAGACACACAGACACACACGGACACACAGACACACAGACACTCGGACACACGGACACACAGACACACGGACACACAGACACACGGACACATGGACACATGGACACACAGACACACAGACACACAGGACACACACACACCGACACACAGACACACGGACACACAGACACACGGACACACAGACACATGGACACATGGACACACAGACACACAGACACAGACACAAAGACACACAGACACACAGACACTCGGACACACGGACACACAGACACACGGACACACGGACACACAGACACACGGACACACAGACACACAGACACACAGACACACAGACACACGGACACATAGACACTCAGACACACAGACACACAGACACAAGCACACACCGACACACAGACACACACACACACGGACACACAGACACATGGACACATGAACACACAGACACACGGACACACAGACACATGGACACATGGACACACAGACACACAGACACAAGGACACACCGACACAAGGACACACGGACACACAGACACACAGACACACGGAAACACAGACACACGGACACACAGACACTCGGACACACGGACACACAGACACACGGCTACACGGACACACAGACACACGGACACAAGGACACACGGACACACAGACACATGGACACATGGACACAGACACACAGACACACAGACACACGGACACACAGACACACGGACACACAGACACACGGCTACACGGACACACAGACACACGGACACACAGACACACAGACACACAGACACACGGACACACAGACACACGGACACACAGGACACACGGACACACAGACACACAGACACACGGACACACAGACACACAGACACACACACAGACACACGGACACACGGACACACAGACACACGGACACACAGACACACAGACACACGGACACACAGACACACATACACACAGACACACAGACACACGGACACACGGACACACAGACACACAGACACTCGGACACACGGACACACAGACACACAGACACACGGACACACAGACACACGGACACACACACATGGACACATGGACACACGGACACACAGACACACGGACACACGGACTTACGGAAACAGACACACGGCTACACGGACACACAGACACATGGACACATGGACACACAGACACACAGACACAAGGACACACCGACACAAGGACACACGGACACACAGACACACAGACACACAGACACATGGACACACAGACACACAGACACACGGACACACAGACACACGGACACACAGACACACAGGCACACGGACACACGGACACACAGACACATGGACACACAGACACACGGAAACACAGACACACGGACACACGGACTTACGGAAACACAGACACACGGCTACACGGACACACGGACACACAGACACTCGGACACATGGACACACAGACACACAGACACACAGACACACAGACACAAGGACACAAGGACACACGGACACACAGACACACAGACACACGGAAACACAGACACACGGACACACAGACACACACACACATGGACACACAGACACTCGGACACACGGACACACAGACACACGGACACACAGACACACGGACACACAGACACACAGACACACGGACACACAGACACACGGACACACAGACACACAGACACACAGACACACAGACACACACACACACACACACGGACAGACAGACACAAGGACAGACAGACACACACAGGGACAGACAGACAGACACACACACACACACACACGGACACACAGACACACGGACACCGACACACAGACACACGGACACACAGACACACGGACACACAGACACACGGACACACAGACACACGGACACACAGACACACGGACACACAGACACACAGACACAGACACACAGACACACAGACACACAGACACAGACACACGGACACACAGACACATGGACACACAGACACACAGACACAAGGACACCTGACACACAGACACACGGACACACAGACACACGGACACACAGACACATGCACACATGGACACACAGACACACAGACACACAGACACACACACACACAGACACACAGACACACGGACACACACGGACACACAGACACACAGACACACACACACAGACACACGGACACACAGACACATGGACACATGGACACACAGACACACAGACACAAGGACACACAGACACACAGACACACAGACACACAGACACACGGACACACAGACACATGGACACATGGACACACGGACACACAGACACATGGACACACAGACACACAGACACACACACACACACACACACAGACACACAGACACACGGACACACAGACACACGGACACACAGACACATGGACACATGGACACACAGACACACACACAGACACACAGACACACGGACACACAGACACACACACACTGGACACACACACACAGACACACAGACACACAGACACAAGGACACACGGACACACGGACACACAGACACACAGACACACGGACACACAGACACACGTAAACACAGACACACGGCTACACGGACACACAGACACACGGACACACAGACACACAGGCACACGGACACACAGACACACAAACACACAGACACACGGACACACGGACACACACACACACAGACACACGGACACACAGACACACAGACACACACACACACACACACACACACGGACACACAGACACACGGACACACAGGACACACACACAGACACACGGACACACAGACACACACACACACAGACACACAGACACTCGGACACACGGCCACACAGACACACAGACACTCGGACACACGGACACACAGACACACAGACACACGGATACACAGACACACGGACACACAGACACATGGACACATGGACACACAGACACACAGACACAAGGACACACCGACACAAGGACACACCGACACACGGACACACAGACACATGGACACATGGACACACAGACAAACAGACACACGGACACACAGACACAGGACAC